>CM035157.1:46970234-47717564 GCA_020205615.1 Panax quinquefolius | reverse complement strand
GCGAACATAACAAGGCCAAAATCAATCACACGTAAAATTATACATGAATATGGCCATAACTCCCAATTAGTTATTTTTTACACGAATTTAGACTTACCCAATCATTGTAATACATATATAATCATTACTTAACCCATCTAGCATGATTTTTAACAAGTTACAACACATAATTTGCAAAATCAACACATTTACTTTCATCTTGATGTTCTTGAAGGTTTTGAAAATAAAACATGAAAATTGTCACTACGGATTCGTTATAACACCGAATCCGTTTATTTAAACTTTGGTCTCTTCGTATCAACATGCATAACATCATACGAGTGTAAATTTTACGAAAACATTTATGTTTGACATACTAAAATCACGTATAAGGCCTTAAGGCCAAAACCCAAACTCTGTAATTTTGTAGAAATCATATACGATGTAATACTTATGAAACCGATGATATGGAATCATGCAATATATATATAAACCATGTTATGCTACTCTTATTATTACATATATCCATATAATAGCACAATTTCTCAATTACGAGAGATATATGAGAGGTTTGAAAGCCAAAACTATGAAACCCATTTTATGAAAAACTAAATACGTAAAATAGAATTTGAGAAGGAGGAGATTACCCCATAGGATATAATTAGTAGGCTTAGTTTCCTCACTCTCAATTCTCTTTCACAAAGATATCTTAATTCTTCTTGGAAATTCTCGGACTCTCTCTCTCGAATATTTCTTAGACTTAGGCAAAAATGAAAAAAAAGAAAAGAAGACGGCGTCGTATATAATGATCGATAATCGGTAGCAGAGTGGTCATTGGCCCAATCATGGGTTAAGTGCACCAACTCCTCTTAGGGCCTTGTTTGGCTAGCTTCAAAAGACTTGATCTCATTTAATTAAATAAAACCTTTATCATATAGTTTAATTAATGTCACACTCCTTTATAAAATAAACTCATATCTTATTTAATTTATTATAAATAAAATATAATAATTTCTCATAAATTCACATAGTCACATAATTAAATAACTCATTAATAAATAATGTCAAATTATTAATTCTCTAATTAATAATTAAATTAATTAAATTACCAATATGCTTATTAAATATTTCTTTTAATACAATAAGCTCACATAATCACATACTTTGATAATAAAAACTCTCTACATTAATTTAATAAATGTAACACATATAATTAAATTAATCTACCATAATTGCGTCAATTAATTATTTAATCTAATAATTAAATCATCGAAAAATATTTATTTAATTCAATAAATATTAAAATTAATTACAAAATTTTCGTTCGTCACACTCTCCCTCAACACAAGGAAGAGAAGGTTAACATGATCAACTGGGGCAATGGTGAAGGCTCCAAAATACTTCAAAAATGTGGGTGGTTCATCCCACATCAGCAAGGATAATTCTGACAAATGGGATTATTCATAATTCTAGTTTATGATGGAACGGGAAATCAAGTCTCTTGGCAAACAAGTCAATCAATTGGCAGAACTGGTGATTCATCAACACCAAATCACACTTCAATTATATAGTCAGGAGCATGCTAGCCTCCTTCCTCTTATTACAAATACTCCACCACTTACTCTAGAGAGTGAAACACTGGAGGAAAAGATTGCAAAAAGAGCAAAAGCTAAAGCCCGTCGGGATTTCACCAACAAAAGGGAATTCACCTATTTAGGCCAACCGATGGAAGAAATATTACAGATGCTGATCAATGAGGGAAAAATTACAGCAACTACATCCAGTCAACCCTAGGTACTACGGGAGCTCTACCCCCGGTTTTGTTAAATGCAGCCGTTAATAAATTAACGAACTCCTGCATAGGGTTTTTCTGAGCCCCTTGGTTATCGTTATGAGACTTACCCTCTTGATTACATTGCCTCCTTCTTGGCAGCTTTTTTTGATTAAATAAATAAAGTTTTATCATTACTTATTTGCTTACTTAGTTATTATTTTCCAAACAATAACTCATACACAACAAAGCACATTTAATAAAACTTCATTATATTCATATGCTTCTTCATAGTTAAAAATATTTACAATTTACTTTCCATAGCCAAAAGCTATTACATTTCTATCCCGCAATTGAACTTCACAAAAGTTGGGATTTACAAAAAGACTACCCTTTAACTATACAAAAGAGGGTTTTACGTCATTACACAAAACTATTTACCGCTCTAAACTTCTAATACTGTATAACAGCATTTTTGTGCTTCTCATTCTCTAGAATTGACACAATATACTGACTTATAGTATGTCAAGTTTGTCCCGACTCAATGGAATAACAAGCAATCTTTAGCTTGAAATCCTCATGAACACTCTCGTGGATGTAAGACATCCGTGCTATTTTCTGGTACCTTAACCCCAATTCTCTACGAAGCTCAACGGCCTCCTTCTTATACTCCTTGGCCTTATCCTTCATGAGAACCTTCTCATAATGCTCAATCTTAAAATCTGCTTCTGCAGACTCCTTGGCCTCATGGAGGCCACTAATCTCCTCCTTATGGTTCTGCACAATATTGTGCAGTTGCACATTACGGTCAAGCACTGATAGATACAACGCCCTCATTGTATCCAGAGGTGTTGGCTATAGTGCAGGCATCACCGTATTAACTGATGTTACCTCTATATCATCCTCTACATCGATCATCATATCAAGGTATGATGATAATCCCATCTCCCCCTCTGAGTAGTCCTCCTCTGAAAATTCCTCCTCAAGCTCGGACTCTTCTATGTTAATCACTGGTATTGCCGCTACTGGCACTAGTACACGCTCTATCCTCTTCACCGACTCTTCGCTCACTACGTGTATATCCCTACACATGTAGTTATCGATGGACATCTACAATAACATATAACATGTTGATTAGTACACAATACACAATAATATAAGAACAAATCACATTTAATGTATTTAGGGTTAATTTCCATCTTTTAAATCATTCGTTACTGAGTTTCCTCAATACGTAGTTAACTCGTTCTACTAGAGTTAATTCGCTTCTACTTCTCCTATACTATCAAGGTTATTAGCCTAAGGTTCTTCTCCCATTAAGTTTTATAACCTAATGCTCTGATACCAACCTGTTTTGCCCCCAAATCTGGGTATCTTCCAATCCGACAGATGGTGCTACACGGTACTACTAACTATACATTCATTCCATTAAAACAACATCAAAATGAGTGTATTAATTACATTCTTATTACAATCATAATAAATCCATTCCTAGGTTCTGAAATCGAATACAGTCTTTACTGTTCATAAGTATAATACATACAACCATATTAGTCTATTACATGATATCTAATTATCCATCTTAGTTTTGCCTTTATCTTTCTTAGAACCCTCAGTTCTCTCGGCCTTAGCTGCAATCATATAATTCAAGCAAGAAGTGAACATAACTAGCTCAGGAAGTCTAGTAATGTATAATATAAATACCACGTCGAGAATCATATGATTATTCTTCAATAACTGAACAAATAGTTATGAAGTACTATGAAACATTGTATAACACTTTTCTTTCTCATAAAACAATTCCGAAGTACTTATAGGAACTTAGGAATTCTGAGTAGGTCAAAGACCATGCATATTCTCTTTAGTTTTCATTCATGAAAAAGGATAACCAGGCACTAAGACCATAAGTTCGATATATCTTACGAGCACATCTAGGTGATTAGCCTATAGTACTCTATGTTGATCAACATTCACAACCTCGCGTGCCCATCGAATAATCGATGTAAAATACATTTGTTTATTAATACTTAGGCTTACCTTGAATTCGTACCAAACAATTGGTGTAAGATAGCATTATCAATTCTATATTGAAAGACTTGTAAATAAATCAATCAACTCTTCAAGATTAGTCTAGCCGAGGTAAAACTGGCACCGACCCTTTCTTTAAAACAATTCATGCATTTCATAACATGAATCACATAGAACTTGGGTAACACGAAGGTTAGACAAGTGTTAAGAAAACTTACCTTCAAGGGTCTTCAAATTAATATTCAACAATTCTCAGTCTATACAGTATCTACATGATATATTCATATAGCACACTGTAATTGGCTACTTAACAATCTAATCACATTGTTTCTACCAACTTCTTTCTCTTCTATAACTTCATCGAATTTATTTCATTAATAAAACTCGTTTCAAGTATTTATCCGCCCTTACGGCTTATTAACGATCATCATTTCATTACTAATAACTTACGTTCAATTCCTAAGGTCATCACCATAGACGTGTCAAAGGAATGGTCTTATCATGTACATTAAGTATATACACTTGCCCCATAATGGTCTTGTAACATTTGAGTTCAAAACCTAACTAATCCAAATTTTCCCCTGAATCGGCGCTATGGCGCCGGCCTTATGCCTACCATTGGCGCTGCGGTGCCAACTAACAGTAGCAAAGCCTCGATCTTGGCGCTGCGACGTGAGACTCCTACTTACGAGTAACGCTGGGGAGCCACTCTACAGTGTCTACGCCCTCTACCCGGTGCTACGGCGTGAGTGATTATAGCTTGGGGTCGCGTTGCGGCACCGACCCTGAGCCTTAGATAGTTTTGACAGTTTTCTTATCCTGTGAAATTCTCGGGTTCATAACTTATTCGTTTTAATTCCGAATTGGCTCATTCAAAAACCATTAGTTCACAAATCACATGCACTATGATTTCATTAGAAAATATTTCATTTTTGAATCTTTTAACACGGAATTCACCGATTAGCTCATTATTGAGCGTTCGTTTAACGTTCGTGAGCTTTCATAGCTCGTTTCTTCGTTCTTTGTCGGAATTCAACGATTCTTGAGTCCACGACTCTTGAATACCCTATCTTACGTGATGCAATTGAAAACCAAGGTTTCCAAGCTACACGACAACTTTTGACTACTAATCCGAGATTTCTATGTTTTCAACAATTAACGGATAATTTTTGTAAAATTCGCCATAATTTCATTACTCGAGTTTTCTACGCCAAATCAAATGGAACAACTCCATTGATTCATCATCTACATCCTAACCAAACAAGATGCACATACCCTATAATGGTTTTCAATTTGTTCATCAACAACAAAATAAATGCTTTACGATTTTCTTTGATTTTAAAACTTACTTAAACGCTTGTGATTACTAATCATACTTGACTTATAATGACTTAATCCACTATTAGACATCCTTATGACTCCGGAAGAGGCATGCTCCACCAAATCATACTTTTTTACAAAAAAGAAATCAAAAAAGTTTGAAGACTAACGTTTACAAAATATTACCTTTACGTTCTTCGCGTTCTTGAGTAAACTTGTATACTTTTATCCAAACTCACTTGATTACTTGTTATCTTACTTTTCTCTCTCTCAATATATGTTGGTTAATGTTTACAAAACAAAAAATGAACCAAGCTAGCTTCCTATTTTTAGAAAAACAAATTGAGGGCAAAATGGTCATCTATCCAAACCTCCTTACTATTCATTGTGTAGCCACTAAGTAACCACTTTACTTGGTGGCCAAGTGGCCGGCCCACATGCCTTGTGGATCCCCCCATGGGTTGCCCCATGGGTTTAACCCATCTGGTGACCCTTCGGTTCGATTCGCGATTTATTTTCTTGGTTTGGACCTTAACATTAATCCATATCGGGCCTAACTTGGGCTTGATTTTCTTACACATTGGGCTTGACATACTCCAAGTCTAATTTGATTATGCAAAGTCCATAACACAAAGTCCATTAAGAACTAATCATATTATACGCGTTCAATTCTCGTATTCTATTCGTATATAGTTCGTACGATATTCGTGTTATACATCGTAATAATCTTCGTACTATACTCATATAATAACTAGTATCATACTCATATTCCTCACGTATAATAACCCTAATCATTATACGTAGATGCTTAGTTCTCGGAACTCACTTTTCCTAACCCTTAAATTTTAAGTCCACAGGCGAAAACTTCATTTTCCATAACTGAAATATTATTGGATATTCAATTACGTCTTCGTATTCTATCATTACGTGTTTCTCAGAAATTCAAACTTAATCTCCGAGCAGAAACAGATGAATAGTGTTTTTACGGAAATTTCTCGAAAAACATTTATTTTTCGTCTTGGAAATTCAAAATAATTAATCCTAGCACATAGCCAAAATACTAACCGCATCCACACATCCTAGGCCATAGAACGACCTTCAAACATCTTACTCGCATAAATAATCAATTAAATTCATTTAATTCAAATAACCAAATAAAATTTAATTCACATAAAGATCCGATTTTCTCGGGCGTCACATTCTCTCCCCCTTATAAGGATTCTGTCCCCAGAATCTAGCTATAATTACAAAAACAAATGAGGAAAAGTTTCCTTCATTTTACTCTCGAGTTCCCATGTTGCTATTTCGGCATTGTGGTTACTCCAAATTACCTTTACATAAGGTATAATCTTATTTCTCAAAACTTGTTCCTTCCTATCAACAATCTGAATTGGAAGTTCTTTATACGTTAAGTCTTTTTCTACTTGAATAGATTCATACTCTATTACGTGCTTGTAGTCCGGTTTATAAGGACGCAACACTGACACATAAAAAACATTGTGTATTCTTTCCATCCTTGGAGGTAAGGCTACTTCATAAGCTACCTCTCCTACCCTTCTTTAAATTTCAAAAGGTACTACAAACCTTGGACTTAACTTCCCTTTCTTTCCAAAATGTATCTTCCCTTTCCAAGGCGATACTTATAGAAAGACGTACGAACCTACTTCAAATTCCCTTTTCTCACAATGAGGATCTGCATACTTTTTTTATCTATCTTGAGCCGCTACCAATCGAGTTCGTATTAGCTTAACCATGTCTGCCGTTTGTTGTATCATCTCAGGTCCCAACATCCGATGTTCACCTACTTCATCCCAGCACAGTGGAGTTATGCACTTCCTCCCATATAACACTTTGTAAGGTGGCATGCCTATACTAGCATGAAAACTATTGTTGTAAGCGAATTCCACAAAAGGTAGATGTTCGTCCCAACTCCCCTTGAAATCAGTAATGCAAGATCTTAACATATCTTCTAGCATTTGAATTGTTCGTTCAATCTGTCCATCCGTCTGAGGATGATACGCCGTACTCAACCTCAACTGCGTTCCTAATTGCTCTTGCAAACTCCTCCAAATGTTTGACGTGAATCGTGGATCACGATATGACACAATCGAAACCGATACTCCATGTCTTGAAATAATTTCTTTGACATAAAGCTTACCTAACTGCTCTAGGTTATACCTAACTCCTATTGGTAAAAAGTGAGCCGATTTTATCAACCGATCCACTATTACCCAAATAGCATTGTAACCCTTCCTCATCGTTGGAAGTCCCACCACAAAATCCATTGTGATATGCTCCAACTTCCACTCAGGAATCTCTAGTGATTGTAACAATCCACTCAGTCATTGGTGTTCAGCCTTAACTTTCTGAAAAGTTAAGCAATTACTAACATATTCTGCTATTTCCTTCTTCATGTTTGGCCACCAAAAGTTTTGATGAAGGACCTAATACATCTTAGTACTACCAGGATATATCGAGTACCTCGAACTATTGGCCTCACTCATAATCTCTTCTTTCAACTCAGAATTATTTGGAACCCAAATTCTTCCTTCAAAACGAAGTATTCCTTCTTTATCAAGGTTATCCCCAATCATCTTTTTCATTCACTCGCATTCTTCATTACCTATTTGTACTTCCGTAACCCGTTCCACTATCGTTAGTCGAGTCTCCATTGAGAATAACATCTCCACCGCTTCACTCGGTAATTTAACTTCTAACTCCATTCTTGCCATCTCCATTATTAACTCATTCTGAGTCGTTAACATCGATAGCTTTTCCCTACCCTTCCGACTTAACGTGTCGGCTACTACATTTGCCTTCCCCGGATGATATAAGATATCATAGTCATAATCTTTTATCAACTCTAACCACCTTCTCTGTCTCATATTCTACTCCTTCTGTGTAAAGATATATTTCAGACTTTTATGGTCCGTGTATATCTCACACTTCTCACCATATAAATAATATCTCTATATTTTAAGGCAAAAACTATCGCTGCCAATTCTAGGTCATGAGTAGGATAGACCTTCTCATAATCCTTTAACTGGCATGACGCATACTCAATGACCTTGCCATGCTGCATGAGCACACAACCTAGCCCTCTATGAGAAGCATCACTATAAACTACAAAATTCCCCGTATCATCTGGTAAGGACAATACAGGTGCCTCACTTAACCTCCTTTTTTAGTTCCTGCAAACTATTTCCACATTTCTCAGTCCATACATACTTTACCAACTTCCCAGTCAAGTTCGTCAATGGAGTAGCTATTTTAGAAAAGTCCTGGATGAACCTCCTACAGTATCCCGCTTGTGAAGCCCCCAAAATAGGTATACAACACCCATTCTGAGTCGCCAAATACATGGTACAGAAAGCAAACTACAACTTCAATAATACAATTGTCGTGCAAAATACGACAACACATACTGAGAGTTTAAATACAAATATTATCTTCTAGACAATATCAACACTCAAATAAGTACTCATTACAATTATTCATACAATATTTTACAAAAATAGTGAGGACTGCTAAAACATCTTTCTAGAACCATCACTCCATACCCAGACTCGATCCTGCTTGTGTTCTCACCTCCCGAGAAGAAAAAATGGAACAAAAGGAAAAGGGTGAGCTCAACTAGCCCAAAAAAAGAATATTATGACTAAGATAATATACAACAAATTATCATTAGTCTTCAACAGGAAAAAAATCGATAAAACATAATAGACAACAAGTTTTACATCAAAATCAAGACTCTAAATAATAATCCATTAGAAGAGTCAAGTAGAGAATGAGTTCTACTATCTTCTAAGATTTAAAAGTCCATCATCAATATTTTATCCTCAGAACAACAATCAATATACATCTTTAATTGAATATTCATCTTTGCACTACAGTGCCAAAGATATTCATTTGTATCACCAGGTTAATGTCATGTTCATCTCAACACTGCTCATCTTTACACTACGGGCCAAAGATATTCATCAGTTAATATATCATTCATCTTTGTACTACTGGCCAAAGATATTCAATAATATCATCATTAAGGACTGAGGATGATGAAAAACATTTTAGAGAACGAATCTAGTGAGATAGAAGGACAAATATTAGGAATTCGTGTTACAGTTTATCCAAGATCACTAATACTTCATAATAACCAATTTTGAAGCAGAATTCAAAAATAACGATCAAAACATGGATACAATCAAAGATAGTAGCCAAAATAGACATCTTGGACAAAAAGAAATTTTTTTTATTTTTCGGTGAATAGTGCAAAGATGAATATTCGATTAAAGATGTATATTGATTGTTGTTACAGGGATAAAATATTGATGATGGACTTTTAAATTTTAGAAGATAGTAGAACTCATTCTCTACTTGACTCTTCTAATGGATTGTTGTTTCCGCTGCAATTTTGATCTAAAACTTGTTGTCTATTATGTTTTATCAGATTTTTCCCTATTGAAGACTAATGATAATTTGTTGTATATTATCTTAGTCATAATATTCTTTACTGGGCTAGTTGAGCTCACCCTTTTCCTTTTTGTTCCATTTTTCTTCTCGTGAGGTGAGAACATAAAGCAGGATCGAAGTCCTGGGTATGGAGTGATGGTTCTAGAAAGATGTTTTAGCAGTCCTCACTATTTTTATAAAATAGTGTATGAATAATTATAATGAGGACTTATTTGAGTGTTGATATTGTCTAAAAGACAATATTTGTATTTAAACTCTCAGTATGTGTTGTCGTATTTTGTACAATAATTGTATTATTTAAGTTGTAGTTTGCATTTTGTACCATGTATTTGGCATAACTCGTAATGGGTGTTGATACCTATTTTGGGGCGCCATAGTTGGTATCAAAGCTTAGGGATATGGTCTCCATGCGGAGATCGGGAATAGAACTAGGAGGGAAGAGATGAGTAAATCCTTCGCTAGTGTGTCCTATCTAAGCTTATTTGTTGGCTCGGTCATAATATAGGATATTATGTGATATGTTAATTTGTTTAATTAACCCTTGTTTTATGGCAAGATTTAAGAATGGTCATTGTGAACGTTAACAATGGAGTGTATGAGACTGTGGAACAACCTTTAGTAACAAACCAGGAGAACATGCAACAGGAAGGCAATATTCCTCCAGTAAACAACACTACCGAGAAAATGATGAATGATAGAATGCTTAGGAGCTTTTTGCAGTTCATGCAAAATCAGACGAGGGAGACTCGTGTACAAAATACATGTGGAAATGATGGCAACGCGTGGTCTTTCACAGCCAAGCAGTTCAAGGAGTTGGGACCACCATATTTCTGGGGAAAGCCCGATCCGATTAAGGCTAAAACATGGGTCAAGCAAATCACCAAGATATTCGATGTCTTGGGATGCACGGAGGAACAGAAGGTTCCATTCGCCACCTTTATGTTCCGTGGTGAAGTAGATTACTGGTAGGAATCTGTGAAGCGTACCCAGCCAGTTGTACTCAACATGACTTGGGAAAAATTTCAGAAACTTTTCAATGACAAGTACTTTCCTGAAAGTATTCGTCATATGAAGGAGGTAGAGTTTATTAGACTGGAACAGAACAACATGACGGTGTCTCAGTACGAGGCGAAGTTAACGGAGTTATCCAGGTTTGCACCTCATTTGGTAGAGAATGAGGAACGTATGACGCGGATGTTTCTGAGAGGTCTAAAACCCGAGATTCGTCAATACCTTATCTCTCATAAATTTTCTCTATATTCAGATGTTGTCAACAGAGCTCAATTATTAGAGAGAGATAATGAGTATACTCAACCGAGGGACCACAACCGTGGGTCATACTCTAAGGATGTTAGCCATCGTAATGATGATAACCAAATGAGGAGGGAAAAATACTACGGACAAAGGCGGTAACCACTCGGGTGGTAATCGTGGCCATGATAATAGGAGAGGTGAGTCAAGTAGAAATTTTAGAAAGAGGAGATTCAACAATGACGGGAAGACATCAGCAGCAACACCAGCATCAACAACAAATTCTAGGGGAGGAGAACGACCGCCAGTTAGATGTTACAAATGCGGGAAAGAGGGACATATCAGCCCAAAATGCCCACAACAATCCAAGGTATGTTATAATTGTGGAAAGGAAGGACATATCGCTCGAGATTATACTATAGTGAAACCAAGTTCAGCGGGGATGGTGACTCTAAGGGCTGCCCCGGATAAGTCGAAATTAGCGGTTCCTAGAAGAGCATTTGTCATGACTGGCCAAAACGTGAGGAAACCAAACGAGGTGATCACGGGTAAGCTAATCTTGAACTCTTGCAAAGTTTATACCTTGCTAGATACCGATTCTATCCATTCTTTTATCTCTCCTGCTTGTGCTCAACGTTTAAACTTGACTCCGGAGAAATTGGACTTTGACTTATCTGTTGAAACTCCGTTGGGTGAAACCTTTGTTACATCTACAATTTATAAATCTTGCATGATCCAAGTTGGCACTATCACAATACCTGTTGATCTTATCTCTTTAAAGATACTTGCTTTTAATGTGATTTTAGGAATTGATTGGTTAACCACTCATTATGCCAAAATTGATTATTTTCGTAAGGTTGTTAGTTTTCATATTCCTAACCAACCTGTTATGCGAATTCAAGCAACTAAACCATTAAAATCAGTCACTATCATATCAAGCCACAAAGCTATTCGTTTATTGAAAGATGGATGTCAAGCTTTCTTAGCCCATGTTATGGATTTGAATAAAGACAAGTCAGATTTGGATAATATTTCTGTTGTTAGAGAATTTCCTGATGTATTTCCTGAAGAACTTCCCGGTTTACCCCCAGAACGTGATGTTGAATTCTTTATTGACCTTGAACCGGGTACAAAACCCATTTCTAAAACCCCATAACGAATGGCTCCCATTGAACTTCAGGAGTTAAAAGTCCAACTACGTGAGTTATTAGACATCGGTTTCATTCGTCCCCAAGTACATCTCCTCGGGGTGCTCCTGCTTTATTCGTAAAGAAGAAAGACGGGAGTATGCGACTTTGTATTGACTACCGAGAATTGAACCATGTCACCATCAAGAATAGGTACCCGCTACCTCGCATTGATGACCTATTCGACCAGTTACAAGGAGCACAATTATTTTCAAAGATCGATCTTCGTTCTGGATTTCATCAGCTGAAGATTAAAACTGAGGATATTCCAAAGACTGCCTTCAGGACTCGGTACGGGCATTATGAATTCTTAGTAATGTCTTTTGGATTGACTAATGCTCCTGCTGCTTTCATAGATATGATGAACCGTGTATTCAAGGAATATTTGGATCAGTTCGTTGTTGTCTTTATTGATGACATCCTCATCTATTCCAAAAGCCATGAAGATCATGAGCACCATTTGAAGCTGATACTTGAAAGGCTTCGTGAAAACAAACTTTATGCCAAGATGAAGAAATACGAGGTCTGGCTTGAGGAAGTAGCATTCCATGGGCACGTGGTGTCAAAACATGGAGTATCTGTTGACCCGACGAAGATTGAAGCAAACAAAGTTGGGAGCAATCAAGTTTGTGATGACAAAGTACGCAGACTTTACGGGCTTAGTTGTTATTATCGGAGATTCGTGGAAGGATTTTCTCGAATCGCTACTCCGTTAACTCAGCTGACTCGGAAAGATACAAAATTCGTATGGAGCGAAGAATGCGAGAAGAGTTTCCAAGAGCTTAAGAGGAGACTCATTTCGGCACCTGTTCTGGCAATACCATCCGATACGGATGGATTTGTTATCTACAGCGATGCTTCAGGAAAAGGGTTAGGATGTGTTCTCATGCAACATGGGAAAGTCATAGACTATGCCTCACGACAACTCAAAGAATATGAGAGGAATTATCCTTCTCATGATCTAGAGTTGGAAGCAGTCGTTTTCACGTTGAAAATCTGGAGACACTACCTATATGGGGAGAAAGTGGAGATTTATACGGACCATAAAAGCCTCAAATATTTCTTCACCCAAAAAGAACTCAACATGCGGCAATGACGTTGGCTTGAGCTGTTGAAAGATTACGATCACACTATTCAATATCATCCTGGAAAAGCGAACGTAGTAGCTGATGCATTGAGTAGAAGATCATATGCGAGTACGAGTGCGATATTGTCAACACAAATGCCCATTTTGTATGACTTGCAAAGGATGGAGATAGAATTAAAGACTCCAAGGACCCATGTGATGATGGCGAATATACGAGTAGAACCGACTTTAATCGATAAAGTTAAAGCTGCTCAAGCTACTTTAACCAAAGGCGTCGATGCGTATGAAGAAGAAAGTGCAAGAAGGAGGTATTCCAGAAGCAAGAATCGATGAAAAAGGAATACTTAGAGTCAACTCTAGACTTTGCGTTCCTAACGATTCTGACTTGAAGCATAGAATCATGATGGAGGCACACAACACCCCGTTTGCAATCCATCCTGGGAGTACCAAAATGTATCATGATATTCGACACACATTTTGGTGGAACAATATGAAGAGAGAGATCGCGGAGTTTATCTCGAGGTGTTTAACTTGTCAACGAGTAAAGGCGAAGCATCAAGTGCCAAAGGGTCCATTGCAACCACTTGAGATTTTGGAATGGAAGTGGGAACACATTACCATGGATTTCGTTACAGGTCTTCCCAAAGTTTCTCAAAGCATAGATGCGATTTGGGTTATTATTGATAGATTAACCAAGTCTCCTCATTTCTTCCCGATACGTGAGACTTATTCCCTAGAACGTCTTGCTTGTATGTACATGAATAAAATTGTGAGATTGCATGGCATGCCAGTATCCATAGTTTTGGATCGTGACCCAAGATTCACTTCAAGATTTTGGGTTAGCCTATAGAAAGCTATGGGCATGGATTTATGATTCAGTTCAGCATACCATCCTCAAACGGACGGGCAATCAAAAAGGACTATTCAAATCCTTGAAGATCTATTAAGACTTTGTGTCCTAGATTTTAGAGGAAGTTAGGATAAGTACTTGCCACTGGTGGAAATCTCCTATAACAACAGTTATCAAGCAAGTATAGGCATGGCTCCGTTCGATGCTTTGTATGGACGAAAGTGTCGTTCTCCAGTATGCTTGGACGAGGTGGGAGAAGCAACGTTGTTGGGACCAGAATTAGTACGCATGACTACAAAAAAGATCCAAATGATTCGCAATGTATTCAAACCACACAAGATTGACAAAAGAGTTATGCTGGTCTTTATCGAAAGGACGTGGAATTTAATATTTGGGATCATGTATTATTACGTATTGCTCCATGGAAGGGAGTTACAAGATTTGGAAAGAGAGGAAAGCTCAATCCAAGGTTTGTTGGTCCATTTGAGATTCTTGACCGAATAGGAAATGTGGCCTATAGACTCGCGTTACCTCCAAGTATGTCTCATGCTCACAATGTTTTCCACATATCTATGCTTCATAAATATGTAAAAGACCCGAACCATATTATTGAGTTAGAACCAGACTAGATAGCCGAATATTTAACGTACGAGGAGGTACCTGTTAAGATCTTGGATAGGAAAGAGCATGTCCTACGCACCAAGGTTATACCACAAGTTAAGGTTTTGTGGAGGAACCATGCTATTGAGGAAATGACCTGGGAGTTGGAATCAGAAATGAAAGGGAGGTACCCTCACCTATTCGAAACACCATGTACGTACGTCAATTTCGAGGATGAAATTTTATAAGGAGGAGAGGTTATAAGACCCCAACTTATTATAAATAAAATTGAATTTTCCTCTATTCATTATTCTAAATTAATAAGGTGTTAATTTGATACAATGCTTTAGTTTGGGTGAAATGTGCAAATTTTGCAAAATAAGCAAGTGGTTATAAAATATTCATCCTGTCGGGGAATATTCGTTTGGTCGTGGAATATTCTTTTTGTCGGGAATATCCGTACGACGGCGCAATCAATTGTGGGCCCCATAACGAAATAACTATCGGATGAAGAAAACGACAAAGTTTGAGTTTTTATAAATAACGGCGTAGTTGTTACCGTTAACACTGTTGGGTTACCTGGTGGTTAAAATACTGATGTACGCTGCGTGGTGGCACAAGAATACACCCAGATTACAAGATTGTTGAATTATTGATTTATACGTAAGAAGGCACTACTCTAATAATTGTTACAAAGAGTTAATTCTTTATTCAATATTTTATTTTATTGATTCAATAATTACTGCGTTGATAGTTTATATTATTGTCGTTTCAATAATTGTCACTGCACAGTATTTTCCATTATCAGATCAATAATTCATATTATTTGAATAATATTATTAGATAGCATTATTGGCAATGTCTAGAAATTTCACGAGGAGAGGGTTTGGTCACCTAATTGCACGCCAAGAAGGCGAAATCCTTATTGAAAGCCCCTTTCTTTGGGAACTACTTAGTTATCATAATTGTGATTCTGTAATATTATTTGTGAATAATTAATTATTGATTTATATGATAAGAAAATATTTATTTGATGTGTATATAAATGATGGATTTATTTATGTGGTTATAAATGAAGGAATTAATGCTGAGGTGTTTTATCAGTATTTTGTCAGAATGGAGGAATGAAAAATCACCCGTTTGTGGATTTCGGATATTTTCTGTTTGGAATTTGGAAAAACTCAAAGCTACAAAGTTGTAGAGAATTTGATTTCAGGCAGAATGGACATAAAATTCGTATTTTTCTGATAACGGGCTATTTTCTATGAATTATTGAAGTTTCAGAAAATAAAATGATTTTTATTAAATTATGGGCGGGACCCACTTATGTTATAAACATGTGGTCTGCTAAATTTTCTTCCTAAATGGCTGCTGGTGGCTTGGTTGGTGAAGGTTGACGTGGAAGAAAAAAAAATTAATATTTTATTAATTTAGTCTCATTTGGCGTTCTAGCATTTTCCTATAAATAGAGGGCTAAGTTAGAATTGAAAATCACACCAGAAACAAGTTTTCTCTCTTTCTCTCTCTATATTATCGAGCGTATTCTTGTGAGTATTTTGATACTTTGAGTGTTGTTATACGGTGCAAGTTTCACGTCATTATATATCCAAAATTTAGTCAATACTATTATTTTGAGGTAAGGGATGTTATTTTCTTCTTAAATGATATTATTTTCTTCAATATCATTATGCCGAAATATTGGTGAACTTTTTAATCAAATTTGGAACTTTTTGTGTCAGGGTTACTATTCACGTATACGATACTATTCACGTATACGACACTATTCACGAAATCGGCACTATTCACAAAAAAATAAAAAAAAATTCTTTTTGTCCAAGATGTCTATTTTGGCTACTATCTTTGATTGTATCCATGTTTTGATCGTTATTTTTGAATTATGCTTCAAAATTGGTTATTATAAAGTATTAGTGATCTTGGATAAACTGTAACAAGAATCCCTAATATTTGTCCTTCTGTCTCACTAGATTCGTTCTCTAAAATTTTTTTCATCATCCTCAGTCCTTAATGATGATATTATTGAATATCTTTGGCCTATAGTGCAAAGATGAATGATATATTAACTGATGAATATCTTTGGCCAGTAGTGCATAGATGAACAGTATTGAGATGAATACGACTAATCGGGTGATACAAAATGAATATCTTTGGCCTGTAGTGCAAAGATGAATATTTGATTAAAGATGTATATTGATTGTTGTTACAGGGATAAAATATTGATGATGGACTTTTAAATCTTAGAAGATAGTAGAACTCATTCTCTACTTGACTCTTCTAATGGATTGTTGTTTTCGCTGCAGTTTTGATCTATAACTTGTTGTCTATTATGTTTTATCAGATTTTTCCCTGTTGAAGACTAATGATAATTTGTTGTATATTATCTTAGTCATAATATTCTTTACTGGGCTAGTTAAGCTCGCCCTTTTCCTTTTTGTTCCATTTTTCTTCTCAGGAGGTGAGAACATAGCAGGATCGAGTCGGGGTATGGAGTGATGGTTCTAGAAACATGTTTTAGCAGTCCTCACTATTTCTGTAAACTAGTGTATGAATAATTATAATGAGGACTTATTTGAGTGTTGATATTGTCTAGAAGACAATATTTGTATTTAAACTCTCAGTATGTGTTGTCGTATTTTGCACGACAATTGTATTATTGAAGTTGTAGTTTGATTTCTATACCATGTATTTGGCGACTCAGAATGGGTGTTGTATACCTATTTTGGGGGCGTCACAGAAACTGCAATGGATTTTCACCCGCTATGCGGTAATCCACGTAGACAGATCATTTCCATTATTTAATAAGAAATGAATACGAAGGGTCATTCACCATGCATGCGGAAATCCACATAGACAGGTTATTCCAACAGAATAATAAAGAATGGAATAACAAAAGACTTCACCAACTTGCGATGATAGATCATTACGCATGTTATTCCAACAAGAATAATAAATAATGGAACTAGGTCAGTGCGTAATACGCACGACGGGATATTCTAACAAAATAATAAAAATAGAATAACATAAGAATTTCACCATATATGCGGTATTGGATATACAAAGTTATTCTAATGTAATAATAAGGAATGGAATAATGAAAGAATTTCACCATGTATGCGATACTTTGCATATATACAAAAGTTATTCCAATGAATAATAAGGAATGGAATAATAGAAGTTCTCTTCATGAATACGAAAGAAATAATACCCCTTACCTTATAAAGAAGAGTACTCTGACGGGTAGGGCGGGGATATACTTGAAGAAAACTTGTACTACGCTCAAAGCTTCTTAAATCTCTAAAGAAACACGCTCAAGATTATAGAAGAAAATTCTCTGAATTTCTGGTGTGATTTCAATTCTAACTAAGCAACCTATTTATAGGAAAATAAAAAGGATACTATGCAATAAAATATAATATATATATATATATATATAATTTAAAATCTAATAAAACAATTAACTTTATAAAAGTATTATGTTTTATATAAAAAGATTTTACTATGCAAACATTTATCGCAGTATTATGCAAACACTATGCATAATAAAATATATTATATTCTAATTATTGTCTAATAAAACAAATAACTTTATAAAAGTTTTTGTTTTATATAAAAAAGATTTTACTATGCAAAACATTATGCATAATAAAATATATTATATTCTAATTATTGTCTAATTAAACAAATAACTTTATAAAAGAATTACATTTTATATAAAAAGCTTTTCTGCTTTTATTACATTAATAATACTAATAAAACAAAATTTATATATATATATATAAACTTCCGTAACTTCATAAAAAGACACCTCAATATATTTAACAACATTTATCATCATTATTATAATTCACAATATTAATCGACTGTGTCGCTTCCAAGAAAGAGGGGCTTTCCAATAAGGATTTCTCCCTATCATGCCGCAATTAGGTGACCAAACCTCTCCTCGGCGTAACTTCTAGACATCATTAATATTGCAAATAATAATATTAATAACTTTGTTATCTCAATTATTGATTTAATAATATATAAAATATCGACAATAATTGAATCAAATAACGTGAGAAACTATGCAATAATTATCAGTAGTAATAATTGAACAAAACCGAGTGACTTCTCACGTAAGTATCAATAATCAATACTGCGTGTTGCTACTATGCAACCACAGCCAGACATCGTAATTTTAACACCGGTGTTTCAATAGTTAATGGTAAAACTTTCGTGTTATTTTCATAAAAATATTTTTGTCGTTTTCTCAATCCGACAAAAATTTCGTTAGGGGGTCCACTAATGATTGTCTTGGTCCGTCATTTAATATTCCTGTTAAAACGAATATTCCCTGACCAATTGAATATTATATAACAACTTGCATACTTTTCAAAATTTCTAAATATTACCCACAACTATAACATTATATCAAATTTACTCCATTGTATTCAAAAATGATATTTATTGAAAATTCTTCTTTATTCATAAAAGTTGCGGTCTTACAACCTCCCCTTCTTATGAAATTTTGCCCTCGAAATTAGGGTACATACCTGGTATGTCGAAGAGGTAAGGATACCTTGATTTTATTTTAGATTCTAACCCCTAGGTCATTTTCTCAACATCGTGGTTTCTCCACAAAACCTTGACTTGAGGTATAACCTTGGAGCGTAGAATATGTTCCTTCTTATCCAAGATTTGAACAGGAATATCTTCATACGTTAAATCTTCTTCTATTTCATTCGGTTCTAACTCAATAATGTGGTTCGGGTCTTTCACATATTTACGTAAAATGGATATATGAAAAACGTTATGAACACGAGACATACTTGGCGGTAAAGCGAGTCTATAGGCCACATCCTACTCGATCGAGGATTAAAAATGGGCTAATGAATCGAGGATTGAGCTTTCCTCTCTTTTCAAATCTCGTAACTCCTTTTCATGGAGCAACACGTTACAATACATGATCTCCAATATCGAATTCCACGTCCTTTCGATGAAGATCAGCATAACTCTTTTGTCGATCTTATGAGGTTTTTATACGTTGTCGGATCATTTGAATCTTTTCAGTAGTCATACGTACTAACTCCGGTCCCAACAACGTTGCTTCACCCATCTCACCCCAGCATACTAGAGAACGACACTTTCTTCCATACAACGCTTCGAATGGAGCCATGCCAATACTTGCTTGATAGCTGTTGTTGTAGGAAAACTCCACCAACGGTAAGAACTTGTCCCAACTTCCCTTGAAGTCAAGGACACAGTGTCTTAATAAATCTTCAAGAGTTTGAATAGTCCTCTCTGATTATCCGTCCATCTGAGGATGATATCCGAAATAAATTGTAAATCCATGCCCATAGCTTTTTGTAAACTAACCCAAAATCTTGAAGTGAATCTTGGGTCTAGATCAGAAACTATGAATACTGGCATACCATGCAGACTTACAATCTCGTTTATGTACATACGAGCAAGACGTTTAAGTGTATAAGTTTCTCGTATTGGTAAGAAGTGAGCAGACTTGGTCAATCTATCAATAATGACCCAAATTGCATCTATGCCTTGAGAAACCTTGGGAAGACCAGTAACGAAATCCATGGTAATGTGCTCCCACTTCCATTCTGGAATTTCAAGTGGTTGCAATGGACCTTTTGGCATTTGATGCTCCGCCTTGACTCGTTAACAAGTTAGACACCTTGAGATAAATAACGCTATCTCTCTCTTCATATTGCTCCACCAAAATGTATGACGAAGATCACGATACATTTTGGTACTCCCAGGATGGATTGCAAACGGTGTGTTGTGCGCCTCCATCATGATTTTATACTTTAAATCGTATCGTTAGAACACAAAGTCTGGAGTTGACTCGAAGTATTCCTTCTTCATCGATTCTTGCTTTCGGCATAGCACCTTCTTGCACTTTCTTCCTCATACGCATCAGCTCCAGGTTTATAGCTTGAGCCGCTTTAACTTTATCAATTAAAGTCGGTTCTACTCGTATATTCGCCATCATCACATGGGTCCGTGGAGTCTTTAACTCTATCTCCATCCTTTGTAAGTCATACAAAATGGGCATTTGCGTTGACAATATTGCACTCGTACCCGTATATGATCTTCTACTCAATGCGTCAGCTACCACGTTCGCTTTTTCCAGGGTGGTATTGGATGGTATGATCATAATCTTTCAACAGTTCAAGCCAACGTAGTTGTCACATGTTGAGTTCCTTTTGAGTGAAGAAGTATTTGAGGCTTTTATGATCTGTAAAGATCTCCACTTTCTCCCCATACAAGTAATTCCTCCAAATTTTAAGTGCGAAGACAACAGCTGCCAACTCTAGATCTTGAGTAGGATAATTCCTCTCATATTTTTTAAGTTTCCGAGAGGCATAGGCTATGACTTTCCTATGTTGCATGAAACCACATCTTAACCCTTTGCTCGAAGCATCACTGTAGATGACAAATCCCTCCAAGCCAGATTATATTGTAAGAACAGGTGCTAAAATGAGTCTTCACTTGAGTTCTTGAAAACTCTTCTCACATTCTTCGCTCCAACTAAACTTTGTATCTTTTCGAGTCAGCTGAGTTAATGGAGTAGCGATTCGAGAAAATCCTTCCACGAATCTCTGATAATAACCAGCTAAACCGAGAAAGCTACGTATTTCGGTCATCGATTTAGGTTGCTCCCAGCGTTGAATTGGTTCAATCTTTGCTGGGTCAACAGATATTCCATGACTTGATACTACGTGCCCGAGGAATGCTACTTCCTTAAGCCAGAACTCATATTTCTTCAACTTGGCATAAAGCTTGTTTTTACGAAGCTTTTGGAGTATCAGCGTCAAGTGTTACTCATGATCTTCATGACTTTTGGAATATATAAGAATGTCATCAATAAAGACGACCACAAAGTGATCCAAATATTCCTTGAATACTCGGTTCATCATATCAATGAAGGCAGCAGGAGCATTAGTCAATCCAAATGACATAACTATGAATTCATAATACCCGTACCGAGTTCTGAAAGCCGTCTTTGGAATGTCATCGGTTCTAATCTTCAATTGGTGATATCCAGAACGAAGATCAATCTTTGAAAAATATTTGGCGCCTTGCAACTGGTCAAACAAGTCATCAATGCGAGGCAATGGATATCTATTTTTGATAGTGACATGGTTCAACTCCTGATAATCAATACAAAGATGCATACTCCCATCTTTCTTCTTCACGAATAGAATAGGAGCACCCCAAGGAGACGTACTAGGACGAATGAAACCGATGTCTAACAATTCCTGCAGTTGGGTATTTAACTCCTGAAGTTCAATAGGAGCCATTCGATATGGGGCTTTGGAAATGGGTTTTGTACCGGGTTCAAGGTCGATACAAAATTCAATTTTACGCTTTGGGGGTAGGCCAGGAAGTTCTTCCGGGAATACGTCAGGAAATTTATTAACAATAGAAATAGCATTCAAAACTGACGTATTTTTGTTTAGATCCGTGACATGTGCTAAGAAAGCTTGACATCCGTTTTTCAATAAACAAATAGCTTTATGGCTTTAGATGACAGTGATGGATTTTAATGGTTTGGTTGCTTGAATTCGCATAATAGGTTGGTTAGGAATATGAAAGCTAACAACCTTACGAAAATAATAAATTTTTGCATGATGAGTAGTTAACAAATCAATCCCTAGAATCACATCAAATGTAAGTATTTTTAGAGAAATAAGATCGACAGGTAATGTGCAGTTACCAATTTGAATCAAACAAGACTTATAAACCGTGGACGGAATGAAGGTTTCTCCCAACGAAATTTTAACAGATAAATCAAAGTCTAATTTCTCCGGAGTCAAATTTAAACGTTGAGCGCAAGTAGGAGAAATAAAGGAATGGGTAGAACCAGTATCAAATAAAGTATAAACTTTGCTAGAGTTTATGATTAGCTTACCCATGATCACCTCGTTCAGATTCCTCGCTTTTTGGGAGGTTATGACAAACGCTCTCCCTTGAACTACCGGTTTTGTCTTGTCTGGGACACCCTTGGATGCCTCCATCCCAGGTGGACTTAACTTTGGTGCATGAAAAAATCGGGCTAGGTGACCTTCTTTTCCACAACTGTAACATGCTTTGGATTGCATCGTGCAATTTGGACTTATGTGTCCTTCCCCTCCACATTTGTAACATACGATCGGCGGTCGTTCTCCTTCCTTAACAATGGTCTTTGGTGTTTGGCGCCTTTCCATCTTTTGTTGAACCTTCTCTTCTTGAACTTTCCACTCCTATTATCTTGGTCATGATTACCACCGAAGTGGTTATCATTTCTGGCATGTTGATTCCCTTCACGTTTGTTGTCACCGCTTCGATGATTACTACCACTAGTATTATCGACTTGTTTACCGCTTCTCTCTTGGTTGGGTTGACTCATTATCGCTCCAATAACCGAGCCCTATTCACAACATCCTAATACAAACACAGTTTATGAGAGATAAGGTATTGACGTATCTCGGGTTTCAAACCTCTTAGAAACATCCGCGTCATTCTCTCCTCATTATCAACCAAGTGGGATGCAAACCGAGACAACTTGGTAAACTTAGCTTCGTACTGCGCCACGGTCATATTGTTTTGCTCAAGCTTGATGAACTCCACCTCCTTCATGTGACGAATACTTTCAGGAAAGTACTTGTCTTTGAATAATTCTTGGAACTTCTCCCAAGATATCTTTAGTGCGGCAGGTTGAGTACGCTTTACAGATTCCCACCAGTAATCTACCTCTGCACGCAACATGAAGGTAGCAAAGGGAACCTTTTGTTCCTCAGAGCATCCCAAGACATCAAATATCTTGTTGATCTGCTTTATCCACGTCTCCGCCTTAAGTGGTTTTGGCTCTCCAAAAAACTCTGGTGGTCCCAACTCCTTGAACTGCTTAGCGATGACCATCCGAGAGTTGTCAGTGTTTCCACCTGCATTTTGGACAGGAGCCACTCTCGCCTGATGTTACATGAATTGCATAAAGCCTCTGAACATCCCACCGTTCACCATTTCAACGGTGTTATTGTTTTCATGAGGATTATTGTCTTCCTGTTGCACATTACTCTAGGCATTGATCGTTGGTGACTCAACGGTCTCATGTGCTTCATTGCTTATCTCAACATTTTCGGATGCAATTTTCAAATACTGCCACAAAACAAGGGTTAATTAACATATCACATATTATCTCTATACTTTGACCGACCAATTAAATACCAAATAAACTTAGGTAGGTCATACTAGCGAAGGAATTCCCTGTCTCTCCCCTCATAGTTCTTGTCTCACATCTCAGCCAGGGATCATATCCCTAAGCTCTGATACCAACTGTGACGCCCCCAAAATAGGTACACATCACCCATCTTAGGTCGTCAGATACAAGGTACTAAATACAAATACAAACTAATTATACAACAGTAGTGTAAAGTACGACAAAACATAAATTGAGAGTTTTAATAAGAATATTGTCAACTAGACAATATCCACACTCAAAGGAGTCCTCAAACATTTATTGTCACACTATTTAATAGAATAGTGAGGACTACTAATACTATCATCCGGACCGGCTACCCGCTTCTCCGACTAGTCCCGACTACGCTCTCATTTCCAAGAGAACAAAGAAAGAAAGGGTGAGCTCAACTAGCCTAGTAAGAAATATTATGACTAAGATAATGCGAATAAATTATCATTAGTCTTCAACAATGTTAAACCGATAAAATACAATAGACATCAAGTTTAATCTGCAATGAATAAGCAATCCATTAGAAGAGTCAAGTAGAGCATAATATCTACTATCTTCTATGATTTAAAATGTTTTCATCAATTTTTATCGCTGAGACTCAGCTTAATAAATAAACCACATCATCGAGTTATCCCTGCTTTACGGGCCAATGATATTTATTAAATTATCAATGGTCATAACTATAACGAATAATCCCTGGTCATACTCATACCAAAAAGCGTCATCAATACACTACAAAACCATCGAGGACTTTTACCACATCATTTATAACATTACAGGTCATGATTATAATCAATAATCCCTGGTCATAATCATACCAAGTCCATCTATGCACGTAAGCCAAAGATAACTTTCATCACAATATAAGCATGAGGATGATGACAATGACATAATAATTCAATAAAACTAGTTCAAGAATAAATTTTAAAGATTTATAAGTTAATTTATCCCGAACTCAATAATGTCCAAATTGTCAACACGATATCTTTTGTGGAGTAAAATTCAAGAATGCTCGTAAGAATATTTCCATGAAAAGATATCGGATGAAGCGCAAATATCAAGGATATTCCACTAATTTCATGGAGTATAGAAGCCAAAATTTTAACCAAACGAGTATCATAGAATATATGAAATCGCAATGAATTTTCACCACCCATGCAGTAATCCACGTGAGATGTACTTCATTTCCATAATTTAATAAGAAATGAATACGAAGGGTCATTCACCATGCATGTGGTAATCCATATGCATGTGTTATTCCAATGTAATAATAAAGAATGGAATAACAAAAGACTTCACTAGGCATGCGATAGATCGCATACACACGAGTTATTCCAACATAATAATAAATAATGGAACCAAATGCTGTAATACGCATGAGGACGTGATATTCCAACAAAATAATAAAATGGAATAATGTAAGAATTTCACCATGTATGCGGTACTTGATATACAAAAGTTATTCCAATGTAATAATAAGGAATGGAATAACAAAAGAATTTCACCATGTATGCGCACTTTATATATAAAAAGTTATACGTATTAATAAGGAATGGAATAATAGAAGTTCTCTTCATGAATATGAAAGAAATAATACCCCTACCTTATAAAGAAGAGTACTGGCCAGTAGGCGGGATATACTTGAAGAAAACATGCACTACGCTCAAAGCTTCTTAAAACTCTAAAGAAATACGCCAAGATTATAGAAGAGAATTCTCTAAATTTACGGTGTGATTTCAATTCTAACTAAGCATCCTATTTATAGGAAAATAGAAAGGATACTATGCATAAAATATAAAATATAATATATATATATATATTATTTTTAAAATCTAATAAAACAATTAACTTTATAAAAGTATTCTGCTTTTATATAAAAATTTTTTACTATACAAACACTATGTAGTACTTATGCAAAACACTATGCATAATAAAATATATTATAATCTAATTATTGTCTAATAAAATAAATAACTTTATAAAAATATTCTATTTTATATAAAAGATTTTACTATGCAAAATAATATGCATAATAAAATATATTATATTCTAATTATTGTCTAATAAATTAAATAACTTTATAAAAGTATTCTATTTTATATAAAAAGCTTTTCTGTTTTATTACATTAATAATACTAATAAAACGAAATTTATATGTATAATATATATATATATATATAAACTTATGTGACTTCATAAAAAGAAACTTCAATATATTTAACAACATTTATCATCATTATTATAATTCACAATATTAATCGATCAGGTCGTTCCCAGGAAAGAAGGGGCTTTCCATTAAGGATTTCTCCCTATTGGTGCACAATTAAGTGACCAAACCTCTCCTTGACAGAACTTCTAGACATCGTTAATATTGCAAATAATAATATTAATAACTTTGTTATCTCAATTATTGATTTAATAATATATAAAATATCGACAATAATTAAATCAAATAACGTGAGATACTATGCAACAATTACTATAGCAATAATCGAACAAAACTGAGTGACTTCTCACGTAAGCATCAATAATTAATACCGTGTGCTACTATGCAACCATGCGTATTACTTTACTTTTAACACTGGGTGTTTCAATAGTTAATGGTAAAACTTCCGCCGTTATTTTCATAAAAATATTTTTGTCGTTATCTTAATCCGATAATAATTCTGTTGTGGGGTCCACCAATGATTGTGCCATCGTACGAATATTCCCTGTTAAAAAGAATATTCCCCGACCAATTGAATATTATATAACAACTTGCATACTTTTCAAAATTTCTAAATATTACCCATAACTATAACATTATATCAAATTTACTCCATAATATTCAAAAATGATATTTATTGAAAATTCATCTTTATTCATAAAAGTTGGGATCTTACATGGTAACTCCTCCGGAAATACATCCGTGAACTCTTGAACTACATCTATTTGTTCCAATGATGCTCCCACTCTTTCGGTATCCACAACATGGCACAGATAACCTATACACCCCTTCCTCAACATTTTCATAGCTTGTGTCATGGTTTGACAACAAGAGCGTCCCGGTGATTTATTACTGTAAAACACCACCTCAGGTTTCTTAGAAATCCTAAGGTTCACACTCTTTCTATCACAATATATTATTGCTTTATGGTTAATTAACCAATCCATACCAAGAATTACATCGAATTCTCTCAACCTTATAAGTAAAAGATCTACCGATAATATGTTACCTCTAATATCTACGAAATAATTCCTATGAATGTGTTCAACGAGAATTATCTCTTCGTTCGCTACCTTAACGTCTAAAGGTATTTCTAATCTTTCTTGGAATAAACCTAATCTCTTAGCAAATCGACATGCTATAAATGAACAAGTAGCACCCGAATCAAACAACACATAAGCATTTATTTCGTTGACTAGAATGATACCTGCTATTACATCTGTTGATGTAACCACATCTTGGACATTCTTATTAATAGTACGAGCAGTAGGTCTACCCGATGGTGTTGGTCCAGTAATGGCTAACTTACCACTACTAACACCCTTGCTACCCTTATTTCCATTATTTGGGAAATTTCTTGCCATGTGGTCCATCGACACACAAACAAAACATCCCTGGTTCTTCTTAGGGTTAAGACAATTGGGTGATATATGCCCCTCCTGCCCATAGTTGTAACAAATTGACTTCCCCTTCAGACAGACTCCTAGATGAGTCTTTCCGCATGTCTTGCATGCCTCGATCCTACGCTTAGGATCCCCTTGTTTCACTCCAGTATTCCTGGAATTAAAACTCTTTCTCTTTGGCATACTACCACTTCCACTGGCTCCCTCCACATTGAATCCTCCCTCTTCTTTTCCTTTATTCTTCCTCTCTTTGTGGTATTGGGTCAACGCCTCACTACCACCCTCCGCAATGATTGCTTTCTCCAGAATGGTCCTGTAAGAAGCACTCTGGAACACAGAAGTCTTGCTATAAAGCCAGGGTTTCAGTCCCTGTTCAAACCTACGAGCCTTCCTCTCCTCTGTGTCCACTTGATGTGGAGAAACCCTTGCCAATTCATTGAATTTGGCCGCATACTGGGGAACCATCATGTCCCCTTATTTAAGTTCTAGGAACTTAATCTCCATCCTCCCTTGCATGTTAGTAGGAAAGTAGTTCTCGAAGAAAACCTTTTTGAACTGTTCCCACGTAATAGCATCCATTCTAGCCCCACCCTGGTGAGCCTCCCACCATAAGTTAGCTTCCCCTTTCTTCATGAAAGTCGCAAAAAAAGTCTTTTGTGCCTCACTCACGTTTGTAATAACAAACGCCTTCTTTTTTTCCTTCACACATGTCTAGGCCTCTATTGGGTCCGTGGTTCCCTTAAACTCTGGCAGCCTTAGGTACTACAGGAGCACTACCCCCGATTTGGTTAAATGCAGCCGCTAATAAATTAACGAACTCCTGCATAGGGTTTTTCTGAGCCCCTTGGTTATCGTTATGAGACTCACCCTCTTGATTACATTGCCTCCTTCTTGGCAGCTTTTTTTGATTAAATAAATAAAGTTTTATCATTACTTATTTGCTTACTTAGTTATTATTCGCCAAACAATAACTTATACACAACAAAGAACATTTAATAAAACTTCATTATATTCATATGCTTCTTCATAGTTGAAAATATTTACAATTTGCTTTCCATAGCCAAAAGCTATTACATTTCTATCCCGCAATTGAACTTCACAAAAGTTGGGATTTACAAAAAGACTACCCTTTAACTATACAAAAGAGGGTTTTACGTCATTACACAAAACTATTTACCGCTTTAAACTTCTAATCTTCAGATAAACAAATTTTTGTGCTTCTCATTCTCTAGAATTGACACAATATACCGACTTATAGTATGTCAAGTTTGTCCCGACTCAATGGAATAACAAGCAATCTTTAGCTTGAAATCCTCATGAACACTCTCGTGGATGTAAGACATCCGTGCTATTTTCTGGTACCTTAACCCCAATTCTCTACGAAGCTCAACGGCCTCCTTCTTATACTCCTTGGCCTTATCCTTCATGAGAACCTTCTCATAATGCTCAATCTTAAAATCTGCTTCTGCAGACTCCTTGGCCTCGTGGAGGCCACTAATCTCCTCCTCATGGTTCTGCACAATATTGTGCAGTTGCACATTACGGTCAAGCACTGATAGATACAACGCCCTCATTGTATCTAGAGGTGTTGGCTATAGTGCATGCATCACCGTATTAACCGATGTTACCTCTATATCATCCTCTACATCGATCATCATATCAAGGTATGATGTTAATCCCATCTCCCCCTCTGAGTAGTCCTCATTTGAAAATTCCTCCTTAGGCTCGGACTCTTTAATATATGTTAATCACTAGTACTGCCGCTACTGGCACTAGTACACGCTCTATCATGTTCACTAACTATTCGCTCACTACGTGTATATCCCTATACATGTAGTTATCGATGGACATCTACAATAACACATAACATGTTGATTAGTACATAATACACAATAATATAAGCACAAATCACATTTAATGTATTTAGGGTTAATTTCCATCTTTTAAATCTTTCGGTAATGAGTTTCCTCAATACTTAATTAACTCATTCTACTAGAGTTCATTCGCTTCTACTTCTCCTCTACTATCAAGGTTATTAGCCTAAGGTTCTTCCCCCCTTAATTTTTATAACCTAATGCTTTGATATCAACTTATGATACCCCCAAATCAGGGTATCTTCCAACTCAACAGATGGTGCTACACGGTACTACTAACTATACATTCATACCATTGAAACAACATCAAAATGAGTATATTAACTACATTCTTATTACAATCATAATAAATCCATTCACAAGTTCTAAAACCGAATACATTCTTTATTGTTCATAAGTATCATAGATACAAACATACTAGTCTATTACAGGATATCTAATTATCCATCTTAGCTTTGCCTTTATCTTTCTTAAAACCCTCAGTTCGCTCGGCCTTAGCTGCAATCATATAATCCAAGCAATAAGTGAGCATAACTAGTTCAGCAAGTATAGTAATGTATACTATAAATACCACGTCGAGAATCATATGATTATTCTTCAATAACTGAACAAATAGCTATAAAGTACTATGAAACATTGTATAGCACTTTTCTTTCTCATAAAATAATTCTGAAGTACTTATAGGAACTTAGGAATTCTGAGTAGGTCAAAGACCATGAACATTCTCTTTAGTTTTCATTGATGAAAAAGGACAACCCGACACTAAGACCGTAAGTCTGATATATCTTACGAGAACATCTAGGTGATCAGCCTATAGTACTCTATGTTGATCAACATTCATCTGTTAAACGTATTTACATTTAAGTTTTTATAACCTTGTGTGCCCATCGAATAATTGATGTAAACTACATTTGTTTATTCATACTCAGGCTTACCTTGAATTCGTACCAAACAATTGGCGTAGGATAGCGTTATCAATTCTATATTGAAATAGTTGTAAATAAATCAATCAACTCTTCAAGATTAGTCTAGGCGAGATAAAACTGGCATCGACCTTTCCTTTAAAATAATTCATGCATTTCATAACATGAATCACATAGAACTTGGCTAACACGAAGGTTAGACAAGTGTTAAGAAAACTTATCTTCAAGCGTGTTCAAATTAATATTCAACAGTTCTCAGTCTTTACAGTATCTACATGATATATTCACATAGCACACTGTAATTAGCTACTCAACAATCTAATCACATTGTTTCTACCAACTTATTTCTCTTCTATAACTTCCCCAAATTTATTTCATTAATAAAACTTGTTTCAAGTATTTATCTGCCCTTACGGCTTATTAACGATCATCTTTTCATTACTAATAACTTACGTTCAATTCCTAAGGTCATCACCATAGACGTGTCAAAGGAATTGTCTTAGCATGTACATTAAGTATATACACTTTCCCCCATAATGGTCTTGTAACATTTGAGTTCAAAACATAACTAATCCAACTCTTCCCCTTACTTGACGTTGTGGCGCCGACCTTATGCCTACCATTGGCGCTGCGACACTAACTAACAAGAGTAAAACCTCTGGTCTTGGTCTTTGCCATGAGAGACTCCTTCTTCTATGAGTTGCCTTTGCGAGCAACTCTGCAGTTGTCTACCCTTTCTACCCGTGACTGCCACTGAGAGTGATTATAGCTTGGGGTCGCTGTAAGACCCCGAAATTTTTAAATAAAAATGAATTTCCTTTATTTATTATTTTGAAATAGTAAGGGTTGATTTGATTAATGTGGATAGTTAAGGGTTAAATACGCAAATATTTCAAAATAAGCAAGTGGTTATAAAATATTCATTATCGTCGAGGAATATTCGTTTGGTCGTGGAATATTCAAATCGCTTTGGGAATATTAAATGCGACCACAGTAGCCATGTGTGGGCCCCATAACTGAAAAGCGATTGGATGAAGAAAATGACAAATATAAGTTGTTTTTAAATAACAGTAGTAGTTATTCACAATTATCTTCATTGGAATACCCTGGTGGTTAAAACACACTAATACGCCGTTGTTGAACAAGTAAGCATTACCAGATTGCACCAATTATTGATTCTTACGTAAGAAGGCACTACTCAATAATGGTTACGATAATTCTTGCTTGATTATTTTATTGAGTTAATAATTGCTACGTTGATATTTTATATTCTTTGTTGTTTCAATAATTGTCATTACACAATTATTTTTCATTATCGAAGCAATAATTCATATTATCTCGAATAATATTATTAGATAACATTGTTGGCAATGTCTAGAAAGTTCTGTCTAAGGAGAGGTTTGGTCACCTAATTGCGCCACCATGAAGAAATTCTTATTGAAAGCCCCTCTTTCACTGAACCGCTGCAGGTTGTCGATATTGTGATTACATAATATTATTTGTGAATAATTAATTATTAATTCATATGATGAGAAAAATATTGATTTTATGTGGATATAGATGGAGAAAATTTTTATAGTGACAATTGTTGAAAATTGAAATTTTATCTTTTTCTGATAAAATAATTTAAATATATTATTATATTTTTATAATATAATAATGGTGATATTTTACAACGAATGTGGGATATATGAGTATACGAGGAGGAAGAGTATTTTTGTTGCAATAAATGTTTAAAACATGTTAAACATGCTCATGGGGACCCCATTTATTGACCAAATTTAATTATAGCTTTAGAAAATCGCCTGCTTTGTGGATTTCTTACGATTTACTTTGGAATTTGAAAAAACTTTCTTCTGCAAGTTGTAGAGAATTAAATTTCCTATAAAATTTCAAGCGAGATTCAATTTTTCTGATGAAAGGGCTATTAATTATGAATTTTTGAAGCTCTAAAGTTCAAATAATTAATTTTGGAAGTTTTAATTGTTTTATTTAAGAAAAACGTTTTTGCAATCCCACATGTGATATAAATGTGCTGAATTCAGTTGGTCTAAGGTGGGCTTGAATTTGTTTAATTATATTATTATTTTATTAAATTTTCTGCTTTTGGTGTTCTAAGCATTTTCCTATAAATAGGGTGCTTAGGTTAGAATTGAAAATCACACCGTAAAGTTTTCTTTCTCTATATTATCGAGTGTATTCTTGTGAGTATTTTGAGTATACTTTGAGTATTGCTATACTCTGGTGCAAGTCCAAGTCATAGCCTATATCCTGTTTCAAATAAAGTCTTGATCTTTCGAGGTAAGGGATGTTATTTTCTTCTCAAATGATATTATTTCTTCAATATCATTATCTTTGAAATATCGGTTGGAACTTTTTATCAAATTTGGAACTTTTTTCATGTCAGACTTACTATTCATGGGTTACTATTCATGGGTTACTATTCATGAGTTACTATTCACGAAGTTACTATTCATAAGTTACTATTCACGAAGTTACTATTCACGAGTACTATTCATGAAGCGTGAAGATGTTTTTGTGGAATTTCTATCTTTTGGTGTCGGAGTTACTATTCACGATATCTGACTATTCACGATATCTGACACTATTCACGTGATACTGATCTTATTCACCAAAAATAAAATTTCTTCTTTTCGTCAAAACATCTATTCGGATACTAACTCGATTGTATCCATGTTTTGATCATTCTTGAATTTTACACCACTATGATTATTTTTGAGGTATTTTGGACGTGGATAAAACCAAGTACGAATCCTTAATCCTTAATCCTTGTCATTTTGTTTCACCGGATTCGCTTTTTAAAAAAATATTTTTCATCATCATCCTCATTCTTAAATGATGATATTATGGAATATCTTTGGCACATAGTGCAAAGATGAATGATTTCTTAAGAATATCTTTGGCCCAGTAGTGCAAAGATGAATGATTTTGAAGAATATCTTTGGCCCGTAGTGCAAAGATGAATGTGTGTTTAAATGAACATGACCATTAATCGATGAATATCTTTGGCTCAGAGTGCAAAGATGAATATTTGATTCGGATGTATATTGATTGATGTTACAGGATAAAAGATAGATCGATGAACTTTTAAATTCATACATAGAAGATAGTAGTTTGCATTCTCTACTTAACTCTTCTAATGAATTATTATTTCATTCATGAATATTGATTTAAAATTTGTTGTCTATTGTATTCTATTAGATTTTTCCTGTTGAAGACTAACGATAATTTGTTGTATATTATCTTAGTCATAATATTCTTTACCGAGCTAGTTGAGCTCACCCTTTTCCTTTTTGTTCCATTTTTCTCGTGAGGCGAGAATATACGCGAGTACAGTCTGGGGTATGGAATGAAGGTTTTAGAAAGGATTGTTTAGTAGTCCTCACCATTTTGTAAAATAATGTATCAATAAATGTGATGAGGATTTATTTGAGTATAGATATTGTCTGTAAGATAATATTTGTATTCAAACTCACAGCTTTTCTTGTTGTAATAATAAAGTTGTAGTTGTTTACGTACCATGTATTGACAACTCGTAATAGGTGATGTATACCTATTTTGGGGCGCCACTGATCAGCCATAAGCCAATAATTTCGAGCCTCGAGATAGTTTTGACAGTTTTCTTATTCTGTGAAATTCCCGGGCTCATAACTTATTCGTTTTAAGTCCGAATTGGCTCGTTAAAAAGCCATTAGTTCATAATCACATGCACTATGATTTCATTATAAAATATTTCATTTCCGAATCTTTTAACATGAAATTCACCGATTAGCTCATTATTGAGCGTTAGTTTAACGATTGTGAGCGTTCATAGCTTGTTTCTTCGTTCTTAGTAGGAATTCAACGATTCTTGATTCCACGACTCTTGAATACCCTATCTTACATGATGACATTGAAAACCAAGGTTTCCAAGCTATACGACAACTTTCATCTACTAATCTGAGATTTTTACGTTTTTAACGTTTAACAGCTAATTTTTGTAAAATTCGTCATAACTTCGTTCCTCGAGTTTTCTACGCCAAATGAAATGGAACAACTCCATTGATTCATCATCTACATCCTAATCAAACAAGATGCACATACCCTATGATGGTTTTCAATTTATCCATAAACAACAAAATAAACGCTTTACGATTTTCTTTGATTTTAAAACTTACTTAAACGCTTATGATTACTAATTATACTTGACATATAATGTCTTAATCCACTATTAGCCATCCTTATGACTCCGAAAGACGCATGCTCCACCAAATCATACTTTTCTATGAAAAAGAAATCGAAAAAGATCGAAGACTAACATTTACAAAATATTATCTTTACGTTCTTCACGTTCTTGAGTAAACTTGTATACTTTGCTCTGAACTCACTTGATTACTTGTTATCTTACTTTTCTCTCTCTCAATATATGTTGGTCAATGTTTACAAAACAACAAATGAACCAAGCTAGCTTCTTATTTATAGAAAAACCAATTGAGGGAAAAATGGTCATCTATCCAAACCTCCTTATTATTCATTGTGTAGCCACCAAGTAACCACTTTACTTGGTGGCCAAGTGGCCAGCCCACATGCCTTGTGGATCCCCCCCCCCCCCCCTCATGGGTTGCCCCATAGGTTTAACCCATCCAATGACCCATCGGTTCGATCCGCGGTTTATTTTCCTAGTTTGGACCTTAACATTAATCCATATCGAGCCTAACTTGGGCTTGATTTTCATACACCTTGGGCTTGACATACTCCAAGTCTAATTGGATTATGCAAAGTCCATAACTCAAAGTCCATTAAGAACTAATCGTATTCTAAGCATTCAATTCTCGTATTCTATTCGTATATAGTTCGTATGAGATTCGTGTTATACGTCGTAATAATCATCATATTATACTCGTATAATAACTAGTATCATACTCGTATTTCTCATGTATAATAACCCTAATCATTATACGTAGACGCTTAATTCTCGGAACTCACTTTTCCTAACCCTTAGGTTTTAAGTCCGCAGACAAAAACTTCGTTTGCCATAACTAAATTATTATTGGATATTCCATTACGTCTTCGTATTCTAACATTACTCGTTTCTCAGAAATTCAAACTTAATCTCTGAGCAAAAACGGATGAATAGTGTTTTTACGGAAATTTCTTGGAAAACATTTATTTTCATCTTGGAAATTCAAAACAATTAATCCTAGCATATAGCCAGAATACTAACCGCATTCACATGTCCTAGGTCATAGAACGACCTTCAAACATCTTACTCACATAAATAATGAATTAAATTCATTTAATTCAAATAATCAAATAAAATTTAATTCACATAAAGATCCGATTTTCTCAGGCGTTATACATTGTTTAGCTCTCGACAATAACATTCCGAAAAGGTATTACACACCTCAATCGGATGCCCAGATTGAAAGTTATGAAGGTTCAAACGGATAACACGTTGCATGCGTGCACGTACTTTGAGACGACGGGCCCCAACAGCCCGAGGGCTCCCCGGGTTGCGCAGGTAGACCTGCGACTCCCCCCTCTATAAATAGAGGGCTTGGGGTGGACATTTTAAGAAGAGATAAGGCAAGGAAGCACTGTCAATTTTACTCTGTACACACTTTAAACTGAGTGCTTTCTCTTTCCAAACACTTGTGAGCTCGTGTTTCGCTATATTTAACCGGTGGAAACCGAGTATTCATTCATTAAAAGCCATATAAAGTCTTCTTGACAGCCGACTGTAAGACATCTCAGATTTCTTAAGCCCTTTTCTCACTTCCATCCACACATACTTATTCACGTTGAGAGTCGTGTGTATCTATGCCCGAATCATCAATCTGTGGCTTTTGTTATTTTTATATATATAAATACTTATATATATATATATATATATATATACTATTATCGGACTATGCTTTGATTGAGCCTGAATATAATATTCGGAGCATTTAATGCTTTCATATATATATATATATATATATATATATATTTACAACTTTTATATATATATAACTGTTTCTCAGCCCGAGGGTTAGATTTGCGTAAATCTGGCTATTTCCCACTTTAACCTGTTAATGGTGACTAAAATAGAACCGTTGAAGCTGGAATACTTAGATTTACTCAAATCTAATTCGTTTTCTAGCTTTTACTACGGGCTAGATTTGTTCCAAAGTGGTCATTTCACACTTTAACCGGTTCATGGTGACTAAACTGGAATTGATGAAGCTGAAATGGTTTAGATTTCTTCAAATCTAGTTTCTTATTTTAGCTTTTTAACATATTTCTTTATCATGTGAGCCTAGGAATCATGTGATCACAAATTCAATTCCTGAATCTAGATTCGGTTCCCGTGATGGACATTTCCAGCTGCAACTAACTTGTAAATTATTCACAGTGTCTGAATTTCCTTAGATGGCTCTTATGCCCACAAGGTGTTTGGCGCTACTATATATCTTATTTTCTCGAAGATGTTTCGCATCTCGAAAATAATAAAAGAAAACAAGCTAAACACGTAATAAAATTGAAGTATCAAAGGCCTCAATTACTATTGAAGACAAGGGTTTAAAAAATCTATTTTACAAAACATCACTGCCATATTTCGTTAATATTGAATTTTTATACAAAAGTCAAACCCTTTGTATATAGGTGCAAATGAGGCATAGAACTACTTCCAGATAACTTCACGTAGACCTACACACACACACATTCAGATAAAAGTTTAAATTATAAAGTTGTGGTAACCATGCTATCACGGATGTCGGAGGTGCCTAACACCTTCCCTCCGCATAATCAAGCCTTCGGACCCTAATGAATCTCGGTTTTGCAGACCAGTTATACAATGTCACATCACTAGGTCTATGTGCAAACCATTTCTCAGTTGAGTTGGTGCAACCATTTAAAAATACCAACTGAAGACTCTTAAAGTCAAATCGTCGACATATACATGTCGAAACTTTTCAAACTTGTTTTTTCAAACAAATCTCACCTAACATGAGAACACCAAAAGACAAGAACAGAAAGGGACAAATAAAAATCTCGACGTTGACACTATGCTTCCACCATCAACTTCACTTTATCTAATGATCCATTGCTAATAATTATATCTATTTCTATCATCCTCAATTCTCCATTCACAACTTATCTATACCCTACTATAGTTCATTAAACTTACTACACATTATGAGTTCAGGAACATTCCACAATAATATGAGTTTAGGAACTTATCCTAGCAATACGTAGTTCAAGAACAAATTAGGAACTGTCCATACACTTAAGGGTTCAAAAACATACCATACGATTATGAGTTACAAACTTACCATAAGTATGAGTTTTAAGAACTCGCACCTAACCTTATATTCTCTACCTATCTGTTATACACATGAGAAAAGAATCACCTTCTTAACATGTATATAGCAAATAGTGCGACACAAATATTTCAATGATTATCAATATAGGAAGCTAAGTTGTTGTCGAACCAAACACAATCCCTTTCCCATACAAGGAATTGATTAACTTGGCCACTAATCAATATAGGAAGCTAAGCGGTTGTTAAACCAAGAAAAATTCCCTGTCCATACAAAGAATTGTTCAACTCAACCACTATATCGATATAGGAAGCTAAGTGGTTCTAAAACCAAGTACAAATTCCCCGCCCGTACAAGGAATCATACAACTTAGCTGTTGACATGAGTCCTCAATTGAAATCCCATATAATCCTAGCTTTCCCTTACTCCATATGAATTTTTTTTAATCCGTATTACATAATCCACAACTTTTTATGAGTGTGCATAATACCAATTCATAATACAACTTACGTACAACAATTTAACTATAAAATTTCCAATCATTCGATTGATCCTCCTCCCTGCTATGACCTTATTAGATCACGTGGTGATCTCATATTATAATGGTATTATATTACGATTCTTTTCTATGTTATGATCGTTTTATTTTGCGATCTTCTTTCCCTTTATACATTTAGTCTTATAGACTTTATCTATTCATTACTACGGTTCATCTTTATTATCAAAGTTAGGTAACTCTAGATTTTTATTACTTGTCAAGATTATTCTTTGAATCTTATTGACTTACCAATACCTTGCTCATATTCATTGCTTAGAATTTAAACTCTATTTGAGTTTGTCCTTATCCTTATCCATGCAGTTATAGCCTAAGTTAACCCTACCTAAGATTTATAACCTACAACTTTGATACCAACTGTGACGTCCCGAAATCCAGGTATCTTTTACCATGAACCTGGTACATAATTTCTATAACTATTGCGAAAGATATAAACATAAATTGTTTATACAATAACTTATACACATAACTCCCAAGGTCGGTAATCTTAACTTAATACACATATTCATATACTACAGGACTTACAATGTTATTTGTCTTCAATACTATTAAAATTTTAATTGTACAATAATCCATTCCTGGAACTTGTCTTTGCCTTTGCATGTATCCAAAGTTTCGTCTTAATCTGAAATGTTTATCATGATATAGCAAGGGTGAGCAACAAGTTTTAAATACAAGAAAAATATATCATGATTGAAAGAATGAATAATAAGATGACAAACTTTCAACAATATAATAATTGTGAAAGAATATGAATCAATTTTCATAACTGAATGACCGAGACAATAATGATGAATGGCCAATAATGAACATGAATAAATTTAACTTAACCAAATGGTAATGAAGGTGATCAGCCTTTCATACCTGATGAACATGTGCAACATGCACAACGTGCGAATCAATAATCAAAGATGTGGTGTAATAAAAAATGATTAACCACTAGCATGCTTGAAAAATCATAACTTAGGTTTGAGTTAGAGAACTTGTTTGTACCGTCAATTACTATTAAGCAATATAATTTAATCTATCATGAAAGACCTATCATTTATAAGATTGATCTTTCAATTAATATGATATACATTGTCCCATAATACAACTACTCAATCAATAAATTAGCTAGCACTTAATCACATAATCAAATATTAGATTACTCCTTAAAACATTATTATTATTATCGGCCTTTGATAATTTTTCAATCACTATATCATATACATTAAGATTTAACACTTGCTCTTTCATTTTATAAGTTGTTCTTTAAAATCTAGTAAGTCAAATACTAATCCATCAACCTGGATTATTCATATCGACCAATCCAATAACTTGGATTATCCAAATATATCAATCCAGCAACCCAGATTGCAATCCAACAAACTAAATTGCAATCCAGCAAACTGGATTCAAATTCCAGCAACCAGATCGCAATCTAGCAAACTAAATTGCAATTCAGCAAACTAGATTCCAATTCCAACAACCAGATTGTAATCTAGCAAACTGGATTCCAATTCTAGCAACCAGATAGCCAATCCAGCAAGCCTGGATTTAATAAATTCCAATCCAACAAACTGGATTCAACTGATTTTCAATCCAACAAGCTGGATTCATTAATTCTTTTCACGAAAATACCAAATCAACTTATTATTTTTTTATCCTTTGACCAAACAAATATACATATATTTCATACACAAAAAGAATTTTTCTTATAATTTTTTAACTCCTTTTAGTATTTTTCAAAAATCATTTTTAGTTCGTAGCTTAAGAAATTAGCCCCATCAAGCTCAACTCCAGAAATTCCCATCTCTTGGAATAATCTTACATATGTTAACATGAACCTCCAGTTTAAATTTCATGGCCATCAGAGTTCTAGAACTCTGGTTATAGCTGTTTTTGTCAGAAAATCCCAAAAATTGAAATGACTATAACTTGGTTAATTTAAGTCGGAATGAGCTCATTTTTGGACAGGAGCTACTTTATATCCTATAGATTTATGTCCCAAAAGGCCAAAATTTATTTCAATAATTAAATGGCCGAAACAGCCCTTGTAAAATCTTGGGCAATTTGTTTTTTGAGAATTTCACCTTTTTCCTACTTTGCAAAAATAGTCCATTCGAAAATATACAACTTCTTTTTAAGTGATTCTACTTGGGTTTGAAAGATAACTCAACATATTATTATCCCAAACTTTCTAGAATTTTTGAATGTCAGAAAAATGAAGAAACTACCCACAGCGTTGGATCGGACCAAAATGTTTATTTCTTCTTCAAAAGTCGGAATTTGTTTTTGCTAAAAATACTACTACTGACGTGTAAACTCAACATTTTGAGTGCTACCACTTGGTTTTAGTATTCAACTTACATATATAGTACCCCCACTTTGACGGATTGCAAAACAAAGTTGTAGATCTCAACTTATAACCCCTCAAAGTAAAAAACATTAGGGTGTTCTAATTGTCAAAACATAGCTTTCTTTTCCTTACTTTAGATCTAACTTTTGATACACAAAAGGGTTAGATCTAAACATAAAACACTTATTAACATGTAAATCTAGAGTTTTAAAGTTTGGAACCATAGATTCAAGTTTTGATTGAGAATAATCAAAATAAAATTACATAATCTAGTTAGAATTTATACATTTGCTTGTGAGCTTCCTACTTCTTCTTCCTAAGTTAGATTATGGAACTTAGAGCACACAAAACACTCTCCCTCTATCTTCTCTCTTCCATCAAAATCTCTCTCTCTCTCTCTCTCTTGTATCTCTCTAGCTTGTTTTGTTTGCTTTTGAGGAAAGAGAAAAGGATTGAAATAGAAATTGGTTTTGGTGGGTTAGTAAATTGTGTAGATATATTTTGTATATATCATATACAACCCCCATCAACTCTATCTTTCTTATCACTTTAAGTTTCTTGCACTCCTTGGTTTACTTGTAACTTTGGTTGAAAAAGTGGCAAAATAAGAGAAGGACACATGGCTAGAGAAGGTAGGAGTTAATAAGTAGTTGGTAATTTAAATCATTACATCACATGCCTTTCCTTTTCCCCCTTAATGTGCCGCCCCTCTCTCCCATTCTAGCCCAAATGTGTTTTATTTCTAATTCTTTAATTTTTCTTAACAAATGACTAACATACCCCTTAACAAGTGGGCTAATTACTGGGCTTTGAAATAAATTCTTTTGGGCTTTTAAAAAAATAACATAGTTCCATACTTTTAATTTTATCTTTCCCTAATTATTTAATTAGGATTTTCATTCACTCATTTGTAATTTAAATCATTATTCATGTACACTTAATTTCTTAGCCCAATTAAACGTGCTATAATTAGGTTATAAAATTAATTAATTGAGATGTATAAAATAAATCCCTTAGAATTAGTATATATTTTAAATACCATTATTCTCCCAAACCCTAACCCTTAAGTTATTCAATTTTTTATTCCTAATATATAATTAGGTTACCTTAATTTTTTTTTTTGTTTATATAATAAACACATAATATTCATATTCATTTACTCACATATTCACACAAATTAATTTAGTAGGTGGAGACATGATCCACAAATCTCTTAAATTAGGTCACTAGTTTATAATTAAATACTAGGACCATTAAATAAAGATAACCATTTAGGTTATTTAATTCAAATACCTAATTTATAATTAGGTTATTTAACTTTTCTTCATATAATAAATATATATATACTTAATATATTTATTTATTTAATCACATACATACTTCACGTAAGTCTAAAAGCAATTATCCTTATCATTCCTCTTGCTAAAATATATAGCACATAACTAAATATATATATATATATATACACACACACACACACACACACACATATACACATTCACTTTATCCTTATAATATCTCTTCATTGAAATTTATTTCCTAATAAATTTTCCACATTCATAATATATTTCTATCTTTTCAAAATTTCAATCATTCTCATAATTTCTTTCATTAATTCACATAAAATTAAAGGTAACATAATACCTTCTTCTTAACATACTTCTAAATAAAATTTCATTCTAGGTTTTTTGAATTTTTTAGAACAATTATTTTCTAAATTCTATTCAAATGGTAAACCATATAGGTTCTTCTTTAAAAAATTTAAATCATTCATCTATTTTCACTCTAGATTTTATTCTTTAACCTTTAATTTGATCATTCAAGATCTTTAATTTAATCATTCAAGATCTTCTATATTTTCGGGTTGTCACACTAAAAATAGAGAGTGTAGAGAGAGCTCTATAGAGGAATTGAGAGAGAATTGGAAGAGAAATCCTTGAAAAAAAGAAAGAAATAACAATTCTCTATCATCTTCTAACAAGTCTAAATAAGAATCAAAGGGTAAGAATCCAATTTATAATATTTATTTCTTATGTTCTTGAGTTCCTATGGTTAATTGTGAGAATTTGGATTATATGTGTTAATTAGTTTATGTAATCCATTGGTTATCATCTAGAAATGATTTTGAGTAAGAAAATTCATGAAATCATGTTTTAGAGTGGAGATTATTGTTGTTCTTAAGTTTTTGGTGATATATACATATGACATGTATGATTTTAGAGTCACAAAATTGGTGTTTAATCTATTTGGTAATCTGTAAATTGGTTATGGATTGTGTTAATATGTCAAGAAACAAAAACAATGCATGTATAATGGACTGATTTGGTTAAGAAATAAAGTTTTGGTGATTGAACTCGCTAAAGATGTTAGAAAATGAAGAAACTAGCAAAAAATATTATTTTAATGCTTTAAAATTGATTGTTTTAGATGTTTATGTTGTTAGAAGTGTAATATGCATGCTTAGTGTTGTTGTTAATAAATGTATAGCTTCTAGATTTGTTGGATTTATGCTTAATTAGGAAAAATTAGGGTGTTTGGGGATAAACTGTAAAGCAGGGACGCAGTCTGCAAGTTTTTATCTGCGTATCGGCGCAACTACGCTGGTATCAAAAGCAGAAATGGGGCAGCTACGCCTGCTGAATTTTTTTGGGAATTGAGCAACATCGTAGCTACACTGGTGCCAAGGCTTGGGGTAACGCAGCTGCGCCCTCCCCTGAGCAGAAACATTTTGTTTTATTTTATGTTCCAGTCCATAATGAGTTAGTTTAACCTAGTTTAATGTGCACTATAATGTGTTAAGCATGTAATAAAGTTCTATAACAAATTGTAAACATGTATTCGATGATTTCAAATTATAAAGATAATAACTTGTGAAAACTTTAACTTATTGTTTATGAAGTCTTGAGATGTGGTTTAAGAGTTACGTTGCTATGTTAGACTTATGATTTCAGATTGGTGAGGTGATGTTAATTTAAAAGTTAGAATTTGAATTATGTTAACAAGTTGGATTAAATGAGAACTAAACATATAGGGTTAATGTTAGTGTAACTAATCGGTATTGCGATTCTAATGATATATGTAGGATTTTTGACGAACGTGTGTTATAGTTGTATAGCTTACGCACGAGGCAAGTTCCTAAACCTTATTTCTTTATGTACAACAAGATCTTTATCCTATCTTGTTTGTTATTGTTATGCAAGTTTCTAAATCTTACTTTTCGCTAAGCAAGTTTCCTAATCTTGAACTTGATATTTTTTGATTAAGATGGCTCAAGTTGTTTATTCATATTGAGCGAGTTTCTAATTAATGTTTCTTATTAATTCAAAGCTTGAAATGTTCATTATTTCGAATGAGGCTTTCTAATTCCTTTGAAGATAGTCTATTGAATATACAATGTTTTATTCAACTATATATTGTTCTGATTCTATTCTTATTTTAAATATCGTTACTCAATACCTAGTTATTGTATCGAACTTTGAATGGCTAGTGAACCCTGATTCATTAAACTAATCCATAGTTGATGAGCATTCTAAAATTCTAGAACCATTGTTAAAGCTAATCCAAACTAAACTTTCTTTAGTGCGGAATCCTAAGTTAAACTGAGATGAACAACCCTATTATAGGGGATTATTTACGCATTAGCGTTAAGATATTTATGTAAAATACATGGTACGAAGGGTTGATCCCCCTAAGTAAGAGAAGAAAAGTCCATATAGTCTAATGACTGTTAAAGGTTAAAGTAGAAATACTTAATAACATAGGACATAGTTCGTGGTCTTGAGACCATCAGATATAAATCTCGAACTTATTTTCTAATCATGATTCGAAGAACGAGTTCTTTATTATTTAGTATTCATTGCTTACTCTTAGGATATTGTTATTGTCATCATTATATTTGTGAGCAATTGTTTTCTCACTCTTGCATATAACACTACAGCTAAAGTTGAGAAAGTTGACGAGCTGTCTATGAGTAAGGGTAAAGGCAAGATGACCAAGTGATGAAGACTTATTTGATTTTACTTGAAAGAATCTATGTTATGAGACTTATTTATTTATATGATGTATTCCACAAACTTATGTAATAATTTAAGGTTAGATTACCCGGGATTTGTTTTAAGTTTATGTAACCCTTTAATGGGGGAGGATTATTATTTAAGTTATTTAATTTATGTCTTTATCCTAGATTACGGGTAGTTGGATGTGATTGTTTTGGATAGTTAGCACCGAATTCTGTGGGAATGAACTACCTAGATTTGAGGGTGTCACAGATCACATGCTTGTAATTGGGTTTATACGATCGTAACACCGAGACATGAAAGACATTATGAACATGTTCTAATTCTGGAGGTAGAACTACCTCGTAAGCCACTTCCCTTACTCTTCGCAGCACCTCAAAGGGTCCAATAAACCTCGGGCTTAGCTTTTCTTTCTTACCAAATTGGATCTTCACCTTCTAAGGAGAAACTTTTAGGAAAACAAAATTTCTAACGTCAAATTCATGATTTTGTCTATGTTAATTGGCATATTTCTTCTATCTGTTTTGAGCAGCTATCAATCTTGCACCGATGATTTGTTAACCTTAGCGATCTGTTGTACCAGTTCCAGCCTTAACAGTTGACATTCACCAACTTCATCTCAACACAGCCAACGGTAAACCATCATCCCAGTTTCCTTTGAAATCCATGATGCACGCTTTAAGCATATCTTTCAATGTCTGGATTGTTCATTCGCTTTGGCCGACTTTTTTAGGATGGTATGTCGTACTCATTCTCAACTGTGTTGCCATGCATTCTTGTAGTCTCTTCTTGAAGTTTAACGTAAATTGTGGATCTCTATTTGAAACAATTGGCAATGGTACTCCATATCTCGAAATAATGTCCTTGACGTACAACTTTGCCAACTGATCAAGATTGAATCTAATCTTTATCAACAAAAAGTGTGCTAATTTTGTTAGCTTGTCCACTATCACCCAAATTGTATCGTACCTTTTCTGAGTAGTCAGAAGTCTTACCACAAAATCTATTACGATATGCTCTCACTTCCACTCCAGTATTTTCAACTGCTGAAGTAATTTGTTTGGTCTTTGATGCTCGACTTGACTTTTTGGCATGTCAAGCATTTCACGACACATTCTACAACATCTTTTTTCATATTCGGCCAATAGAAATGCTATCATAAATCTTGATACATCTTCGTACTCCCCGAGTGAATTGAATATCATGAAATATGGGCTTCAGATAAAATTTCATCTTTAATTTCAAGTACTGATGGAACCTAGATTCTTCCCCTCGAACCTTAGTAATCCTTCGGTATCGATTTTAAATTTTATCTCATCTCCTTTAGACACTCTTTCCTTGATTTTCTCACATCCTTTATCTTGTAGTTGAGCGTTCTTTATCTTGTCCACTAAAGTTGGACTAGCTTCCATTTGGAACAATCTTTCATCCGATTCTTTCAGAAATTTTATTTCCAACTCTAGATTCGCTATTACTAAAATAAGCTCTTCCTAGGAAGTTAATAACATCAACTTCTCCCACCCCTATCTACTCAAGGTATCGGCAACCACATTTGTTTTACCTAGATGATAAAAGATTTCGCAATCATAATCTTTGATCAGTTCTAACCATCGTCTCTAACGCATGTTCAAATCCTTTTGTGTGAAAATATACTTCAGACTTTTATGGTCCGTATATATCTCACATTTCTCCCCATAAAGATAGTGTCTCTATATCTTCAGGGAAAATACCACCACAGCTGTGACAACCTGAATTTTTGGAAATTATTAAAATAAGAATTTAATAAATAAAATTCTTATTATAAGATTTTTTTTGAATTTGAGTATGTGTATATATATGTTATATATTGTGAAATATATAATTTGGTGTGAATATAGAAGATATATATATATATATATTGGAAGAATGAAGTTTAGTAGTTAATTTAATTTAATTATTGAAGAAATTAAATGTAATTATTATAAAAAGGAAATTAACTGAGTAATATTAGTTAATTTGATTAAGTTAAAATTATATTATGAGAGAATATAAAATTTATTGTGATGATGAAAATTATTATGAATTAAGTTTCATAAATAATGTGAGTAATTCACTTTGAATTTAAATAGTGAATTAATATAATTGTTTTTAATAAAATTAGAATGTATCATATTACATATAAATGTAATATGTTTATATAATTCGATTGTGAGTCTCAGAAATAGTTAAAATATTTATCGAATAGAATAAATATTTTAGTTGGAATATTTATGGAATAAATATTCAATTTAAAATTATTTAGGGAATAATTTGTTTAAATATGATAATATTGACTTAATTTATGTTAAATGATTTTATAATCGGTGCGTATTTTATTACTCAAATCTAATTTAGTTAAATAATTAATTTAGAGGATTAATGATTTATTAAATAAAATTATTTTATTAGCTAAGTAAATATTTGTGGGCTAAGTAAAGAGTGTGATTTAATTAAGTTTAGTTTAAAGTATGAGAATTGGTTAATGGGTGTGACAAATGGATCATATAATAAAGGAGTCATTAAAATAAATGGATTGGAGCCTATTTGAATTGGCCAAACATGGCCTAGTGACCTTTGAGAAACCAAAACTACTGGAACCTTTTTTCTTAATGTTTTATTAGGCCAAATAAATGTTACGTTAAAACTCATAAGCCTCACTTTTCAGTTTTAGAAAAGCTGAGTTTATAGAGGGTAAAGGAGAGAAAAGATGTTATGTGTGGAAATTTAGAAGAAGACTGAGGAATCAAGGAGAAGCAAGGAGGGGATTAAAAATATATTCTTCATCATCTAACTAAGATTAAGAAGAGAATCAAAGGTATACTCTAGTTCTAAAGCATTAATTTATAGTTTTATGTTTTTCACATAAAAGGTATTTTTGTTGGATGAAGTAAAAAGATGTTGTGTGTGTGTGTGTGTATATATATATATATATATATATATATATATATGGGTATGTATAATCTGATATATTACCTCTATAAATGGTTTTAGAGTAATTAAAATCATGAAAACATGATAAAGAGGAGGAATTCGAATTTTGTTGTAATACATATATTTTGGTCTACTATGAGACTAAAATTGATGACGAATTCGTGATGGAAACTTTAAATTGATGGTTGAATGTTTTTCTCCACTGAAAAACGAAAACAACGCAACTTACACGGATTTAATTGGTTAAGAAACAAATTCGTGGTGTGCGATTACGCTATGTATGTCAAAACATGTAAAACTAGTATGAACATGAGTTTTCGGTTAAGATTTGGGTTATTTAATGTTTCTATAAATTGTTGATTCTTTGGTATGTTGTAGTTATATGAATTACGAATCCATAGAGTCTAAAACGGAGTGATTTAAATGTGTTTAACTCGAGTTATGAAGATTAGAAGGAGAAAGGATCAAAAATTCATGAAACAGAACAAATTGAGCAACCTATTCTGCTATTGGGCGCTGTAGTGTTGCCCCCAAGGCTAATTGGGGCACCGCGGTGCCGGAACAGTGCTCAGGTTGGACTATTTTGACCTCTTATAGTAAAACGACCATAACATTTTTATACGGACTCCGATTGAGGCGATTCAAGATGATCCGGAATGAGGACGAGTAGACCTACAATGTTTGTTCTTTAAGGTGTTCAATTGGAGGTCGTTAGAAGGGGTTAAAACGGTCATATTTGGAACTGATGTGTACTTAGAGGTAATCGGAGGGTGTCAGACATAAACGTATTCAAGTGTAGTGCTTCTGACGACAAAATATGTTGTTCTAAGTTATAAAACATGAATATTAGTAAATATAATGATCCTTAACATTAATAAATAACGTATTAGATTAGTTGTATAAGCATACTAAGCATATACAAGAGAGACGAATCGGGCGTGTGACGAATGAACGTCAAAACGTCGTGTCAAGTGTTAATGAACTTAAAAAGTATATTAATTAAAATTAAATGAACATTATAAGATATGGAATGTGGTTAATATAAAACCAATAAGGAGTCCTAAGAAGACTTAAACACTTGAATGAACTTCGAGTTTGACTAAGAAGAAATATAGTGAGATATAAGTTGAAAGTTAACACAATCAAATTGAACACTGTGTATTGATTAACAGGAAGGGAAGGGTTATCAGATGTAGAGTAAAGTTTACATTACAACTACTATGTGTTGCTATGTGACTAATAGCTTATGTGCATGATTATATAATTGTGTAGAGCACGTGAAGTGCAGATAGTTGTAAGTTGTTAATCTGTTATTGGTAAACAACGACCAAGGCAAGTCTTTCCGTTTCTATTTACTATTTGAACTTGATGATGAATTATTATAAAACTGTATTACAAAAAGCATGATGTATGATTTATGTTGCAAGTATCAAATGTTAAGGCCGATTTATGATTAGGTTGAGTAAGGAATGTTGATTGGGTTATGGAACTCAATCTTTATTTGGTATATGATGTAAAACATGTATAATGTGTTTAGATAGATGTTTATGATGTATAAGATGAGCATGTTATTTTTGTACTACGTGTTGCATGAAAACTGTTAGGTTTGCTGAGCTGTCGAGCTCAACCTTGAACCATTTTTGCAGGTTAAGGTTTCAAGATAATACTATGTGCTACTTGAATGACATGGATCAGATGCAATGCATGAAGATTAAATACCTTAGCTATAATTGTTATTCTTTTAATCCATGTTTAGGGTTTTGTGATATGTACTTGATGGTTTATGATGTTCAATAATTGTTGAGATGTAAAGTTAAAGTTTGAGCTATCCGATGTATAAAGGATATCTATTTGAGATGTAAGTATATATATATATTAACTATAATAAAGTGAATCATGGATTGTATAAGACTCAAAGACATGTAGATGATAAAGGTTGTGATTTAGGAAATTACAGAAAGAAGATTGAAAAGTTTGAAATTATTTCGTATTTTATTAGTTTAACATCGAATAATGATGTAAAATTAGAAGTTAGATGTATTGTTAACGACCGAAGTCGACTGTTTAATTATATGAATTTTGGGGTCATTACAGCAGCCAATTCCAACTCATGAGTCGAGTATCCTTCTTCATAGTCCTTCAGTTTCCTTGAAGCATACGCAATGACTTAGCCATTTTGCATAAGCACACAACCCAGTCCTTTATGCGATGCATCACTATACACCACAAAAGTTCTTGTATTATCCGGTAATGACAACATAGGTTCCATGCTTAGATTCTTTTTCAATTCCTGAAAACTCTCTTCACATTTCTTCGTTCAAACAAATTTTACGGCCTTCCTTCTTAAATTTGTCAACATAGTGGCAATCTTGGAAAAGTCTTGAATAAACCGTCTGTATTAACCTGTCAGTCCCAAGAAACTCCTCTCCTCTGATGGAGTCCTTGGTTGTTCCCTATTTATTACAGCTTCAACCTTTGCTGGATCCACTGAAATCCCATATTTTTCAATCACATGCCCAAGAAATTGTGCACGTTCTAGCCAGAATTCACACTTAGAGAATTTCGCGTACAACATTTCCCTTCTTAACATCTCAAAACGTCAAACGTAAATGTTTCACGTGTTCCTCTTGAGATTTCGAGTACACCAGGATATCATCAATGAATACCACCACAAAATTATCTAAGATTGGTTTAAACACCCTGTTCATCAAATCCATAAATGCTGCAGGGGCATTGCTCAAACCAAAAGACATTACCAGAAACTCGTAATGTCCATACCAATTTCTGAATGTCGTCTTCAGTACATCCTCCTTCCTTACCTTTAATTAATGATACTCACTTCTCAAATCTATCCTTGAGAAGTACTTAGCTCCTTTCAGTTGATCAAACAAGTCATCTATTCTTGGCAACATATATTTATTCTTAATTGTGATTGTGTTTAACTCCCTATAATCAATGCAAAGACGCATTTACCCATTCTTCTTCTTCACGAATAAAAGCGGTGCTCCCCACGGTGATACACTCAGTTGAATGTATTTCTTGTCTAGAAACTCTTGCAGTTGTACCATCAATTCCTTCTTCTCTACCGGCGCTATCCTGTACCAGGCATTCGATATCGGAGCAGTCCCTGGTGCTAAATCGATAATGAACTCAATCTCCTTGTCAGGCGAGGTCCTGGCAAATCATCTTAAAACACATCCACAAAATCTCTAACTGTGACACCCACAAATCTAGGTATTTCATTCCCACAAGACTTGGTGTTCACGTTCCATTCATTCATACTATCTACCCAAATATAATAAAAAAAATTTAAATCATAAATCCTCCCATTAAATAGGGTTACATCATTAATCAAAAGTCTTCCCAAGTTGTCTAACCTTAAACATCAATCAATTGAGGAAATAAAATTATTACATCACATCATTAATTAAAAGTCTATCATCATAACAATAAATGAAATTACAAGTCTTCATCACTTGTACATTTTTCCCTTTCCTTTGCTAGTTGTAGGTTCGTCGACCTTCTCAACTTTAGCTTCAATGAGTGTATATATATATATATATGAAAGAGTGAGCAAAAAAAATGCTCACTAGATATAGCAATGAATCAAACAAGAATATAATAACTGCCAATGAATAGGCTCATCAAAACTGAATAGTACTCTATCAATGATAATCAAAAACTGGAATCAAAATATGGAATATATATCTGAGGGTCATAAGACCACGAACTATGTCCACAGTTGTAAGTAATCTTTCAACTTCTACTTTAACAGTCATAAGACTATAAGGACTCCTCTTACTTAGGGGGATCAGTCCTTGGTACAATGTATTGTGCACAAATATTTCAACGCTAAGCGTAAATTATCCCCTAATAATAGGGTTGTTCATCTCAGTATTTAGAGTACAAGTCCGCACCAAAGAAAGTTTGGTTTGGATAAGCTTTCAAGGGTAATTTAAAGTTTAACGATCATCAACTAGGGGACTAGTAGAATCAACAATGCTTGATAACACAACAGTTGTTTAATAACAACATAACATGGAATAATTGAGAATCATAGGTGAATTGACTATATATATTAAACTCATGTTTGAAAATAATAGCATAAGTATTGAACAAAATGAGAAACCTTTGATTGAACAATAAATAAGCTAAGGTTAGGGTCTTATAACATTAGAAATGAAATTACTGAACTTACATTAATTGATAGCAAGCTGAAAACTAAAAACTTGCCCAACATGGTATTAACTCATGCAAAGTAATAAAACAGCTTAATAATAGAGACGAGAGTTCAAAAACTGCATTTATTATACATGAATAGAACTTAAGAAACTTGCTTAACTATAAACAAGTTAGAATGAATCAACCATAATGAGAATTCCAATAATATTAGAGTTAAAGCTTGCTCAAATGAAATTTAAGAACAAATGACTTGTTCAATAACAGTTTAAGATAGGAAACTTGCTCAATCAAAAGAATAAAGTTACACAATGTAATAATAGAACTAGATCAACGAAAGTGTAGAGTTAGAAAACTTGACCCGAGTGTAAGTTATAATATTAAAACTCACGTTCACCTATACATAGTATTAAAACCACAAAATCTATTAGACATACTAATATTCACTTTTCAATATAACACACATTTCTAGCTAAACTTGTTATTTTAGTACAAGTCTTACATTACCATTTAAATTTCAGAAATTCCAAGTGTTGACTTCACAACACTTGTCTAACATTCATTGTGTATACTAAGTTATCACATAACGCGTTCGTAACTTACTAATCATTTGTACAACTTTGAATTTACTAACCACATAACACGACTCTGTTTTAACCTTGTTGTTACCTGGTTCTCACATTAACATAACATTAAGCTAAGTTACAATGAATGTCCAAAGTCTGTAGAAGTAGCAGACTTCACATGCATCAGGATTAACTATTTGGCCTTGGTAAGTCAAGATTACCTTAGGTTATCATGGCATTGGCTTTTGTGTTACATGCATTCTTCTTCGGCGTCTAGCGCCAAGGTCATTATACGCCGCTTATGCACCGATTCGATTTTGCGAGAACATGATTACGGTACTATTCTTAAGCCAACTAACACGAATTTCACCCACCAAACAGTGAATTTAACACAAACAATTGATATAGAACTATTACAAACATGTTTGCTAACATATTTAACCAATTAGAACAATTTAACAACAACTAAAACTAGTTTAATTTCTCAAATTTCATACTTTCATATAAAAACATCATTTTTTGACATCTTTTACGAAATTCATCATTGTGATTTCAATTCTTCACCAAATTACTTTGTTCAAACTATGTTATCTTCGTTTCTTACCGAACTAACATAAACTAGACTCAATTCATAGTTTAGCATACAAATTAACCACTAAAATTGGTACTTTCATAAGCCATATGCAAAATACAAACACTGTCATTATTTTTCCTACTTTTAACTGTAATTAGCATACCAATTCCTTGTTTACATACAGACTCTAATCATCATTAACACAAATAATCACTATAATCAGTTGTATAGCAACATTTTGAAAGAATAGAATTCACATAACTTTAACTTCATGTCGTAAAAACCCATATATACATATATACATATATAATATCAAGGTGTTAGAGAAAATACCTTCAAATTGCTTGCTAATCCTGAAATTGTTGTGAAAATTCTTAGACTCCTCTCCAATTCTCTCTCGATTCTCTGTAAACCTTCCTCTCAGACTTAGCAAAACTAGAATACGCATAACCCACTAATAACCAAGTATACGTAATATCAAAAGAAAACTGATATGACCATAATAAGCCTAATCAGTTACAACATATAACGTATAGATTATAAATATATTATATTTATTATTTATTTTATTTTATTTATATTATTTAAAATTCAAAAATCCAAAAGTCATAAGGCTTTGTTTGGCAAAATCCTTTAAATATTAAAGACTTAATATTTTAAGCCTTGTTTGTAAAAAAACTAAATTAAACTCCTTTAATTTATTTTGATAAACAATTTAGTTTATCATTTGAAATCACATATTATTTATTTGGATTTCCATATTCACACTAATCAAATAAATTAATCACATATACTATAATTTCATTATAATTTTATTTAATAATTTAATATACCATTTAAATTATTAAATCAACACAACAATATAACATCTCACGTTATATTACAACTCTCTAAATTATAAATTAATTTGATTTAGAATATTATCTAATAAATTTAGATTCATACATATTTACTAACAAGCATCTCATCAATAAAATATTTATTTCATCAATTTCAACAATAAACACATCAAATAAATATTTATATAATCCAATAAATATTTAAAACTACAAATTAAAATTTCGGATTGTTACATCCTTCCCTCCTTACAAGGATTCCGTCCCCAGAATCACAACTCAAACAATCAAATCGTCACATTCCTCCCTCCTTACAAGATTCTGTCCCCAGAATCAAAGACACAGACTAAACAAATAACTCAGGGTAATTCTTCATCATTTCCGTTTTGAGTTCCCACGTAGCCTCTTCGACATTATGGTTCCTCCATATCACCTTCACAGAAGGTATCACTTTATTCTTGAGCACTTGTTCTTTCCTGTCGACTATCTGGATAGGAATCTCTTCATAAGACAAATCTTTACTGAGCTGCAACAGTTCATACTTGATCACATGTTTGTAATCGGGTTTATATGGTCGCAACACCGATACATGAAAAACGTTATGAATGTGTTCTAATTCTGGAGGTAAAGCTACCTCATAAGCTACTTCTCCCACTCTGCGTAGTATTTCAAAAGGTCTAATTAACCTTGGGCTGAGCTTCCCTTTCTTGCCAAAATAAATTTTCCCCTTCCAAGGAGAAACTTTCAGGAACACGAAATTTCCTGCTTCATATTCATGATTCAGCCTGCATTGATCAGCATACTTCTTCTATTGATCTTAAAAAACTACCAGTCTTACTCTGATGAGTTTGATAATTTCAGTGGTCTGCTGTACTAGTTCTGGTCCTAGCAGTTGACGCTCACTAACTTCATCCCAACATAGTGGAGTTCTGTATTTCCTATCGTATAATGCCTCATATGGCGGCATGCCAATGCTTGCTTGGTAACTGTTGTATGTAAATTCCACCAACGATAGATGATCATCTCAGTTTCCTTTGAAATCCATGATGCATGCTCTAAGTATATCTTCTAGCGTCTGAATTGTTCATTCGCTTTGCCCATCAATTTGTGGATGATATCCTGTACTCATCTTCAGTTGCGTTCCCATACATTCTTGTAAACTTTTCCAGAAATTTGATGTGAACCTTGGGTCTCGATCTAACACTATTGATATTGGAACTCCATGACTCGACACGATCTCATTGACATATAGTTTCGCTAGCCGATCAAGATTAAATCTAATCTTTATTGGCAAAAAGTGTGCAGATTTTGTCAGTCTATCCACTATCACCCATATCACATCGTATCCTTTCTGAGTTATTGGAAGACCTACCACAAATCCATTGTGATATGCTCCCACTTCCATTTTGGTATTTCCAATAGTTGAAGTAATCCGCTTGGCATTTGATGCTCTGCCTTAACTCTCTGACATGCCAAGCACTTTGCAACCCATTCTGCAATGTCTCTCTTCATATTTGGCCACCAAAAATGTCACCGCAAATCTTGATACATCTTCGTACTTCCTAGATGAATCGAATATCTTGAGCTATGAGCTTTGTCAAGATGTCTTCTTTAATATCCTGTATTGCTGGAACCCAAATTCGTCCCTCAAATCTTAGCATTCCCTCAGTATCAAGCTTATACTTCACTTCTTTACCCTCGACCACGCTTTCCCTTATTTTTCTGCATTCCTCATCCTGTAGTTGTGCGCTCTTCACACTGTCCACCAAAGTTGGACTAGCTTCCACCTGGTACAATTTTTTGTCATATTCTTTTGGAAATTTTATTTCCAACTCTAACCTTGTCATTGCTGAAATGAGCTCCTTCTTATCGGTTAACAACATCAACTTCTCTCGGCCTTTCCTACTCAAGGCATCTGCAACCATATTTGCTTTGCTCGGATGATAAAAGATATCGCAATCATAATCCTTTATCAATTCCATCCATCTCCTTTGACGCATATTTAGGTCCTTTTGAGTGAAGATATACTTCAGACTCTTATGGTCTGTGTAGATCTCATATTTTTCTCTATAGAGATAGTGTCTCCATATCTTCAGAGCAAATACTACTGCTGCCAACTCTAAATCATGATTCGGATACCCTTTCTCGTAGTCTTTCAATTGCCTTGATGCATACGCAATGACTTTGTCGTTCTGCATTAGGACACATCCTAAACCCTTGTGTGAAGCATCACTATACACCACAAAATTTCTTGTATTATCTGGTAATGACAACACAGGTGCCACACTGAGCCTCTTCTTTAATTCCTTAAAGCTTTCTTCACACTTTTCCGTCCAAACAAATTTTATAGCTTTCCTTGTCAAATTTGTTAACGAAGTGGCAATTTTGGAAAAATCTTGAATAAACCGTCTATAATAGCCTGCCAATCCCAAGAAACTTCTCACTTCTGATGGAGTTCTTGGCTGTTCCCAATTTATCACAACTTTGACTTTTGATGGATCCACTGAAATTCCATCCTTATCGATTACATGCCCAAGGAATTGTACACGTTCCAGCCAAAACTCACACTTAGAGAATTTCACGTACAACTTTTCTTTTCTTAGCGTCTCCAGCATCAGACGTAAGTGTTCCACGTGTTCTTCTTGAGTTTTGGAGTACACCAAAATATCATTGATAAATACCACCACAAACTTGTCTAAAAATGGTTTAAACACTTTGTTCATCAAATCCATGAACGCTGCAGGGGCGTTCGTCAATTTGTAATGTCCATAGCGAGTTTGAAATGCCATCTTTGGTACATCCTCCTTCCTTACTTTCAGTTGGTGATACCCACTTCTCAAATCTATTTTTGAGAAATATCTAGCACCCTTCAATTGATCAAACAAGTCATCTATTCTTGGTAATGGATATTTGTTTTTAATAGTGACTTTGTTTAATTCCCTATAATCAATACAAAGATGCATTGATCCATCCTTCTTCTTCGCGAATAACACCAGCGCTCCCCACGGTGACACACTCGGTTGAATGTACTTCTTATCTAATAGTTCTTGCAGTTGTACCATCAGTTCCTTCATCTCTACTGGAGACATTTTGTACGGGGCCTTCGATATCGGAGCGGTTCCTAGCACTAAGTCGATCACAAATTCAATCTCTCGGTCAGGCGGAAGTCCTGGAAAATATTCCGGAAACACATCCACGAATTCCCTAACCACTTGTATTTCCTCCAATTTTACACCCTCCTTCTTTTGAGTATCGACTATGTAGGCTAAGTACCTTACACAGCCCTGACTCAACAACTTCTTGCCCTGCATAACCGTCAGACACCTCATTTGTCTAAGCGATTTGCTACCATAAAAAATTACCTTTGACGGAGTCATAAGGTTTACACACTTCTTTTGGCAATCAGTTATCGCTCCATAATTGAATAGCCAATCCATTCCCAATATCACATCCAACTCTCCAAGTTTTATCGGGATTAAATCCACTGTCATAACATTCCCCTTAATATTCACCCTACAGTTCTTGTATACGAATCTAATAGGAATTACCTCTATATTCACAATTTCTATGTTTAAAGGAAAATTCAACTCTTCACTAGGTATTTATAACTTCTTAGCAAATTCAGCAGATATAAACGAGTAAGTAGCACCCGAATCAAATAATACATATGCATTTATATCATTGATTGGGATAATACCTGACACGACATCTTTTGATTGCACCGCGTCCTACACCGTCATGTTGAAGGTTCTTGTTGTGGGCTTATTTGTTGACGTTAGTCCAATAATAGTCAGTGTACCTCCACTAGCATTTCCCTTACTTCCATTTGTTTCACCGGATTTCTTCTTTGTACACTCGCGAGATAAATGATCCTTCGACCCGCAGGTGTAGCAAGCATTCTTCTTGGGTTGAGTGCAATTTGGGGCAATGTGACCCTCCTGACCATAGTTAAAGCATGCTTCCCCCTTAAGCACATACCCATGCGAAACTTCCCACATGTAGCACATGCGTCAATCTTCTTCCTTTGTTGGTTACCTTGCTGATTTCCAGCTCCAACATTTGCATTCCACTTCCTCTTCAAATTGTTGTTGCCATTTCCACCGTTACCACCACCACTCTTAGTTTCGCCTTCACTCTTCTTCTTCCTCTGCTCTTGGTTGTGCTTTGTTATAACTTCGCCTCCACTCTCAATGAGAATTGCCTTTTCGAGCACTGCTGCAAACGTCTTTAACTGGAACAGGGAGACTCTGCTGTATAACCATGGCTTCAGTCCCTGCTCGAATCTCCTTGCCTTGCACTCATCTGTATTCACTTGATATGGCGCAAACCTTGCTAACTCGTTAAATTTTGCTGCATACTCCGACACTGTCATGGTGCCCTACTTTATTTCTAGTAACTGTACCTCCATCTGATTCTTGAAAGTTTCTGGGAAATAGGTCTCAAAGAATATCTCCTTGAACCTTTCCCAAGACATTACCCCTTGACCCCCTTGGGTTTTATTGGCTTGCCACCAATAACTAGCATCTACTTTCAACATGAATGATGCAAAAGCAGTCTTCTGGTTATCCCCTACCCTAGCAACATCGAAAACCTTCTCTATTTCCATGATCCAGGTCTGTGCCTCAACCGAATTCATGGACCCATGTAATTTTGGTGGCCCAACCGCTATGAAGTCCTTAAATGTCGCAGCTTGATTCTGTGGCTGATTTTGTAATGCTCTTGTTAGTAGCGTTAAAAATTGCTGAACTGGATTAGCCTCAGCATTGTTGTTATTCTCAGGGTTCCTCTGTCATGGTTGGCGTCTTGGAGGCATTTTCTGTTAAAATACACCCATTAGATTCTATTCAACCTTTTAAGTATTACTACTTAATTTGCACACCATAAAAGTTATCACATAACACATAACACTTTGAATAAAATAATAACTTTTATTCATTCATAATCTTTTAGGAAACATCAAAACAATAGCATCACTACTATTTACATTACTTTCTTGAACCACAAAAGTTGCAGAATTACTTCATCATCGTCACATCCCATTAGTTTTATAATACCCGGGATTTACATTTTATTTATCATATCATTAGTCACATATCAGGTACATTCCCTACAATGTCCTACTAAGATACTGCGTAGCCTTACGATGCTCTTCCTCCATATTTCGAGTCATTGTTCGGCGATCTAAAATGTACGATGGCAGCGTCTCAAACTGAATAGGATAACACATGACCCGATCTTGAGCTCGATTAATCACGATGTTGAATACGTTATTCATCTCTTCCATCTTGATCCTCTTTACTTGTATCTCTCTCTCTCTGCTACCCTGGCTTGTTGAAAAGCTTCCTCGTATTCATCTTCGGCTCTTGCCCTCTTCATAGATTCTTCTTTCAATTTGTTCTCCAACTCAGTAATCCTCTCTGTCAGTTGCTCTTTCTCTTCTTCAGTTTGGACCAGCTTCTCTTCGACATTATTCAGACGTTCCTCTCGATCCTGGATCTCGTCGTCCTTCTATGCCATCGAGGTCTGTTGTTCAGCTACTATCTCTTGTAACTCCTCGACGGTATCTTGCAGTTCCACATTGCGGTCGTATACTTTGTCGTACATACGGGCAGCAATCGAGTTAAGTGGAAGCTCTTCCTCCTCGTCCTCCTCATCCCTATCCGACTGTGGCCGCTCAATAGGGTCCTCCTCGTCCGTCTCTATCTCATCATCCTCATCAGGTATTCTCTCTCTCTTTCAACTATCATGACCAATGGAGATGTTTCACATGGCGATGGTTGTTCCCAAACCACCTGAATATCTCGAGGCTCCTTCTCTCTAGGCATCTGGGATCCTTCCTGTGACACCCCCAAATACAGGCACCTCAATCCCACAGATTTGGTGTTCACTGTCCAATTAAATCATAACTAACTACCCATAAACAAAGGATATAATTAAACTCAAAAGCTTAAACAATAAATCTCCCACCAAAGGGTTACATAATCTCAAATAAATCCCAGGTCATCTAACCTTTATTACAATCATCAGCGGAAAACTAAAACATAATCATAATTAAATCTATTACATAAGCTTCATAAATAAAATATAAATTAAACGTTGTCGTCTAATCAAGCACTTTGTCCTTGCCCTGGCTTGTAGAAAACTTTTCAAACTTCATAACTTCATCTTCATTGTTTTGTGCAAGAGTGAGCAAACAATTGCCCACAAGAAGGATAATATACAATAACGTTTTATGAATGACAATTAACTAATCTTTCAATGGTAAAGTATTATTACCGGAACAATAAACTTTAATTCAACAGCTATGAGTTGAAAGGAATATTGAACGTTTTAGTTAACAATAGATATCAACATCAAAGAATACACTGAGGGTCACAAGACCACGAACTCTATTCTAGGTTTTCAAGTATTTCTACGTTAACCTTTAACAATCTAAAAGACTATAATCATCATCTATGCCCTAGGTTCACAGGTGTTTCTACTGTAACCTTTAACAGTCTAAACAACTATATGGACCATCATTCCGTACTCCAGGTGATATGTATTGTGCAAACATTTTAACGCTATTGTGTAGCTCTAAAATAATCCCCTGATATAAGGTTGTTCATCTCAGCTTAGATTAGCAGGTTCCGAACCAACGGAAGTTTGGTTGGGAATTAACTTCTAAGGAAGTCTAGATTTTTAGAATGCTTATCAACCAAGTACTAGTTGAATCAAATAGGAACCAATAACTATTCAAGGGTTTGATTATAATATCTTCATGAACAAGGTATATCGATGAATCAATAAGGGCTAGAGTATTAACAATTTCTAAGTTGAACAAATGTTATCATTGACAACATACTTTCAAAGTTGTGTGAGTACATAAACAAACCAAAGGAAGTATGGTTTGGGTAGACATCAAGGGTAATTTAGAGTTTAGAATATTCATCAACTAAGGATTAGTTGAATTGGTAAAGAATCGCTAAGCAACTTAGAGTTCGGTAAAATAACATAAGATAGTACAATGATATTGAAGAACGAAGATCAAACAACAGTTATTAGTAGCTGAATAAACACACTTCTTACAATAATAATACAGACTTTGAATAAAGAGATAAAGATTAACTAACTTGCTCAACAATAAATGAGTACAGACTATGAATAACCAAGGTAATCTCGATTGGAATAAAGAAACAAAGATTAACTAACTAGCTCAACAATAAATGAGGGTTAAAGAACTTGCATGACAATAAATCGTTAACAAGAGATTAGAAATAGACAATTTGCATAAGTATAACATAACGGTGAAAAGTAACCTTGCTGAATAATAAAGTAGCAAAAGTTAGGGAACTTGCCTCGTGCGTAGGTTAAACAATCACTACTCACGTTCACCCCAAGTCCTACACATACCATATGTATTGACAATACACATTAGTTACACTAACATTACCTTCATGAGTTGCTTTCTTACTTTTAGTATACCTACTAACTAAGTTTAAGTTTAAATAACACCACATCTTTTCATGAACATTACTTTTTAGCTTTATTACAACTACTTAAGTGATCATGTCATTGCACCACATACACATTAACAACTTGATACAACATCCTATTACATGTCCAACATGTTATCATTAAGTTATACTAATACACAAAGGGTTGCACTTGCATTCGCGCATCCCGACGCCCTCCAATTGGCTCCAAATACACAACAGTCCTAAAGATGACCATTTTTTCCCTTCATATCAATTTCAAATTGAAATCCTTAAAGAATAAAAGTTATAGGCCTATTCGTCCTCTTTCCGAATCATCTTGAATTACCTTAATCGGAGTTCGTATGAAAAAGTTATGGCCATTTTACTACAGGAGGTCAAAATTGTCCGACCCAGACTACTTTTCCAGCGCTGGGGCGCGAACTTTTGGGCCATTTTTGGTATTGAAGTGAATTTATGCCATTCTTGGCCTTGAGAAATTTAGTCTTTGGGCGTGAAATTAATTTGGTAGCCAAAACTTGGCCGAGGCTTGAATTACAAAACACCCCCAAAACAAAACACAAAACAAAGCTATGTCTTAATTTCTAACACCAATTAACATGTATAACTTATGCAAATTACACATAAACTTCATCAAGTATACAAATACTAAATTAACACAACTTAAACCATAATTCTAGAAAAATTAAATACTGGAATAACATATTTTAAAACCAAAACTCCATTTTGATATTTCTTGACACAGTGAACACTGTAAACATAATGATACACCAATTTGATTCTTTTGAACTAAGTTCTCTTTAAGTTCTTACCCAATTAACATACATAAGGTTCAATTTCATAATTTCATAATTAACATATACTAACTTTGATATTTCTATAAATTACGTTCATACATGGATGTTTACTGTAAAAACAATTCCTTTCTTTTTTAACGTAATCTAGCATCTGACACCTATATACATATAGACATCTTTGGTGATAACAATTACAATTACACATATTATCATAACCAATTATAACACATAATTTACGAGAAAAATTTTGTAAAACTTTATACACAAAGGAGTGCACCTCATGAACACGAGACTTAGAGATTATAAAGCATAAAATATATACGTTAAGGTTATGTAACATACCTTTTTGTTGCTTAAGAAATCCTTGCTAAACCACTTTAAACTGCTAGTAATCCTTAGGCTTTCTCTCATTTCTCTCAATTCTCAATTCTCACGAACTCTCAAACTTAGTCAAGTATAAATAAAAGAAAACTGATATGGCCAAGTGTAATCATAAAACTGCTAAAATCTAAATACTGCATACTAATTGTTATGACGATTACCAAAAATAAACGTATATATTATATTTATTATTTTAATTTATTTTATTTATTTAATTGAAATTCAAAATCAAAAATCCAAAAGCCATAAGGCTTTGTTTGTAAAAAAGTCTTTAAAATAAAGACTTAATATTTTAAGCCTTGTTTGGTTAAATCAATTTAAAAATTACTTTAATTTTATTTTAATAAACCACTTACACTATAGTTTAAAATCTCATATTTATACCTCCATATTCAACATTAGTTAAATAACCAATTACAACATACTAAACAAATTTTTCCACTTAATCGAAATATCACAAAATTATAATGTCATTATAATTTTATTTAATAAATTAACATATCACTATAATTATTAAATTAAAACAACAATATAACATCTCATGTTATATTACAACTCTCTAAATTAATTTAGAATATTATCTAATAAATTTAATTCATAAATATTTAATAACAACAATCACATCAATAAAATATTTATTAGAGTGTTATCTAATAAATTTAATTCACACATACCTACTAATAACAACCACATAAATAGAACACTTATTTAATTTAAGAAATATTTTAAATTACAAAACAACATCTTCGTCAATAAAATATTTATTTAATTTAATAAATATTTTAAATTATAAATAAAATCTTGGATTGTTACACTTCCTCCCTAGCCTGACTGGATTCTCCTACATTAGTCATCCTATCAACCAAATTTTTAAGTTTAATTACTAATCATTACTACTCAACACTCACGAGCACATACGTTATAATCACATAAGCACATAAGTATTTTATTACTTTTTCCTTAAACTCGATAAGAGTTTATCATCACTATCTTTTCAAAGGTTACTTTTTAAGGCTTTTCTCCACCTAAGGTTCATAACCTAAAGCTTTGATACCAACTTGTGACACCCCCAAATGTAGGTACTTCATTCCCACAAGACTTGGTGTTCACATTACATTCATTTATACTATCTACCCAAATATAATAAAAAAAAAATTAAATCATAAATTCTCCCTTTAAATAGGGTTACATCATTAATCAAAAGTCTTCCCAGGTTGTCTAACCTTAAACATCAATCAAGTGCGGAAATAAAATTATTACATCACATCATTAATTAAAAGTCTATCATCATAACAATAAATGAAATTACAAGTCTTCATTACTTGTACATTTTTTCCTTTCTTTTGCTAGTTGTAGGTTCGTCGACCTTCTCAACTTTAGCTGCAATGAGTGTATAAATATGCAAGAGTGAGCAAAACAAATACTCACTAGATATAGCAATGAATTAAACAAGAATATAATAACTGCCAATGAATAGACTCATCAAAACTGAATAGTACTCTATCAATGATAATCAAAGATTGGAATCAAAATATGGAATATATATCTGAGGGTCATAAGACCACAAACTATGTCCACAGTTATAAGTAATCTTTCAACTTGAACTTCAACAATCGTAAGACTAAAAGGACTCCTTGTACTTAGGGGGATCAGCCCTTCGTACAATGTATTGTGCACAAACATTTCAACGCTAAGCGTAAATTATCCCCTAATAATAGGGTTGTTCATCTCAGTATTTAGAGTACAAGTCCGCATCAAAGAAAGTTTGGTTTGGATAAGCTTTCAAGGGTAATTTGAAGTTTAACGATCATAAACTAGGGGAATAGTTGAATCAACAATGCTTGATAACACAACAGTTGTTTAATAACAACATAACATAGAACAATTGAGAATCATAGGTGAATTGACTATATATATTAAACTCATGCTTGAAAATAAGAGCATAAGTATTGAACAAAATGAATAAAATGATAAACCTTTGCTTGAACAATAAATAAGCTAAGGTTAGGGTCTTATAACATTAGAAATGAAATTACTGAACGTACATTAACTGATAGCAAGCTGAAAACTAAAAACTTGCCCAACATGGTATTAACTCATGCAAGGTAATAAAACAGCTTAATAATAGAGACGAGAGTTCAAAAACTGCATTCATTATACATGAATAGAACTTAAGAAACTTGCTTAACTATAAACAAGTTAGAATGAATCAACCATAATGAGAATTCCAATAACATTAGAGTTAAAGCTTGCTCCATAATTGAATAGCCAATCCATCCCCACTATAACATCAAATTCCCCAAGTTTAATCGGGATTAAATCAACTGCCATAAAATTTTTCTTAATATTCACCCTACAATTCCTATATACGAGTCTAACAGAAATCACCTCCGTATTCATAATTTCTATATTCAAAGGGAAATTTAACTCTTCACTAGGCAACCCCAAACTCTTAGCAAATTTCTTAGATATAAATGAGCTAGTAGCACCCGAATCAAATAATACATAATCAGCTATATTGTTGATTGGAATGATATCTAACACCACATTTTTAATTACACTGCATCCTGTATAGTCATGTTGAAGGTTTTGGCCGTGGGTCTGCTCGATGACCTTGGTCCAACAATAGCCATCGTACCTCCACGGCCACCTCCCTTGCTTCAAGTTAAACTTCTAGCTGTCTTCTTAGGACACTCGCGAGCTAGATAATCATTTTACTCGCATATAAAACAAGCACCCTTCTTCGGTTGAGAGCAATTTAGAGCAATGTGACCCTCTTGGCCTCAGTTACAGCACACCCGTTTACCTCTCAAGAGTGTGATTTCTTCTACAGGTAGCACACACTTAAATTTTCCTCTTATGCTGGCTACCCTGCTGACTTCCAGCCCCTACACTCTCATTCCACTTTCTTTTTGGGTTATTATTCCCACCACTGTTTCCACCAGTTTTTCCTTTATTAGAATTCTTCTTCCTCTGTTCCTGATTATATTTTGTTAAGGCATCACTTCCACCTTCTGCAATAATCACCTTCTCAAGCATTGTTGCAAACATCTTCAGCTGAAACATAGACACTCTGCTGTACAACCAGGGCTTTAGTCCCTGTTCAAACCTTTTTTCCTTGTGCTCATCTGTGTTAACTTGATATGACACAAACCTCACCAATTCATTGAATTTTTCCGCATTCATCTCACCCTGCTTCAGCTCTAAAAATTGGACTTCCATCTGATTTTGTGAGCTTCCTGGAAAATAGGTTTCGAAAAATATTTCCTTAAACCTATTCCAAGCTATCACCCCCTGACCTCCTTGGGTTTTATTTGCCTACCACCAATAGCTTGCTTTTCACAACATGAGCGTTAACGCCTTAAATCTTACGGTCTTCACCGACTCTGTGACGTCGAAAACCTTCTCTATTTCCATGATCCAGGCCTGTGCCTCAACCGGATTCATGGACCCATAAAACTCTGGTGGTCCTACTGCCCTAAAATCTTTAAAGGTTGCTGCTTGGTTATGTGGCTGATTCTGAAGTGCTCTCGTCAATAACATTACCAACTGCTGAACTGGGTTAGCATTGGCATTGTTGCTATTGGTAAACCCCTCAGGAGTTCATTGTCACGGTTGACGTCTTCATGGAGGTATTTTCTATTAAAAAAAAAATACACTTATTAGATCATTTCTCAATTTATTAAGTATTTCCTACTTAACTTGCCCATCATAAATGATCATCACATAACACATAACGTATTGAATAGATATTAAAATTTTATTCATTCATGATCTTTTAAAAAAACATAGAAATGATAGCATAACTGCTATTTACATCACTTTCCCAAACTGATAAAGTTTCAAAATAACATCATATACCATTGGTCACATAACACTTGGGATTTACATCTTATTTATTATATAATTCTTTATTCAATAAACACTTTCTATTAAGGCCTAATAAGACGTTGCACAGCCTTACAGCGCTCCTCTTCCATAATACAGGACATTATTCTGCGATCTAACATATACCATGGCAACTCCTCGAACTGAGTCGGATAGTACATGACTCGATCTTAAGCTTGATTTATCATAGTGTTGAAAACACAGTCCATCTCTTCCATCTTGACCTTCTTTGCTTGAACCTTTCCCTCTGCTACATCTGCACGTTGGGAAGCCTTCTCGTAAGCATCTTTTGCTCTTGCTCTCTTAGCATACTCTTCTTTCAGGTTATCCTTCAGTTTTGCAACCTCCTCCATCAGCTGCTCCTTTTCTCCCTCTGTGTGAACCAGCTTTCACTCCACATTACCAAGACGTTCGTCAAGATACTGGATCTCATCGTCCTTCTGTGCCATCAAAGTCTGAAGTTCATTTACTACCTCCTCCAATTCCCTGACTCTATCCCGAAGCTCAATGTTACGGTCATATAATGCGTCATACATTTGAGATGCAATAAAGTTTGGCGGAAACTCATTCCCTTCCTCCTCCTCATCTGTTTGTGGTAGCTCCATAGGGTCTTCATCCGTCTCTACCTCATCCTCATCATTTACTAATCCTTTCTGTTCAAACTCTAGGTATCCAATAACTGCAACCAACAGAGATGACTCCCTTGGCACTAGATGTTCCCAGATTATGTGAACATCTCGAGGCTCTTCCTCTGTAGGCAAATGAGGTCCCTCCTCCCTAGCCTGACTGGAGTCTCCCACATTAGTCATCCTGACAAAAAATTGAAGTTTTTAATTATTAACTGTGACTACTCGACACTCACGAACACATAGGTTTCAACCACATAAGCACATAATGTGTTTTATTATTTCTTCCTTAAAAACTCGATAAGAGTTTATCCCACTATCTTTACAATGTCCTATAAGCCTACTTTCTAATGTTTTTCCCCCACCTAAGGTTTATGAACTAAAGCTCAAATACCAACTTGTGACACCCCCAACTTGTTGCGGGTTGACACTATCACCAGTATAAAGTACCAAATAGACAACACTTAAATCACAACGTTTTTTATAAAAACATTGTGGTATTTTTTTATAACGTTTTTAAAAAAAAACATTGTAGATATATATGGAAAAACGTTATCTATTTAAAAAGACATTTTTTTGATATTAACCAGATAACATTTTTTTTAAAAACGTTGTCTGTCAAGAAAAACACGGAGCTTTAAAAAATCTCGCTGAAGTGAAAACTTAAATAACAGTATTTTGCCCTAGCCCGCTTAAGTCTCCAAGCCAGATCTGAAATCTCAATTTTGTTGCTTTCTTCCTCGCCGTCGCCAGCAAGGATATCGCCGCCCCTCTCTTCACCGTCGCCGTCCCTCTCTTCACCGTCGCCGTCCCTCTGCTTTTCTATACTACTTTACTCCGTCCCTCTACTTTTTTGGATGCAATTATAAGTAAGTTAATGGTGACGCAGTTCCCAATTTCATTAATCTTTAGCACTTGTTTTACCTTTCCCGTCTTTAGGTAGGGTTCGAGCTGACCCGAGTTATGGTTTATGGGTAACAATAGAGCTAAGCGAGTGCTAAATGGATGTACAAGCATAGGTTTTCATTTGTTGTATTTTTGATATGGGATTGACGAGCTGACTCTGAGTGGAGTTGTAACTATCCTGCCAAGCGGGAGGCTAACCACTGTAGTAGCGATAATAGGTATTTTGTTAATAAATTTCTCTTAAATCTACAGGTTCTAAGGCTGTTTCTTCGTTAAACTGGGAGACCCGATTGAGAATAGCTTTGGAAGCAGCAAAAGGTTCGGAATATCTTTATGGGCATCTCAGCAAAATATTTTCTTTCTAAATGTTTTCTTTATTATGATATTCCTTAGTAGATTCTGAATTTTAGCATGTCTTTCAGTCCTAGATGGTTATTAAAGCAAGAAGTACCCAAGGTTGTTAAATCTATAAATAGACAGCTGCGAGAGAAGTCTGTCAAGAAAAAGGTAGAAATTGTTCAAAGTGTGTTGTACTGGTCTGCAATTTTGAGCTTCCAATATTTCTCATTCCTTTTTTATCTTTAGGTTGTGATTCTGTTTTCTTTTTTGGTGTGCAGGATTGGTTATAGTATGATTACAGATGCTGAGGCAAAGGGCCTTGTTACACCAGGGGAGGTTAGTTGTGTGTTTTGTCACGGATAAGCTATGTTGATGATCACTTAGTTTTGCAATTATGACAGTATACTTAAACATGTGTTTAGGAATACGGGTTATGAAATTGTGACGTTATTAATAGTTATATGATTTTACACATGTAAGATGCCTTCTAGAATATCATCCCAGGTCTACTGTTAATTTTTTATGTTGGGTAGTGTGGTTTAGAATATTGTAAGCAATGAGTATCCTTAAATTTCTTAATTCAATTTCTATTTGGTTTCATCTAGTTATGATTATGATTCTAATATCAAGTAGTGAAGTAAATTTCTTCTTCTTTTTGTTCCCGCAGTTATCTGAACTGACACAATAATCAGATCGGACTCTTATTTTAGTTATTTTTCTTAATTCAATGATTATCCTTTTCATTTGATGTTTCCTTTAAGGCATGAATTTTCTTAATTGGTATGGTCCTCATGCTCAACTAGTTGTGACCGAAGCAGAGCTCATCAAAGAAATACTGAACAATAGGGACGGTACTTATCCAAAAATAGAGCTTGAAGGCTATGCAAAGAAATTATTAGGAAATGGGCTCTCAGCAAGCACAGGAGAAAAGTGGTTTAAGATGCGGAAACTGTCCAGCCATGTTTTGCATGCAGAGAGCTTGAAAGTATGTTCACTAAATTTTATTAGTTTTTTGAAGATGAATAGTCTGGTCTAGTCCAAGTCCAAGTATTTATGAAGAGCTTATACAAATATTACTGTAAGTCAATAATAAGGAATCAAATTTATGCAGAGTATGATTCCAGCAATGATCACAAGTGTTGAGACTATGCTGGAAATTAGGTGGAAAGAGTACGACTACATCCTTGCTTGGACATGAAACAACTTCATCCTTGCTTGGATGGACTGTTCTTCTTCTTGCTATCCACAAACAATGGCAAGATAAAGCAAGAAATGAGGTTCCTGTCTTGTTTGGCAAAACCAACCCTAGTTCAGATGGAATTGCTAGGCTCAAAATTATAAGCAGTCTGTCTAATCACTTTTTATGTTGAATATGCATTACATGTACTTATTATATTATTTAGTTGGATTTGAATTCCTAATTTTTAGTTTACTGATTGACAGTGGTAGCACCAAGGATGAAATTAGTCCCCCCTCTACTCCTTTTCCCTTCCCCCTTTCTCCCTTTTGTGTATCAATATGTGAAGAAATTAATTCTAAAATTAATGTTACTATACCAATTTGTCTGCAGGGGTCAAAGGGCAATGCCATTGATCATAGACCCAGGGCTCTACCAAACAACAAAGTCAGATATATTTTGGGTCACACCTCGGAGAACATTGCCAACAACCTTTAAGTTGTTTACTGGTTAGCTTCCCCCATTTAGCTATTCCATACCTTGTGGTGATTATTATAACTATTGATAGATATTTAGTTTTTCATGCAAACCTCTCAGTTCACCATGTTGAATTGGTTTAGATTCATACACTATGGGCGTCTCAAGTATCAAACTTGTATTGAAGTTTCAGCTAGTTTTATCAGTTGATTCTTCTTCCCCTCCCTTCCCTTCTTCCTTTAATTAGTTGATCTCTCTTGTTTGGTGGTTCAGCTATTGTTACTATAAGGTAGCTTCAGTTAATATGACAAAAAAACTGGAGGAGTTTATGTGGCAGCATTTTAAATTGACAGTTGTGACTTTCAAATTGGAGGAGTTTATGATCCGAGCAGAGATCGTTTCGATAATCATCAGAAGGGTTTTAATGAGGTTTTTGGTCACGGATTATTCTCCACTAAACTTAGTAGTGATGGCCTTGTTTATAAGGTAGTGTGGAAGCTAGATTTACTAATTACATCTCCTTTTGCTTTCAAATCCTTGTGCATTTTTTTTAAGATTCATGATGGTTAACCAAGATATACCAGAACTGACAAACCTTTTAACCATGTTTTGGGCATGGTTTAAGTTTCATTAGCTGGGTATAAAATGATCATTCTCCTGTATGGAGACAAAAAAAAGGGAATACCTTTTTTAGAGTTGTCGACTCGTTCAAATTTTGAATGAAAAAGTAAAGAAATTAGCTAGTGATCATCAGTTGCCTTAATTTGGTTAGACTATTAGTAGCATATATTCATTTATTTCAATTGCAATTATCTAATGCACCGCTCATTTTGTCTAGCATTACGGGGTAGAAATAATAACAAAGGATATTCAGCTGGATGAAGGACACCTTGATGTCTGCAGGTTATATTTGGCCGTCTACAAGAGTTTTATAGAGGTGCAGTAATTTGTATCATGTAGTTAGTTCTTCAGAATGCATATTTTCAGCTCTATTATTGGCATAGTATGTCATAATATTCACGACTGATTTGGTTTTTGATCAAATCAAATTCTACATCTTCTCTAACTAATAGTGAGTTTTTTCTTTATGGCATTGAAATTCACTGTTTTCCTTATTTATAAGTAAGGTTGAAGTCAGGTTGTACAACACATTGTGAAAAAACTTTCTTATTTAAGATGCCCCACTAGTTGATGTGCTTGGCTATACAAGATGCATGCTCAATAAATCATGGCCACCACAATGTTGTAGATAATGTTACATTATGGATTCCCTAGCCATATATATTTTCTTAGTATAGCTGGTCTCTTATCTCTCTAGCCATATATATTTTATAGCCATATATATTTTCTTATTATAACAAATTTGTTTATCTTACCAAGTAGTTTTAGTTTCTACTTTAACTTTTTTCTTTTTCTTCCCCCCACTTTAGCTCTGAATTACTACATTGACTGAAGTTTTGTGGTTGTGTTTACTTGTAGTTGCTATCCCTTAAGAGCTTTCATGTAAGACTGATGAGCATTGTGCTAGATGTGGATGTTGAACCTACCACCACTCCATGGGATTCTGCTAAGGAAAAAATTGTATTGTTTCTTTAACCATCTTCTCACAATTGCTTGATTATAATACAAAGACTTGATAGCTTCAGTGCACCTTTTGGTGTGCTTGAGAAAGTGAAACTTATTGCAATTTTTGAAGGGAAATCTTTAACTCGTTTGTTAACCTTTGAGATTGTGGATGTTTCAATTTCTTTAGGCATATCAAAAGTGTTCAACAATATTTGCTTATTACGCTATGTTGGTTGTGTAATGCTTGATGCTATTTTCTCTGGCGGGTTAAGCTTTCTTAGAGAACTGTTATATCTCTGGGCATAGCTCACACCGAGGTTACATTTTGGCACATTGTTTCATATAGTGTTGTCACCAACTCGAAGATAGCTGGAATTGAAACGATCTATAATTTGCCATTCTGATTTAGCCTAAAATGATTATTGTCTAGTGGTAGCACTCCCCCTCTATGATCATTGGTTGGGGAAATCTTTTATCTTTCTTTGTGCTTATAATAACATTTTATTTTTGTTATGCAAACATATATTTATAAGTTTTTTGCACAGGTTTTTTATGAAGACATTGGGCAAGACAAGCGATAGGGTACTGTTAAGTTACCGTTACTTGAGCTGGAACCTGAGACCACAAAAGAGATTCAATTGAGACTGCTACCATCACTTGATATGCTTAAGATAAAGGATAGGAAGGACATGGTAACTCATGTTACGGTTAAGGTACATATCAAAATCATTTTTAGGTGTCGTCATTAATATATTTTCTCACTAATTGCTCCCTCCCTTTGTTCTTAATTATGTCAGCTTCTGGTGCTGAGGTAACCGTCGCATCTGTTGAGCAGGAGCTGGAGATTGAAGCTTCTCGTGACACTAGACTTGTTGTTGATACATCCATATTATCATGTTCAGTAACCGTCGCAACTGCTTGATGCAGTCACATTATTATGCTTAGGTAGTAGCTTAATTTTATGGATAGTTTGGTTTATTTTGTGGATGCATGTAATCAAATTTACAATTCAATATAGTAGTAATTTATATTGAAAAGTGAATTTGAGATGCATATATGGATATATTTTGGTATATATTTTGTGGATGTAGTAATTTGAAATTGTAAACGAATGGTATTATTGGGATGTATTTTGAATGGTTGATACATTTTAGTTATATATCATGGCATTAGCATATTGCAGGTGCATTGGTAATATAGGTGAACTACATCTTTTTTTTTTTTTTTTTTTTTTTCTACAACATTTAAAAAACGTTGTTTGATATACTAAACAACATTTTATCCAAAAAATGCTATGGAATCATACCTTCCACAACATTTATAAGCATCTGCTATTTTTTGAAAAATAAATCTATAACATTTTTTTCTAAAATTCGTTTGTGTATTGTGCTTAACTACAACATTTTAAAAACGTTGTGTAAGAGTGTCAAATAGATAACACCCTTAACCACGACGTTTTTCTGACAGAAATCACAACGTTTTTTTCGCATTGTCTATTTACTGTTTTGTAGTAGTGTCTGATACTCTTTTACTAACAGTTGATTCTGGCCTTTAAATACTTTCGTCGACATGCAGCTGAGTGGCGTTTGCAACGCCCTATTTCTTTCTGAATCGGTACAATACATGCAGCAGTATAGTTACCTTGTGCAGCGATGTTACAAAGAACACAAAACAAAGCCAAATTGGCCTAAAAGTTCCTTTCTTTCTAACAACCATTCCAACTTACTCAAGTTGTATAAACTTTACAAAAATAACAATTAATATTCCTAACATGTTTCTAACCATATAAACAACATAAACTTCCAAATTACAACCTTTAATTTCATTGTTTTAACTATTTCCTAACTTTTTAACATTCTTAGTCAAATTAATCAATGTGAATTCGTTTTTCAACTAAAACAATTTTTTTAAAACCCATTGTTTTGGTTTCTTCATATATTTACACAATCAAAAATCAATTTACTGATTATAACATAAATTGAACACAAATTTTTGTTCCAAAATAGACTATATATATATATATATATATATGAAAGTAGTATGCACACAAGCCAATCATGTTGATGATAAAGCATGTACTTTGTAATAATCTTATTCGTTTATTAATAAAAGTATTCATTTACTAAAGGCTTTAATTTATCTACATGGTGATGTTTTTAATAATATGTGATAAACTCATAGTTTTAACCAATGCTTTTAGAATCATGATGAGATCATGCTAATGAGATCTAAATTCTTAGATAGCTTCATAACTAAAATGTTCCCCATCGTTGGATTACTAAATAGGGGATTAGTGAATCCGGATAGATTGGTACATACGTTGCTTGCTCATTGGATGAGGATGATTGATCTCATGATCATTTGCGTGGAGACACTAAAGCAAGTATGTAGGTGCTTATTGGAGAATAGTTCACTGAACGTGACTGGCTAAAGAATACCTAATGGACTTTTACTTGTCTGTCAATAGGAATTCCTATAGTGATAGTAGTACAAGTATTCCTTGGACTTGAGATCATCATAGTATCTTGTGTATGATGAGTTATAGTTTGACTTATTCCTTAAGACTCTTAAAGTATATCAAAGGGTATGTTTAGGTATAATAAGTTGTATATGGAGATAATGTATGATCAATAAAGAATCTACCGCTTCTAGTAAAAGAAGAAAAATGTCATATGTGATTTGATAAATGACAACTCAGTAGTCTTTGGCCAAGATAGAATGAAATTATAAAGGAGTTTCTAATTTGCAGTATTCGGAGTTGTGCATTTAAGAGTCGAAATATATATAATTAAATAAAATAAGACTTGACAGTAATTCTATGTCTTATGTTTAATTGTGACATTGTATGGTGGAAGGATTGAATTATACAGTAACTATTTACTCAAAGGTTCTTTTATGATTAATGTTAAAATCTATATTATCTGGAAAGTCGTTAATCGTTAGGGAGACTTATCCCTATTGTAGAATAAATATTATTTATTTAAATAAATTGATAGTTTAATTTATTTATTTAAATAAGATTAGAATTGTTCTAATTGATTTATTTACAACTGGTTTAATATAGAGAACCTAAAGGGTCACACCATAAAAGAAAAATATTTATTTAAGAAGTAAGTGGCATAATCATAATAATAAGTTAAGTATATTTAATTTAATCTATGGTGATAGAATAAAATAAATAACTTTATATTTAATATTTAATACTTTTGAAATATTAAATATAAATTAATAAGAGGAGTCTTATTATTATTATTATTATTATTATTATTATTATTTAATTCCTAAAGGAGTTTGGGAATTAATTAATATAAGTACTCTCATTTATTCCTAATAAGATTAGGAAGCAAATTAATTAAAAGAGTTTAATTAATTATCCCTAATAAGATTAGGGAGCTTAATTAATTAAAAGAATTTAATTAAATATAACCCTACTTATAATTAGACTAGAAGAGTTAACTGATATCTTTATAAGATTAGTCTTATATCAGATATCAGTGTGAAAAAAAATATACGTGATTCTAATTATTGGAGAGTACGCCTATTTTTTCTACAGAGATAAAAAAACTAGGGTTTGGGCCAAATACCCATCTTCTTGAATATTTGTTCTTCCTTGGTGGATCACCTCTAGAGGTAAAACACTTGGGTGGCTAACGTTGATCAAAGGAAGGAATCAAACCCGGTGGATTTAAGTTGAACGTGAAAAGGATTGGAGGCGAACTCGTACCTGAGGAAGCTAGTTTTTACAAGGGTATAAATCTATTCTCCATCTCTTTTTCTATTAATTGATAATTATGCACATAGTATGATCTTGGTGATGTGTTTGTATGAAAATTTTATATTTGTGACGCCCCAAATTCGGGTTACCTAACCTCGGGTTTGGTGCTCATGATCCATTATACAAATAACATCTAACTACCCATTCATATATGAATATCATCATACATACCACTAATTAATATCTTTATAACATTATCCCTGGTTATCTAACCTTAACATAATTTACATACCTTCAGCTATACAAAAAAGTTTACACATAATAACACAATAAGTAAAGAAAATTAACTACTCCTGCACTTTGCCCTTGCCCTTGTCTTTCTCTGACTCTCCTACTACTTCGTTCTTAGCTGAAATGCTATATTTAAGCAAGGGTGAGCAACGAGTTTGCTCCGCAAGTTAAAACATACAAAAAGAGATATGAATCAAGAATATAAAACTCTGGATTCGATAGAACTTCATTAAAGTTCAAAGGCCTTTGAAGTAGCTAAATAAATCATTTATCAATAACAAGATTTTATCGAATTACAGGCTAAACAACAATTCAATGATGAAAGAGTAAAACTCTTTTGAAGTTTCAATAATTTTCAATTGATTATCATGAGATAATACTACTGCAATTACAAAGTGGAATATTTCCAAATTTCATGCTGAGTGATCACAATGGATCTTGAACTAATCGAGGAATTATCAGATATTCAATATTGAATTACCCCCAAGAGTATCAGTTAATCATAAAGATTAAATCATACTCCTCTGCAAGCACATGAAGTGATCAACTTCATTGTACCTTATATTATGCATAATACTCAAAAATAGCGCACTAATCGAATGTACGACCACAAAGTCCCCTTTTTATAAGGGTTTTTCATCTCAGTCTTACATCATGAGTTCGTACCACAACAATATGGTTTGGATTGAATTACAAAGATACTAAAGATTTCAACAGATAATATACATATTGATCTAGCCGAAATAATTGGCATTGACCTTTCAATAACAACTTAGTTCAAATATTAGAACGTATCAAGTTTCAACAAATATTAGTCTCACTAAAATAATTAGGTGAGACCTAAGTCATAAACTTTTCAATAATAGATAGAAATCAATTGCACTATTTGCAATCAACAATAATATTTATAGATGTGAATAACCAACAATAGTTATTCACTAGTCATGCTTTTGAAATTTAAAACTCAATTTGAGTTAATGAACTTGCACTAATTGTGAATGCTTAATAATAATCTCAGATGTGGAATAATCAGCAATAATTACCCACTACTATGCTTGAAAAATAATAACTCAAGATTGAGTTAAGGAAACTTGCCTTGGTTGTTGACTACTGCTACACAATATAATTTAGCTTCGTTTGAAAGACCTATCATCAATAATATTGGTCTCGCAATTAGCGTAACACATCACGTCACATAATACTATCATTTAACGTCACTATATAACTTAGACACATAATCATGTACTCACAACAATGATTAGAACCTTTACAAACACTTATCCGATCAAACTATTTCAGTCTAGTTGAACTTCAGTATCAATATAGTGTTTCTATTACCTTATCCGATAATTAACGAGTTTATTTTCAATAAAAAATTATTCCAAAGCTTCAATATTATTTTAGATAATTAAATTATCCTTTATAATATTTTTTCTAAGCTTATAATAATTTTAAATAATTATTATATTTTATAATGTTTTTCAAACAACGATATCATTTTTAAATGATTTAAATCTTCGAATAATTCCATTATCATTAATATTTAAATAATTTTTAATATTAATAAAATCTCAATTAAAATATTAAAGTTATTTTTAAAACACTAATATTACCCTTAAATGATTTTAAAACACTTAAATCATTTTAAATAATCACCATTAATATTCAATTATTAATGTATTTCTCATCAAAATATTAAAAGTCATTTATTATAACTTAAAATATTTTTAAATCATAAAAATTATTTTTAAACTATTTATTTAATATAATTATAAAATAAATTAATTATCATTAATATTAAGTTATTAATAAAATTTATCTAAAATGTCAACGTCGGGATTTTTATTTGTCCCTTTCTGTTCTTGTCTTTTGGTGTTCTCATGTTAGGTGAGATTTGTTTGAAAAAACAAGTTTGAAAAGGTCCGACATGTATATGTCGAATGATTGGATTTATAAAAGTTAAGCCATTAGTATTTTTTAAATGGTTGCACCAACTCAATCGAGAAAAAGGTTTGCATCGTTGACCCGGTGATGTGACAATCGCTTAACCGATGCAATGAAATCGAGATTCGTTAGGGTCCGGGGCCTGATTAAGGGGAGGGGGAAAGGAGTATGGACAAAAAGCCAATCATGTTTGATGATAAAGCATATACTTTGTAACAATCTTATTCATTTATTAAATAAAGAGTATTAATTTATTAAAGGCTTTTAATTATCTACACGATCTTTGTTTTATAATATGTGATAAACCCATAATTTTAAGCAATGCTTTTAGAATAATGATGATGATCATTCTAATGAGATCTAAATTCTTAGAAAGCTTAAAACTAAAATAGTTTCCAATCGTTGGATTACTAAATTGGGATTAGTGAATCCGGATAGATTGGTACATACGTTGCTTGCTCATTGAATGAGGATGATTGATCTCATGATCATTTGTGTGGAGACACTAAAGCAAGTATGTAGGTGCTTATTAGAGAATAAGTTCATTTGAACGCGTGGCTCGCTAAGGAATACCTAATGGAGTTTTACTTGCTGTCAATAGGAATTCTGTAGTGATAGTAGTCTGAGTGATCCTTGGACTTGAGATCATCATAGTATCTTGTGTATGATGAGTTATACTTTGACTTATTCCTTAAGACCCTTAGGGTATATCAAAGGGTATGCTTGGGTATAATAAGTTGTACATGGAGATAATGTATGATCAATAATGAATCTACCACTTCTATTAAAAGAAGAGAAATGTCTATGTGATTCGATAAATGACAACCCGAGTCCTTGGCGGCGAGAATGAAATTAGAAAGGAGTTTCTAATTTGCATTATTTGGAGTTGTGCATTTAAGAGTCGAAATACATATAATTAAATAAAATAAGACTTGACAAAATTTCATGTCTTATATTTAATTGGGACATTGTATGGTGGAAGGATTGAATTATCGTAACTATTTACTCAAAGGTTCTTTTATGATTAATGTTGAAATCTATATTATCTGGAAAGTCGTTGATCGCTAGGGGGCTTATCCTATTGTAGAATAAATATTATTTATTTAAATAAATTAATTATTTAATTTATTTATTTAAATAAGATTAGAATTGTTCTAATTGATTTATTCACAACTAGGTTTTAATATGGAGAACCTAAAGGGTTACACCATAAAAGGAAGAATAATTATTTAAGAAGTTAATGGTAAAATCGTAATAATATACTATGTATATTTAATTTAATCTATGGTGATAGAATAAATTAAATAGCTTAATATTTATTATTTAATATTTTAGAAATATTAAATATAAATTAATAAGAGGAGTCTTATTAATATTATTACAATTGTTATTATTATTTTAATTTCTAAAAGAGTTTAGGAATTAATTTAATATAAGTACTCTCATTTATTCCTAATTGGATTAGGAAGGAAAATTAGTTAAAGGAGTTTAATTAATTATCCCTAATAAGATTAGGGGCCCCTTTAATTAAAAGGGTTTAATTAAATAATACCTTATTTTAATAGGGTTACTTGATATCTTTATAAGAGGAGTCTTATATCGGATATCAAGACAACGTTATAATTCGATGGTTTGAGAAATGCGCTCCTTTTCTATAGAGATAGAAAAACTAGGGTTTAGCCAACCACCCATCTTCTTGAATCCTTCTTCTTCCTTGGTGGATCACCTCTAGAGGCCAAACACTTGGGTGGCTAACGTTGATCAAAGGAAGGAACCAAACCCAGTGGATTCAAGTTGAACGCGAAAAGAATTGGAGGTGAGAACTTGTACATGAGGAAGCTCGGATCTTCAATGGGATGATTCTTGTTATTCGTTATCTTTTCGTTTAATTAATAATTGTGCATAAAGGGTGATCCGGGTTTATGGTTTGTATAATTTTAAACTCTGATTTTTACACGTTTCCGCTTTATTTGTGCAATTTGATTGCGTTCTTGAATATTACAAACCTAACAGTGGCATCAGAGCCAAACTTTTATGCGAATTATTAATTGTTTTAATTTGATATGTATATTGATATGTGTTTAGAACAATTTAATTGGGCATAATTTTATTGTATAATATTTAATTAAAAAAAATAATATATATATCGCGAAATCGTTATTTGCGAAATATCACGGATTACTTTGCTTCATGGATTACTTTCCGAATTAGTATTTATATAATATAATGTGTAGCCACACTAGTTATCACGTGAATTACATATGCTTGATTCATGTTGTAAGACCCCAACTTATTATTAATGAAATTTAATTTTCTCTATTTATTATTTTGAAATAGTAAGGGTTGATTTGATTAATGTGGATAGTTAGGGGTAAAATACGCAAATATTTCAAAATAAGCAAGTGGTTATAAAATATTCATTGTTGTCGGAGAATATTCGTACTATCGGGGAATATTAAATGCACGGCAAATGCGACCAATATGTGAGCCCATAACGGAAAACGATTGGATGAAGAAAGCGACAAATATAAGTTGTTTTAAAAATAACGGCGTAGTTATTATTCATTAACACTTGTTGGAATACCCGTGGTTAAAAACACAAGATGTCTGCGCGTTACACGATGAGTTTACGCAGTATTGCACCAATTATTGAAGGCACTACTCAATAATGGTTACGATAATTCTTTATTCGAAGATTTTATTTTATTGATTCAATAATTGCTACGTTGACATTTTATATTCTTTGTTGTTTGAATAATTGTCATTACAATCAGTATTTTCCATTATCGAGACAATAATTCATATTATCTGAATAATATTATAAGATAACATTATTGACAATGTCTAGAAAGTTACATCTAAGGAGAGGTTTGGTCATCTAATTGCGGCGCCAATAAGGAGAGATCCTTATTGAAAGCCCCTCTATCCTGGGAACCGCACGGTTGTCAATAATGTGATTCTCATAATATTATTTATGAATAATTAATTATTGATTTATAGGATGAGAAAAATATTGATTTTATGAGGATATAGATGGAGAAAATTTTTAATGTGCCAATTGTTGAAAATTAATATTTTATCTTTTTCGATAAAATAATTCATTTAAATATATTATTTTAATAATATATTAACGATGATATTTTTACAATGAATGTGGGATATATGAGTATATGAGGAGGAAGAGTATTTTGTGGCATTAAATGTTTAACACATATTTTTTGTGTGTGGTGGACACAATTATTGATAGAAATTTGATTATAGCACAATAAAATCGCTTGGTTTGTGGATTTTGGTCAATTTACATTTGGAATTGGAAAAACTTTCTTTTGCAAAGTTGTAGAAAATTGAATTTCCTATAAAAATTCGCGAGATTTGAATTTTCTGATAAAAGGGCTATTTATTATGAATTATTAAAGTTCCGAAATTTCGAAATAATTAATTTTTGGGAGTTTTAGTTAATTATTTTGAGAAAAACGTTTTTTGCAACTAAGTTGGCCTCACATGTGATTCAAATGAGCTGAGATCAGTTGTCTAAGGTGGGCTAAAGAAAATATGAAAAATATATTAATATTATATTCAATTTTCTACTTTGGTATTCTAAGCATTTTCCTATAAATAGGGTGCTTAGGTTAGCTTTGAAAAACACACCAGAAACTGAAGTTTCTCTCTATTTCTCTCTCGATATATTGAGCGTATTCTTGTGAGTATACTTTGAGTATTGTTAGACGGTGCAAGTTCCCTTGACCTTATACCCCCTAGTATTCCAATTAGAAGTACTAATCTTTCGAGGTAAGGGATGTTATTTTCTTCTCAAATGATATTATTTCTTCAATATCATTATGCTGAAATATTGGTTGGAATTTTTTATCAAATTTGGAACTTTTTCATGTCGGGGTTACTATTCATGAGTTACTATTCACGAGTTACTATTCATGAGTTACTATTCACGATTACTATTCACGAGTACTATTATTCATGAAGCGTGAAGATGTTTTTTTGGGAAATTTCTATCTTTTGGTGTCGAGTTACTATTCACGTGTCGGCACTATTCACATATCTGGCACTATTCATAGAAAAATAAAATTTCTTCTTTTTGTCCAAAATATCTATTACGGATACTAGCTTTGATTGTATCCATGTTTTGATCATTCTTGAATTTTACACCACTATGATTATTTTTGAGGTGTTTTTGAACATGGATAAAACAAAAGTACTGAATCCTTAATCCTTAATCCTTGTCATGTTTGTTTCAATCGGATTCGTTTCTTTAAAAATATTTTCATCATCCTCGGTCTTAAATGATGATATTATTGAATATCTTTGGCTTTAGTGCAAAGATGAATGATTTCTGAAGAATATCTTTGGCGTTAGTGCAAAGATGAGCAGTGTTTAGATGAACATGACCAACTGATGAATATCTTTGGCACATGAAAAAGAAGAATATTTGATTCGGATATATATTGATTGATGTTACAAGGATAAAAGATAAATGATGAACTTTTAAATTCATATATAGAAGATAGTAGTTTGCATTCTCTACTTAACTCTTCTAATGAATTATTATTTCATTGCGAATATTGATTTAAAATTTGTTGTCTATTGTATTCTATTAGATTTTTCCTGTTGAAGACTAACGATAATTTGTTGTATATTATCTTAGTCATAATATTCTTCTTTCGGGCTAGTTGAGCTCACCCTTTTCCTTTTTGTTCCATTTTTCTTCTCGGGAGGCGAGAATATAAGCGAAAATGCAGTGGGGTATGGAATGAAGGTTTTAGAAAGAATTGTTTAGTAGTCCTCACCATTTTGTAAAAAATAATGTATCAATAAATGTGATGAGGATTTATTTGAGTATAGATATTGTCTAGAAGATAATATTTGTATTCAAACTCACGATTTCTTGTTGTAATAATAAAGTTGTAGTTGTTTCTGTACCATGTATTGACAACTCAGAATGGGTGATGTATACCTATTTTGGGGGCGTCACACATGTGAATAAGCATGACTACTATACTAATATATATATAATTGATAACCTGAAGCATATTATCTATTTTAAAACTTTAGTTACATGATTTCGCGAAAGTTGTTTCGCTGCCACCGGATATTATATATTACTTTATATATATAATATAATAATTTTAATAATTTTATAATTAAAATAAATAATTTATTTTAATTTTAAAATAAAAAGTTTATTTTAATATTAAAATATAAAGTTTATTTTAATTTTAAAATTAAATTTCATCTTAACTAATTATAGTTGAAATTGGATTCCATGATAACTAATTGGAGTTGAAATTGAATTTCATCTTTCCTTAAATAAAGGAGTTTATTTAGATATGAAATAAGATTTCATATTATTCAAAATAAAGGAGTTTATTTGTGAATAGGAAAGAGAATCCTAATTTCCTTAAATAAAGCGGTTTATTTAGATATGAAATAAGATTTCATATTATTCAAAATAAAAGTGTTTATTTGTGAATATGAAAGAGAATCATGTTTCCTTTTATAAAGGAGTTATTTATTTTTTTTGCATGGAATTGGATTCCATGATTAATTAAAATAAATGAGTTTATTTTGATTAAAGATTTTGATTAAAATAAAATAGTTTATTTTATTCAAAATTGGATAAATTAAAATAAAATAGTTTTATTTTGATTTAAATTTGGATTAAAATAAAGGATTTTGATTCAAAATTAGATTTTATACTAACTAAATTTGCCCATTAAATGATATCAATATATATATTGAATGTTTATTATTCATCAGATGAATGTTATGTATTGATGCATATGGTGATATGTATGATAATAAATGAGATTGATTATGGACAATTGACCAATGTGATTGGATTTTATTTTAGTTGGATGCATGAATGTATGGGTTTTATTAAATGGGGAATTACTGCGTACCTTCGCCTTCTCTAATTTTTACGAATGTAAATTCTATCTCCCTCCTATGTACTTCCCCTTGACTGCTGATCAAGGTTTCTATTTATTTTAATTAGTTTTGTAATAGGAATAGTTAGAATTAATTTTGAAAAATTGGAGATCAAGGAGCAAGGAGCGCTTGAAGACCCGTTTGTAATGGAGTCCGGGTTTAAATGTAATAGTTATATTTAAATATTAATTCTTGCACCCCTAGGGTTTGTCCTTTGGTTCACTTGGTGGCTCTAGTGAACCAAACTAGAATAAAAGTCCATAATCAATCCAGGTAGAATATAGTATTCTATATGTGCATGCTTATACTATATATATTATATATTATGCAAACATGCTTCACATGTTCATTAATATGACGCGTATTTTATATATATATGTGCATGCGCGCTAAACAAGATGAGATAAATTAATAACAAACCCCTCAAAAATTTTTTTATATTAAGTCCTAAGCGTTCAAAGATATTTGGAATATCGAACGTCGCCTTCTAGCATGATAAAATTAATAGAGTATTAAATATTTAATATGAGTTTGTTGTGTCACCACAAGGCAAGTATTAAGTATTTAAGATGTTAATTTATCACATTTGATGCTTATAAAGAAAATTGAACAATATTGTTTTGTTGTGTCACCACAAGGATGATATTTTTCTTTTTTGAATATATGGAGTGCTAGGTTGGACTTAACTTGGATAATTTTGATTCGGATGTGCCACCACTTGATCAAAATAATCTAAGAGGCAAAAGAAAAGGAGTTGCATAGTTGATGTAATTGACAAAAGTTGTCTACCTATTTATTTATATATAGTTTATTGTGTCACCACAAGGCTATATACATTTGAAATGGGATCCTTATTCTCACTAGCAAATCTTTAATTAGATTTTGCGAACTATATAAGTGAGGTAATATAGTTTGAAGAAAATAGTGGGAGATACCAATTTAAAACAAGACCTAAATTATTTTGGTAATTAATAAAAGAATGTATGTTAAAATGTTGTTAAATACAAATTCATTTACAAAATTTTACAATGTCTTAATTACTATCAACTGCTGAAACATATTAGATGTTATTTAATTGGACCGTATTAAATGGATTGGTTAAGGAATATGAGAATAGTTCTCATGGCTGAAAAGCTATCTTATGTCCTTAATACGTCTATCCCTGCAATGGTTGCAGACAATGCCTCTGAGGAAGAGATTGCTACTTTTAGAAAGTGGCAAAATGATGCCTGATTGGCTCGATGCATCATGCTCGCATCCATGAGTAACGAGCTTCAACACGTCGATGAAACTATGGATGCTCTTACTATATTCCTGAACATCAAATAGTTGATGGCGAGGAAAGTAGGACTGATAGATATCAGATATCTAAGGAGCTCTTCCGATCTAGAATGACCGAAGGCACTACAGTACAGACACATGTCCTAATGATAATCAATTTGATTGATCAATTAGGACAACGGATTTTGTCATGGATGGAGAGTTGAGCCAAGATTTGATCTTGCACTCACTCTCAGACTCCTTTCACAATTGTTGTGAATTTTTCATATGAACAAGCTAGATATCAGCCTCGCTGATTTTCTTAACATGTTGAAAAATATTGAGAGTCACTTTCCAACCAAGAAAGACCAAGTCTTACTGGTAGGGGCCAAAGGATCTTTTGAAAAGAAGAAAGATTCAAAGAAGGTAAATAGAAAGGCAAAATAAAGGATAATAAGAACAAAACTGATACGGATAGCAAAGGAGTTTGCTTCCACTACAATAAGCCGGACACTTGAAAGAAAACTGCGAGAAGCATCTTGCAGAGGTTAACCAAAAGAAGCTTAGTGAAGTTTGATTTACAAATACAAATTTGTTCATGATTTGAAATAAATTTTTCTTTAAGTCAATGTTCTACTTGGGTATTGGATACCAACTTTGGTTATCATAAATATAGATTTATGAAAGGACCAAATAAGTAGAAAGCTAAACAAATATAAGTAATCCTATGTGTGGGAAATGAAGCAAAGGTTGCAACATTAGCCATAGAAACTTATAGTTTAGCATTGCATACAGGCAAATCTATTAAGTCGATAAGTTGTTATTGTATTCCGGTTCTCGTTGAAAACATTATTTCCATTTTATTGTTGGACAATGAAATCTTTGGTATTATATTTAAGAACAATTGTTGTTCTATTTATAATAATAATGTTTTGTATAGAACTGAAATATTTCTTAATAGATTTTGTATACTGACTTTACGTGAAAATTATTTTATAAATTGAACAAACTAATATAAGAAAAGGAGATGATCATTCAAAGAGTTGAATGTATGTATTTGTTGAAATACAAGTGTGAATTATTTGAAAGGTTCAAAGAATTGAAAGTGAAACAAATTGGCAAAGTATTAAGATTCTTTGATTAGATCAAGGAATAAATACTTGTCTTGATAAGTTTTAGATCATCTCAAATGGTTTTCTCACAATGGGCGCCTCTTGATACACAATAATTGATTGATGTATCTAAAAGGAAAAATTTGTACCTTGTTGGACATGGTACGGTCCATAATGATTTTACCGACATTCCAAAGATTATCTTTTTGGGATAATATCCTAGAAATGGCTACATATCTACTGGAAAAGGTAACCTCAAATCCTCCATTTCCAAGACTCCATAAAAGTTATGGATGGGGAGGATTCCTAATCTTAAGTATGTTAAGATAAGGGGTTGTCCAACTTATATGAAAAGGTTTCAAAGGATAAGCTTGGGACAAAATTTGACATGTACTGATTTGTGGGACATCCTAAAGTAAGTTTAGGGCATATGTTCTATAATCCTACATAGCAAAAGGTGTTTATTGCAAAACACCACATTTCTAAGATAAAGGTGTTTTATCATTGAAGGGGCTAGTGGGAGGATAATAGATCTTGAAGAGTTCAAGAACCACAAAACACTATAAGTCAAATAAGAGGAACACAGTAGATAGACCTATTGTACCACAAAAGAATAATCGTAAATGCGGAATAGTACCAAAGATACCTAGGAGGTATGGATTCATCATGGATGATGATAATGAGGTACACATCATAGAAGATGATGATCCAGAGTTACATTCGATGAGGTAAGACTTCTAGTGTGTACAAAAGGGTCAGTGGGAGCGTCGTGAAATTTCTAGTATTATATGTTGATATACTACGGATGAGGAATAACATACCAATGCTACAATCAGTAAAGATAAAGTTGTCTAAACATTCCTCCACGAATGATTTGGGAAGAGTATCTTAATTGGGGATAAAATCTATATAGATAGATTAAAGAGGATGCTCGACTTAACCCAAGGAACATATATTCATTTGATGCTAAAGTCGTTTAGCATGGCAAACTCCAAGAGATGTCTCATGTTGATGAGCTATGGAGTGTATCTCTCTTTATAGTCCCCACAGACTCCTGAAAAAAGAGATCGCATGAGTGACTATCATGTATGCAATGAAATATACAAGATCTAATGTTGATCGGTCATATTCTGGAGAAGATCACTATAAGACAGTGAAAAACATCTTAAAGTTCTTAACCGGCACTAAGGATGTGAGCATACATGGTGGGTCTTAATTAAAACTAGAGGGCTTTACAGACTCAAGTTTTTCGGACGCAGACCAAGATTTAATCGAAAATCCACTTTAAGGTAAAGTGTTACCTTGAACAGTGGTGTAGTGAATTTGAAAGGTTCCAAATAGCAAAAGGTTGCTGGTTTAATGATAAAGACAAAGTATATAGCTGTAAATGAAGCTGCAAGTTGATTGTTTGGATGATAAGTTCATTACAGAACTAGAAATAGTTCCTAAGTCTCATCTTAGATCTAAACATGTGTTGTAGCATTTTCATTTGATTATAGGAATCATTGAAAGATGGGAAATCACTATAGAGATAGTGAACTCTCAAAAACAACATTACATATCCATTAACTAAAGCTTATCCAACAACAGGATAATCGTCACTTAGAGAAGAAGAGTATGAGATACCATGACGATTGACTTTAGTGCAAGTGGGAGATTGAAAGTAGTATGCACACAAGCCAATCATGTTTGATGATAAAGCATATACTTTGTAACAATCTTATTCATTTATTAAATAAAGAGTATTAATTTATTAAAGGCTTTTAATTATCTACACGATGCTATTTTATAATATGTGATAAACCCATAATTTTAAGCAATGCTTTTAGAATAATGATGATGATCATTCTAATGAGATCTAAAATCTTAGAAAGCTTAAAACTAAAATAGTTCCCAATCGTTGGATTACTAAATTGGGATTAGTGAATCCGGATAGATTGGTACATACGTTACTTGCTCATTGGATGAGGATGATTGATCTCATGATCATTTGTGTGGAGACACTAAAGCAAGTATGTAGGTGCTTATTAGAGAATAAGTTCATTTGAGCGTGGCTGGCTCGCTAAGGAATACCTAATGGAGTTTTACTTGCTGTCGATAGGAATTCAGTAGTGATAGTAGTCTAGTGATCCTTGGACTTGTGATCATCATAGTATCTTGTGTATGATGAGTTATACTTTGACTTATTCCTTAAGACCCTTAGGGTATATCAAAGGGTATGCTTGGGTATAATAAGTTGTATATGGAGATAATGTATGATCAATAATGAATCTACCACTTCTATTAAAGAAGAGAATGTCTATGTGATTCGATAAATGACAACCCGGTAGTCCTTGGCGTAATGAAATTAGAAAGGAGTTTCTAATTTGCATTATTTGGAGTTGTAATGCATTTAAGAGTCGAAATACATATAATTAAATAAAATAAGACTTGACGGTAATTCCATGTCTTATATTTAATTGGGACATTGTATGGTGGAAGGATTAAATTGTCTACGGTAACTATTTACTCAAAGGTTCTTTTATGATTAATGTTGAAATCTATATTATCTGGAAAGTCGTTGATCGCTAGAGGGGGCTTATCCCTATTGTAGAATAAATATTATTTATTTATTTAAATAAATTAATTGTTTAATTTATTTATTTAAATAAGATTAGAATTGTTCTAATTGATTTATTCACAACCTAGTTTAATATGGAGAACCTAAAGGGTCACACCATAAAAGGAAGAATAATTATTTAAGAAGTTAATGGCATAATCGTAATAATATATTATGTATATTTAATTTAATCTATGGTGATAGAATAAATTAAATAGCTTAATATTATTATTTAATATTTTAGAAATATTAAATATAAATTAATAAGAGGAGTCTTATTAATATTATTACAATTATTATTATTATTTTAATTTCTAAAAGAGTTTAGGAATTAATTTAATATAAAATACTCTCATTTATTCCTAATTAGATTAGGAAGGAAAATTAGTTAAAGGAGTTTAATTAATTATCCCTAATAAGATTAGGGAGCCCCTTTAATTAAAAAAAGGGTTTAATTAAATAATACCTTATTTTAATAGGGTTACTTGATATCTTTATAAGAGAAGTCTTATATCGGATATCAAGACAACGTTATAATTCGATGGTTGGAAAGTACGCTCCTTTTCTATAGAGATAGAAAAACTAGGGTTTAGCCAACCACCCATCTTCTTGAATCCTTCTTCTTCCTTGGTGGATCACCTCTAGAGGCCAAACACTTGGGTGGCTAACGTTGATCAAAGGAAGGAACCAAACCCGGTAGATTCAAGTTGAACGCGAAAAGAATTGGAGGTGAGAACTTGTACATGAGGAAGCTCGGATCTTCAAGGGTATGATTCTTGTTATTCGTTATCTTTTCGTTTAATTAATAATTGTGCATAAAGGGTGATCCGGGTTTATGGTTTGTATAATTTTAAACTCTGATTTTTACACGTTTCCGCTTTATTTGTGCAATTTAATTGCGTTCTTGAATATTACAAACCTAACAGAGGGAAGGTGTTAGGCACCCCCCGACTTTCGTGGTGACACGGTTACCACCAATTTTTAATTTAAACTTTTATTTGAATGTGTGTAGGTCAAATTAAGCGGTAGATGGCCACGAAGTGATCTCTAGGCCTGACTGAAATGTGTGTGTGTATATATATATATACTGTGACAACACGAGTAAAATCGGATTGTCCAGAATTTAAGTTAAAGAATTGGTTATTAATAAAATGAAATTTTATTAATACTATTATGTGCTATATGTTTATTAATAGTTCTATAACCTAGGATGATTATAAGTCGAGAGTATCCTGGGTATGAGCTAGACTGAACGAGTAAGAATTTTCAAGACAAAAATAAAAAATTTCTAGGAATAAAAATATTTTTGGGAAAAAAGGCGAAATTGGCACTATTCACCTGACGAAACCTAAGGGTTAGGGTTTGAATAACCTAAGTTTTTTTGAGAGTTCGGTATGTCCAAATGACATTCCGTCGAAAGATTCAATGATAATATATCGTGAAAAGTTAAGTAAGCAATAAAAGTTTTTCTCGAAAAATGTGCAAAAATCAGACGAAATAAAAACGACGAAAAGTATTGCTATGTACTTTTCATTCATTTAACTATGTTAGGGGAAAACGTGAAGGAAAATGCTTAACGTTAAAAAGTGTTTTTTAGTTTTTCGGAGTTCTGAAGAATGGGTTAAAGTTAGACTGTAGAGGAAAGACAAAATATCCAAAAATATTTGGATTCTGAGATTCACGGTTTTTAAAACTGTAGGACGAATTCCGCAAGACGGAAGCACGAAGCTTCCAAGGGAAGCTTCGTGTATAGAAAGGAGGTGGAATGAGGTTGGGGCGAAATGACTATTTTGCCCCTAGCCTTGAAAATTTATAAGAGGTGAGCTTTAGCTCATTTGTTGGTGAATGAAATTTTTCCAACACTTGAGAGAGAGGAAGAAGAAGAGGAAAAGCTAGCCCGAGTGCACGCTTTGTCTAACGGAGGAAGATTAAAGGAGAGTGGTAATCCGAAACCTAAACCTAAGTAAATTTTCTTTAAGTTTTATATGTTAAAAACATAGCTTAACGAGAATAAGAAGCAAGAGATGTTAAGAATGATTTCATATGGTTGAAATCATGAGAAAACAAAGAAATAAGAATTAGAAGTTTAGTTTATAAATTTCTTAAGGAAGTATAAGATTTGTAATGAATTTGAATGATCCGAATGTATCATATGAATGATTAGGTGAAATTAGTAAGGAATGATGTTTTATAACATCAAATTCTAAGGAAAAGTAAAATTATAATCCAAATATCGATTAAAAAAATGAAGAACGAACGAAGAACACGAAGAACACGCGTAGAACACGAAGAACGTTGTTGATGGACAAATTTAAAACCATCTTAGTATAAATTATTATTGATAGATAAGTTTAAAACCATCGCGTATAAGTTAGATGCTTATTGCTTGGTTAGGAACGGTAGAAACGTTCATGAAGAACGGATTAAAACTGAGCTATAATGAAGTTATGACGAAAATTTTGTAAAAGATGAACGAGAATTAGAAAGTTTGTAAATGAACCCGAACATGAGGGTTTCATAAGAATATAAGAGAATGTAGAAAACGTGATTCGTGGACTCAAGAAAAAATGAATTCTGAGTTTGGATGACCGAATTACGGACGAACGAACGAAGAACGTTAATAACGTAAAATGAACAAATAATAAAATTTAAGCCAATCGAATGGCATGTTAACGGATTCAAAATGAAATTCTTTCCTAGGGTAATCGAAGTACGTAAGATAAGTAAGAGAATGGATTTGGAACGACCTCGTTCCGAGTTATAACGAAGAAGTTATGGGATTGTAAAGTAAGCATCTCAAACCAGTTCAAGACTTAAAAGAAAATCAAAAATGAAGGACCCCGTCGAAAGGTGGCATTATTAAAGGTAAAACCCCGTCAAAATGGGTGGGGTATTTAATTAGTTTAGCGAGGAGGCCGTCAAAGCAAACATTTCTAGTATACAAACCCGAGTAAAGGCGAGGGGTATGGGAAAAGGCCTAGAGAAGAGCTTTTATCTACTCAACTCTTGGGGGAAATGTAAGGGAAGATAAAGAACATATAGTTCGCCTAATGTAACACTTAATCAAGTGACTTAAACCTTTAGTAAATGTTGAATGGAAAGATTGAACATGATTAAAAGATAAAGAATGTAAATGCTAGATTACGTAACCGATATCCGAGGACCGTAGTCGCGATGAATTGAACGTGTGGGATTGCTATGATGGTGATTCCTTAGACGTTGAGTGACGAGGATGATGTATAACATTTTGATGTTATTATGTCAAAATGAGAGATAAGTGTAAAGCATATATACGTTGTGAACGTAACGCTGTTGTGATGAAAAATCGGTCTTAGCATATAACGAACAGTATGGCTTCGACATTAAGAAAGAATGATGAATGTGGGATTCATGGGATGGATAACGATTGAAAGCAATTAAAACCTTGAGTAAAGGTTGAATGAGAGATTAAGAGACGAGCAACGTGAACGTTGAATACATAAACGATCCTCGTGAATCGTATTCGCGTCGGGCGAATGTTCTAAGTATACATTAGTTGTATGACTTGGACGTTAACGAAAATAGTAAGTAAGATATGAATCATCAAGAAAGCCGTAGCGAACAGTAACAAGATTAATGAAAATCAGATATGGGTTGGATAAAGAACGAACGTAAGCGTTAAACACTTTAGCCGAAGTAGGGTCGAGTGTACATGAATATTAAACGGGCAGAACCTACACCTCGTATATGATTTGACCATAAGGTAATGAAGAATGCAGAAATTGAATTAAAGTCAATGACGTATAACATTAAGAAGCCGAGTTAGTAATGATAACTTGGAGGACGTTCCGAGTCGAATGAACCGGATGTCATAAGATATGAATAAGATAATGTAAAATGCTTAACGCTATGAATGCGTAGAATTAAAGATAATGATCGTATGAGTAAGACATCTCCATATGTCATGAAGCTATAAAACGGTAGAAGAAAGTTGGTCGCATAAGCTTATATTACAATAACGCAAACCTTAAGATGTAAAGTTAAGTTTAAACCAATGCGTAAGTCAAGTAAATGACTAATTGGTGTATGTACTATTTTCCTTATGTGCTAAATAGGAATTGGAGTTAGCAGTTCAACGTAAGCTATAGCTGTGTATAAGGCAAGTTTTCTAACTTCATTCATAGTACATGAATGCTAGTTTCTTAAACTTTTCAAATGTTGAACTTGAGAAGTCTTATCTATGTGCAAATGTGTGATATTTATACAAGGTGGTAGTATATATGAGGCCTTGAGCCACAATTTGAACACTTCAGTGTTTCTATGAGATGAACTATTCTGTGATTGAACTGTTTAATATGAGTATGTTATATTTATACATGAACCATTATTATTAAGTCTGTGCTAATGATTCTAGCCAGACAGGATGTGTATGGAAAAAGGTAGAAGAATGAAAGTATTTTAAAGTGTATGTGACTAATGTTTTAAAATGATAGGAATCGTGATCTATTCCTATTGTTCAAGCTACTTCATAACCTTTGTTCGGTTATTAAAGTCTTAAAAGAATGTTTAGATACTTGAAGTTGTTTGTTCAACTGCTATGACTTGCCGAGCAATTGAATGCTCACACTTGCTTTAAATAAAAATATTTTCAGCGAACGATGTTAGAAAGAACTTAAGGATCCCTTAAAGATCAAGCTGAGCGGTATCCAGATGAAGTGCCATTCGGTATATGAATGTGCATGAAGATCAAGCCAAGACTTGTAATGTAGAATAGTTTAATTGAACTATAGATTAGTTTAATGAACTGTTATGTATCCTTGGTGGCAGATAAAGGTCACTCTTGCACGATGTAAGGAATAATGTAATTATCATTATTTGTAATGAACGAGATTATAAGGTAATAGAACCTGGGATTTAAGAATGTATGTTGTTATATTTAACTATATAATGACGTATATTTGGTAAGAAATAGAATATGGGTGTTAAGATAGACCAGATTTCAGGGCATTACATATACAGGACACGAAATGTAAATATATATATATATGTATAAGTAGTAAAATCCATGGACCGACGGTCCGGGCATACGCACACAACACGACTCTCAAAGTGAATAATTATGTGTGAATGAAAGTGGAGAAAGGCTTTAAGAAATGTGAGGTGTCTTACAGTGGGCTGCTAAGAAGACTTCAGATGGCTTTAAATGAATGAATACTCGGTTTCCACCGGTAAAATATAGCAAAACACTAGCTCACAGGTGTTTGAAAAGAGAAATCACTCAGTTTAAAGTGTGTACAAAGTAAAATGGACAGGGCTTCCTCGCCTTTTCTCTATAGAAAATGGCCACCCCAAGCCCTCTATTTACAGAGGGTGGAGCTGCAGGTGTACCTACGACAATCACAGGTCCACTTGCAGCTGTCGCAGGTCCACCTGCGGCTGCCCCGGGTGCCCCGAGCTTTGTGGGCCCCGTCGTCTCAAAATATGTGCACGCATGCAACGCGTTGTCCGCTTTAACCTTTATAACTTTAAATCTTGGCATTCGATTGAGGTGTATAATACCTTTCCCAAATGTTGTTTTCGAGAGCTACACAATGACATGGGATAAAAAGTTGTACGAAGCCGGGAAGATGTGTCCATGACCAGATATTCAGGTCTTCAAATTCTATCTGGTGTGTTATCTTGTGTAGTAGTAACTCAGGATTTTGGGCTATGGTTCCTATAGGACACTTACGTGTAGAATTTAGATTGAAATGTGGTTGAGACGGAGTGAATGTGGGATCGAGGTGGCAAAATGATTATTTTTCCCCTCCGGCTCTAGGCTAATTTAGCAGTTATTGTTGCTCAGGGTTATTTCTGAGATTGGGCTGCTGTGAGTACTAAAGGTCCTCGGTTGTCTCTGAGGTGTGCCTGACCTCCCGGGTTATCTTCAGGGTCGGGACTAAGTGCCTCGGGGCTATCTCCGAGGTTGAAGTTGACTTCTGGGGATTGGAAACAGACTTTTCTGGGGTTATCTCAAAGCGCTGGCTCGTATTCCTCGGGGTTGTCTCCAGGGTTAGAATGAAACTAAGGGGTTATCTTGGGGGACCTGGCCCGAGTTTCTCGGGGTTGTCGCCAAGATGGAAAATTATGTATCCCAGGGTTGTCTCCGGGATTGAGCTAATTTGACTTCTAATGTTATCTCTAGAAGGTAATTCTGCCCTCTTACAAGGTTAGTAACATGAATATAGAAATTTTGAGTGTTTATAGATTCCCCTCTTTATCATATTCATGCAATGTAAAGGCATGGATCGGATAAAGAATACTAGACACTTGAAATGTGACAAGATAATCATGATGCAATGTAATGCAACATGATGCAAATATATGATGAATGTGGTTTGTTGGACCATCTTCCAATGGGAAGAGATGACTATCTATTCCCCATACCTTCTGTTGGGGACCGGGGCTATCATTGATGACCCTGACGAACTGCTTGGATGTTTACTCCAAAGTTCCCAGGAACTTCCAGGATGTTAACATTGGGGTTAACACCAAAGTCCTTAATCCTTAGTACAGACTTCCCACTGAAGATGCACCTCTCATGTACGAGAGAATCTCAGGGATTGTGCTTCATCTGATGAAGATTAATATAACGTATTCTATCATCAGTCCTCCACTATGAGGATAGTTTTCCCTGGTTTGTATCGCCAGGTCATTCCAATGTTCTGTCGGAGTTACTGCCAACAGGCTGGGTTGTCAGGATTGCCTGACCCTCGCTGAAATGTACTTCAACGGATACCATCATCGAACCATTTCCAATGCTTCACTGGGTTTAATTGTCATTGGTTGGTGATATCGAGGCTGTTTGACCTTTGTTGAAATGTGCATCAACGGATGAAATCATCAGATGGCTTCTAATGCTTTGATGGGTTTACTTGCCAACGGATGAAATAACGTCAAGGTTGCTTAACCCTCATTTAAATGTGCTTCAATGGCTAAAATCATCGGATCATCAGCGATGCTTCGCTGGATTTACATTCCAATGGCTGAACAATGTCAAGGTTGCTTGACCTTCGTTGATATGTGCTTTAACTGCTGAAATCATCAGATCATCCTCAATGTTTCACTGAGTTTACATGCCAACGACTGAATAATGTCAAGGTTGTTGGACTTTCGTTGAAATGTACTTCAACAGCTGAAATCACTAGATTATCACCGATGCTTCGCTAGGTTTACGTGCCAACGGCTGAATAATGTCAAGGTTGCTTGACCTTCGTTGAAATATGCATCAATGGATGAAATCATGGGATCATCAGCGATGATTCACTGGATTTACGTGCCAATAGCTGAAATTGTATGAAATCCCCGCTGGGGATAGGTTTTTGGAGTTACTACCCTAAACTGACGGCATCAGACCCTTGTGAGGAATTATCGAGTGTAGCTTACAACAGTTGTGATCATTGGTGTTGTGAACCCTGTGTCTAGGCGAATACCAATGAGTGATATGTTGACCCACAGTTTGGTCTTTGAAAATCAGGATTTTTAGCATTTCCGCTCAATCGCGTAGCGTCTTTTTTCTTTATTTGACTTTTTCAACTTATGAGACCTCCTTTGCAACTGAAATTGGACCGGAAATGGGAGGGTGGGACCCATATAGATAGACAGTAGCGGTACACCTCGACGATCATGAGATACACTACTCCCATCCGTGGGTGTACTTATAGGCTATTTTCCTTTCACAAGTCATTTTCAAGTTGCGCCACACATAGAATCCGAGAGTTCTTCTTCAGATTTGCTGAGTTCGGGCCACTTTCTGCAAAATCCATCACCGTACATGTGTCTACACCATCCTGGTAACGTATGTATGTCCTCTTTTCCAATTTTTGTCTATTGGAAAATGAGTTATCACATGAAAAGCTTCTAAACACATAGTAGTGAATATGCATGATCATATGACTTGATAAAAAATATTCAACATAGTAAATGTTAGTATTTAACCATGCTGAACATAATGATGTAAAAAAATTTGACTTTTGAAACAGTCAAATTGACACCTTTTTCTGCTATTTCTTATCCTATTTGAGGACAAATGAGCAAGGTTGTAAAGCAAAGTAATCCTGGTAATTAGGTTACCCTTACAGATTATGACTTTGACATTTTTATACATATAGGATGTTTATGATTGTGAGTTGGTGTGTTACTGAATGGCCACCTAGTCATGCCTACATGCATGTGGATAGTCCTTTTTACAAAAGAGACTCTGGCAAAAATTTTCCATGAGCCTAGGCATTGGGTAGACATGCATTTTTAACTCTACTATAGGCGTATGTTAAAGTAATGCATGCATGCATATAGTCATAAAATGCACTTGAAAAGCTCCAAGTTAGAAATTACCACACCCTTTTTGAGGTGATTTGGAGACTTATGTCCAGATATATGCATCTGGATCAGCCGAGTATTTCATGCAGAACCACTTCAGGTGTGAGGAGGAGGACTTCAGATGTGCCTAACCTCATTAAGTTAGACAACCTCATTGGTTGGTAGAGGCTATGATTCGTCTTATCCGGGTTGAGGTACCAAATGTTAAGAACGAGGAGGAGGATGTACCAGTTGCGGCTCCTGCTCCTACTACTCATGCTCCCCACAAGGATCTTTCAGGCATTAATGTGACGATTCCAGAGCTTCTAGATGATTTGAGTCACCACCCCTCGGTCTACTTGCAGGAAAACGAGGTAAAAGTTGGATTTGATCTTCCTTTTTCCTATTGATGAGGAGCAAGGATTTTGATGTTAATTTGCTTTTGTGATGTAGGTTCCCGGCTTTACACAGCCTCAAGGGAACTTATTCAATATACACTCTTTGTATGAGGCTCTTCATCTAGAGTATAGAGAGATTGTGCATAGTTGGGGCTTTGAGGTGTTCTTTTCCATCCTCCCCCGCCGTTGTCCCTAGGGTTATCTCAGGGCGTTGTCTGAGCGTTGGTTTCACCAGACTCAGTCTCTCTATCTACTTGACTGCGAGGTGATGATGACGCCGATGGATTGGCGGTTTATCACTGGTATAAAGTTTGGAGGGGTGTCAGTGCCTTGTATGGCGAATATTACCCCGAATTCCGTTAGATCCTTGTTAGGAGTCCCGGCTGAGGCACTCAAGGGCAGGACAGTCCGCACTGGTCCTTTAAGCGTAGATGCTATGAGCGGGACATTGTGTGAGCCCATACCCGCTGATGTGAGAGTCAGGGATTGCATTCTTCGGCGATTGTTCTAGGTTATTATCAAGGGTTGCTTCATAGCGGATAACTCTTCCACGGTGTCATTCACTTTGGTTAGCATGACACAGGAGGTGGACCGTATTGGACAGTATGACTGGGGCTCCTACACCTTTGCCTATTTCTTCAAGGGAATACGCATGCGTTCGCAAGGCTTGACAGAGGCTTGGTTAGGATTTTACCTGTTTCTGCTGGTGAGTATTTCTCTTTTAATTTCCCATGTACAGGTTAAGAGTGTTGACTGACCTCAAATGTTTGCCCTTGTATTGGCAGTTTTGGGCCTATGAGAGACTCCCATGCTTGCGTCCCATCAGCGTGTTAGGTCTAGATACCTATCCACAGGGACGACGATGGCATCACTCCGCTTTGGCGGAGGTTCCTGTAGCTGAGGGTTTCACCCATTGTCGTTTACAGTTGGAGCTATTGACAGGTGATGTCATCACTTGGATTCCTTATTCTGGGGACCATTTGATAAATAACTTTGAGGATGGGTACCTGACTGGTGTCTAGTATGTGATATCCACCTGTCGAATTCCTCTCTTCACAGATGGAGGATGGGAGCTCTATTTAAGAAAGAGCGCTATCAGGAGTATTACATGAGAGATTCGTGTACCGATCTTGCCTCCTGCAAGGGGTTATTGGCCTATGTCGCAGTCGCTTGTCAGTGATATCTTGTTGATAGGAGTTGATGGCTTTACGTTATCAGAGGGTCTGTTTACTCAGGAGGTATTCTACCGCTAGTGGTCCTCTCTTACCATCGGAGTCTAGACCCGCACCACTCAGTTCGTGGGGGATATGGTTCCTGGATTTGTGATGATGACGGATTGGATAGCCTGCATCCGAGATCCTACCTATTTGACGCAGATTGACAGCTTGACCTAAGAGTTGGACCGGGCACATTTTTTCATCCGGCACTTGGGCTGAGATTCTTCAGAGGCATATACTTTTGATCCTTCCAGCTCTGGGGCTGGCCCTTCAGGTGACTTATATGGTTTTTTCGGCGCAGATCCTCCATTGTATATGCCTGACATCCCTCTGGTCGGAGATCTAGTGACTCAGGAGGAGTTTCATCAGATGGACATAATAGATCATGTTGACATCAACACTATTGACTTCTTCTGATGTATTTTCTCGCTATATCTTTTGATAGGCCTCTGTTAGATACTCGGTGGCTATGCCCCATTCTTGTTATATCTTTTGATTGGCCTCTATTAGTTATTGGGTGTCTGTGCCCCATTTCCCTATATTTTCAGCTATACACAGAGATGATGTATTAGATGATGATGTACTTAGGAATGTATGTATGTTGTTTTCCATTCCCTACATCATATTGTCATCTATTATTTATCATGCATGTATTATGTTATACATATGTATGTCCAGAGATGTTCAGCATTGACCCCTAGATGGTCTTATGATACGACCCACACAGATGTCTTCCTCGACAGTTAGCCGCATTGATCATACCCCACCAGTATTGTTAGCGTCATGTTTGAGATCATGGTATGATAGTTTGTCACCTCCAGATCGGGTGACTGTAGATAAGTTATTACATCTTTCCATGACCCTCCTGATGTTCCAAGTACCTGTGGGTTTTGTAGAGAGCATGCTAGAGCACTGGGTACCAAACTGGCAGGTGTTCTAGTTTGAGACCCATGAGTTGACTCCTACTTTAGAGGAGTATGAGCGGTTGATGGCTTTTTCACTGGACACGCCTTACGCTCGGATGGCTATCGACGATATAAGCTGGTAGTTCATGACCCTCACCTGGTTGAGGCGTAGAGTAGTCCAAGATGAGATCACATCCGGCCATGTAGTGTCCCAGCATTTTCTGATAGACAAATTTGGCCGTGTGGATAGTTATGCGCAGCACTCCGGGGATTTCACCATGTCAGAGGATCAGTGGCGTGTTACCAGAGTAGACGTACTCATGATGTGCATAGTGGCTTATGTATATATGCCACTGTACATGGATAATCTGGATATCGATGTTGTTATGGCAGTGAGAGCTCTCAGGGAGGGTTATACCATTTTATTGATGATTGTGGCAAAGACATTGAGGTCAGCCACGTATTGCCATACCCATTCTGTAGGGGTATTTACAGGCAGCTTGATCTTGCTGTACATGTGATTTATGTCACACTTGAGACCTATTGGCACCTTCCGACGATATGGGAATTATTTTTCCCATGAGATAGCCATGTCTTACTCCTTTCAGCCAGCAGAGTGTACAGATGCTGCATCCTGGTCGGTGTTCTTGGCAGGGATCAAGGATCCATTTGACATTTTGATGTGCTCAGGGCTTAGTTCTCCCTAAAGCTTCATTACTCATGCACTTGGCATGGATTATCTCCATCTGGCTAGTTTGAGGGGAATGACCACGTATCACCCACTGGCTGTGATGGCATTATTCGACCAGTTTCAGGATGTTCATCCTTTTGAGGGGGCATTGGGTCAACATTTATCTTCTCGGCATTTGTCAGAAGAGGAAAGATCTAGGGTGTATACCTGTTGGGCTCAGCGTGAGCGAGCTGAGTTTTTAGTTAGCCATTCGGGTCATTCTATAGAGTATTTTGCATGGATAGAGGCAGAGATCACATTAGCCAGGGTTGTATCCACCGTGCCAGGGATTGATTTTGACAGTGGGGAACCTATGGAGGACGCTGATTCTCCCACTGAGGAGGAGCTATTTGCTGGGTTGACAACAACTCTTGTTGATTCTCCCAGTATGACTGCTATTGTGACCCCGTATTTGGTAGAGTATTTAGAGCAGAGTCTGTATTTGGTGACATATGAGAGAGATCAGGCTAAGGCCTTGATGTTGACAGCTCTTGCTGGGAGAGATGTCGCTCTATTATAGAGAGATGATGCCTTAGCTCGTAGAGATATTGCAATTGCTGAGCGGGATGAGGCTAGAACATCTAGAGATGCATTGATTATTGAGCGGGTTGGTGTTATATCTTCCCGGGATATTGTTATTACAGATAGTACTGCAGTGAGGTCTCATACTACTAATATCTTTGCAGAGATGAACACCTATATTGATGAACATAGTCTCACTATGCAGTTGGCTGTGGATTTGTTAGCTCATGTTGATACCCTTGGGCAGGAGCTTACAACGTTACCCCCTTCTTCGGAGAGAGATGTTATGTTGGATCTGATAGCACGCATATCCACTAGATTGTAGACGGGCTTGTATTTTCCTGCACAGACCAGCTTAACCATTTTTGTCATGTATAGTTCACATTATATATATCAAATAACATTATATATGGCAGGGAAATTTTTTTGATGCACTTCCCTTTTAGTTATGGCTTGTTACTTGCTTGATATTTTCATGTTTCTCCAGGGCTTGTGATCTTGATGTATTCTAAACTACCCCTTGATGGATGGATATTAAGATGTCTCAGGATCTTTCAGAATGGATCATTGATCTGTGTGTAATCCCTACCATTTGTTGTCTTAGGATTAGTTTATGTATGTGGTTATGGAGAGGAGTGTGGCTTTCCTCTCTGAGGTTGACTGCACCACAGATGGTCGCCGGTACTCCTTTGTATGGGGGAGCCCAGGTAGTTCCATCTCTTATTGATTGGTTTTTATCTTTGAGGACTCAACCACAGCTTAGATTGTTGTCGATTCTCCTATTTGTGTGGGGAGATAAGGTAATTCCATCCCTTTGGTCTAAGGCGATGAAGTATGGTGTGAAGGATGGTCCAAGTACCATTGATAAGTTTTTGTATTTCGGTAGGGGGTGAGACCGAACCATAAATGGCTGCCTACGTACTTCTATTAAAGAGGAGATCATGTTTGCATTGTTCAAACCTGGTGTAAAAGGTCCAAAGTTGTATGCAAAAAGGGTGTAGAGATGTTTTTTTTCTGTGGTGAGACCAGACCATAAAAATGGTTTCCTACGTACTCCCGTGTATTGGGGAGATCAGGTTTACGTAGTTCACCCCTGATGGGACAAACTGATGTGGTGAAAGGGTGTTGTTTTTATTTTTGTGAAGGTTTGACCGGACCAAAAAATGGCTGCCTATGTGCTCCCGTGTATTGGGGAGATCAGGTCTGCGTAGTTCGCCCCGTGTATAGGACAGACTGCAGATAAAAAATTTGATCCCATGTACAGGACAAACTGAAGATGTGAAAAGTTTTATCCTTGGTGGAACAAAACTGAAGGTATTAGTGTTTATCCTGAGTGGGATAAACTGAAGGTGGGAAAGCATCTGAACACCTGAGTTGAGTGAAGGATCTCATGATCCAAAATGAGGCTGCTGGTTTGAAAGGTATGTTTGTCCCTGATGGGGCAAACGGATGTGAAGGAAATATGTATGTAGTGAAGTGTTTTGAAAACCTGAACTAACTGGGGATCTGGTGATCCAAAACTAGGATGTTAGCTTGCTGGTAACTTCAGACATAGTACCGTTTCACGGTGTCCGAGTTAATGAGTTGCAGAAATTCATCACCATCCACCTCCTGTAATTTAAGAGCTACTTCTGTCAATATCTCCTTGACAACAAACGGGCCTTCCCAGTTTGGGGTGAATTTTCCTTTGGATTAATCTTGGTTGTCAAGAATTTTCTTCAAGACCAAGTTATGCTATTTGAATTGCCGTAGCAGGACTTTTCTGTTGTAGGATATGGCGACCCTTTGTTGATATAACCGACCATGGAAGATGGCAGCGGCTGGCCTTTCGTCTATTAGAGACAATTGGTTATACCTATCTTGTAACCATTGGTCTTCATCCAGCTGAGCGTCTATCAACACTCTAAGGGATTCCATTTCAACTTTTATGGGGAGCACTGTTTCCATTCCATAGGTTAATGAGTAGGGGGTTGCCCAGTGGAAGTGCGCATTGATGTTCTATAGGCTAATAGAGTCAGAGGCAACAAGTCAGGCAATCCTTTGTGATTGGCGGACATCTTTTGCACGATCTTTTTGATATTCTTATTAGCCGCTTCAACAACACCATTAATCTTTGGACGATAGATGACGGAGTTGAGATGTTTGATGTGGAATTTACTGCATAACTCCTCCATCGTTTGATTGTTTAGGTTTTTAGAATTGTCTGACACAATCACCTCTGGTTGTCCATATTAACAAATGACATTGTTTCTGATGAAACCAATGATAACTTCTTTAGTAACCCTGGGGAAGGAGGCTGCTTCTACCCACTTAGTGAAGTAGTCGATCATGGTGAAGATAAACTGATGCCCATTACTGGATTTGGACTCGATGGGCCCGATCACGTCCATTCCCCACATGGAGAAGGGCTATGGTGAACTCATATTGTGGAGCTCCCTTGGAACGGCATGGATAGCATTCCCATGGATTTGGCATTGAGAACATCTCTTGACGTGATCATCACAGTCAGCCTTGACAGAGAGCCAGTAATGCCCCATTCTTAGGATTTTCTTGACAAGTAGAGGGCCGCTCATTTATGGGCCACATACTCCACCATGGATTTCATCCATGAGCCTCTGAGCTTTGTCTTTGTTCAGACATCTAAGGAGACCTAATCTTGCATCTCTTTTATAGAGTGCGTCCCCGCTCAGGTAGAATTTTATAGCCATTGGATGGATCCACTTTCTTTCAGCAGGAATGGCCCCAACAGGTATAGATCCATCTTATAGATACTCCTTGATATGTTGATACCAAGGGTGTTGGACGGGAGGTAGCTCATCCGATACTTCTCCAATGAAATTCCCATAGGATGAAGCCTTTTGCAGGGCAAATGTGATGTTTGGCATGTCTTCCTTGTCAAGTATGTTGATCAAGGAGGCCAAAGTTGCTAGCACATCCGTAAAATCATTCCTATTCCGAGGAATGTGGAGGAAGGATATTTCTTCAAGCTCCGAAGCCATCTGTATAACTTGTCGATGGTAAGGCAGTAAATGTAGCTCTTTGGTGTGATAGATGTGACTCCCCTAAATTCAGACCACACTTGTCCCAAATTTGGTTGTCATGTACTGATACTGAAATCATCACAACAGAATAATAAGAATAAATTACATCGTTATAATATAATTATTCTCGTCCCAAGGGTTCCTAACTTAAACATCTTTTACAATACCTTAAACGTAATTAAACACCATTTAGACATAACTAATACATAATCCAATATAACTTAAACCAAGCATAGCTTTTCATAAATACGTTCTTCTACAACCAGATAATAATACATTCTAGCATTATGGAATAACTACTCCAAAGCCTTTTCTTTACCCTTGTCCTTACTAGAGGGATCACCACGTTCTGCCTTAACTGAAATGTTTTTAGGGAAAGCAAGGAAGAGTAACAAATTTGCCCAGCAAGTAATATAGCAATAAGGGTACTCAAGGTAGTTTTGTATTTCTCAAGGTACAATAATAAAGATAGTTTAAGATAGCAAGAAATATCAATGATTATCAACAATGGTTGCTATAGACAGAAGAGATCAATAATATTCAATGATTAATCAATTTAAGATTTTAAAGTAATGAAAACTAAGCAGTCACTAAGGACTACAAACTTCTCTTAGAATTCATAGTAATTAACTAATAATTCCATAAAACGAGTACAACAGGTGATCAGCCTAAAGTATCCTATGTCAATGCATTACATTTAATCTTTCTCAAGTGTGCACGTCGGTTTCCCGACAATATATAATTCCCCTACCAAGAGGGTTATTCATCTCAGTTATATGAGTCTGCAAGAAGTTAATTCGATTTGGATAACTTTCGATCAATATCAATAGTCCAGTCAAAGCAATGGCTTATATAGTTTTCTTTCACAATATATAAGAACAATTATCGTTCGAAATCAAGGTTTGTAAGAATATTCATTTCTAGATTACGAAGTATTATACTTTCAAAGTTCTACTTGTATGATCAATAATTGAACAAATCTAAATAATGCTCAATAAAGAGTAAGGTTCGAATACTTGCATTCAATATACGAATCAAATGAAATTCGATAACTTGCACAAAATCCAAAGTTGTGTAAGTTAGGAAACTTGCCTCAAGCGTAGTTTACCAAAGTAAAGCTTAATACCCTCTTTCGAATCCTAACATAATATATTTACACATATAAGATATTCATTAGTTACATAAACTCATATATGTAAGTCCAAACGTACACGTAAACGATTAACTTAGTTGTAAACTTTATACCTACTATATCACATATCCTCATAACGCAAATAAGATCTTATGACACCACACAGTCCAACAACACATTTTCGAATCATTGCTTTATAGTTTGCAAATACCTTTTTGAACTTCATTCTTCAAATTTATAATCATTCGTTAAGTATTTAACTCTAGTATATAACGTGTTTCTTAACACATTACAAAGTATATTGGTCATATAATACAAGCTAAAGTAACCATATAAATATGCTTCGAACATCAGATCAGAAACAAAAACTATACATGAATTTGCAAGATAAGCGTGGTTAGCATACAGCTGAAGCTTAGGGATTACTGCAATTTTGCCATCCTCTGCCGAGACCAAGGTTGAGCTTCTGCTCTCCTGATTTTAGTCCAACCCTAAAATACCACTTCACATATACTTTAACATACATATATGCTAGAGGTTCTCACATAGCATATGACCATTCTTGAGTTCATTGTCACAAGTTTTAACTTACAATTTATATGGTATTAAGGAATATAAAAGTCATGTGGTTACCATGATTTATAACTTGGCTATATGTCTATATAAAGGTCACATAATCTGTTAATACACACAGTGTTCATATTATTTATTCATAACTAGCATTGTTTAACACTTAGAAACATGCTTTAAACTCACATTTGGTTAAGTTATCATTATGTTCAATACATACGAACCATGTTTAGAGACATATTAACACCAAACATGCCATCTTAACCCTTTAGAATCTAGATACTCATGTGATGCAACTATATTTTTGAAAACATGTTCAAGATTGCCTTTGAAATCACTTTATCATGAATGATGGAATATAACACATACAAGGCAACTTTAAACTCTTATCATAAGTAACTAAGTCATGATAACCTCTTTTCAAGATCAGAAACTATATCTTGTAGCATTCATGTCCATTAGCTTATTATGCTAAGCTTTTCTTTTAAAATAATTTCTAACACAAAGCTAACATGTTTGATAATGACAAAGACACTATAAACACCATATCATGCTTATGCATATCTGAAATCAATCATGTGTATAACATACTAAGTTCAGAATTTGTAGAACATGTATTAGTTCAAAGTTTATTTTTAACACTTTAAGTCTTCATTACAATCTCCTACTAAATCTTCTTTATCACTTCATACTACACAAGAAAGCATTATATCTCATGTTATACCCCTTTTTAGGTATATATCTAAGTCATGATACCAAGTTCTCAACACATAGCATAAACAAAACCAGCAATTAATTTTGAGGTATGGGCGTAGGCTTCACACCGCACCTAGTATAAATCTGGTAGCGACTCTGATTGTGAGACCCAAATTTTATGAATAAATATTTAAATTTCTCAATTTTTTTTTAATATTATGGTGTGGATTTGATATAATGTTATAGTTGTGGGTAATATTTATAAATTTTGCAAAGTAAGCAAGTTGTTATATAATATTCGATTGGTCGGGGAATATTATTACGACGACACAATCATTGGAAGTATTGTCGTAGTTAGAAAACGAAAGAATTATCATTTTCTAAAAATAACGACGAAAGTGTTATCGTTAAAACTGTTGAACTACCCAGTAGTAAAAGTACAGTAATATGCGTGGTTGTATAGTAGCACACGATATTGATTATTGATGCTTACGTAAGAATTCACTAAGTTATACTCAATCATTGTTACAGTAATTGCTGCATCATAACTCTCATATTATTGATTCGATTATTGTCATAGTATCATCTGCATAATATGATATATTATTAAATCAATAATTGAGACGACAAAGTTATTCATATTATTAAATTGCAATATTTATAATGTCTAGAAGTTCTATCGAGGAGAGGTTTGGTCATCTAATTGTGCGCCAATAAGGAGAAATCCTTATTGGAAAGCCCCCTCTTTCCTGGGAACGACCTGGTTGTTAAATATTGTGAGTTATAATATAAATGATGAATAAGTCTGTGTTGATTAAAGATGAAATTGATAGTTCCATTGTGTTGGAATTATTAGTGTTAGTGGAAATCGACATCTATTCCGATGATAATTGATGTTTGGGGATTATATTGATAAATCAGGTAATTAATCGGATAAATGAGCAATTAATTGCTACTAATTCAAATGCTTATATAACTATTTGTTCACATGTGTGTACTATTGATTCACATTCTTGTACTATTAGGGGAATTGGTGCAAGATTGATAATACTTGCATGACTATGTTAAAAATAGAGGTATAGATGGAGGTACTATACTGTAATTTGTATTTTCACATGATTATAACTATTGATTCACATGATCGAACTATTGATTCACATTATTTACTATTAGGGGAGGTGGTGCAAGTTTGATAATACTTGCAGTACTAAATTAAAAATGAAAGAAATGTTGGAGGTATTGTACTGTAATTTTTTGAGCCCCAAAATGTGCAATTATCGAAACTATATTTTTCTATAAATAGAAGCTCATTCTTCCTTCATTTCTCACAAATTCACTAAAGCTTTAGAGCAATTATTATAGAGAGAAATTATAGAGAGAAAGAAGAAGAGAAGTCTGCTACCTCTCTATTCTAGTATCCAACTTTATTCTAAGGTAAGGGGTATTATTTCTTTCGTATTCATGAAGAGATCTTTTGTTATTCCATTCTTTATTATTATGTTGGAATAACCTGTCTATGCGAAGTACCGCATACATGGTGAAATTCTTCTGCTATTCCATTCTTTATTATTACATTAGAATAACTTTTATGCATCTGATCTATCGCATGCACAGTTTATTGTTATTCAATTCTTTATTATTACATTGGAATATCACATGCATGCGATTCTGCATGACTGGTTCCATTCTTTATTATTACATTGGAATATCACATGCATGCGATTTCTGGCGTGACACGATTCCATTCTTTATTATTACATTGAGAATAACTTTTGTCATGCGGTCTATCACATGCATGGTGAATTCTTACATTATTCCATTCTTTATTATTACATTGGAATAACTTTTACATGTGGATTACCACATGCATGGTGAATGATCCTTTGTATTCATTCCTTATTAAATTGTGGTAATGATCTCTCTCGTGGATTACTGCATTGCATGAAGCGAAATCCATTTGTAGGTTCATATATTCTATTATACTCTTGTTGGTTAAAGTTTTGGCTTCTATACTCCATGAAATTAGTAGAATATCACGGATATTTGCGCTTCTTCGATATCTTTTCATGGAAATATTCTTACGAGCATTCTTGAATTTTACTCCACAAAGCGATGTCATATTAACAATTTGGGCGTTTTGAGTTCGGGATAAATTAACTTATAAATCTTTAAAATTTAATTCTTGAACTTGTTTTATTGAATTATTATGTCATTGTCATCATCCTCATGTTTATATTATGTTGAAAGTCATCTACGTGGCTTTTGTAGTGCATAGATGGACTTGGTATGATTATGACCAGAGATTATTCGGTATAGTCATGACCGTAATGTTACAAATGATGTGGTAAAAGTCATCATTGGCCCATAGTGCATTGATGGACAGTTGTTAGCATGATCATGACCATTGATGAAAACACAAATATCCTTGGCCGTAGTGCAGGGATGATGTGGATTATTTATTAAGCCAAGTCTCAGCGATAAAAGTGATGAAAAACCTTTTAAATCATAAAAGATAGTAGATTTTATTCTCTACTTGACTCTTCTAATGGATTGCTTGTTCCGCTGCAGTTAAACTTGATGTTTTTAATATTGTATTAGTTTAACACTGTTGAAGGCTAATGATAATTTATTCTGCATTATCTTAGCCATAATATTTCTTACTGGGCTAGTTGAGCTCACCCTTTTGCTTTCATTGTTCTCTTCAGGAAATGAGAACGTAGCAGGGACTAGTCGGGGAACGGAGTGACGGTCCAGATGATAGCATTAGTAGTCCTCACTATTCTATAGTGTGATAATAAATGTATTGAGGACTTATTTTGAGTTTGAATACTGTCTAGAAGATAATATTTGTTTTAAAACTCACAGCTCATGTTGTATATTTAAGATTGTATTTGTATCTTGTTCCATGTATTTGGCAACTCAGAATAGGTGATGTATACCTATTTTGGGGGCGTCACATGCACCATGCCTGAACCAGAAGCAGTAACTTGCTCTGTTCTGCAGAGTATTACTCAACTTTGATTCTTATCGATTTAAACTTGTTCCAAACCATCATTAAAGAGTTCATATATGTAAGCCTACTTTTTAAAAACATTATAACATGTTAATTCATATCAATTAACATAGAAAATCAAGTAATTTCAAGAACTAAATAAGACCCAATTCAAGAACACAATTAGAATTTATACCTCCTTAAGCTTGAATTGGACTCCTCACACACTGAGTATGCTTCTACAATTGCTCAGCAACTTAGAACTCTCAAACTCAGACAATTAAAAGCAACAAATTAAAACTGAAAATGAGCTTCTATTTATAAAGGAAACTTGGACTGGACATTTGCATTACACTGAGTTTGAAGTTCATGGTGTAATGGAAGAAAACATTGGTTAATTGAGAGTGGTTTAACAACCCACCACCAGCCATCTTCTAGCTAATGAGTGCAGACTTGGAAGTTACGTAAAGTAGCCTTAGGTCACTGTTCATGTACTAGAAGGATCACTCAATTTGGGACAAGAGCAAAATCTCAGCAATAAGTTATCTAAGGCTTGGTTTGGTTTCTTTAATTCCCATAATGTAATCTTAATGTACAATTGTTACCATATTAGGAAATTATGGATTAATTATATACTCACATCATTTAATCCATTTTACATTAAATACAGGTAATAAAATAACGCAGTTTGGTATTATTGTCCGGGTATCTCCCATAATTTTTTTACTACTCTCTTAACCACATAATAATATTATTTATTATTAATGATTATTTAAACATTTAATTCCTTTCCTAGTTTCTAGAATACACATATATTTAATTATTCCTGTATTATAATTACATGGGATTCCATTGTACTACTTGGTACCTTATATCAACATAATGTACTTTTTTCCTATAATTTATTAATGCCACACATATAACAAAAGTGTTCCATTTTATTGCTACAGTAAAAACTAACCTATCTCAGATTGACCATTTGGCGCAATTGCCTCCAGGTTTATTACTACTGTAGTAGGCGCGACTTCAGGGTCCTGGCGAAGGCTAAACCGGTTTTAGCTTCAAGCCAGTTCCAACTTCTACCACCACACTAGTTTCACATGATATGAATTAACTTCCATATTGGTGATATTACTAGTTCAAGAGTGTATTCCTTATATGGAATCCCAAAATTATACGTAATTAATCTTCCTCTTAGTTTAACCACTTAAATTCCCTTCTCATGCCACACAAGGCATTTTTCAATTCTCAATCCTCATACAACTTCAATTTACACTAATTGAATTACTCATCTTACCACACATCAATATTTATATTCAAATAAATACTCATTCTCTCATATTAAAATATTTATTAAATCATGAATTTCTTGGTTCGTACATCCCCCCCCCTTTATAAAAATTCCGTCCTCGAAATTAATACAAGGTTACACAAATAAATGGGGATAATCCCCTCGCATCTTATCTTCTAATTCCCACATGGCCTCCTCAGCATCGTTGTTTCGCCAAAGTACTTTTATAGAAGATATACTCTTATTCCTTAATGTTTGTTCTTTCCTATCTAATATCTGGATATGAACTTCTTCATATGCTAAATTCTTCTCTACTTGAATGGGCTCGTAAGAAATCACGTGTTTGTAGTCAGGCTTATACGGACGCAACACAGATATGTGAAACACGTTATAGATGTGCTCCAACTCAGGTGGTAATGTAACTTTGTATGCCACTTCGCCCACTAACTTCAGTATCTCGAATGGTCCTATGAATCTTGCACTTAATTTTCCCTTTTTGTCGAATCGTATTTTTCCCTTCCAGGGAGATGCTTTTAAGAAAACGTGACTTCCAACTTCAAAGTCGCGGTCCTGTCGATGTAAGTCTGCATATTTCTTCTGGCGATCTTGTGCAGCTACTAATTTAGCTCTTATCAATGTCACCACATCTGCAGTTTGTTGAACTAATTCTGGCCCTAGTATCTTTCGCTCTCCCACTTCATCCCAATACAAAGGTGTTCTACACTTCCTCCCATAAAGAACCTCGTACGATGGCATGCCTATACTCGCATGGTAACTATTATTATAAGAAAATTCCACTAAGGGTAGGTGATCTTCGTGCCTCCTGGATGAACGGAATACGCCGTATTGTGTGATTCGTGTAAAATTTCCTCTCTCAACTCGGTTACTGCTGGTACCCACACTCTCCCTTCGAATCGTAAAATACCATCTCTATCTATCTTGAACTTTTTTTCTTCATTTTCTGTGATCTGTTTCTTGATTTTCTCGCACTCTTCATCCTTTTCTTATGATTTCTTTACTCTGTCCAACAAGGTCGGACAAGCCTCTACTATAAACAATCTCTCTACAGACCTTTCTGGTACCTTCACTTCCATCTCCAATTTTTCTATATCCTTTACTAATTCCTCCTTAGCGGTCAATTGAAATAACTTTTCCCTTCCTTTCCTACTTAGCGCGCCGACCACTACATTCGCCTTTCCCGGGTGATAAAGAATATCGCAGTCATAATCCTTGATTAATTCTAACCACCTTCTATGACGCATGTTGTGATGCCCCCAAATTCGGGTTACCTGACCCCGAGTTTAGTGCTCACGATCCACAATATAATAACATCTAACTACCCATTCATTAATGAATATAAACTTACATAACATTAATTAATAGGTTAATAACATCATCCCAGGTCATCTAACCTTAACATTACAAACTTACCCTTTACATATACAAAAAGGGTTTACAAATACAACATAATAATAAGTTCATTATAACTACTCTAGCATTTTAAATTTGCCTTTGTTCTTCTTAGACCCGCTGGCCTTTTTTTCCCTAGCTGAAATGTTTTATTTAGCAAGGGTGAGCAACAGATTTTCCCCGCAAGTTAAGACATACAATAAATGTATAAGAATCAAGATTAACAGGCTATCTAATTTGATAGAATAACACCAAAGTTTGGGGAACTTTGAAATAGCTGAACAAATCTTTAATAACTAACAAGTCTTCTCGCATTCTGTGAAACACAATATTCTGATAAATGAAAGAGTACAACGCTTTCAAAGTTTGTACGATATTCTATTGAATAATCAAGAATCAATTCTACGCAAAAACAAAATGGAGTGTTTTCCAGATTTATGTTGAGCGATTCGTTGGATCTTAAACTTCTCTTCTCGAGTAACTATCAAAGATTAGACTTTGATATACCCAGGTGTATTAGATAACCATAAAGATTAAATTATACCCCTCTGTAAGTACTTAGAGCGGCCAACTCCTTGTGCCCTATATTATGCATAATACTCAAAACGCGCGAAATAGCCGAATATACGACCAAAAGGTTTCCCTTTTATATAAAAAGGTTGTTCTTCTAAGTCTTACAAACAGAAGTTGTATTAACAACGAAATACAATGATTTCAATATCTAATCTTCTCTTCTTAGCTAAGACATTTCTCAACACGATTCAATAATAGACAAGAATTATCTATACTATTAATAATAGCTTCTACGGATGTAAGTATCCCACAACATTTATTCTCCAAGTATATTCTCAGAATCACTAATTCAATTTAAATTAATAAATATACACTAACTACGAATAATCAATAATAATTCTCAAACATGGTCTAATCAACAATAATTAACCACCATAATATTTAAAAAGTATAACTCAAGGTTGAATTAAGGAAACTTGCCTTTCGTGTTGATTACTGCTATACAATAAACTTATCTGCGTTCACAAGACCTATAATCACAATATCGGTCTCATAATTAGAACAATAAATCACAACACGTATCACTGTAATTTACAGTCAGACATTCTCTTAGGCACATTACCACATAGCCACATAAGTGTTTAATACATATATAAACACTTATCAAGTCTAACTAGTTTGGTCGGTTGGACTTCGGTCTCATCTTGGTGTCTTGGTCACCCTATCCGACAATTTACACATTTATTGTCATTTAAACTCGGTCTCAAAGCTTCAATATTATTTTAGATAAGTCATATATCTTTTATAATATTTTTTCGGAAGCCTTTAATAATTTTCTAATAATTATTATAATTTATAATAATTTTTCAAACATCGTAATCATTTTAAATGATTTAAATACTAATTGATTCCATTATCATTAATATTTAATAATATTAAAATATTAATGACATACTTTGTCAAAATATTAAAGTTATTATTAATAACTTAAAATATTTTTAAATCATCAATATTCTACTTAAATAATTTTAAAATAATTAAAATCATTTTAAATCATCACCATTAATATTTAAATATTAATGAAATTATTATCAAAAAATATTAAAATTCATTAATTATAACTTAAAACATTTTTAAATCATTTCTCATTTTTAAATGATTTTTAAATCAATAAAACCATTTTTAATTCATTTATTTAATATAATAATTAAATAAATCTATTATCATTAATATTAAATTACTAATGAAAATTACTCAAAAATATTAAAAATTACATTTTATAACTTAAAATATTTTTAAACACTTTATTCTTATTTAAAATAAATTTTATAATATTAAAATCATTTTCTTTAATTTATTTAATACACTAATTAAATAAATTAAATATCATTAATATTCAAATAATTATAAATATTAATAAAAAATATCCCAAATAATTAAAAGTTATATATCAGAATTTTAAATAATTTTTAAAACCATTTTTGTAATTTTTTGAATTTATTTTCTATTTTTAATTATTTTCCAGAAATTCAGAAATTAGAAATATTCAAAACCTTCTCTAATGGCTATAGCGACATTTTCTGTCGCTGTAGGTGTTCTTGGTGCTCAAGAACACTGACAATCAGTGTTCAAGGGGTCAACTTGGACCGCCTTTGATTCTCAGTGTAATCAAGTTATGTGCTAGCTTGAACTGTGATCGTGTGGTGTTTATGTAACACTACAATAACCAACCATCATCTTGGTCATACCACAAAACAACCAGAAGATCAGATCTCCCAAAGTCGCTGTCCGACAGCTCTTGGATTTTCTGGGTAACCTAGAAACCCAGCAGCTTCGAGGGTTCATTTTGGGGCTCGATTTTATATAAGTTCTGGTAATCGAATTAGTGTTCTTAAGGTTCAAATATATAGTCCTTTGTGTCAAGGAACATGACCATAACAACAAATCAGTCCATCTATATCATAATAGTAAGATGTCATCCGGTCAAAGTATGTCATAAATAAGTTCATCTGGTTTCTGGGTTTTCCAGAAACTGCATGTCAGTGTCGAGTGGTCTAGTTTGACCACCCATTACTTCGATTATGTTGACTATTTCTGGGATATAAAGCAAATGATCTAAAGTCCATATTACAGGCTAAAACATACATACAACAAAATCAACAAATAACTTAACAACTAACAGATCAACGCCTTAGAAAAACTTGTCAGACCCTGTTCATGGCTTTCAGGGTTACACAAAATTCACCAGGTCAATCTCGGTCAATGGGTTTTGACTATTAATAACTCACGATATGGACATGGGATGGCTGTGATTCCACTTCCAGATCAAAGATCACATGACAAGCTACATATTAAAACTTTAACACAACAAAAATCAAAAATAAAAAAGAATCTAGGGCCACTGACATTCGGTTGTCATGCCACCTTTTGTGTTCTTGGACAGTTTTTCAAAAACTCCATTTTAAAGCCTTTCGATGCCATGGATCTATGATGGATCATCATAGATCATCTTAAAACACCTTCTAGCATGAATATAAACACATAAACACTAATATTTTCTTAGCATACAAGATAAAATGGTGAGTTAGGGTTTATACCTCTCTTGTCCAATCTTTGATCCTTGATCTCCTTAACTGATTATGGTGAGTTAGAGGCTTTACTAGGGACTGAAATACTTAGTAATTTCGGAGGTTTGGTGAGAGAGAGAGAGTTGTTAAGAGTTAGAGAGAAAATGTGTACTTTTGGTGAACTTTCTCTCTCCTAAATCACTTATAATTTAGATGCAATGAATCCAAGTGTGCAAGGTGGCAAGATATGGATCAGATTTGTGTTGAATTTCAGCACATGGTCTTATCCTAAAGTGATGACTCGCTAGATCATGAAAATCTCTTAACTTAAAATCTAAGTAAATGGTATTTTGGACATTGAACATGAAATTTTAATGGCATATAGGTAACTTGCCAAACCCTTAGGGTTTAACCCTAAGGTTCTAACCCTTAAGTTTTATAACCTTAGCTTCTAGGATTTTCTAAATTAGGGTTTCAAAATAAAAAAGTAAGATTTCTAAAATATAATTAGTGTTTCCTAATTATATTAAAGGTTACTAAACACATTAAAGTTTACTAATCACTTTAGGGCTTACTAATTAGGATTAGGATTTCCTAATTAGGGTTTAAGATTCCCGAATTAAAAATTAGGGTTTCTCGACTTTTGATTAGGGTTCCTAACTATGCATTAGGGTTTCTAATCTTGAGATTAGGGTTTCCAATCCCTTATTAGGGTTTACAAATAGTGTACCCTACCCGACCAATCATTGATCAACATTCTATACAATACAAACACGTACTCATCAATATAATTATTTTAATTATATTTTCAATCGAATCCCTATTCGGACTTAGGGTTAGGGTTTTTATTCTCCGTTAATCACAACTCTACTCTTATTTTCTCAGTCAATAAACAAATTGACCTCATCTCGAGACTCGTATCACAGATACTCAGTACAAGATTGACAATCAATATTAATATTAAATAAAAAAAATTATTCATAAAATTTGGATTATTCGAAATCCCGACTTATCACATTCACCTCTCCTTAAAAGGATTCCGTTCTCGGAATCACCACTTTCTTATTCTCTATAATCTTTTAAAGTTCTATCATCAATTCATTCTTATCAACACAATATTTATTTGTGTCTCAAATTCTAACCTGTGACTTGGATCTCTAAAAGAAAACAATTCACAGTAATTATCTAACTTATTATTACTCGCGTAATTAAATTTCTAAACGAAATTGTTACCTGCCGCTACCTCCTGGGCAGCCCTTGCATCTTGCACCGTCATGTTGAATGCAAGGGCCAATGGTCTTCCCGGCTGAGTAGGTCATTGAATTGCCAAGGTTCCACTATCGGGTCCCTTGTTGCCACTTTCATTTTTCGTATTTCTCGTCGGATAGTTCTGAACCAGATGATCAGTTGATCCACACGCAAAGCAACCTTATATCTTCTTCAGATTGGGACAATTGGGCGATATGTGCCCCTCTTATCCGTAGTTGTAACAAACTCCCTTCTTCTTCAAAAAAACTCCAGAATGGTTCTTCCCACAAGTCATACATGGCTCTCTCCATTTCCTATTCTCTTCTTTCCTATTACCCGACTGGGAATTCTCACTCCACTTTCTTTTGTTAGGGTTACTACCACCACTGCTTCCTCCATCACTTGTCTTCTTCTTTTTCTCTTGATGAAATCAAGATGCAGCTTCGCTCCCTCCTTCAACAATTAACGCTTTCTCCATCAATGCCGCGAACGTATTGATCTACAATACTGCTTCCTTGTTGAATATCTCCGGCTTCAGTCCATTCTCAAATCTTCTCACTTTTCTCGCCTCTGTGTCCACCTGATAAGGTGCAAATCTCGCCAACTCGTTGAATTTGGCAGCATACTCAGAAACCGACATGTTCTCCTGCTTTAGTTCTAAAAACTTGACTTCCATCCGAGCTTGCATACTCGGTGAAAAGTAGTTCTCAAAGAACAACTCTTTGAATCTTGTCCAAGTAACCACAGCTATACCAGCTCTCACTTGATTAGTTTCCCACCAGTAATTGGCTTTTCCCTTCATCAAATATGTTATAAACGCTGTCTTTTGCTCTTCTGCCACCCTCGCAATAATGAATGCTTTCTCCATTTCTTTCACCAAATTTTGGGCTTCAATCGGATCCGTGGTTCCCTTGAAATTTGGCGGTCCTACCACTTTAAAGTCCTTAAAATTCGCCAATCTATCAGCTGGTTGATTTCTCGCTCTTCCTGCTGGCACTCTATTCCCCATAGCTTCGACTATCTTATTTGCAAAGATTTGCATCGGGTCAGCTTGACCTCCCTCATTATTCAATAACTGTTCTTCTCTTTGATTTTGATTCTGTCGTCTAGGTGGCATGATCTGATTTAAATAAAAACCTTATAATAATTCTCTTTCTCTACACAAATTCTTAACACAATAAGAATTCAACACATATTTCTCACATAATCGCATATTTATTCAAATAGCACATAGTACATTTAGTACTTAACGCACATTACTATCCCTTTTTAAATAATATTAGGATTAACAACACAATTTTACACAATAAGTTGCAATCTTCCAACTTTACACAAAATGTTGTCATTTCCCATTCACACATAGTTATTCCCAGTTCATCAAACTTACCACACTTATGAGTTCAGGAACTTGCCACAATTATATGAGTGTATGAACTTATCTTAGTCAGACCTTTGGCGTCCATTCGTTGAGGGGTTCAGAAACATTTCATATAATTATGAGTCATGAATTTACCATAAGTATGAGTTTTAAGAACACACAAATTAAGCTTAATCTTATATTCATATAGAAAATAAAGATTTCATCCATACAAACATATATATATTTACATATGCTTACACATCATTCTCGATATTATAATCTTTAATATCATAACCTACTACCAAAAAATACTACTGCATATCTCTAAGTTGTCTATCGCCCAATCCCTTCAGCAGTCTTCTTCTTGCTGGGACACTTGTTGAATTCATGACCCGTTCTTCCACATGAATAACACTTCCTCATATTTGACTTAGGACAATGTAGGGAAATATGTCCTTTCAGCTTATAATTGAAGCACATATTCTTCCACATCATGCATTCCCCCGCGTGAGTCTTTCCACAGTTGCTACAGACTTGCTTCTTCTTCGAGTTTGAATTTTCAGAATTGTCGATGTCGTTGTTCCTCTTTCTCTTTTTCTTGCCTTTCTTCTGCTTAATTGTTCCTTCAGATGATCCACCACCTTCAGTCTTCATCCTTTCCACCTGCGCCTTTAGCTCATTTTGTTCTTTAGTCATCTCACGTAACGCTCGCTCTGTCTTCCACAACTCCTCCAAGAGAAACATTTTACTCTGAAGTTCTTGAACTTCTGCAGATTCTAGATCTTTCTCTCCAACTTTGGTCTTATTCTCTTTCTCCACCTTAGCTTATTCGGACTATGCCTCCTCCTCACCACTCAGATACATCTCGGGATAATCATCATGATCACTCCCCAGATTAATTATAGGTTCATCTTTTCCCACCTTCTCAACTGATTCATTTTGCACTGGCACCACGGCTACTGGCACTGGTGCAACAGCCTCTAGCATCTTCGCACTCATTTCATCTTCTCCAGACATCCTACAATCATTAAAACAACTTGATTAGTACTTCACCAGTACGAACTTCTCACACTATGTGTCCACATATCTCACTATCGATACTCTTTATCAATCCCTCACTTAGTACTCTAAATGAGTATTCTCTATCTCTCGCTTATGGTTATAATCCTAGGGTTTCTCCCCCAACTTAAGGTTTATAACCTACATCTTTGATACCAACCCGTGACGCCCCGATATCCGGGTTACCTGACCCCTGAATTTGGTGCTCATGATCCATAATATAATAACATCTAACTACCCATTCATTAATGAATATAAACTTATATAACATTAATTAATAGGTTAACAACATCATCCCAGGTCATTTAACCTTAACATTACAAACTTACCCTTTAGATATACAAAAAGGGTTTACAAATACAACATAATAATAAGTTCATTATAACTAATCCAGCATTTTGCCTTTGCCTATGTTCTTCTTAGACCCACTGGCCTCTTCTTACCTAGCTGAAATGTTTTATTTAGCAAGGGTGAGCAACAGATTTGCCCCGTAAGTTAAGACATATAATAAATGTATAAGAATCAAGATTAACAGACTATCTAATTTGATAGAATAACACCAAAGTTCGAGGAACTTTGAAATAGCTGAACAAATCTTTAATAACTAACAGGTCTTTTAGCATTCTGTGTAACACAATAATCTGATAAATGAAAGAGTACAACGCTTTCAAAGTTTCTATGATATTCTATTGAATAATCAAGAATAAATTCTACGCAATAACAAAGTGGAATGTTTTCCAGATTTATGTTGAGCGATCCGTTGGATCTTGAACTTCTCTTCTCGAGTAACTATCAAAGATTAGACTTTGATATACCTAAATGTATCAGATAACCATAAAAATTAAATTATACCCCTCTGCAAGTACTTAGAGCGGCCAACTCCTTGTACCCTATATTATGTATAATACTCAAAACGCGCGCAATAGCCAAATATACGACCAAAAGGTTTCCTTTTTATATAAAAATGTTGTTCTTCTCAGTCTTACAAACAGAAGTTATATTAACAATGAAATATAATGATTTCAGTATCTAATCACTTCACTTCTCTTCTCAAACCTATCAAGTTTTAATAGATGTTCGTCTAGCCAGAACAATTAGTTAAGACATTTCTCAACACGATTCAACAATAGACAGAAATTATATGTACTATTAATAATAAATTCTACGGATGTAAGTATCCCACAACAATTATTCTCCAAGTATATTCTTAGAATCACTAATTCAATTTGAATTAATAAACATGCACTAACTACGAATAATCAATAATAATTCTCAGACGTGGTCTAATCAACAATAATTAACCACCATAATATTTAAAAAGTATAACTCAATGTTGAGTTGAGGAAACTTGCCTTCCGCGTTAATTACTGCTACATAATAAACTCATCTGCATTCATATGACCTGTAATCACAATATCGGTCTCACAATTAGAACAATAAATCATAACACCTATCACTGTAATTTATAGTCAGTCATTCTCCTAGGCACATTACCACATAGCCACATAAGTGTTTAATACCTATATAAACAATTATCAAGTCTAACTAGTTTGGTCTGGTTGGACTTCGGTCTCATCTTGGTGTCTTGGTCACCCTATCAGTCAATTTACATATTTATTGTCATATAAACTCGGTCTCAAAGCTTCAATATTATTTTAGATAAGTCATATATCTTTTATAATATTTTTCGGAAGCCTTTAATAATTTTTTAATAATTATTATAATTTATAATAATTTTTCAAACACCGTAATCATTTTTAAAATGATTTAAATACTAATTAATTCCATTATCATTAATATTTAATAATATTAAAATATTAATGACATACTTGTCAAAATATTAAAGTTATTGTTAATAACTTAAAATATTTTTAAATCATCAATATTCTACTTAAATGATTTTTAAAATAATTAAAATCATTTTTAAATATTTGCCATTAATATTTAAATATTAATGAAATTATTATCAAAATATTAAAAGTCATTAATTGTAACTTAAAAGCATTTTAAAATATTTTCTCATTTTAAATGATTTTTAAATCAATAAATTCATTTTAATTCATTTATTTAGTATAATAATTAAATAAATCTATTATATTAAATTATTAATGAAAATTACTCAAAAATATTTACTCAAAATATTTTTAAACAATTTATTCTTATTTAAAAATGATTTATATAATATTAAAATCATTTTCACTAATTTATTTAATACACTAATTAAATAAATTAAATATCATTAATATTCAAATAATTATAAATATTAATGAAAAACCATAAATTAGAAATTAGAAATATTCAAAACCGTCGCTAATGGCTATAACAACACTTTCTGTCGCTGTAGGTGTTCTTGGTGCTCAAGAACACTGACAGTCAGTGTTCAAAGGGTCAACTTTGATCGTCTTTGATTTTTAGTGTAATCAGGTTATGTGCTAGCTTGAACTGTGATCGTGTAGTGTTTATGTAACACTACAATACCCAACCATCATCTTGGTCATACCACAAAACAACCAGAAGATCAGATCTCCCAAAGTCGCTGTCAGACAGCTCCAGGGTTTTCTGGGTAACCTAGATACTCAGCAGCTTCGAGGGTCCATTTTGGGGCTCGATTTTATATAAGTTATGGTCATCGAATTAGTGTTCTTAAGATTCAAATATATAGTCCTTGTTTCAAGGAACATGACCATAACAACAAATTAGTCCATCTATATCATAATCGCAAGATGTCATCAAGTCAAAGTATGTCAAAAATAAGTTCATCCGATTTTTGGGTTTTCCAGAAACTGCAAGTCAGTGCTGAGTGGTCTAGTTTGACCACCCATTACTTCGATTATGTTGGCTGTTTATGGAATATAAAGCCAAGGATCTAAAGTCCATATTACAGGCTACAATATGCATACAACAAAATCAACAAACAACTTAACAACTAATAGATCAAGGCCTTAGAAAAACTTGTCAGACCCTGTTCATGGCTTTCTAGGTTACCCAGAATTCAACCGTCAATCTCGGTCAACGGGTTTTGACCGTTAATAACTCACGTTCTGGACATGGGATGGCTGTGATTCCACCTCCAGATCAAAGACCACATGACAAGCTACATATTAAAACTTTAAAACAAAAAAAAATCAAAAACAGAAAAGAATCTAGGGCCACTGACATTCGGTTGTCAGGCCACCTTTTGTGTTCTTGGACAGTTTTTGAAAAACTCCATTTTAAAGCCTTTTGATGCCATGGATCTATGATGGATCACCATAGATCATCTTAAAACACCTTCTTGCATGAATCTAAACACATAAACACAAATATTTTCTTAGCATACAAGATCAAATGGTGAGTTAGGGTTTATACCTCTCTTGTCCAATCTTTGATCCTTAATCTCCTTAACTGATTTTGGTGAGTTAGAGGCTTTACTAGGGACTGAAATACTTAGTAATTTTAGAGGTTTGGTGAAAGAGAGAGTTGTTAAGAGTTAGAGAACAAATGTGTACTTTTGGTGAACTTTCTCTCTCCTAAATCACCTATAACTTAGATGCAATGAATCCAAGTGTGCAAGATGGAAAGATATGGATCACATTTGTATTGAATTTCAACACATGGTCTTATACCAAAGTGATGACTCACTAGATCTTGCAAATCTCTTAACTTAAAATCTAAGTAAAGGGTATTTTGGACACTGGACATGAAATTTTAATGGCATATAGGTAACTTGACAAACCCTTAGGGTTTAACCCTAAGGTTCTAACACTTAGGTTTTACAACCTTAGCTTCTAGGATTTTCTAAATTAGGGTTTTAAAATAGAAAAGTAAGATTTCTAAAATATAATTAGTGTTTCCTAATTATATTAAAGGTTACTAAACATATTAAAGTTTACTGATCATTTTAGGGCTTAGTAATTAGGATTAGAGTTTCCTAATTAGGGTTTAGGATTCCCAAATTAAAAATTAGGGTTTCCCAACTTTTGATTAGGGTTCCTAACTATACGTTAGGGTTTTTAATCTTGAGATTATGGTTTCTAATCCCTTATTAGGGTTTACAAATATTGTACCCTACCCGACCAATCATTGATCAACATTCTATATAATACAAACATGTACTCATCAATATAATTATTTTAATAATATTTTCAATCGAATCCCTATCCGGACTTAGGTTTAGGGTTTCTATTCTCCGTTAAGCACAACTCTACTCTTATTTTCTTAGTCAGTACACAAATTGACCACATCTCGAGACTCGTATCACAGATACTCAGCACAAAATTGATAATCAATATTAATATTAAATTAATTTTTTTTTTCTTAAAATTCGGATTATTCGAAATCCCGGGTTATCACACATGTTCAAGTCCTTCTGTGTGAAGATATATTTCAAACTCTTGTGCTCTGTGTATATCTCACATCTTTCTCCATAAAATAATGCCTCCAAATCTTTAACGTAAAAACTACTGTCGCTAACTGTAAGTCATGAGTAGGGTATCATTTTTCGTAATCCTTTAATTATTATGAAGAATACGCAATAACTTTTCAATGTTGCATTAGCACACATCCGAGTCCTCTGTGCGACGCATCACTATACACCACAAATCATTCCGTATCATCTGGTAATGATAATACATGTGCCTCACTCAATCTCTTTTTCAGCTCCTAAAAACTCTCCTCACACTTGTCCATCCACATGAACTTCACCGTCTTCCTTGTTAAATTGGTCAACGGGGTTGCTATCTTAGAAAAATTCTGGATAAATCTTTGATAGTACCCAGCTAACCCTACAAAACTTCTTACTTCAGCTGGCGTCTTCGGTTGTTCCCAATCACTCACTACTTTTACTTTCGCAGGATCTACTGAAATTCCGTCCTTATCCACCACGTGTCCCAAGAATTGAATTTTCTCTATAAAAAATTCACACTTAGAAAATTTCTCATATAACTTCTCTTTTCTTAGTGCTTCCAAAACCATCTTCAGATGTTTGGAGTGTTTTTCCTTCGTCTTTGAGTAGATTAAAATATCGTCGATGAAAACTACTACGAATTTATCTAAGAATGGCTTGAAGAATCGGTTCATCAAGTCCATTAACGCTGCTGGAGCATTCGTTTACCCGAATTACATTACCAAAAATTTGAAATGTCCGTAACGTGTTCGAAATGTCGTCTTTGATATATCTTATTCCTGCACCTTCAACTGGTGATAACCCGTTTGCAAATCTATCTTCGAGAAATACTTGGCTCCTTTCAGTTGGTCAAAAAGGTCGTTTATCCTCGGTAACGGATATCTATTCTTAATCGTCACTCTGTTCAATTCTTGATAATCGATACAGAGCCTCATCGATCCGTCCTTCTTCTTTACAAACAACACGGGTGCTCCCGAAGGAGACACACTTAGTCGTATGTAACCCTTATCCAGCAACTCTTGCAATTGTATCATTAATTCCTTCATTTCTACTGCCAGCATACGGTATGGGGCTTTCGAAATTGGTGCAGTTCCCGGTGCTAAGTCTTTTACGAATTCAATTTCTTTGTCTGGCGGAAGACCATGCAGATCGTCCAGAAATACATCTTGAAATTCTCTCACTACAGATATATCCTTAATTTCTACTCCCTTTTTTCTGAGTGTCAACTATGTATGTTAAGTAACCTACTCATCCTTTCCTTAAAAATTTCCTGGCCTGCATCATCGTAAGACAACATGATTGCTTAAGCGATGAGCTACCATATAACAACACCTTAGACTTATTCGGAGTCTGAAGGTTCACTCTTTTACTCTGACAATCAATTATCGCAGCATGGTTGTACAACCAATCCATTCCCAATATTACGTCAAACTCTCCCAATCATATTGGGATCAAGTCTACTATTAGTTCATGATTTCTAATATTTACACGACAATTTTGGTAAATATACTCTACAGGGATTACTTCCTTATTCGCAACTTCTATGTTTAAAGGATCTCCTAATCGTTCTCGAGGTAAATTAAGTCGACTAACAAATTCCTCAGACACAAAAGAATAGGTGGCACCTGAATCAAATAATACATAGGCATTTATATTATTGATCGGAATGATACATGACACAACGTCCTTCGCAGCTACCGCATCATGGATTGTCATATTAAATGTTCTTACAGTTGGACGGTTGGATGGCGTCGGTCTGCCAATCATCAGTTTACCACTCCCTCCTTGTTGGCAGCTTCTTCCGCTACTTTGTTTCTTCGGACAGTCTTTGATCAGATGGTCCGCCGAACCACAAGCATAACAACCTTTGATCTTCTTCGACTTTTGGCAGTTGGGCAAAATATGCCCCTCTTGGCCACAGTTGTAACATACACTGCGCCCTTTCCAACACTCGCCCTGGTGATACCTCCCACACTTCGGGCATCCTTCGATCTTCTTCTTAAACTCTCCTCGAAACTTCCCCACTTGATTGTTAAAATTCTTCTTGTTGTTGTTGTTATTCTCCCACTTCCTCTTTCCTAAATTGCTACCTCCGCTGCTGCTTCCTCCTCAGTTCTCTCCACCGGTGCTCTTTCCTTTCTTCTCTTTGTTATATAAACTTTATGCTTCACTTCATCCTTCTGCAATAATGGCCTTTTCCAGCAATGTTGTAAAAGAATTGATCTGAAGAACTAACACCTTGTTAAACAACCAAGTCTTCAGTCCTTGCTCAAATCGCCTAGCTTTCCTCTCTTCATCTACCACCTGGTGTTCAGCAAAATGGGCTAGTTCATTGAACTTAGCCGCGTATTGCGCCACCGTCATATCTCCTTGCTTAAGTTCTAAGAACTTTACCTCCATCTTATTCTTCATGCTCTTCAGGAAATAATTCTCGAAGAACAGAGTCTTAAATCTCTCCCATGGTACTACTCCTTCTCCTGCTCTCTGTCGATTCGCCTCCCACCAGTAGTTTTCTTCGCCTCTCATCATGTAGGTTGCAAAAGCTATCTTCTGGTCTTCAACCACAGGTGCGACGGTGAACGCCTTCTCCATCTCTTTGATCCATGTTTGAGTCGTGATTAGATCGGTAGTTCCTATGAATTCCGGAGGTCCTACACTCCTAAAATTCTTAAAGTTTGTAACTGGAACTGCGTGGGGAACGGGTGGTACTGGTTCGTTTCTTCCCCTAAGAGCTTCTCCTAAAAAATCTACAAGTCTCTGTATCGGATCTACTGGTCCTCTCTCAACATTAACCGACTCTTCTGGTGCAGTTATTATATGTCAAGGCGGCATGTTTCTGCATCATAAAATTTTCATTTTAGTATCTAATTATATTACTTAGACATTTCTCAAATAAAAGAAATAAAATTTTATAACACGTCTTTGAAATAAGATCATTTATATTCATATGCTAAATCGTTACAATTACATGATCCTCTCTAGCATACTGCTATAAATGATAACACATATCCCCTACTATCATAAAAGACGGGGACAACACTAGCTTACTACCCCTCTAACATTTTTCAAAAGTTGGGGTTTACTATTATCTTACATCTTACACAAAAAAACTGTGATCTCAACAACAGATTAAACAACACATAATATAATACAACTACTAAGCTTATTCGTCTAGATTTAATCTAACATCCCACGCTCTACGGTGCTCTAGTATTCCTTCTGAGTAATGTGCACCACCATATCTCGGCTTATGCTATGCCGGGTCTGTCCTTGTTCAGCAGGGTAGTAAAATACCCCATCAATCAATCTCTTTGTGGCCGTGCGCAGGGCATAGCTCATCTTGTTCATCTTCCTTCTCTTGCACCTCACTTCATCCTCTAGATCTTTAGCCTGATCATTAGTTACTTCCCACTTCTCCTCGAAGTGGATCCTATCCATCACTTCCATCTCTAGCTGAGTGCAGAGTGCTTCCTTCTCAGTCCTCTTGCTCAACACTCTCTGCTCCATTTCCTCCAACTTCCCTGCTAACTCTACATTCCTAGCCACCAATCGATAAAACAGAGTCCCCATCTGGATCCCTGCCTCCTTACGGTGAGCAATATGCACTTCTATCTCCTACAACACTAATTTCATCTGATGGTCCTCGTCGCTCAGTTTCTGGAACTCAGACTCCCTCTCCCTAGCCTCAGCCTCTAGCTCTAGCTCCTCCATTCTACATCTTAACTCCAAAATATGTTCCTCATACTCCCCCAACATCTGATAGTCAAAAGTAGCCTCGTCAAAGTCCTCCATGGGCTCAGGTTCCGCTTCCGTAGGCTCCTCCTCCGAATCAGACTCCTCAGGTAAAGGCTCTACTCCTCCTCCTCATCATGCTCATCAATAGGGGCCATTACTGTTATGGGCTTTGCTATCAATGGTGCCTCATATACCACGTGTATGTGATGCGGCTCCTCTTCTACCCTTCGGCTAGGTCCTCCCATGTCAGTCATCCTACAATCACCAATATAAGACAAGACAAACAACAACTCCATTAGAATGTTAAATAGCATAAGTTCATTGCATATAATAAAATTATATTCCATAACATACTAAGTCTCTCTCTTATGAAAACTCTATGTGAGTTTTATCCCTCTCTATCTTCTAAGTTCTCCTAAGTTATAATCTAAGGACTCTCGTTCCTAAGGTTTATAACTACAACTTTGATACCAACCTGTGACGTTTCCAAATTTAGACCACACTTGTCCCAAATTTGGTTGTCATGTACTAATACTAAAATCATCACAACAGAATAATATAATAAATTACATCGTTATAATATAATTATTCTCGTTCCAAGGGTTCGCAACTTAAACATCTCTTACAATACCTTAAACGTAATTAAACACCGTTTAGACATAACTGATACATAATCCAATACAACTTAAACCAAGCATAGCTTTTCATAAATAAGTTCTTCTACAACCAGATAACAATACATTCTAGCATTATGGAATAACTACTCCAAAGCCTTCTCTTTATCCTTGTCCTTTCCAGAGGGTTCACCACGTTCTGCCTAAACTGAAATGTTTTTAGGGAAAGCAAGGATGAGCAACAAATTTTCCTAGCAAGTAATATAGTAATAAGGGTACTCAAGGGAGTTTTGTATTTCTCAAGGTACAATAATAAAGATAGTTTAAGATAGCAAGAAATATCAATGATTATCAAAAATGGTTGCTATAGACAGAAGAGATCAATAATATTCAATGATTAATCAATTCAAGATTTCAAAGTAATGAATACTGAGCAGTCACTAAGGACTACGAACTTCTCCTAGAATTCACAGTAATTAACTGATAATTCCATAAAATGAGTACAACATGTGATCAGCCTAAAGTACCCTATGTTAATGAATTACATTTAATCTTTCTCAAGTGTACATATCGGTTTTCCGATAATATATAATTCCCCTACCAAGAGGGTTGTTCACCTCAGTTATATGAGTCTGCGCTAAGTGAATTTGATTTGGATAGCTTTCAATCAATATCAATAGTCTAGCCGAAGCAATGGCTTAGACTGTTTTCTTTCACAATATATAATAACAATTATCATTTGAAATCAAGGTTTGTAACAATTTTCATTTCTAGATTACGAAGTATTATACTTTCAAAGTTCTACTTATATGATCAATAATTGCACAAGTCTAAATAATGCTCAATAAAGAGTAAGGTTTGAATACTTACATTCAATATACGAATCAAATGAAATTTGAGAACTTGCACAAAATCCAAAGTTATGTAAGTTAGGAAACTTGCCTCAAGCGTAGTTTACCAAAGTAAAGCTTAATACTCTCTTTCGAATCCTAACATAATATATTTACACATATAGGATATTCATTAGTTACATAAACTCATATATGTAAGTCCAAACGTACATGTAAATGTCTAACTTAGTTGTAAACTTTATACCTACTATATCACATATCCTCATAACGTAAATCAGATCCTATGACGCCACACATTCCAATAACACATTTTTGAATAATAGCTTTATAGTTTGCAAATACCTTTTCGAACTTCAATCTTGAAATTTATAATCATTCATTAAGTATTTATCTCTAGCATCTAACATGTTTCTTAACACATTACAAAGCATATTGGTCATATAATACAAGCTAAAGTGACCATATAAATATGCTTCAAACATCAGATCAGAAACAGAAACTATACATGACTGTAGGATAGCGCAGCTATGCCCTAACTAGGCTTAGGGACGGCGCAGCTGCGTTATCCCCTAGCCATACCAAGGTTGAGCTTATGTTCTCATGATTTCAGTCCAACCCTAATATACCACTGTACTTATACTTTAACATACATACATGCTAGAGGTTCTCACATAGCATATGACCATTCTTGAGTTCATTGTCACAAGTTTGAACTTATAATTTACATGGTATTAATGAATACAAAAGTCATGTGGTTACCATGCTTTATAACTTGGCTATATGTCTACATAAAGGTCACATAACCTATTAATACATATGCTCATAGTGTTCATATTATTTATTCATAACTAGCATTGTTTAGCACTTGGAAACATGTTTTAAACTCACGTTTGGTTAAGTTATCATTATGTTCAATACATACGAACCATGTTTAGAGATATATTAAACCCAAACATGCCATCTTAACCCTTTAGAATCTAGATACTCATGTGATGCAACTATATTTTTGAAAACATGTTTAAGATTGCCTTTGAAATCACTTTATCATGAATGATGGAATATAACACATACAAGGCAACTTTAAACTCTTATCATAAGTAACTAAGTCATGATAACCTCTTTTCAATATCAGAAACTATATCTTGTAGCATTCATGTCCATTAACTTATTATGCTAAGCCTTTCTTTTAAAATAATTTTTAACACAAAGCTAACACGTTTGATCATGACAAAGACACTATAAACACCATATTATGTTTATGTATATCTGAAATCAATCATGTGTATAACATACTATGTTCAGAATTTGTAGAACATGTATTACTTTGAAGTTTGTTTTTAACACTTTAAGTTTTCATTACAAATCTCTTACTAAATCTTGTTGAACACTTCTGTCGACGTCAGGATTTTTATTTGTCCCTTTTCTGTTCTTGCCTTTTGGTGTTCTCATGTTAGGTGAGATTTGTTTGAAAAAACAAGTTGTGAAAAGGTCCGACATTTATATGTCGACGATTTGACTATATGAGTTGCCAGTTGGTTTTTTAAATGGTTGTACCAACACAACCGAGAAAAAGGTTTACACATTGACCCAGTGATGTGACACTGCTAAACGGGTCTGTGAAACTGAGATTCATTAGGGCCCGGGGACTTGGTTATGCAGAGGGAAGGTGTTAAGAACCCCTCGACATCCGTGTTGCCACGGTGGCCGCCACTTTTCAATAAACTATTATGTGAATGTATGTGTGTGTGGGTTAATGTGCTGTTATTTAGAAGTAGTGCGAGGCCTCGTTCGCACCTATATAAACAGGGTTTGAATTTATGTAAAAATTCAGTTTTATACAAGATATAGCAGTGATGTTTTGTAAAAGAAGTTTTTCAAACCCTTATGCTCAATAGTAATTGAGACCTTTTGATACTTCAATTTTATTAAGTGTTCGGTTGGATTGATTTTATTTTCGAAATGCGAAGCATCTTCGAGAAAAAAATGTACAAAGTAGTGCCAAACTCCTTATGAGCATGGGAGCCATCTAAGGAAATCCAAACACCGTGAATAAATTTACAAGCTGCTTACAGCTGAAAATGTCCATCACGGGAACCGAATCTAGATTCAGTAAACTAAATATGTGATCACATGATTCCTAGGCTCACATGATGTCGCAGTTTATATGAAAAGCTGTAAGCAATTATATATATAAAAGCTGTAAATATATATATATACAGACATGATCAACCACCACGAAGCACCTCCTTGGGGATCGGAAATGTAAATATATAAAAGCGATATATATATATATATAGACATGATCAACCACAACGAAGCACCTCCATGGGGGATCAGAAATGTAAATAAAGCTGTAAAAACAAGATCAACCACCATGAAGCACCTCTATGGGGGATCAGAAATGTAAATAAAGATGTAAAGACGATCAACCGCCACAAAGTAAACTCCAGGCGGGACGAAATGTAAAGAAAGCAGTAAAAACGTTCAACTGCCATGAAGTAAACTCCGAAATTTGATTTAAATGTAAATATATATATATATATATATATATATATATATATATATAAACAGAGTTCGACAATAGTTCATATATATAAGTATATATATATATATATATATATATATATATAAAATAAACGCTCTGGATGTAAAATACAGGCTTAATCGAGGCATAACTTGATAATGTTAGTCCATATATATAAATATATATATATAATATATTTATACAAAGAAACATAAAAGCCACGGACCGAAGTCTGGGCATATACACGCAACACGACTCTCAATGTGAAGAACGGTGTGTGCAAAGATGAAGAGAAATACTTTAAGGTATGTAAGAAGGCTTACAGTGGACTGCCAAAGATGACTTCAATGACTTTAAAGGGATGAACACTTGGCTCCCACCGGTAAAAATATAGCAATATATAAGCTCACAAGTGTTTAAAATGAGAAAGCACTAAGTTTATAGTGTGTACAAAACAAATTGGATTGGGCTTCCTCGCCTTTTCTCTTACAAATATGGCCACCCCAAGTGTGACGCCCCCAAAATAGGTATACATCACCCATTCTGAGTTGTCAATACATGGTACAGAAACAACTACAACTTTATTATTACAACAAGAAAGCTGAGTTTGAATACAAATATTATCTTCTAGATAATATCTATACTCAAATAAATCCTCATCACATTTATTGATACATTATTTTACAAAATGGTGAGGACTACTAAACAACTCTCTAGAACCTTCATTCCATACCCCAGGCTGTACTCGCTTATATTCTCGCCTCCCGAGAAGAAAAATGGAACAAAAAGGAAAAGGGTGAGCTCGACTAGCCCAAAAAGAATATTATGACTAAGATAATATACAACAAATTATCATTAGTCTTCAACAGGAAAAAAACTAATAGAATACAATAGACAACAAGTTTTAAACCAATAATCGCGGCCGAAATAATAATTCATTAGAAGAGTTAAGTAGAGAATGCAAACTACTATCTTCTATGTATGAATTTAAAAGTTCGTCGTCTATCTTTTATCCTCGTAACATCAATCAACATACATCCGAATCAAATATTCATCTTTGCACTACAGCCAAAGATATTCATCGATTAATTCATGTTCATCTAAACACTGCTCATCTTTTGCACTACGGGCCAAAGATATTCATCGAAATCATTCATCTTTGCACTACAATTCAAAGATATTCAATAATATCATCATTTAAGACCGAGGATGATGAAAAATATTTTAAAGAAACGAATCCAAAGGAAACAAAATGACAAGGATTAAGGATTAAGGATTCGTACTTTGTTTTATCCACGCCCAAAAATACCTCAAAAATAATCATAGTGGTGTAAAATTCAAGAATGATCAAAATATGGATACAATCAAAGCTAGTATCCGAATAGATATTTTGAATGAAAAGAAAATTTTTCATTTTTCGATGAATAGTGCCAGATTCGTGAATAATTGTCGTATCGTGAATAATGTCAGATATCGTGAATAGTAACTCAGACACCAAAAGTTCCAAATTTGATAAAAACTTCAGATCAATATTTTAACATAATTATATTAAAGAAATAATATCATTACGAAAAAAAATAATATCCCTTACCTCGAAAGATCAAGATTTCTAAATTTGAACAACAGGATATAAAGCTATGACTTGAACTTGCAATCAGATAGCAATACTCAAATTATACTCAAAATACTCACAAGAATACGCCTCGATAATATAGAGAGAGAAAACTTGAGTTTACGGTGTGATTTTCAATTCTAACCTAAACACCCTATTTATAGGAAAATGCTTAGAACACAAAAGGAAAATTTAATATAATAATAATATATATAATCAAATTTCCTCACACACAAATCTGGTCCAAACTTCAGCCACACATGTGCCAAAAACAATAAAAACGTTTTTCTTAATAAAAATAATTAAAACTTCCAAAAATCAATTATTTCGGAGCTTCGGAACTTCAATAATTCATAATAAATAGCTCTTTTATCAGAAAAATTCAAAACTTGTGACTTTTCATAGGAAATTTCATTATCTACAACTTTACAGAAGGAAGTTTTTCCAAATTCCAAACATAAATTGACCGAAATCCACAAACGATCGATTTTACGTGCTATATAATCAAATTTCAAATAAAATGGGGTCCACCAACATGTTTAACATGTTTTAAACATTTATTACAACAAAAATACTCTTCCTCCTCGTATACTCATATATCCCACATTCGTTGTAAAAATATCACCATTATTATATTATTAAAATATAATAATATATTTAAATGAATTATTTTATCGAAAAAGATAAAATTTCAATTTTCAACAATTGTCACATTAAAATTTTCTCCATCTATATCCACATAAAATCAATATTTTCCTCATCATATGAATCAATAATTAATTATTCACAAATAATATTACGAGAATCACAATATTGACAATTAGGCGCTTCTGTGAAAGAGGGGCTTTCCAATAAGGATCTCTCCTTCTCGGCGCCTAAATTAGGTGACCAAACCTCTCCTTAGATGTAACTTTCTAGACATTGCCAATAATGTTATCCAATAATATTATTCGATAATATGAATTATTGCTCTGATAATGGAAAATCTTTTGTAGTAATGACAATTATTGAAACAACAATATATAAAATATCAACGCAATTATTAAATCAATAAAATATCGAATAAGAATTACCGTAACCATTATTGAGTAGTGCCTTCTTCACGTAAGAATCAATAATTGTGCAATACTGGTGTCTTCTTGTGTTTTAACCACCGAGTATTTTAACGATATTAATGATAACAACTACTGTAGTTATTTTTAAACCACTTATATTTGTCGTTTTCTTCATCCAATCGCTTTTCATTATGGGGCCCACAAAATATCGCACCGTCAAATTTAATATTCCCAAGCAAAGAAGAATATTCCACGACCAAACGAATATTCCCACAACAATGAATATTTTATAACCACTTGCTTATTTTGAAATATTTGCGTATTTTACCCATAACTATTCACATTAATCAAATCAACCCTTACTATTTCAAAATAATAAATAGAGAAAATTAAATTTTATTAATAATAAGTTGGGGTCTTACACCAAGCCTTCTATTTATAGAGGGGGGAGCCGCAGGTGTACCTGTGGCAGGAACAAGTGTACCTGTGGCTGCCCGGGGTGCCCCGGGCAATGTGGGTCTAGCCGTCTCGAAGTACATGTACTTGAACGACGCGCTTTTCGCTCGAACCTTCATAACTTTCAATCTGGGAGTCCGATGGAAGCGTTCCATACCATTCCGGAAAGCTCTTTCTAAGAGCTACGCAATGACATAGGATTTGCCCTTTTTTTGATTTCGGGAATATGGGTCCATGGCCAAAATGGCATTTCTGAGTTTTCGTCAGGTAGTCCGTTTAGCCGTTTTGCGTAGTTTGCGCTTAGAAGTTAAGATATGGTTCTTGTGGGACTTCTTTTAAAGCAATTTGCATTGAAATGAGTGTATTTGATTTGAGTTAAAGTTGAGTTGGCAAAATGACCATTTTGCCCCTCTTGGGGTTATCTGTTGTTTTCACACAGTTGTAGAAGTCTTTTCTTAGGGTTATCTCTGAGGTTAACCTGATGTTGACTTTGAATGTCCTCAGGATTATCTCTGAGATTGGCTTAACCTCATGGGGTTATCTCCATGATTTGAACTTGATCCCCCGGGGATATCTCCGAGGTTGAAACTGACTTTCCCAGGGTTATCTCCGGGGTTGGAAACTGTTTTTGCAGGGTTATCTCCAGGGTTGGAAACTTGATCTCCCGGGGCTATCTTCGGGGTTGGAATTGATGTTGTGGTCCTCTAGGGTTATCTTTGGAGTGTGAAAAAGATGCTTTTGTCCTCCTGCATAGTTAGAAACAGGAAAACGAAATTTTGAGTGTGTACAGATGCCCCTCTTTATCATGTTCATATAATGCAATAGAATGGACATGATAAAGATTACTAGACACTTGAAATATGACAAGGTATTTCTAATGATGCAAATCACAATGTAATAAATGTTTATGATGAATATTAAAATGTTTTCGCAAATCACAGTTTGTAAATCGCACATCATATTTTGCACTTCGCACATCACAACTCGTACATCGCATTTCATATATCGCAAATCGCAAATCGTAATGTAATGAATGTTATGATGAATGGTAAAATGTTTTTGCAAATCGGTTTACCTTTACCGATCATTACTGATGCCTATGTTGGTGTTGACTACAATGGTATGGCTTTTTGTTGGTGTCGTCGATGCTTGTTTGATGAAGATAAGTTGAGATGTTTTTTACATCTCTACTGGGGATGACGTTCTAAAATCACCGGACCTTTTCGATGTATACGCTGGTAGTTTACAATGACGCCTACCCTGATGGTAGTTTGATAACGGTGCCTACCCTGCTGGTAGTTGACTATGCCGACTGTAAAGCCCCCAAATCCGGGTACTTGAAACCCGAACTCGGTGCTCCACGATACCATTTCTATAAGCGGAATAATACTAATAATAATAACAATAATATAAATATCAAACTTAATTTATACATCAGAGTCTAATCCCCAGGTACGAGACCTTTAAAAATTCATTACATGATAATTAATAAGTATCATCGTCATAATAAAGTCTAATTATTACATAGAATACCACAAATCTTATTTAGTTAGCTTTCCTTTTCCTTTATTTTTGCATGAGCCTTCTGGTTGTTCACACTTAGCTGAAAACATTTAAATTAAGCAAGGATGAGCATTTGAGTACCCAACAAGTAATAACAATTATAAATATTAGCTGAAAGGATTAAATGTTTTCTTTGTACTACCCTTCTATAACAAATCAATAGTTGTGAAGTAATATGAACCGATAATAATATCATAACAACTCTCTATCAAATTTTTGAAACTACGTACTGACTATAAATAGCGTTAAGGTGACATACTATGAACATTGTTTTAAATTTTCGAATAGGTTTAGGAGAACTTCATCTGCAAACCGTTATAACTTATGGGCACGGGGGGTGATCAGCCCGTTATGCCCTGTATTGATCAATACTACATGCAAGAACGATGTTATCGTTCACTCTCATCTCACAAGCGCATAAAAGTTTTCCCATGTTCGGGATGTTCATACTTAGTCGGGAATCCTAATCAAAACAATTTGATTGGATACAAAAAGGTTTTATCATATTCAACTAAATCCGTGTCTAGCTGATCAAATAGCTTATATATATATATATATATATATATATATATATATATATATATATATATATATATATATATATATATATGTGATTAAATGCAATGACTATCCAAGTGAGGTCACTTATATAACCATATTTTGAAATTAACGAACAAAATATATATCTGAATTATATAATATAATATCATGTTGATAAACAATGATCGGATATAACATATAACAATATGTTTAATAATCTGGTACAATAATAATAAAATTCTGAAACTTCTTACTCATATCCATTGCATAAAGAAAATGCAAAGGTAGGATACTTGCCTGGTATACTGCTTACAATTCGCAACTTAGTTTTATCTTTTATATAGAAACCTATCAGTAATAAGATCATTTTACTGATTAGAATCATATCGTAACACATAATACTGCTTATTGCAGTCAGCACATAACATAATCACATTCTCACACATATTCAACAATCATTAAATCACAAATAAATATTAATACAGTCAAAACATCTAAGTCTAGATCAATTTCTGAAACATGTCGGTGTACCGACAGCTTTATCGGGTAATAATTGAGTCTAAGACTCTATCCTGTAGCTCAATAACTGTAATTATCAGTCATATTATTTTTAAATGACTTATAAATAATTTTTAAATATTTATTATAATTTATCATAAATTTTCAAACTCCAGAATCATTATTAAATGATTTTAAATATTGAATAATTCTATTATCATTAATATTTAATTAATATTAAACTATTAATGAAACCATTGCCAAAATATTAAAGCTATTTATAATAACTCAAAATATTTTTAAAACATTTATATTACCCTTAAATGATTTTTAAAACATTTAAAATCATTTTTAAATAATTACCATTAATATTAAAATACTAATGTATTATTCCTCAAAATATTACAAGTCATTAAGTATAACTTAAAATATTTTTTTAATTCATTTAAATCCTCTTTAAATGATTTTTAAATTAATAAAACCATTTTAAAACTATTTATTTAACATAATTATTAAATAAATTTAATATTATTAATGTTAAATTAATATCATCAATATGAAATTATCCTTTAAATATTAAAAGTTATATTTTATAACTTAAAATATCTTTAAACACTTTATTTTTATTTTAAATGATTTTTATGATAATAAAATCATTTTTAAACCAAATTATTTTATATAATTATTAAATAACCTTAATATCATCAATAATAGTTAATTAATGAAATTTACCTTTAAATATTGAAAGTTATATTTTATAACTTAAAATATTTTTAAATACCTATATTATTATTTAAAATGATTTTTAATATAATAAAATCATTTTAATTAATTTATTTAATTCATTTATTAAATATCTTAATTATCATTAATATTAATTTATTAATGAAATTTATCACAAAATATTAAAAGTCATTAAAAATAACTTAAAATATTTTCTTATACCATAATATAATTATAAATGATTTTTCAAGTATTAAAATCATTTTAAAATAATTTATTTAATATAATAATTAAATAAATTAAATAGCTTTAATATTTCAAAAATATTAATTATTTATGAAATATATTAAAAAATTATTAAAAACTAATTTTTAGACTTTAAAATAATTTTTAGTAATTTTATTTATATTTTTAATAATTAAAACTAATTTTCTATGATTATTAAATAAAAATATAATTTTTATAAAGAAACTATCGCTAAAGACTGCCTATAGTGACAGAACCGTTGCTATAGGTGTTCTTCATGTTCTTCATGAAACCTAGAAACTCATGTGCAGTTAACGAGTAAGCAACTTTGACCATGATTAATTCTTAACACAAAGTGTTTCTGGACAAACTATGACTTAGATCTTGTAGTACTAATACAATACTACATGATCCAACCACAAACATGGCTAACAAGCATAACATAAGAGAGATCTGGAGCCTTGAACAAGCTGTCAGAGCTGTTCATCATTTTCTGGGTTACCCAAAAATGAAGAACAGTTCGACTGCTCATATTTGGGCTTCCACAACTTTTGATCTAAGTGTTGTTTTTGTGATCTAAAAGTTTTAGATTGTAGCCAACATGTAAGAGTACAGATCTATTACATCAAACCAACATAACAACAATACAATCGTTAGATCTAGCTCGGTCAAACCATGTCAGAAGTCACAATTTAATGCACAAAAGGGTATAATAGTCATTTGACTTATAATTTTAATGGTAATAAAGTAATTTTAACAAACCTTTAACCCTAAGGTTTAGCATAAAATTTGTAGGATTTTCCAATTAGGGTTTGTACAAAAAATAAAATTTTAGTTTTTAAAATTTGTAATTAGGATTTCCTTAATTAGATTAGGTCTCTAATTACATTATACATGAATATTAGGGTATTAATTATTTAATAATTATAGTTAACCTTGCTAATTAGCCATTACAGTTTATAATTAGTTATTAGGTTTTATAATTACTAATTAGGGTTACTAAATATAGAAATTAGGGTTTCTAATTTCATGATTAGGGTTTTTCCTAATTAATTAAACTTACACATTAGGTTTAAAAATTTATTAATTATCGTTAAGCGTGCCAAACTAACGATTAGGGTTTATATTTTTGAAGTTAGGGTTCCTAATTTAAAAATTAGGGTTTACAAACTTGAATTATAATTCTAACACTTATTATAATCACATTAACACAATTTTTGACCGATCTTAAAGTCCGGTTTGAGTTCAAATAACAGTACTACTAGGCTTTCTACTAATATACCGTAATTGACCAACCATTATCAATACGTACATACAGTACATATTTATAGCACTGAAAAATTATAATATAATTAATATTATATTATTATTCTCATTCTTGATCAAAATCCAAAATTGGGGTTTGGATTCCAATCGATTTATCATAAGTACTTAACATTATTAATTAAGTTAAAATAATTAACTAAATAATATGTCCTAAAAGTCATATAATAAAATAATTATTATAATTATTCTAAAAATCTTTTCATATATTAATTAAATAATATATAATTATATTTTTATGGAAAATAATTAATAAAAAAATTTGTACAAAAAAAATAAATTATTATAATAATATAATTTATAATAATCAATAATTCTAAAATAAAATAATTTGTAAATATTCATGTAATAAATATATTTTTATTTATCACATAAATACATATACACATTATACGTAAAATTTATGATTTATTTATATCGAAAATATCGGGTTGTTACATCGACATCGCCCAACTATTTCGGTTCCCACTCAAACGATGGTATACAAAGCTTTCATCGTTGAACTGTCTTGATGTTGCGCTGAATTAATGGCAATGGTTTTAGAATACCGGATCATACGATACCTTCGCTAAAGTAATATTCAACGTTTTGCTTCGCCAGACTCCGCCTGATGTTACGCTCACCCTTTTTGAGGTGATTTGGGGTTTCCTTTCGCTATTGGGTGCTTGTGCCCCATTTCCTTGAGCGTTTGATTCGCAACCCGGCTGAACTGATGACCTGAATTCCGCTGACATCCCTGGAGGGTGCAACTCATTCTTTCGCTGCCCAAATTTGAACTTCGGTGTAAAGGCCTCAACCTGTGAGGACTTGACGCATGTTGATGGTGTGGTTTTTATTCGCTAGACCTTTCGACGTTGGCCTTCTACTTTTAAGTTAAGGACTTTCTTAAGAATTTTACCCTTCTTTTGTAGGGGCAAGCTTATGTCGCCATGATTTCTTTAAGGAGTTCTTCCCTTTCTTTTGATGAGAGGCTTTATCTCGCCTTAAACTCCTTCCCTTTTCGAGAATTAGAAAATGCCCTAGTCCTTTCGCATGTTGTTGTCGGGGATTCATATGAGGAACTCCCTTTGTTGACCAAGTCATGAGTGAGTAATATCCTCACATATGGATTGTTCATTCTGAGAACAATATGATTGGAAAAGACCAAATGATCATACCGAATCGCAGTGAGATGATGTGAGGGAAGCTGTGATGATGATGTACCATGCTAATGGTGCTGATTGGTGTATTTTCCTCTTTAGGATGGTTGATAAATGCCCCAGTGTTGAGTTGTTTCTATTTCCGAGATTGACCCAGTCTTGTTGTAAGGGTTCCAATATCGGGTTGTCGCTACTTTTGAAATTGCCCCAACCTTCCTTGTTGTTTGGGGTAGTTGCTTTGACAGATGGGCTGATAAGATGCCAAGATCGCGAGAGGCTTTTACCTTTGTACCATATGACGAACAGGTAGTGGATGTGGGCTTTGATGTTGACATCTTTTTCTGGTAGAGATGTCGCTCTAGTTGAGAGAGATGATGCACTAACTCATAGGGATACCGTTGTTGTTTAGCGGGATGAGGCCAGATAATTTAGAGATGCAGTGATTGTTGAGCGGGATAACGCTATATCTGCCCAAAATATCGCATGTAGTTGGTGGTGGATCTGTTAGCTCGTGTAGAGACCCTTAGGTAGGAGATCACAACGTTACCTTCTTCTTCTGAGAGGGAATCCATGTTGGAATTTATAGCCCGCATATACACTGACTTGTAGATGGGCTTGATATTTGCTTGTTTCTCCAGGGCTTTGTGATCTGGATGTATTCTCAACTCCTCCTTAATGGATGGACAGTAAGATGTCTCAGGATTTTTAGAATGGATTGTCGATCTGTTGGTATTCCCTACCATCTTTGGTGTCTTGGGACTGGTTTCTGTATGTGGTTATGGATAGGAGTGTGTTTGTTTTTTTTTTCTGTGGTGAGACCGGACCATATAACATGGCTGCCTACGTACTCCCGTGTATTGAGGAGATCAGGTCAGCGTAGTTCGCCCCATGTACAAGGTGGATTATAGATGAAAAGTTTAATCCCATGTACAGGATAAATTGAAGGTGTGAAAGGTTTAATCCCTGGTGGGATAAACTGAAAGTGTGAAAGGTTTTGAAAATATGCGGGGAGTGAAAGATCTGGTGATCCAAAACCAGGCTGCTGGTTGGAAAGTGTGATTGTCCCTGACGGGGCAAATGGGTGTGAAAAAGGTTGTATGTAGTGAAGGGTTTGAGAAAACATTAATTGACTGTGAATCTGGTGATCTGAAACCAGGATGTTTGCTTGATGGTAACTTTAGACATAGTACCATTTCACGGTGTCCGAGTTAATGAGCTGTGGAAATTCATCGCCATCCATTTCTTGTAATCTGAGAGCACCTTGTGTCAATACCTCCTTGTCAATAAACGTGCCTTCCCAGTTCGGGGCGAATTTTCCCTTGGACTGATCTTGGTTGTCAATGATCTTTTTTCAAAACCAAGTCATGTTGTTTAAACTGCCATAGCCAGACTTTTCTGTTGTAGGACCTGGCGATCCTTTGTTGATATAACTGACCGTGGAAGATAGCAGCGGAACGCCTTTCGTCTATTAGAGACAATTGGTGATAACTATCTTGTACCCATTGGTCTTCATCTAGCTGAGCGTCTATTAACACTCTAAGGGATTCCATTTCCACTTTTATATGGAGCACTACTTCTATCCCATAGGTTAATGCGTAGGGGGTTGCCCCAGTGGAAGTGCGCATTGATGTTCTGTAGGCTAACAGAGTCAGAGGAAATAATTCAGGCCATCTTTTGTGGTTGGCGGCCAACTTTTGCATGATCTTCTTGATATTTTTGTTAGCTGCTTCAACAGCACCATTCATCTTTGGACGGTAGATGAAGGAGTTGAGATGTTTGATGTGCAATTTACTACACAACTCCTCCATCATTTTGTTGTTGAGGTTCTTAGTATTGTCTGATACAATTAACTTTGGTTGTCCATATCGACAAATGACATTGTTTCTGATGAAAACAATGATGACTTCTTTGGTAACCCTGGGGAAGGAGGCTACTTTTACCCACTTGGTGAAGTAGTCGATCATGGTGAAGATAAACCGATGCCCATTACTGGCTTTGGGCTCGATGGGCCCGATGACGTCCATTCCCCACATTGAGAAGGGCCAAGGCGAACTCATATTGTGGAGCTCCCTCGGAGGGGCATGGATAGCATTCCCATGAATTTGGCACTGATAACATCTCTTGATGTGATCATCATAGTCAGCTTTGAGAGAGAGCATGTAATGCCCTATTCTTAGTATTTTCTTTACAAGTAGAGGGCCACTCATGTGTAGGCCATAGACTCTGTTGGTTGATTTCACAATCAAAGAAAACGTGCAAGTATACACGATAAATAAGTAATATAGTGATAAGATAGAGTGTCGATCCCACAGAGAATTCTAATTAATAAACTCCAACTACTAGTACTATATCAATCCAATTTTATTTAAACAATCAATAATTGTGATTTTTCAAATTTAAGAAAACTAAATTAACATAATAAAAAGAGATTATTCTAAAAGAAAACAAATAAACAAACTAAGAATTGATTGAATTCAGATAAATAAGGATTAAGACTCCAATTTCCCCAATTATGAGTTATAAATCAATTATCCAATTATCCCAATTATTATGTCTACTAAATTTTTAACAAGAATTCTCAAATGCCAAAAGCCCTTTTCCAAGTGATTAATTGCCTTCTATTTAATCCAGATTAATTTTGCTATATTCCTATGCAAAAGAATGGAATTAAACTCTTTACAATCCCAACTCCTTATGTGTTACATGCGGAAAATAGATATTTCCATTCTATTCACAAACCTAATTATTTACTGTGCAAATAACTAAGTCACATGTCATCATACCCAGTTCTAACCCTAGAATTCCTTTTCCAAGTCCTTCTAGAATAACAAGGTAATTATTGGCCAGATAATTAATCAATCAGCCAAATAATTAATCAATCAGCACAAAGCAAGATGAACAATTCACTTCATTATAAATAATTGGAATAAATTAAATAATCAATTCATAACCATAAAAGGTTCAATTGGAATCTTAATGAAAGAAATTAGTTCATAATGGAAATTAAAAACAACAATAATTGAAAAATCATCCTTAATAAATTACACAAATTAAAAGAAATAAGAAGAAGAAGAACTCCAAGTCCAAATCTTCAATAAGCTCCTCTACTCCTTGATTAGTTTTCCAAAAAAATATCTGCAGTATATGTCTCCCAATTCAATAAAAATAGTTATTATATACTTCATTTATCCCCCTCTAGCAATCCAAATCCCATTAGGCGTCAAACAAGCTTCAAATAAGTGGTCAACCGAAAAGTCAACACGCTTGGACCAGTCAACTGAAGTTCCGCCCCAGCGCCCCGGCTCTGGGATTAACAAAGGCCAGAGCGCCCCGGCGCTGTAATGCAGAAAATGCCAGTCATGTCCCTTTCTTAGCCCAATTACTCCCAAATGTTCTTAAAGCTCCCAAACCTACAAATCAAAACATAAACACAGTAAAAAATAATACTAGAAATTCGAGAATACACAAATCTAAGCTCGAGTATATCCAATTCATGGGTATATTACCCAATCATCAAATACCCCCAAACTTAAATCGTCGCTTGTCCTCAAGCAACCGAACACAAACAACACGAAAACAATATGAAACTAAAAACCATGCAAACGCAGACTAACTGAATGATCTTAATTCCAGCAATCTCATAGCTCACGTATATCTATAGGATTCAGAAAAATCATAAAAACATGTTAATACATCATGATAAAGCAGATCAATAATATCCCAACAATCAATGAATCTAAATCTGTTATTACTGAGATTGTGACTGTGTGTTCAACAACCATGCTAACCAATGAACCGCAAAATATGAAAGATACTAAAGCTCTTAATAGGCATCATACAGTTTCAACTCAAGAACTCATTAAATAAACCAGATTCAACTGAAATTAAACTATCACCAAAATCCAGGGGTCAAAATGGAATACTTATGCTTTTTTTTAATTACGGGGGCTTTTTGCACTTTTCCCGCTTTATTATATTTTTTTTTCTTTTGCATATATATATATATATATATATATTTTCTTTTTATTATTATTTTTTTTCATGACTAAGCATTGTCTTATTCCCTTAGGCTTTTAAGTGCTACCTTAACGAGCTTTCGACCAACGACTCCCAAGCCATTAAGACCTTAGGGCGCTAGGTGTAGAGACAATCCCCTCAGGCTTACTTACTCAAGTAACAAAGGCCACAAAACTAGACAAGCATGCCACAGTTTTTTTTAAAGCTTATATACTCCAAATATTTTTCCCCCAAACTTGAGTTCATATCTAAATTCATTCTTCACTCGCTATTTAACTTGTTCCTTCATTTTACCATCATTCATCCTTTAGAACTCTATTATCTATCCATTTAAACTATCATAGCCAACATGGTCATTTTTCAAAATGTGTTATCCTTATAATATCAGTGTCAAACAGATGAAGATTTAAATCATGTCAAGAAAATCATATCACTGACTCAACAATCCTTACTAGACTTGTTCATGCAATTCTAATTTCATCATTGGCCCCCAAATATACGCACTATCAAAAGCTGGAATTAACATGCAATCTTATATGCAACATTAATAATAATCAAAGCATCCACAAACTATTAACAATCACAATCTACTTATGCAAATAAAAATAAACTAAATAAACTACCCCCAAACTTATCTAGAGCAATGTCCTCATGCGAAAGATAAAATAATGTAAAACAGAGGACTTCCCTGACGAGCTTATGCCTCGGGTGGAGCATCATCATCCTCGCTCACCTCTAGATCTAAAGGGGGAAAGACTGGTAGGATCAAAGCGTAAGAATCGATTGAGATTAACACCTGTAAACAAATTGGCGCTCATAGCATTCTCAATCAGAAACCCGATCAACCAAGTACATGTAAATCACATCTTGACATTCAGAGAGGTGGACATTTTGGGCTTCCAGATTGTAAAACCATCCGTTAATTTCTCGCTGGACTACTTCTGGAGCCACACCCCGATAAGTTGCGGACGAGGGACCATAAGTAGGCGGAGCCTGAGGTGGTGGAGCTTGAGAAGTTTTGGCTTGGGGAATTATGAAACCCAATCCCCTAGGGTGGTTTGCTCCACCAGTCCACACTTTATACCTGCTTATCAACTTGTGGTCCAACACGGGCATAGGCTTTTGAATCATCTCATCTGATTTCCATTTGACTCCGAACTTAGCACACAACACGCAGATGAGAGACGGATGTGGTAATCCCCCTGTGGTTCCTCCGCGGGATGCTTAGAGGATAGACTGCTGAATAAGATGGCCTACATCAATTTTGAATCCTTTGATTATGGAGTATAAAAGCACTGCTCATTCCCTGGTGACATGACTCACATGGGTGCATGGAATGAGTTTTGTGCATATAAACGCATACCATGCCTTCCCATATAAGCCGAGGTTAGAGAGTGGAAAGGTCACGCTTTCGCATTTATGTACTGTCCATGTGGTGCCTGGCTGACAAAGTTCACGAATTATCTTCTCATAATCCGGCCCATCACTTACAAGCCGTGCGTACTCGTCATTCAGTCCCTCTAATGGTAGTTGATAGCACCCGTTGAAGTCCTCTTCGCTAATTTCCAATGTTTTGCCTCGTACAAATACCCCATAATGATCATGCTCGGGCACGTTGGCGTAGAACTCTTTAACTACTTTGCACGATCGCTGCGTCCCGGGTTGTTAGGTCAAAGGGTGAACCAATTCCGTTCAGCTATCATAATTGCCATCTCTCCATCCTTTGATTGATCGGGTCGCAAACCACGTTCTGGGATTAATGAGCGAGTGGCCATGCGATTGTATCGTTACTGAGCCGCGGTACTGACAAAACGACGACTGTCAAATTTTGGAGGTGAAGTCGAAGCGGTCCCTGACCTTACGCCTCGTTGACATTTTGATGCCATGTAGAGAACTCTGCAAGTAAAAACATACACATGTATTAGCTTTGAAAAGAATTCTAGTTTGGGTAAACTTATGCATGACATTACCCCCAAACTGTGAAATATATGCTCGACACAACATAGCATGAACATGCCTGTGTAATCAGCAAAAGAAATACGCAATATTCCCAAGAGTGTTGGCATGTATATCATGAAATTTTTTTTTATCCATGTATGCAATAATACTATGCACCACTCTCCTACAATAGTGATGAATAGGTGTGACAATAAGCATATACTATTGTGGTGGCAGGATGACAAGTCTATACAGTGTGAAGATATGGAGACATGTGCAAATTGAACCAATGGCATTGAGTCAAGCAATTTATCGAACACATAATGTGCAACCCTTAAATTTCTTTGAATCACACTAGATTACTATCAATTCATACCACTTATCTTTCAACAAGTACAGATGTATGCATTCTCCAATCAGAAGTGAGTCAGATATGGGCATTATTTGATCAGAAGAATTCAATTCTTTGCTCTAGATGTAGAAAAACATAAATCAAGATGAATATTAACCCACCAATTGTGCCATCAACAAGGGTTAGTTTCACAATAGTATGAATGTAATTCAAAACATACCTTTGATGATGAATGTGAAAGATGGAAATTACGGCACACAGTGATCACAGAAAATAAGTTATGAAGTTGAGTCTTTGATTTTTTGTAAATATACACTAGCCAAATTTTGGTTACCATAGGAGAGTCTTAGAGACATGTGAGAGAGATGGAGAGAAGATGAACAAATGAAAAGAAAATAGTGTAACCGTTCAGTGTTTGAGTCCATGTATGAGTCTCCTTTTTTCAGCAACGGGCGCCAAGGTCGGTCGAACTGGATCGACTCCTCAGCGCGGGCGCCGAGATTACATTAAGGGACAAATACGGGCGCTGTATGGGCAGGACTGCTAGGACCTTCTAGCGCCGGGGCACTATAAATATATATAATTATAGCGCCGGGGCGCTGTGTGTCGAGGGTTGTCTGCTTAGGAAGTGCCCGGTATTGGGCACCTTTGGTTTGCTTTGAGATCAGCGTCAAAGGCGTTTGTTAGGCGGTCTGGCACCTTTCTTTTAAAACTTGCACACATCCCCACAATGAAATTTTAAACTTTATCAAATCCTTTACAGGGACCTGAACACATGAGAAAATTTAAGACTTAATCAACCAAAATGTTTACTAGCAATACTAGAGGAATAACTTATGGAAATAATATGAAACTAACTTAAATAAAATAAAAACTAAATGGGTTGCCTCCCAATAAGAGCTTGGTTTACAGTCATCAGCCCGACTTTGCTGTCGTGATCATTCGTCAACTGGATCAGAAAGGAACATGACTGTTGATTGACGTTCGATGGGTCCACTCCAGTAATGTTTAAGTTTTTGACCATTCACCTTAAATTTATGCTTTGAGTTCAGCTCTTCGACCTCAATGTTACTATGTGGTGCAACAGATACAACTTTAAATGGTCCCGACCAACGAGATTTCAGTTTTCCAGGGAATAAACACAGTCGAGAGTTGAAAAGCAAGACTTGTTGGCCCGGTTAAAATGTTCTATCAAGAATTTTTTTATCATGCCAAGCTTTGACTTTCTCCTTGTAGAGTTTAGCGTTTTCATAGGCATTGAACCAAAATTCATCCATCTCGTTTAACTACAGTAACCTTTTCTCACCCGCTGCTTGTAAATCGAAATTGAGCTTCCTCATGGCCCAGTGTGCACTATGTTCTAGCTCGACCGGGAGGTGACACACCTTTTTGTATACGATTCGATAAGGTGACATGCCGATCAGATTCTTGTATGTTGTTAGATATGCCCATAGAGCATCGTCAAGACGCAAAAACCAATCTTTTCGTGATGGATTGACCACCTTTTCCAGAATTCTCTTGACCTCCCTATTCGAGACCTTCGCTTGACCATTGGTTTGGGGATGATACACAGCTGCAATTTTATGACGAACCCCATACTTTGTGAGTAGCTTTATGAATTGTTTATTACAGAAGTGAGTCCCCTCATCACTTATTATTGCTCTCGGTGTCCCAAATCGTGTGAAGATATTTTTCTTTAAGAATCGAAGAACGACGTTGGCCTCATTTGTGGGTAAAGCTGCGGCTTCTACCCATTTGGAAACATAATTAACCGCCAACAGAATATACTGATTATTAAAAGATGATGGGAACGGTCCCATAAAATTGATTCCACATACGTCGAACAGTTCTACCTCCAAAATTGAGTTGAGTGGCATTTCATTGCGCTTGGAGATATTACCTATGCGTTGGCATCGATCACATTTCAGGACAAAGAGATAAGCATCCTTGAATAAAGAAGGCCAGTAAAATCCTGATTGTAACACCTTGGCCGCTGTTCGATCACCGGAATAATGGCCTCCATAATCTGATGAGTGGCAATGACCCAAAATACTGTCTATCTCTTCATATGGCACACAACGTCTAATCATTTAATCCGCATAGGCCTTAAGTAGAAATGGTTCGTCCCAATAGTACTACTTCACGTCATGTAGGAATTTCTTTTGTTGTTGTGAGTTCAAATTCGGTGGTAACACCTTAGCAACCACGTAGTTCACATAATCAGCATACCAAGGCAGTGTTGTGGTTACTAGGAGAAGTTGTTCATCTGGAAATTTCTCATTAATCATTGCGTTGTCTTTCCTCTGTACCTCTGTATTTTCCAACCGCGAAAGATGATCCGCCACTTGATTTTCTGTACCCTTTCTATCCCGGATCTCTAAATCAAAATCTTGCAGCAGTAACACCCACCGTATTAATTGCGGTTTAGCGTCTTTCTTCTCAATCAGATATTTGATGGCAGAATGATCCGTGTAGACAATTACCTTGGTCCCAATGAGATATGCTCTGAATTTGTCGAAGGCAAACACAACTGCAAGTAGTTCTTTTTCAGTGGTTGTGTAGTTCAACTGAGCATCTGTCAACGTCTTACTGGAGTAGTAGATTGTGTGAAAAATCTTATCGTGACGTTGTCCCAATACTGCTCCCACTGCGTTGTCACTAGCGTCGCACATCAATTCGAATGGTAAAGACCAATCGGGCGCCACAATGATTGGAGCAGAAACTAACTTCTTTTTTAGTACCTCGAATGCCTCGATACATGACTGATCCATCTTGAAAGGCACGTCTTTCCCCAACAGGGAACATAAGGGTTTTGAAATTTTGGAGAAATCTTTAATGAAGCGTCTATAAAAACCCGCATGACCCAAGAAACTCCGGATTCCCTTTACAGAAGATGGAGGAGGTAATTTCTCAATTGTCTCTATCTTTGCTTTGTCTACCTCTAAGCCTGCTGCGAAAACCTTATGCCCTAGAATAATCCATTCTTTCACCATAAAGGACATTTCTCCCAATTAAGAACCAAATTAGTCTCCACACAACATTTCAACACTAAAATCAAATTTCTCAAACATAGATCAAAGCTATCACCGAACACAGAAAAATCGTCCATAAATACCTCCAAATTTTTCTCAACCATATCAGAGAAGATTGCCATCATGCACCGTTGAAAGGTTGCCGGTGCATTACATAAACCAAAGGATATACGCCGAAATGCAAATGTACCGTATGGGCATGTGAATGTAGTCTTCTCTTGATCCTCCGGTGCTATGGCAATTTGATTATACCCAGAATACCCATCCAAAAGATAGTAGAACTGATGTCCCGCTAGCCTATCCAACATCTGATCAATGAACGGCAAAGGGAAGTGATCCTTGCGTGTGGCTTTGTTCAACTTGCTGTATTCCATGCATACTCCCCATTCTGTAACTGTTTGAGTAGGGATGAGCTCATTCGTTTCATTCTTCACCACTGTCATACCCCCTTTCTTTGGTACACATTGTACAGGACTCACCCATGAACTATCTGAGATTGGGTATATAATGTCGGCATCCAACCACTTGATAATATCCTTTTTCACCACATCCTTCATAATGGGGTTTAGCCTTCTTTGCATCTCAATGGTTAGTTTTGCCCCTTCTTTCATTAGAATCTTGTGCATACAGAATGATGGGCTAATACCTCGAATGTTCGCTATAGTCCACCCAATTGTTGTTTTGAACTCACACAGAACCCGTAGCAGTTTCTCCTTTTGCGTGTTTGTTAACTCCGTCAAAATTATAACTGGTTGGGTATCGTTTTTTCCCAAATAAGCATACTACAGATGAGATGGTAGTGCCTTTAATTCCAGCACCAGTGGCTCTTCTATTGAGGGTTTGAACTTTTTACCTTCCGTGTCGGGCCTCTCAAGGGTGTCGAATGATTGATTGCTTTTTCGGAAGACTGATGGTGTATCTAACCATTTAGCATATTCAATGTCTTCTTCAATGCCGCAATCGTCTGTCCCAAACAAAATGGATTCCAGTGGGTCCTCTAAATAATTTCTACTGAATTTGTGATTAACCAATTTCTCCATGATATCCACCCGCATACATTCACCTTTTTCTTTTGGATAAGACATTAACTTGAAAACATTAAAAGTGACCTGTTGATCTTCAACACGCATCGTCAATTGGCCTTTTTGCACATCAATGAAAGTTCTACCCGTTGCTAAGAATGGTCGCCCCAGAATTATTGGAATTTCGCTGTCCACTTCACAATCCAGAATAAAGAAATCCGTTAGGAAGATGAATTTATCCACTTTAACTAAAACATCCTCAACAATACCTCGTGGATATGTAACCAATCTATCCGCCAACTGCAAACTGATATTTGTCGGTCGAGGAGCTTGAAGTCCAAACTGGCTGTAGACGGATAAGGGCATCAGATTTATGCTAGCTCCCAAATCACACAATGCTCGACCCGAAAACTGATTTCCAATTTCATACGGTATATTAAAGCTACCTAGATCCTTGAGCTTCGGTGGTAACTTATTCTGAATGATCGCGCTGCATTCTTCGATCAATGCCACTGTTTCAAACTCACCCATTTTCCTCTTCTTCGACAAAACCTCCTTCATAAACTTGGCGTAACTCGGCATTTGTTCCAAGGCTTCGGCAAAGGGGATGTTGATATGCAGCTTTTTGAAGATATCCAAAAATCGTGAAAACTGCTTATCCAAATTAGATTTCAGAAATCTCTGCGGATACGGTATGGGAGGCATTGTGTTTGTTGATTCTGAATCTTTCTGCTGTGAGGTTTCTTCTTGAAGCTCTTCGGTGTCCACCACTTCCTCCGTTTCAATTGATACCTTGTCCCTCTTTTCCCTATCCGTGACTGTCTCTTGTAGATTCTTTCCAGTTTGTAGCGTTACAGCCTTACACTGCTAATCTCTACCTGGGTTTTTCTCTGTGTCGCTCGGAAGTGTTCCAAGTGGTCGGTTATTAAGTGCATACGCTATCTGTCCTATTTGATTTTCCAGATTCTTGATCGACGCACTTAGGCTTTGCATATTCAGCTCTGTTTGATTATGTTTCTTTTTGTGTTCCTCGAGTTTCTTTTCCGAAGCTTTAATAAATCTCTCCATGGTTTCTTCCAAACTTGATTTCTTCTCTGATTGTTGTGTCTAATTTTGAGACCCGGATGTGTTTTGTTGTCTCGGTGCTTGAGCTGAAGCTTGATTGTTACTCCATGAAAACTTCGGATGATTTCTCCAACCCGGATTATATACATTTTGATTCAGATATGGCTAGGTAGAGCGACTGTAACTCCCTACAAACTGTGTCGATTCAACATTTATGGCACATTGATCTGTAGTATGACCCCCAGCATAGATTTCACAAACCATCGCTACCGGCTGTGTGGATTATGGACGCCATAATTCCACTTGCTTAACCAATGCAGCCATTTGTGCTTATAATGCTGTCATCGCGTCTACATCATACTTTCCTGCTATTTTCGGAGGATTAGACCTAGTCATGGTCCATTGATAATTGTTGGTGGCCATTGTCTCTAACAGCTGATATGCCTCGTCAAAACTCTTAGACATGATCGCTCCCCCTGCTGCTGCATCAATACTAGTCCTCGTGGACGCTTGCAAACCATCACAAAATATCCCTAACTGCATCCACTACGGAATTCCATGGTGAGGGCACTTACGAAGCATATCCTTAAACCTTTCCCACGCCTCATATAACGATTCTGAATCAAATTGTGCAAAAGTGTGAATATCGTTCCGTAGTTTTGCCGATTTCGCTGGTGGGAAAAACTTAGCTAGAAATTTTTGAGCCAAGTCATCCCAAGTGGTAATTGAGCCAGGAGGCTGAGAGTGTAGCCAACTTCGCGCTTTATCTTTCAAGGTAAACGGGAACATCCTCAACCATGTAGCATCTTCTAATACATTGTTAAATTTGAAGGTGTCGCAAACTTCTAAGAAACTTAAGATATGCTCATTCGGATCATCTAACGAACTACCCCCAAACAGACATGTATTCTGAAGCATCTAAATTGTTGCCGGTTTAATCTCAAAACTGTTTGCATTTATCATCGGCCTCCTAATACTCGACTGTATATCTGTGACATTCAGCATGGCATAGTCCCTAAGTGATTTCTGGTCGTTCCCTGCCATGTTCACTTGAATTTCTTGTTCTGCCAGTTTTTCTTCCTCAGGTGATACTGCACTAGTTGATTGCAATTTTCGGAACTTCCTTTCAATATCGTCTGTATAAGGAAAAAGTTCCTTTCTCGCCCTTGATCTAGTGTGCATACACTCGCAAAGAATTCCTACAAAGACAAGAAGCAAAATAAGTAACGTTTAAATTAAGACCGAATTGATTATAACTAATATGGAATAAATATTAATAAAGAAATCCCCGGCAACGACGCCAAAAACTTGTTGGTTGATTTCACAATCAAAACAAATGTGCAAGTATACACGATCAACAAGTAATATAGTGATAAGATAGAGTGTCGATCCCACAAAGAATTCTAATTAATAAACTCCAACTACTAGTACTATATCAATCCAATTTTATTTAAACAATCAATAATTATGATTTTTCAAATTTAAGAAAACTAAATTAACATAATTAAAAGAGATTATTCTAAAAGAAAACAAATAAACAAACTAAGAATTGATTGAATTCAGATAAATAAGGATTAAGACTCCAATTTCCCCAATTATGAGTTATAAATCAATTATCCAATTATCCCAATTATTATGTCTACTGAATTGTTAACAAGAATTCTCAAATGCTAAAAGCCCTTTTCCAAGTGATCAATTGCCTTCTATTTAATCCAGATTAATTTTGCTATATTCCTATGCAAAAGAATTGAATTAAACTCCTTACAATCCTAACTCCTTATGTGTTATATGCGGCAAATAGATATTTCCATTCTATTCATAAACCTAATTATTTACTGTGCAAATAACTAAGTCACATGTCATCATGCCCAGTTCTAACCCTAGAATTCCTTTTCCAAGTCCTTCTAGAATAACAAGGTAATTATTGGCCAGATAATTAATCAATCAGCATAAAGTAAGATGAACATTTCACTTCATTATAAATAATTGGAATAAATTAAATAATCAATTCATAACCATAACAGGTTCAATTGGAATCTTAATGAAAGAAATTAGTTCATAATGGAAATTAAAAAAAACAATAATTGAAAAATCATCCTTAATAAATTACACAAATTAAAAGAAATAAGAAGAAGAGAACTCCAAGTCCAAATCTTCAATAAGCTCCTCTACTCCTTAATCAGTCTTCCGAAAAAAATATGTGCAGTATATGTCTCCCAATTTAATTAAAATAGTTATTATATACTTCACTTATCCCCCTCTAGCAATCCAAATCCCATTAGGCGTCAAACAAGCTTCAAATAAGTGGTCAACCGAAAAGTCAACAAGCTTGGACCAGCCAACTGAAGTTCCCTTGATTCTTGCCCATTTTGGGATTAACAAAAGTCGAGCGCCCGTGACATGTAATGAAAAATGCCACCATGTCCCTTTCTTAGCCCAATTTCTCCCAAATGTTCTTAAAGCTCCCAAACCTACAAATCAAAACATAAACACAGTAAAAAATAATACTAGAAACTCGAGAATACACAAATCTAAGCTCGAGTATATCCGATTCATGGGTATATTACCCAATCATCAGACTCCACCATGGATCTCATCCATGAGTCTCTGAGCTTGGTCCTTGTTTAGACATTTGAGGAGACCTAATCCTGCATCTCTTTTATAGAGTGCATCTCCGCTCAGGTAGAATATCATAGCTAGTCGATGAATCCAGCTTCTCTCAGTCGAGCTCGCCTCAGCGGGTGTAGATCCATCTTATAAGTATTCCTTGATATGCTGATACCAAGGGTGTTGGATGGGAGGTAGCTCATCTGATACTTCTCAAATGTAATTCCCATAGGATGGAGCCTTTTGTTGGGCAAATGTGAGGGTTGTCATGTATGTTGATCAAGGAGGCCAAGGTTGCTAGTGCATCCGCAAAATCATTCCTATTCCGAGGAATGTGGAGGAAGGATATTTCTTCAAACTCCAAAGCCATCTGTAGAACCTGCCGATGGTAAGGCAGAAAGTGTAGACCTTTGGTGTGATAGATTCCTGTGGTTTATCTGATTACCAACTCGGAATCTCCAAAGACAGTTAACCATCTGTTGCCCATTGATTGGGCAATTTTTAGCCCCATGATACAGCCTTCATACTCAGCTGTATTGTTGGTGTTGGCAAACTATAATTTGACGGCGATGGGACGTTGCTCCCCCGTAACGGATACTAGAATTGTTCCAGCCCCAGAACCTTTCATATTTACAGCTCCATCAAAATACATCTTCCATGTTTGGTGTGCATCGTACTGATGATATTGCTAAATTGTTATTACCCCTTCTTCGGGGAAGTACGTTTCCAAGGGTTTGAAATCCCTGAAGGTGCGGCGGCCAGTTGAAATGTAATTCCTTGACCTTTAATGGACTTCTGTGTCATGTAAACTATGTCAAATTATTGTAGGATCAACTGCCATCTAGACAATCAGCAGTTCAGAATGGGTTTACTGAACACGTACTTGAGAGGATCCACGCGGGATATGAGATGGGTTGTGTTACCATGGAGGTAATGCTGTAACCTCATGGAAGCCCATGCTAAAGCATAACAAGTTTTGCTCAATCAGAGTGTACTTGTTTTCACTGCTGCTAAACATTTTGCTGAGGTAGTAGATAGCTCGCTCTTGGCCTCTATCGTCTTTCTGTCCAAGTCATTATCATTGATGGACATGCACATAAACAGGAGAACATCAACCATGGGTGGTACCAAAATAGGAGCTTTATGTAACGCCCCCAAATTCAGGTACTTGAAACCCGAACTCAATGCTTTACGATACCATTTATATGAGGAGAAATAATACTAATAATAATAACAATAATATAAATACTAAACTTAATTTACATATATCAGAGTCTAATCCCTAGTTTCTCAATCTTTACTACATTACATTATATGATAGATAATAAATATTATCATCTTAATATAGTACTAACTATTACATAAGATACCACAAAGCTTATTCTATTTGCTTTCCCTTTTCTTTGTTCTGGTTTGAACCTTCTAGTTGTTCACACTTAGCTGAAAACATTTAAATTAAGCAAGGATGAGCATTTGAGTGCCCAACAAGTAATAGCAACAATAAATATTAGCTGAAAGGATTAAATGTTTTCTTTGAAAGACACTTCTACAACGAATCAATAGTTGTGAAGTAAGCTGAACCAATAATAACAACATATCAATTCTTTATCAAATTTTTGAAACTACGTACTGACTATAAATGAAGATCCGTCGACAGACTATGAACATTGTTTTTAATTTTCGCTAAGGTTTAGCAGAACTTCATCCGCAAACCGTCATAACTTACGGGCGCGAGGGTGTACATCCCAATGTTCCCTGTATTGATCAATACTACATGCAAGAACAATATTATCGTTCATCTGATCTGCCTTTGGTGCACAAAAGTTTTCTCGTATACGGGATGTTCATACTTTGTCGGGAATCCGAACCAAAATAATTTGGTCGGATAATAATAAAGTTCTATCTTGTTCAACAATATTTTTAAGTTTGTGTCTAGCCGGATCAAATAGCTTAGACAACTTTTAAGTCAACGCATACATAATGAAAATTAATAAGTATGTATCAACATGTGATTAAATACAATGATTATCCAAGTGAGGTCACTTGTATAACCATATTTAGTAATTAACGAACAGAATAAATATCTGAATTATACAATAATATTGTACTGATAAATAATGGTCGGATACATAATCGATAACAATAGAGTTAATATTTTGGCACAATGATAATATAATTCTAAAACTTTCTTACTTATGTCAATTGCATAAAGTAAATGCATAGGTAGGATACTTGTCTGGTCTGCTGCTTACAGTTATGCAACTTAGTTTTATCTTTTATATCAAGGCCTATCATTAATAAGATCATTCTATCGATTAGAATAACATATCATATCACATAAATCGCTATTTTGCGAACAACCACATAACCTAATCACATTGTCACACAGTTATATCCGTCATTGAATCACAAACAAACACGTATCTAGTCAAACTATCTAAGTCCAGATTACTTTCTAAAATATTTCGGTGTACCGACGGCTTTATTGAGTAATTATCGAGTCTAAGACTCTATCCTGTAGTTCAATATAACTTGAATAGTGGTCAAATTATTTTAAATGACTTATAATAATTTTTAATTAATTATTATAATTTATCATGATTTTTCAAACACGAAATCATTATTAAATGATTTAAATATTAAATATTACTATTATCATTAATATTTTATTAATATTAAACTATTAATGAAACCAATGCTAAAATCTTAAAGTTATTTATAATAACTTAAAATACTTTTAAAGTACTAATATTACCCTTAAAACGATTTTTAAAATAATTAAAATTATTTTTAAATAATTACCATTAAAATTTAAATATTAATGTATTATTTATTAAAATATTAAAAGTCACTAATTATAAATTAAAATATTTTTAATTCATTTATATCCTTTTTAAATGATTTTTATATTAATAAAACTATTTTAAAACTATTTATTTAATATAATTATTAAATAAATTTAATATCATTAATATTAATTTTTAATAAAATTATCCTTTAAATATTAAAGTTATATTTTATAACTTAAAATATTTTTAAACACTTTATTTTCATTTAAAATAATTTTTATAATATTAAAATTATTTTAAACTAATTTATTTAATATAAATATTAAATAAATCTAATATCATTGATATTAAAATATTAATATTTTCATGACAAAATATCAAAAGTTATATTTTATAACTTCAAATTTTTTATAACCTTTAAATCATTTTTATATGATTTTTAAGTTATTAATTCTATTTTTTCATAATTTATTTAATACATTTATTAAATAAATTAATTATCATTAATATTAATTTATTAATGAAATTCATCACAAAATATTGAAAATTATATTTTAAAATTCAAAATATTTTAAACACTTTATCCTTATTTAAAATGATTTTTTAACATTAAAATCATTTTTCTCTAATTTATTTAATACACTAAGTAAATAAATTAAATATCATTAATATTCAAATAATTATAAATATTAATGAAAAATATCCTAAATAGTCAAAAGTTAATTTTCATAATTTAAAATAATTTTTAAACTATTATTGTAATATTTAGAATTTATTTTCTATTTTTAATTATTTTCCTGAAATTAGGAAAATAAAATTATTAGAAACCGTCACTATAGCCTGTAGCGACGCTTTCTGTCGTCTTAGGTGTTCTTGGGCTCAAGAACACTGATACCCGGCAAAGCAAGGGTCATAGTTTAACCACGATTAATTCTCATATCAAATAGTTTCTGGGCCATGTTAAACATTAATCATGTAGTGCATTTATGTAATACTGCACGAAACAATCATCAACTTGGCCATACAATTACATAGCTACGCGATCAAAAGCTTCAAAGTAGCTATCAGAAGCTTTTTGGGTTTTCTGGGTTACCCAGAAACCCAGACAGCTTCGACTGCCTACTTTGTGGCTCAATTATCCAACTGTTCTGTTCATCAAATTGGTTATATTGTGGTTCAAGTCTACAGAACACATGTCAAGGAGCTCATAGTAATCAACAAATCAGTTCAAAAACAACACATTCTTCAGATACAGCTCGGTCAAAGGCTGTTAGAAGTGGTGTTCATCCGGTTTCTGGGTTTTCCAGAAACGACAATCATGATTGACAGGCCTAGTTTGACCATTTACTACACTTGATCTATTGACTTTTAGAAAGATATAAAGCCATGGATCTAAAGTCCATATTACAGGCTATAAACTGGATACAAACAAATCATCAAAACACTTAAAAATTGACAGATCAAGGCTTAACAAAGCCTTGTCAAACGTTGGTTTAGGATTTATGGGTTACCCAGAAATCAACTGGTCATGCCCGGTCAACGGGTTTTGACCGTGAATAACATGCAATCTAGACATCAAATAACTGTGATTTCACTTCCAGATCAAAGACCTCACGTCAGACTATGAATCTAAACCATAAAATAAGAAAATTCATAAACAAGTAGAGATCTAAGGCCATTGACATTAGCTTGTCAGACGACTTTAGGGTTCAAGAACAGTTTTTCAAAAACTCCATTTTAAAGCCTTTTGATGCTATAGATCTATGACATATCATCATAGATCATCTTAAAACATCTTCTAGCACTAATTTAAACACATAAACAAAAACTTGAACTTAACATACATGATCTAGGTTGAGTTTAGGGTTTTACCTTTCTATTCCAAGCTTTGATCTTTGATCTCCTTATCTGATCTTAGTTTTCAAAGGGGTTATCTAGTGATTGAATCACTTTAGATTTTTAGAGGTTTGGGAGAGAGAAATGTAGGTGGATTGTTAGAGCACAAATGAGCAAGTTTGGAACATTTTATCTCTCTCAAATCTATATAGAATATTTAGATACAATGTATACAAGTATGCAAGGTGTCAAATTGGATCAGATGTGCTGAGATTTAAGTCACAATGTCAAATTAGTAGGTGAACAACTCTTATTTTGGAAAGATATACAAGTTAACAATTAAAGAAATCCAAAAAGGGCATTTTAGTCAATAGCCTTGAAATTTTAATGGCAATCTCGTCTTTTGTCTAACCCTTAGGGTTTAACCCTAAGGTTTTATGCATTGATTTTCTAGCATTTTGAAATTAGAATTAAGTGAAAATTTTTAGTTTCTAAAATACCAATTAGGGTTTTCTAAATTAGTTTAGGCTTCCAATTACATTTTACTTGAACATTAGGTTTAATAGTACACTAGTTAGCATTAGGGCTTATAATTAACAATTAAGGTTTCCATTTAGCAATTAGGGTTTCTAATTACTAATTAGGGTTTCTAATTTCTAATTAGGGTTTCTAATTAATTAGGGTTCCTTAGTATAATTACGGTTTTCCTAATTAACTTTAAATTCTATATTATGAGACATAAATCATATCACAAAATCACTACACAGTCTTGGATCTCCCATTTGAGTTTCAAAATAGGATTAAACAAATTAATGTTAGGGTTTTGACATTATACTCCATAATTGACCAACCATTATCGGTCCACATATACAGTACATATTTATAAAGACCTTTGAAATATACTTAATATAATATTATTATTCTCTTTTCTTATTCCAAAACCATAATTAGGGTTTGGATTGCATATCCGATTTATCTTACACATATATACCATTATTAATTAAGTTAAATAATTAAGTTAATTAATCAAATAAATTCATATAATAAAATAGTTATTATAATAATTCTATAATCATTTCATATATTATTAAATAAAATAATAATCATATTTTCATGGAAAATAATTAATAAAAACATTTCTACTAAAAAATTAATTATTAAAAGAATATAATTTATAATGATCAATAATAATAATAAAAAATAATATTTGTAATTATTCATGTAATAAATAAATTTTTATTTATCACATAAATACATACGCTTTATCTTGTACATATCATTACCTTTAAAAAATATTTATACGCAAAATTTCAGGTTTAATTATATAGAAAATATCGGGTTATTACACTTTGACTAGCTGTTCTTTGATTGTAAGGAAGACTTTCTGACACTCATCATTCCATTTCATGAAGGAGTTCTTCCTTAACAACTTGAAGATCGGTTCACAGGTTGCTGTGAGTAGGGAGATGAATCTGCTAATGAAGTTGATTCTTCCCAAAAAATCCCCAGATTTCCTTCTCTATCTGAGGAATGGGCATTTCTATGATGGCCTGGATTTGTGGGATCCAACTCAATCCCCTTGTGGCTGACTAGGAATCCTAGCAACTTGCCTGATTTAACGCCAAAGGCGCACTTGGATGGATTCAACTTCAGGTTGTACTTACGCAACCTGTTGAAGAGCTTTCTAAGATGGTCTAGGTGGTCTTCCTCCCTCCAGGACTTGATAATGATGTCATCCACATAGATCTCTATCTCCTTATACAATAAATCGTGGAAAAGGGCCATCATGGCTCGCTGGTAGGTAGCTCCGGCATTGATGATGTAACGACCGAGAAATTCAGATCCATTGTAAAATAATTTTATTTAATTAAATAATGAATAAAATTATATTAATTGTTATTATTATGTGTTAGTAAGATGAATGTCGTTCTATAACCTAGAAACGTTGGAAAGTCATAGTATTTTAACTACGAGAAGGAATTAAAGTGTTTGAATTTCCAAGAAAAAAATAAAAGCTTTTCGAGAAATTTTCCGAAAAACACTTTTCATCGATTTTCGCTCGGGAATTATTTTTGAACATCCGAGAAATACGAAATGATAGAATATCGAGGTTAGATGGATTATGTAATAATAATTCAAGTATGGAAAACGTAATTTTTCGTATGCGGATTTAATTCGAGAAAGTTAGGAAAAGTAAAGCGTTAGAAGCTAATGCGATGATCGTATGATATGTATGTATTATACGAGGTAATGAATACGAGTATGATACTATGTATTATACGAGTATGTATGAATGATGGTATATCATATATTATGAATTAGTATACGAGTTAGAATACGAGAATAATACGTTATAAGGCTTTTAGCCAAATGACATGGACTTGTAGGATTGTTTAGCATATTATAAAGTCCAATAGAATTGAATGTGCAAGCCCAAGTGTTTGTTAATGTGAAGTCCAATTAAGTTGGTTAATACAAGCCCAAAGCTTAAGTTAAGCAAATTAAACCTAAGCCCAAGCTATGATCCAATGGGTTAGGGTGACCCATGGTGCAACCCATGATCATATGATTATTCTTGGTGACCAAGATAATTATGTGGTGACCAAGATAATGTTGTGATGACCAAGTAATTAGTGTAGGGAGCAAGTTTACTTAGTAATTAAGTAATGAATAGTAAGGAGGTGGGATGGCCTAAATGACTAAACTACCTTAATCTAGCAATTCCTATAAATAGAGAGCTAGATTGTTCATTAGTTGTTTGTTAGATTTCATCCAACAACTTTCAACTTGCAAAGTGCTTATTGGTTAGAGATAATAAGTTAGGAAAAGTTAGACTTTGAATCAAGAATTAAGAACAAGAAAGATTCAAGAGTTCATCAAGGGTAAGACTCTTGTCAATTAATCTTCCAACTCCTCTATGATAGGTTAATAAGAGAATGAATAATCAATGGATTTAAGCCGTATAAGTCATGAATAAGTAATTCAAGCTTAAGTAAGTTATGACCTTATGAAGAACATATATGAACTTGTCATATGTTTACATGAATGAAGTTAGTATAGTAATGAGATGTAAGAATGATGGTTAAAAGACACAAATCATTACAAGTCATGAGAAATAAAATTATTGGTAGTTTATACTTTGATAAGTTGTAAACTCATGAAGAACAAGTAATAACTTATCATGTAAATAAGTTAATGTAATATATATGTTAAGATGTTGGTATGATGGATTGAGTCCATTTGAAACGATGAACAAATCATAAGTAACGAAGTTATGCCGGAATTCTCACGATTGGACGATAATCGTCGAATTCGTAAAATTCTCGGAATGAAAGTCGAATTTTGATATTGAGCTTGGAAACGTTGGTTTTCAACAGGAACAAGTCTTATTTGGCATTATAGAGTTTTGGACTCAAAAATGACCGAATTCCGACTTAGAATGAAGAAAATAGCGTTGAACATTCACGAACGTTTATCGTTTTCATTAAAAATGAACTCATAAGTGAATTTCGAGTTAACGAAGTCGAAAATGTAAAATTCTTGCATGAACCCGTAGAATATGTAATTTTTGAACTAACGACTTTTGATTGAGCCAATTCGGACTTATAACGAAGACGTTATGAGCCTGGGAATCTCACATAAGAAAAAGTCTCAGAAAATTTTTAGGTGCAGCCGTAAAAGCGGCACTGCAAGCGCCACCCAAGGCCAAATAGTGGCACCGCGAAGACACCAAAGGCCATAAACCACTGGAGTTTTGTGCCATAGCGCGACTCGTAATGCTGGGACTCACACCGTAGTGCCGAGTCTGGTCCTCAGCCCCTGAAGAATGGCACCGCAACGCGACTTAAGTAAGGGAAACTAGCGCCGCAACTCCAGCCTTAGGGTTTGCATAGAAATGAATGGTTATGAAGATAAAAAGAAAGATAGAGAGTTAGTACAACCTTAAGGAACTTGATGTAACATTCTTAATTGATGTTAAAGACCTTAAGCATTGCAACTGAAGGTTGACGAAAGATTAATTGAATGACAGAACAACGTAATGTGATAAGCCGGAACCAATAATAAGCAATCTAATACATAATTAGATTGAGAAGAAGGGTAAGATTCGTTAGGAACCATGTGAGATCCCGAATTTTATGAAATGAAAGTATTTAATTTTCTTATAATTATTATTTTATTAAATTAATAAAGGTTAAATTTAAGGGTGATATTTGAAAATTTTACAAAGTATGCAAGTTGTTATAAAATATTCGATTGGTCGGGGAATATTCGTTTTAACAGGGAATATTCGTACGACGGCAGAATCAATGATGGACCCCACAACAGAAGTATTGTCATAATTAGAAAACAACTAAAATATCTTTTTATAAAAATAACGGCGAAAGTTTTACCGTTAAAACTGTTGAACTACCCTTAGTAAAAAAAGCGATGTGCGTGCGTGGTTGCATAGTAGCACACGGTATTGATTATTGATGCTTACATAAGAAGTCACTCAGTTATACTCAATTATTGCCACAGTAATTGCTGAATCATATCTCTCCTATTATTGATTTAATTATTGTCACAGTATCATCTGCATAATATGTTATATTATTAAATCAATAATTGAGGCGACAAAGTTATTCATATTATTATTTGCAATATTAACAATGTCAGAAGTTACATCGAGGACAAGTTTGGTCACCTAATTGCGCTACCATAAGGAGAAATCCTTATCGGAAAGCCCCTCTTTCACGGAATGACTCAGTTTGTTAAATATTGTGAATTACAATATTAATGATGAATAAGTTCGTGTTGATTAAAGATGAAATTGATAGTTCCATTGTGTTGGAATTATTAGTGTTAGTGAAAATCGACATTTATTTCGATAATAATTGATGTCTGGAGGTTATATTGACCAATCGGGTAATTAACCGGATAAATGAGCAATTAATTGCTATTAATTCACATGCTTATAACTATGTATTCACATGTGTGTACTATTGATTCACATGATTTACTATTAGGGGAGTTGGTGCAAGATTGATAATACTTGTATGACTAAATTAAAAATGGAGGTATAGATGAAGGTACTATACTGTAATTGTTTTTTATCACATGTTTAGAACTATTGAGTCACGTGATTTACTATTGATTCAAATGATTTACTATTAGGGGAGGTGGTGCAAGTTTGATAAAACTTGCAAGACTAAATTAAAAATGAAGAAAAAGAGGGAGGTATTATACTGTAATATTTCGAGCCCCAAAACGTGTAATTATTGAAAATATATTTTCCTATAAATAGAAGCTCATTCTTCCTTCATTTCTCACCAATTAACTAAGTCTCACAAGAGCAATTATTATAGAGAGAAATTATAGAGAGAAAGAAGAAGAGAAGTCTGCTACCTCACTATTCCAGTATCTAGTTTTCTTCTAAGGTAAGGGGTATTATTCTTTCGTATTCATGAAGAGAGTTATTTTCTTTCAATACTCGTAAGGATTGTTATTCTATTCTTAATTATTATGTTGGAATAACTCATCATCGCAAGTACCGCATACATGGTGAAATTCTTCTGTTATTCCATTCTTTATTATTCGGTTGGAATAACCTGTCTGTGTGGTCTATCGCATGCCTGGTGAATTCTGTTGTTATTCCATTCTTTATTATTCTGTTGGAATATTTTATCTGTACGGATTACGCATGACCTAGTTAGATTCTTTATTATTTCGTTGGAATATCATGTCTGTGCGGATTACGCATGACCTGGTTCCATTCTTTATTATTCTGTTGTAATATCCTGTCTGTGCGGATTACGCATGACCTGGTTCCATTCTTTATTATTTTGTTAGCAATAATCTGTCTGTGTGGTCTATCCCATGCATGGTGAATTCTTCTATTATTCCATTCTTTATTATTCTGTTGGAATAACATGTCTATGTGGATTACCGCATGCATGGTCAATGATCCTTCGTATTCATTCTTTATTAAATTGTGGAAATGATCTATCTACGTGGATTACCGCATAGTGGGTGAAAATCCATTTGCAGTTTCGTATATTCTATTATACTTGTATGAGATATCATTTCTTTTGTACTCTTCATGGAATATCATTTTCTTTGGTATTTTTTTTAAGAGTTACTATTCATGGGTTACTATTCACCCAGTTACTATTCACTCTGGTATTATTCACTCGGGTATTCGGGGTACTTTTCGTGCCAGAGTACTATTTACGAGTTACTATTCACCCGATTAATATTCACTCTAGTATCATTCACTTAGGTATTCGGGACACTTTTCGTGTCGGAGTACTATTCACGGGGTACTATTCCTAAAGTTCTATTCACGGGGTACTATTCACCCAAAAAATATATTTCTTTTCTCATTCAAATTATTTTGGTACATGAATATTATTCTTGAATTTTACTCTACAAAGCGAAGATCATGTCGACAATTTGGGCGTTATTGATTGCTGGATAAATTAAATTATAAATCTTTAAAATTTATCCTTGAACTTATTTTATTGAATTAGTATGTCATTGTCATCATCTTCATGCTTATATTATGATTAAAGACATCTTTGGCTTACGTGCATAGATGGACTTGGTATAATTATGACCAGGGATTATTCAGTATAATCATGACCGTAATGTGACGAATGATGTGGTAAAAGTCCTCATTGGCCTGTAGTTCATTGATGGACAGTTGTTGTTATGATTATGACTAGGGATTATTCGATATAATCATGATCATTGATGATTACATGAATATCCTTGGTCGTGGTGCAGGGATGATTCGATTTTATTTATTAAGCTGAGTCTTAGCGATAAAGTTGATGAAAAACTTTTTAAATCATAGAAGATAGTAGATTTTATGCTCTACTTGACTCTTCTAATGGATTACTTATTTCTGCTACAGTTGTTGATCTAAAACTTGTTGTCTATTGTATTCTATTAGTTGTTATCTTGGTTGAAGGCTAAGGATAATTTATTCTACATTATCTTAGTCATAATATTTCTTACTGGGCTAGTTGAGCTCACCCTTTCTTTCATTGTTCTCTTCAGGAAATGAGAATATAGTTGGGACGAGTCGGGGAATGGAGTGATGGTCCAAGATAAATGGCTTTAGTAGTCCTCACTATTCTACGGAATAATGTGATAATAATTATAATGAGGACACCATTGAGTGTAGATATTGTCTAGATAATAATATTCTTGTTTAAACTCTCAGCTATGTTTTGTCGTATTTTTCACGACTGTTGTATAATTAAGTTGTATTTGAATTTATGTACCATGTATCTGGCGACTCAAGATGGGTGATGTATACCTGTTTTGGGGGCGTCACACCATGTATGTTTATTCATGACCTAATGTGTTACGTTATGTGATACATATTGTAGAGACCTTAAAGACTTAAAGTGAACGTGTAATAACAGTAGCAGACATTGAACGAAAGTGTTCTAACCCTTGTGTCAGTTCAATCTGGACAAGATTTGTGATTCATGTATTCTTACGCATGAATTGATGTATGATGAAGTCAAAGCCAATTCTTTCGGCTAGACTTACGTTATGTTGGATTTCTTATAATCTATTGAAGTATTGTCAATGTTTTATCAAACTATGTTGGTATGTTTTTCAAATGAAGACTGAGTATGCTAAAATGTTTTGTCGTCAAACGATAAGCACTTGAGGTTGCCACAACTTAAACATACATACGTTTAAAGAATGTAATGTTTATTAACATAGAGTACTATAGGCTGATTAACTAGACGTGCTCATAAGATATGTCGGACTTACGCACTTAGTGTCGGCTTGTCCTTTTCAAAGAAAGTATGAAATGCTCATGGTCTTGGACCGGAATTGATGTTTTACTGAATATTTTCATTGTAAAACGTTTTGAAGAAAAAGAAGTGCTATTTTGAATTATCAGTAGTCATTCATAAATATTGTTTAGTTATTGAAGATATACGATTCCTATGTTTCAAGCATGTTAATTAATTGGAATTGTTGTACTTGCTGAGCTTGTTATGCTCACTCTTGCTTGAACCATATGAATGTAGCTAAGACCGAACGGACTGAAGGATCCGGTAAAGATAAGGGAAAGGCTAAGGCAAACTATTGAACTGTTTATGTAATAGTATAGGTTTAATATTGTAATGTATTTGATATTATGACAAAGAACTTGTGTATTGGTTATAAAGAACCTGGGAAGGGAATATTGTTTTGGAATATATATATAAGATATATTCGTTCTTTTGGGGCATTTTAATTGAATGTATGTGTGAACTGTAGCACCGTGTAGCACCATATGCCGAATTGGAAGATACTCGGATTTGGGGGCGTCACAGATGAGGCCAAATGACAACCATCTGTAGCAAAAGGTTCCTCAAGGAGTGATGAATGTAGTTTTCTCACGATCCTCGTCAGCAACCCTAATTTGATGGTACCCCACAAATCAATCAGCAAAGGAGTACATGTCGTATTGAGCTGTATTATCAATGAGTATGTGGATGAATGGCACGAGAAAACTATCTTTGAGGCAAGCTTTATTCAGATCCATGTATTCCACGCAAACTAGCATCTTCCCTCCCAGTTTGGGCATGAGGACTATGTTGGATAGCCATTCAAAATATGTTGACACCATGATGATGCCTGCTTGAAATTGTTTTACAAATTCTTCTTTAACTTTTAAACTCCACTTAGGTTTTAATCGCCTGAGCTTCTGCTTGACTGGCTTGAACCCCTCCTTGATGGGGAGGCGATGAATGATAATGTCAGTGGATAAATTGACCATGTCTTTGTGAGACCATGCAAACACATCCTGGAATTGGGTCAATAGAGTCACCATGTCATTCCTTTGGTTTGGAGTGAGGTCCGTACCAATCTGGATTTGTTTGGGGTTTTTTAAGGTTCTGAGATTGAAAGAGGTGGTTTGATCAAGATTTGGCTTGGATTTGTCTTCGACCCCTTCTTTGATCTCCTGAGGTATCTCATAGTTCTCTTGTATTTCCATCATGTCTGAGTCCAACTTTACATCAAAGTTACAGTCCTCGTGGAGAATAGACACCTCATCAACAAGTTTAGGCACATCTAAATTTAGAGTCCTGAAACAAAATGCTTTCACTTGATATATGAAACTGTTCAATCATATTAAGTGTTAGCATGTAATGGCAAAAGTAACTGCTAATACTGTATAGAAAAAATAAGCAGTTATTGTTATCTACAGCGCAGAGAGAGTTTCTGCCCTTTTTACCCTCGTCAAAAAATACAAGGAGTGCTACTCCAATTTCCAAGGGCAAAGTCCTGATGGATGGATATGATGAAGGGGTTGTTATCGTCCTCCTTCTCCCGAATGATGACCATGATATTTAGACAATCATCGTTTGGGGTGACCCTTTTTGTACTGTCTGTGTGGACTATGATGCGTATGTTTGATAAGCGCCTTGCAATGTCCTGCTTGTGCCTCCGATCCTCTTCCTCTGCCTCCAGATCAGGTATCAAGACTTCTTTTCCTTTGACCGGTATCGGCTTAGGAAATAACATAGTCATCACATGTGCAGGAACCTTTACTGAAGTCCTTATAGATTCAGCCCCTGTAGGTCGTGGCAATCGACGTATGGCTGAAGATGAAAGAACCGATGTATGCTCTTCTTTAAGAGGGGTGATTTTGTTATTTTGTCCAACTGAGATTCAGGTACATGATTTCCTTTTTTCGGTCTCTTGGTTCCTCCATGTGCAAAGGATTCTGTATGTATGGGTATTTGTGGACCCTGAGTGGACTTGTGAAGTTCTCTAAGTAGAACAGCCAACTCTGTAATTTGGTCACTAGAGACAGGAGTAGGATTAGACTGGCCAGGTGTAGCCATGCTTGGCTGTAGGCTTACTGCCTTTTTGTATTTTGAATGGGTTACTGGACCAATTATTTCCCTACAAAAAGACTTATGTAGTTTAGTCTTAATGGAATGTACGAATGTTACATGCCACGTAATGTGTCAGTCTAGGAGTGTTATCCCACGAAACAGATGTCAGTTGACAAGATAGCTGTGAGACCCCGAATTTTATGAAATAAAAGTATTCAATTCTTCTATTTTGGTAAATAGTTAAATTGATAAAAGTTTAAAGTTAAGGGTGACATTTGAAGATTTTTCAAAGTAAGTTATGATGAAGTTTTGTTTTATTAGTATTATTAATGTAATAAAACAGAAAAGCTTTTTATATAAAAATGTAATACTTTTATAAAGTTATTAGTTTTATTAGGCTAATAGTAAAGTCTTTTTTATATAAAATAGAATACTTTCATAAAGTTATCTATTTTATTAGACAATAAATAGAATATATTATATTTTATTATGCATAGTATTGCATAGTGCTGCGTAGTATTTTGCATAGTAAAATCTTTTTATATAAAATAGAATACTTTTATAAAGTTATTCGTTTTATTAGATTATAAATAGAATATATTATATTTTATTTAAATATTTTGCTTTAAATATGGACCGTCCGATTAAAAGTAAATCAATCTGGACAGTTCATGAATTAGTTACTATGCAGTCCATTCTTCTATAAAAAGAAGCTCATTCCTTCATTATTTCTTACGAATTCACTGAAACTCTAGAGAGAGAATTCTCCTTCTATAATCTTGAGCGTATTTCTTTAGAGTTTAAGAAAACTTTGAGCACAATACAAGTTTTCTTCAAGTACATTCCCGCCCTACTCGTCAGAGTACTCTTCTTTATAAGGTAAGGGATATTATTTGTTGTACTCGTAAAGGGTATTATTTTTTTTCATATTCCTGAAGAGAACTTCTGTTATTTCATTCTTTATTATTCTGCTAGAATAACCTGTCTCTGCAAAGTACCGCATACATGGTGAAATTCTTCTATTATTCCGTTCTTTATTATTTTGTCGGAATATCTTGTATGTGCGTTTTACGCCGGACCTGGTTCCATTATTTATTATTCTAAATTTTTTATTCTGTCAGAATATACTTTCTGTGCATTTACGCCGGACCTGGTTCCATTATTTATTATTCCGTATTTATTATTACGTTTTAATATCCTGTCATGCATCTTGCTTTATGTGGGACTGGTTCCATTATTTATTATTACATTGGGAATAACTTTTCTGCATGCGGTCTCTATCGCATGCATGGTGAATCCTTCATTATTCCATTCTTTATTATTCATTGAAATAACTTTTATCATGTGGATTACCACATGCGTGGTGAATGATCCTTTATATTCATTCCTTATTAAATTGTGGAAATGATCTGGTTACGTTGATTATGATGAGAGTCATAATAAAAGCATTGGACTGATGAAAATCATGGGTATATGAAGTATTAGTAAGTGTTATGATGAGTTATGTTGGTTATTATGAGAAAACATGAAAGTTTCTTAGAAATCACAAAGAGTTGAAAATCAGATTTTGGTGAAAATAGAACATGAAATTCAATTGACCATATCTCCTATTATATTTTGAATTTTTTAGTGTGGTCAAATTCTAGAGTTAGACCTATGAGTTTTGTAGCATCTCCAAGTGGAATCACTGGAAAAGATATTGTAGATTTTCGTGTGGACTGATTTTAGCAAAGGAGTCAAAAGCTGGAAATTACCAAAATGCTACTGTCCAGATTTTTAGAAGGGCTGTTTCGGCCACTTAATCTGTGAGAAAATTTTCGGCCTTTTGGGACATGAAAGTATACAGTATAAAGTACCTCCTGTCCAAAAAAGAGCTCATTCCGACTTAAAATGAACAAGTTATGACCATTTCAATATTTAGGTTTTTTCGACGAAAAGCACTATAACCGGAGTTCTATAACTCCGATGAGCATAAAATTTAAACTGGAAGATCACGTTAACATGTGTAAGATCCTGCCAAGATTTGGGAATTTTTGGAGTTAAACTTGAGGTAGCTAATTTCTTAAGGAATTAATTAGAAATTAATTTTTGAAAAATAGTAAATGAATTTTAAAAATTTCGAGAAAAATATATGTTCATTATGGGACTATATTCTGCTAAATCCCAGAAAAGAAATATTTTTGGGACTGATTTGGTATTTTTCATGAAAATGGTTTAATTCTGAACATATGAGTTAAATATGTTATGTGAAGTAACAAAGTTGGAAAATAGGATTTTATGGCTTGGAAATCCTATATAAGGTATATGCATATTTTTTGATGAGGAATTTAATCATTGGTGATGAAATCTTATGAGTATGGCATTTTGGAATGATTAAATGCATTATTTGGTAAAGTGTAAACAATTGAAATAAATTATTTATAAGTTTAAGAAGTGATTAAAATATTATTATGATATTAATAATATTAGATTATGAGTAGTTGATAATATTTGGATAAATTTAAAGTCTTTAATATTTATCCTTGTTTTCGTTTGATTAATACTTATATCATTGTCATCATCCTCATGTATATATTATGTTGAAAGTCATTTGTGACCTGTAGTGCATAGATGGACTTGGTATGATTATGACCAGGGATTATTCGGTATAATCATGACCGTAATGTTACAAATGATGTGGAAAAAGTCCTCATTGGTCGTAGTGCATTGATGGACAGTTTTTGGTATGATTATAGCTATGGATTCTCTTCGGCCATGGGTGCAAAGATGAATTATTTTATGGCATGATCAGGACTGTTGATGAAAACATGATTATCTTTGGCCCGTAGTGCATGGATAATTCGTGGTCGTGATACTAAAAGAATATCCTTGGCCTATAGTGCAGGGATGAATTGATGATGTGGATTAATTATTGAGTTGAGTCTCAGCAATGAAATATTAATTCATGGATGTGATAATAATGAATATCCTTGGCCGTAATGCATGGATAATTCATGGATGTGATATTAACGAATATCCTTGGTCGTAGTGCAGGGGTGATTCGATGATGTGGATTATTTATTAAGCTAAGTCTCAACGATAAAATATTGATAATAAACTTTTAAATTTGTAGAAGATAGTAGATATCATGCTTTACGTGACTCTTCTAAAATACAGTTGTATGTCTTTGGCCTGTAGTGCAAAGATGAATTGTTAATGAATATCTTTGGCCGTAGTGCAAAGATGAATTTATTAGTATGATTATGAGCAGGGATTGTGATTTGGTATAACCATGATTTTTGATGTTTCAGGTGAAGATAGGTGATGAAAATTATTTTCGTTCTAGGTACGAAAAGGAATTCAGAATCACAATTATGATTATGAGTTATTCATATGATTGTGGATAGGAATTGTTGATTGACGTTACAGGGATAAAACATTATTGGTGGACTTTTAACATGGAGAAGATAATAGACCTGATGGTCTATTTGACTCTTTTAATGGATTGCTCGTTCCGCTACAACTATGGTTAAAAAGTTTTATCATCTACCGTATGTTCTAAATCTCTGATTTATTATTGACAAAAGCTATTGATAATTTAATTATCTTTAGTTATGATATTCTTCTTTGGGCTAGTTGTGCTCACCCTTTTGCTTCACAATTCTTTCGTGTAATAAGAGTGTATTTGGGTTGAGCGGGGATAACAGGGAATAGAATCTGAATTCTATAAATTTGTTTGAGGTTCTCCCTAAATAGTATGAAAATAATTTTATTGAGAACTTTAGATAAGTGTGTCGTATTGTATACATCATTTGATATTTAGTTTTGGTGAACCGAATAGGGTGAGGCGAACCCAACTTTGGAAGGGTGTTTTGTCAATATCATACAAGATGTCTAATGACATACAACCTTGTGTTATCATAAGACAGGGTTGTGCACATCCACTTGCTGAGTATATCTACGAGCACTACCTATATGATCTTGGAGTTTATTTGAAATATAATTTTCACTTGGAGACAGTGGAGATAGTTATATGTCAAGAGAAGACTCACCATTGGAAGGAGCATGATAGTAATCTTCTCATTTTTCTTTGGGGTCTATTGGGTTAACCAAGGATAATTCTCTGGACATATGATATCTACCATAACTTAGATTCATGGCCTCCTATGTACGAAGGTTTCCTTGAGCACTTTCAAAAGATTTTAATTTTTAAAATAGTTTTTAACTATACCTTTATGTAAGGTGCAATTGTGACATAAGTCAGAGTTGGTATATGTATTTGTATTTAAACTCATAGTATACATGTCGTCATATTTTGCACGACAGTTGTATAAATGTAGTTGTATTTGATTTTTATAGTGTATTTTCTGGCGACTCAAGATGGGTGATGTATACCTATTTTGGGGACGTCACAATAGCATGGTAGGATTTGATAAAAAAAAGGGAATGCATGTACACATATTCCTTTATATTTTTCATTACATTGAGATTTACATGGAAATGAAATTACAAGTAATTGATTTTATAAGTAATTGAAATGGGAAGGTATGAAGAGACTTGCCTCCACGTTTGGTTTATCAGAGGCTGGCCTATCTTAGGTTACTCTCGCGATTTTTTGGCATAAAGGTTCCCAAATCATCACAATTTACTTGACGAGAAGTTAATCCGGTCTTTCAACTGGAGTGAATTTGGGTGGTTCCTTTCCTGAGCCTCATTGGAATTAGTCTTCCTACGAGTTCAGTAATCATACACCGACAGGATAGCCTCCTGGTGGAGGAACCACACAATATACATTCACATATAATGTGTTTCACCGTATGGAAATGATGACATGTGCGAAGAACTAATATCACAGGCAGATATGGTGCGAAGCACTAAGTGCAGTAAGTAATTGCATTAGTACACATTCATTCAAATGTAAATGTAACATCCACACACAAGCATATAACAGTTTTAAAAATCTTATAATAGCGGCTTAAGTCCTCTTATTTTAGTCCCCAGCAGAGTCGCCACCTGTCGACGTCAGGATTTTTATTTGTCCCTTTTCTGTTATTGTCTTTTGGTGTTCTCATGTTAGGTGAGATTTGTTTGAAAAAATAAGTTGTGAAAAAGTCCGACATTTATATGTCGACGATTTGACTGTAAGAGTCGCCAGTTGGTTTTTTAAATGGTTGTACCAACATAACCAAGAAAATGTTTGCACATTGACCCAGTGATGTGATACTGCTAAACGGGTTTGTGAACCTGAGATTTATTAGGGTCTCTGGACTTGGTTATGCGAAGGAAAGGTGTTATGCACCCCCCGACATCCGTGTTGCCACGGTGACCGCCACTTTTCAATAAACTGTTATATGAATGTGTGTGTGTGGGTCAATGTGCTGTTATTTGGCAGTAGTGTGAGGCCTCATTCGCACCTATATACACAGGGTTTGAATTTATGTAAAAATTCAGTTTTAAACAAGATATAGCAATGATGTTTTGTAAAAGAATTTTTTCAAACCCTTATGCTCAATAATGTACAAAGCAGTCCCGAACTCTTTATGAGCATGGGAGCCATCTAAGGAAATCCAAACACCGTGAATAAATTTACAAATTTTTTACAGCTGAAAATGTCCATCACGGGAACCGAATCTAGATTCAGTAAACTGAATCTGTGATCACATGATTCCTAGGCTCATATGATGTCGTAGTTTATATGAAAAGGTGTATGTAGTTATATATATATATATATATATATATATATAAGCTGTAAATATATATATACAGACATGATCAACCACCATGAACCACCTTCATGGGGGATCAAAAATATAAATATATAAAAGCGGTGAATATATAGAGAGACAAGATAAACCACCACGAAACACCTCCACGGGGGATCAGAAATGTAAATAAAGCAATAAAAACAAGATCAACCACCACGAAGCACCTCCATGGGGGATCAAAAATGACAATAAAGCTGTAAAGACGATCAACCGCCACGAATTAAACTCTAGGCGGGTCGAAATGTATATATATATATATATAATCGGTAAACGCACAGGATATATATCCATCCCGACTCAGTTTATCATTTTAGCGATTTGTCGTTATATATATATTTAAAAGTAGTAAATGCTCTGGATGTAAAATCCAGTCTCATCAAACAGAGTTCGACAATAGTTCATATATATAAGATATATATATACTTATATATATGCTTATATATATAAGCAAATAAACGCTCATGATGTAAAATCCAGGCTCAATCGAGGCATAACTCGATAATGTTAGTCCACATATATAAATATATATAATATATATATATATATGTACAAAGAAACATAAAAACCGCGGACCGAAGTCCGGGCATACACACGCAACACGACTCTCAACGTGAAGAACAGTGTGTGAAAAGATGAAGAGAAAGGCTTTAAGGTGTATAAGAAGGCTTACAGTGGACTGCCATAGAAGACTTCAATAACTTTAAAGGGATGAACACTTGGCTCCCGCCGATAAAAATATAGCAATATATAAGCTCACAAGTGTTTAAAATGAGAAAGCACTCAGTTTATAGTGTGTACAGAGCAAATTGGATAGGGCTTCCTCACATTTTCTCTTGCAAATATGGCCACCCCAAGCCCTTTATTTATAGAGGGGGAGACGCAAGTGTACCTGCGGCAGCAGTAGGTGTACCTGCGGCTGCCTGGGGTGCCCAGGGCAATGTGGGTCTTGACGTCTCGAAGTACCTGCTGTTTGCTCGAACCTTCATAACTTTCAATCCGTGAGCCCAATGGAAGCATGCCATACCATTCCGGAAAGCTCTTTCCGAGAGAAACGTAATGACATAGGATTTGCCCATTTTTGATTTTGGGAAGATGGGTCCATGACCAAAATGGCATTTTTGAGTTTCCGTCAAGTAGTCTGTTGAGCCATTTTGCGTAGTTTGTGCTCAGAAGTTAAGATATGGTTCTTGTGGGACTTCTTTTGAAGAAATTTGAGTTGAAATGAGTGTATTTGATTTGAGTTGAAGTTAAGTTGGCAAAATGACCATTTTACCCCTCCTGGGGTTATCTACAGTTTTTGCACAGTTGTAGAAGTCTTTTCTCAGGGTTATATCTGAGGTTGACTTGATGTTGACTTTTAATGTCCTCACGGTTATCTCTGAGGTTGGCTTGACCTCCTGGGGTTATCTCCAGGCTTTGAACTTGATCCCCTAGGGCTATCTTCGGGGTTAAAATTGACTTTCCTGGGGTTATCTCCGGGGTTAAAAACTGTTTTTCCAGGGTTATCTCCGGGGTTGGAAACTGGATCTCCTGGGGCTATCTCCGGAGTTAGAATTGATGTTGTGGTCCTCCAGGGTTATCTCTGGAGTGTGAAAAAGGTGTTTTTGTCCTCCTGTATAGTTAGTAACAGGAAAACAAAATTTTGATTGTCTACAACTTCATACTACACAAGAAAGCTTTATATCTCATGCTATACTCTTTTTTAGGTATATATCTAAGTCATCATACCAAGTTCTCAACACATAGCATAAACAAAACCAAAGAACTAATTACGAGAATGCAGTGCCCACTACACACCTAAATATAAATCAATAGCAGCTTGCCCATGCCCTCGAACTAGAAGCAGTAAGTTGCTCTGTTCTGCATAGTATTACTCAACTTTGATTTTTATCGATTTAAACTTATTCCAAATAATCATTAAAGAGTTCATATATGTAAGCCTACTTCTTAAACACATTATAACATGTTAATTCATATCAATTGACATAGAAAATCAAGTAATTTCAAGAACTAAATAAGACCCAATCCAAGAACACAATTATAATTTATACCTCCTTAAGCTTGAATTGGACTCCAAACAAACTGAGTATGCTTCTACAATTGTCCAGCAACTTAGAACTCTCAAACTCATACAATTATAAGTAACAAAAACTGAAAATGGAGCTTCTATTTATAAAGGAAACTTGGACTGGACATTTTCATTACACTGAGGTTGAAGTTCATGGTGTAATGGAAGAAAACATTGGTTAATTGAGATTGGTTTAACAACCCACCACCAGCCATCTTCTAGCTAATGAGTGCAGACTTGGAAGTTACATAAATTAGCTTTAGGTCACTGTTCATGTACTAGAAGGGTCACTTAATTTGGGACAAGAGTAAAATCTCAGCAATAAGTTATCTAAGGCTTGGTTTGGTTACTTTAATTCCCATAATGTAATCTTGATGTACAACTGTTACTATATTAGGAAATTAGGGATTAATTATATACTCACATCATATAATACATGTACATTAAATACACGCAATAAAATAATGCAGTTTGGTATTATTGTCCAGATATCTCCCATAATTATTTTTACTACTCTCTTAACCACATAATAACATTATTTAATATTAATGTTTATTTAAACATTTAATTCCTTTCCCAGTTTCTAGAATACACATATATTTAATTATTCATGTATTACAATTACATGAGATTTCATTGTAGTACTTGGTACCTTATATCAACATAATGTACTTTTATCCTATGATTTATTAATGCCACACATATAACAAATGTTTTCCATTTCATTGCTATAATACAAACTAACCTATCTCAGATCGACCATTTGGCGCAAATTGCTGCTTGATTTGTATATTTGAGGCGCGTAATTCTTATTGGTCCCTAGATTTGCCAAACTGGTTTAGCTTTAAGCCAGTTCCAACTTCTACCACCACACTACTTTCACATGATATGAATTAACTTCCATATTTGTGATATTACTAGTTTAAGAGTGTATTCCATATATGGAATCACATAATTATACGTAATTAATCTTTCTCTTAGTTTAACCACTTAAATTCCCTTCTCATGCCACACAAGGCATTTTTCAATTCTCAATCCTCATACAACTTCAATTTACACTAATTGAATTACTCATCTTATCGCACATCAATATTTATATTCAAATAAATAGACATTCTCTTATATTAAAATAATTATTAAATCATGAATTTCTCGGTTCTTACAATATATCCCCGTGGTTTATCTGATTACCAATTCAGAATCTCCAAAGATAGTTAACCGTCTGATACCCATTAATTGGGTAAGTTTTAACCCAATGATACATCCTTCATACTCAGCTGTGTTGTTGGTGCTAACAAATTGCAATTTGATAGTGACGGGATACTGTTCCCCCATAAGGGATACTAGAACTGCTCCAGCCCAGAACCTTCCATGTTTACAGCTCCATCAAAATACATCTTCCATGATTGGTGTGTATCGTCCTGACGGTGTAGCTGAACTGTCATTACCCCTTCATCGGGAATGTATGTTTCCAAGGGTTTGAAATCCCCGGACGGTGCGGTGGCCAGTTGATCCATAATTCCTTGACCTGTGATAGACTTTTGAGTCATGTAGACTATGTCAAATTATTATAGGATTAACTGCCATCTGGACAATCGGCAGTCGATAGTTCAACATGGGTTTGCTAAACACGTACTTGAGAGGATCCACGTAGGATATGAGATGGGTTGTGTGACCATGGAGGTAATGATGTAACCTCATGGAAGCCCATGCTAAATCACAACAAGTTTTCTCTATCAGAGTGAAATTGTGTTCACTGCTGCTGAATCTTTTGCTGAGGTAATAGATAGCTCGTTCTTGTCCTCTATCATATTATCCCAGCATGCAACCCATGATGTTGTCATTGATTGACGGGTACATGAACAGGGGAACACCATCCCTGGGAGGTACCAAAACAGGAGCTTTAACTAGCTGCTCTTTGATTATAAGGAAGGCTTTTTGACACTCATCATTCCATTTTATGGAGGAGGTCTTCATTAGCAACTTGAAGATAGGCTCACAGGTTGCTATGAGTTGGGAGATGAATCGGCTGATGAAGTTGATTCTTCCCAAAAATCTCCGTATTTCCTTCTCTGTCTAAGGTATGGGCATTTCCGTGATGGCCTGGATTTTTGTGGGATCCAACTCAATCCCTGAATAGGAATCCTAGCAACTTGCATGATTTCACGCCAAAGGCACACTTGGCTGGATTTAACTTCAAGTTGTACTTACACAACCTGTTGAAGAGCTTTTTGAGATGATCTAGGTGGTCTTTCTCCCTTCGAGACTTGACAATGATGTCATCCACATAGATTTCTATCACTTTGTGCATTAGATAGTGGAAAAGAGCCATCATGGCTCGCTGGTAGGTAGCTCCGACATTGATGAGACCGAACGACAATTGTCTGTAGCAAAAGGTTCCCCAAGTAGTGATGAATGCAGTTTTCTCACAATCCTCTTTAGCAACCATAATTTAATGGTACCCCGCAAAGCAATCAGCAAAGGAGTACATGTTATATAGAGCTATATTGTCAATGAGTATGTGGATGAATGGCACAGGAAAGCTATCTTTGAGGTAAGCTTTATTTAGATCCCTGTAATCCATGAAAACTAGTACCTTACCCTCCGGGTTTAGGCACGGGGACTATGTTGGATAGCCACTTAGGGTATGTTGATATCATGATGATGCCGGCTTGAAATTGTTTCATAATTTCCTCCTTAACTTTCAAACTCTAGTCAGGTTTTAATCACCGGAGCTTCTTTCTGACTAGGTGAAATCACTCTTTGATGGGGAGGCGATGTATGACGATATCAGTGGACAAACCGATCATGTCTTCATGAGACCATGCAAACACATCATGAAATTGGGTCAATAGAGTAACCATGTCATTCCTTTTGGTTTGTAGTAAAGTCCATACCAATCTGGATTTACTTGGGGTTTGCTGAGGTTCCAAGGTTAAAAAAGGTCGTTTGATCAAGATTTGGCTTGGGTTTGTCTTCGACCCATTCTTTGATCTCCTGAGGTATCTCATAGTCCTCTTGTATTTCCATCAAGTCTGAGTCCAACTTTACATCAAAGTTACAGTCCTTGTGGAGAATAGGCTCCTCATCAGCAAGTTTAGGCATATCTAACTTTAGAGTCCTGAAACAAAATGCTTTCACTTAATATATGAAATTATTCAATCATACAAAGTGATAGCATGAAAAGACAAAAGTAACAGCTAATATTGTACAACAAAAGTAAGCAGTTATTGTTATCTACAGGGCAGAGGGAGTTTCTTCCCTTTTTACCCTTGTCAGCAAATGCAAGGAGTGTTACTCCAATTGCCAAGGGTGAAGTCCTGGTGGACAGCGGTGATGAAGGGGCTGTTGTCGTCCTTCTTCTCCTAAATGATGACCATGATGTCTGGACAATCATCATCAGGAATGTCTCTGTTCATACCCTCCGTATGGACTATGACACGCATGTTCGACAGATGTTTATATATCTCTTCTTTACGCCTTCGATTACTTTCTTCCACCTCTGGATCTGGAATTAAGACTGATTTTCCTTTGACCGATATTAGCTTAGGAAACAACATAGCTACTACATGGGCAGGAACATTTAATAAAGGTCGTACCGGCTTAGCATCTGTAGGTTGATCGTGAGTGTTGCTCATCATGTGGCTGAAGATGAAGGAATCTATTTGTGCTTGTGAGGATTCCTGTGAGTGGACCCAGAAGTATAGCCTAGCCTGGCTATCCTTGTTTGACTGGGAACTTGAATTAGGTGCTTGATGCCTTGATGATCCTTTCCCAACCCTTGTCCAGGTTGAAAACCCAAAGATATCATCTCTTAACTTGCCGACATTACTTCGGTAGAAACTCTAGGTTTCAGAGGTGGTGCCCCAATGGGTTGATCATGAGTGTTGCTCACCTCAAGGTCTTGGAAGCTGACAGGCTCAACTTCTGCATTGAGATTGATGAGTGGTATATCACCTTGTATAAGACATTCTGGCTCAGCATTAACAGTGACCAGGTAGTTTAATCTCTCCGACAACATTTCGTCGGGATCCATCAAAAGCTTTGATAATTGTATGGCTGCTTCGGATCTTGTTGAGATTGATGTTCATTTTCTCCAAGGTGGATTAAGGGCAGATGTTTAAGGACGATCCCCCATCTATAAGAACTCCTCCCACCATGTATCTTTAGGACATAACCACTATATGCAATGGTTTGCAGTAACCCGTCCCTTCGGGAGGTATGTCATCATCGGTGAAGGATATCACATTACTGTTAAGATGTGATCCACCAGATGATGGAACTTTTCAACATCCACTATTTTTTGTAAGTGGGCTTCTTCTAAGACTCTTAGTAAGACCTTCCCGTGATCTTCTAAAGATAAAATCAAGTTTAATATAGAAATCTATTATGGAGCTTCTTTCCAGCTTAAAACCACCTTGGCTTCATTGTGTTCCATAGTACGAAGGAATTCTTCAATCTTCTCCATGGGAACTTTCTCTTTTGACTTGATGGTAGGCTTCATCACCTAGTTGGGAAGGTATAGTGGATTCTCTTTCGACACTGTAGCAGTTATATTGGATGTAGATCATTCAGCCTCTCCATAATTCCATGGCACTTTCTTGAGGCTGACAACAGGATATTGTGGCCTGAATGGCAACATGATTGGCTTTGGCGTAACCACTTTCAAAGGATTTTCATCACCTTTGAGCTAAATTGGTTGTATTATACGTGGTGTGGTAGCCAAATCTTCCTCAGAGGATACAACCGCTACGTCATCCTTCCATTTTGTAGGAAATGTGTCCCCACTCTGAAGTAATACATCGTCATTGTATGCCATCTGCAGGACACCGCTGTCAATCAGGTTTTGAATAAGATGGCAGAGTGCCAAGCATTTTTTAGTGTTGTGATAGCGAGAGTGGGAGTTGTATTGGCATACTCCATTAGAATCAAATCGTCTTGATCATAAGCTAATTGGAGGTAGCAAAGTTATAATTCTTCCCTCATTGATCAGCATTTGTAATATCTCTTCCATCGGTTGGCCTAAATAGGTGAATTCCCTTTTATTGGCGAAGTCCCGACGTGCTTTAGCTTGTGTTCTTTTTTTAATTTTATCCTCCAAGGTTTCACCTTCTTGAGTTAGGGGTGGAGTACTTGTATTAAGAGGAAGGAGGCTAACATGCTCCTGGCTGAATAATTGGCGTGTGACTTGGTGCTGATGAACCACCAGTTCTACCAATTGGTTGACTTGCTCGCTAAGAGCCTTCATTTTTCATTCCATCGTAAACTGGAACTGCGCATAATCCTATTTGTCAACATTGTCTATGCTGGTTTGGGATGATCCACCAACATAATGGGAACTCTATCCACTGCTCCAACTAATCATGCTAATCTCCTCTTCCATGTGTTGAGGGAGAGGGTTTTCTTGCACATGGGGTTGGTCGGGTTTGGTCACCACAATCTCACCATTGTCAGTTAAATCCTAGATTTTATACTTCAGGGACCAACAATCCTTAGTGTCATGGCCAGGAGCTCCAGCATGTTAAGCGCACTTCCTGCTAGCATTAAAACCATTTTCACTCAGTTGGCTGGTAGAAGAAGATGAGTAATTTTCTTCTGAGTTGTCAGAAGTTTGAGAATGTTCTCGAGTGAGTCCCCTAAGGGTGTGAACATTCGAGTGCGTCTGACTTCTTCACCTTTTGGCAATGGCGGGTTTAAAGATTGTGCTTGGAAAGGGGAGTAGTTTCTCCTTTGAATAGGCATGTTCTGACTGCCTTTTTGTCCTTGTAGTATCAAGGAAACATCCTCCACTTTCTTCTTATGGACCCTCCTGGGTTGTTTCCATAACTTCCAGACTGGATGTGCTCAACCACAGCTTTTAATACGGCAAGGTCTTGAATCTTCCCAGACTTCAATCCCATCTTAGCCATTTCTCCACGTTTGATCATTTTAGAGAATGGTTTGCCTATGCCAGCTAAGACCCTCTCATAGAAAGGAGCTTCTTGAATGTCTATGGAGGTAATCACTAATTCAAACTCTGTCATAGATGGAATAACTTGAGTAGCAAGGCGCCTCCACCTTTGGGCATACTCTCTGAAAGACACATTGACTTGTTTCTTGACCTTGGTAATTTGATACCGGTCTGGAGCCATCTGAGTTTGGAAACTGTACTGGCTGAGGAAAGCATGGGCTGGCTCCTCCCAGCTATAAATCTTAGAGTTGTCTAATTTGGTATACCATGCTCTGGCTTCTCCAGTCAGACTTTTCTGAAACAGCTGCATTTTGATCTTTTCATCCTCGGCATAAGATCCGAGTTCTCCAATGAATACCTTCAAATGTGTGCAAGGATCCCCCAATCCATCATACTTTTCAAAATTGGGAGTCTTGAATTTTTCTGGATAATGAACCCCAGGGAAGATGCAAAGGTCTGAATATGAAACACTCCCGTGTGCTCCAACCCCTTTAATAGACCAAATGGTCTCTTCCATTTGAAGGACTTTTTTCTAATATCACCTGTGTTTAGATCTTCGTTGAGATGGGTGATTTTAGGGGTTTTGTTGGTTTTGTCCAACTGAGACTCAGGTACTGGAACTTCTTTGTCCGGACCCTAGGTTCCTCCATGTGTAGAGGATTCTGTATGTATGGGTATTTGTGGACCATGAGTGGACTTGTGTAGTTCTTTGAGCAGAACAACCAACTCTGTAATTTAATTGCTTAATCCATTGAACTCCTCATGAGAGATAGGAGTAGGATTAGGCTGACTAGATATAGCCATGCTTGGCTGTAGGCTTATTGTCTTTTTGGATTTGGAACGGGTTACTGAACCAATTGCTTCCATACAAAAAGACTTATGTAGTTTAGTCTTAGGGAATGTAGAAATGTTACATGCTATGTAATGTGTCCTTTTTAGGAGTATTATCCTGCAAAAGGGATGTCAGTTTGTTTTAATGACAAGATATCATGATAGGTTTTGATATGAAAGGGAATGCATATACACATATTCCTTTATACTTTCCATTACATTGAGATTGACATGAAAATGAAATTACAAGTAATTGAAATGGAAAGGTATGAAGAGACTTCCCTCCACGTTTGTTTTATCAGAGACTAACCTATCTTAGGCTACTCTCACGGCTTTTTAGCATGAAGGTTCCCAGGTCTTCGCAATTTACTCGATGGGAAGTTAATCCGGTCTTTCAACTGGATCGAATCTGGGTGGTGCCTTTCCTGAGCCTCATTGGAATTAGTCTCCCTACGAGTCCAGTAATCGAACACCAACAGCATAGCCTCCTGGTGGAAGAACCACACAACATACATTTACATACAACGCGTCTCACCGTATGGAAATGATGGCATGTGCGAAGCACTAATATCACAGGCAAATATGGTGTGAAGCAGTAAATGCAGTAAGTTAATGCATTAGTACACATTCATTCAAATGTAAATGCAACATCCACACACAAGCAGATAAAAGTTTTGAAATAGCGGCTTAAGCCTTCTTACTAGATATCCCCAGCAGAGTCGCCACCTGTCGACGTCGGGATTTTTATTTGTCCCTTTCTGTTCTTATCTTTTGGTGTTCTCATGTTAGGTGAGATTTGTTTGAAAAAATAAGTTTAAAAAGGTTTGACATGTATATGTCAACGATTGGACTGTAAGAGTCGCCAATTGGTATTTTTAAATAGTTGCACCAACTCAACCGAGAAAAGGTTTGCACATTGATCCAGTGATGTGACACTGCTTAACTGGTCTGTGAAACTGAGATTCATTAGGGTCCAGGGGCTAGATTAAGTGGAGGGAAGGTGTTAGGCAGCCCCCGACTTCCGTGGTGACATGGTTACCGCCACTTTTCAATTTAAACTATTATCTGAATGTGTGTGTGTAGGTCAATGTGCAATTATCTAAAAGTAGTGCTATGCCACATTTTCACCTATATACAAAGGGTTTGAATTTTGTTTAAAAGTTCAATTTTAACAAAATATAGCAATGATGTTTTGTAAAAAAGGTTTTTCAAACCCTTGTGCTCAATAGTAATTGAGGCCTTTGATACTTCCATTTTATTAGATGTTCGACTCGGTTGCTTTTATTTTTTTCAAGATGCAAAGCATCTTCGAGAAAATAATATACATAGCAGTGCCGAAATCCTTGTGCGCATGAGGGCCATCTAAGGATATTCCAACACCGTGAATAATTTACAAGCTGGGAGCAACTAAAAATGTCCATCACTGGAACCAAATCTAGATTCAGGAACTGAATTTGTGATCACATGATTCCTAGGCTTATATAATGAAGCAATATGTGCAAAAAGCTGTAAACAGTTATATATATATATAGAAAAGCTGTAAATATGTATATAATGAACAATCAATTGGCCACGAAAGTAAACTCTAAAGCAGACGTGAAATGTATATATATATATATATATATATATATATATATATATATATATATATATGCGATAAACACAATGGATGTGTCTATCCAGGCTCATTCAGTGTTTGAGTTCGAGAATATATATATATATATATATATATATATATATATATATATATAAGCGGCAAATGCTCCTAATATTATATTCGGGCTTAATCGAGGCATAACTCGATAATATATATATATATATATATATATATATATATATATATATATATATAATAAAAGCAAAAAAGCCACGGACCGACGGTCCAGGCATACGCACACAACACGACTCTCAACGTGAATAATTGTGTGTCAATGAAAGTTGAGAAAGGCTTTAAGAAATGTGAGGTGTCTTATAGTGGGCTACCAATAAGACTTCAGATGGTTTTAAATGAATGAATACTCGGTTTCCATCGATAAAATATAGCAAAACACTAGCTCATATGTATTTGGAAAGAGAAAGCACTCAGTTTAAAGTGTGTACAAAGCAAAATGAACAGGGCTTCCTCGCCTTTTCTCTCTTGAAAATGGCCACCCCAAGTCCTGTATTTATAGAGGGGGGAGCCACAGTGTACTCTGCTGATGGCATGAGATCCACTACTGGTGGCCGGGTATCTGTTGAACTCCGTGGGCCCCACTATCTAGAAATATGTGCACGTATACAACATGTTGTCCGCTTGAACCTTCATAACTTTCAATCCGGGCATCCGATTGAGGCGTATAATACCTTTCTGTAATGCTGTTGTTGAGAGCTACACAATGACATGAGATAAGAGGTTGTACAATGCTGGGAAGATGGGTCCATGACTAGATCTTTAGGTCTTCAAATTCTATCTGGTGTGCTGTCTTGTGCAGTAGTCACTCGGGATTTTGAGCTATGATTCTTGTAGGACACTTCTGTGTAGAATGTAGTTTGAAATGTTGTTGAGATGGCGTAAATGTGGGATTGAGGTGGCAAAATGATGATTTTTCCCCTCACTGGGGTTATCTCCGGCTCTAGGCTTATTTAGCAGTCGTTCCTCAAGGTTACCTCTTGGGGTAATCTCTAGGGTTGGGACCGAGTGCCTAGGGGCTATCTCCGAGGTTGAAGCTGACTTCTAGGGATTGGAAACAGACTTTTCCGGGGTTATCTCCAGAACTGCAACTTTATTCTTCGGGGTTGGCTCCGAGGTTGGAACTGAGACTCCTGGGGTTGTCTCCGGGACTGGAACTGAGTATCTCAGGGTTATCTCCGGGATGGAAAACTATGTATCCCAAGGTTGTCTTCAGGATTTAGCTAATTTGACTTTCATGGTTATCTTTGGAAGATGATTCTGCCCTCTTGTAAGGTTAGTAACAGGAATAGAGAAATTTCGAGTGTCAACACAAAATATTAAAAGTCATCTTTTATAACTTAAAATATTTTTTAACAATTTATTATCATTTAAAATTATCTTTAAAATATTAAAATCATTTTTAACTAATTTATTTAATATAATTATTAAATAACTTTATTATTATTAATATTTAAATAAATTAAAATATTAATGAAAATTATGTCAAATTATCAAAAGTTACTTTTTATAACTTAAAATAAATTGTAAATAACATTTTTAAATTTTTATGAATTATTTTCTATTTTTCTGTATTTATTGGAAATTAATATAATTAATTTTAATAAAACTGTCGCTATAGGCTTTAGCGACGAAAACTGTCGCGGTTGGTGTTCTTCATCACTGAAGAACAACCATGTCTTGGGGGGCTACTTAGACCATGGTTAATTACTCACTGGTTATGATTCAAGGCATGCGACTGTATCAATGGTGTTGTACTAGTGTAATACTACAAGTACAAAAAAATTTCATGGTCTAACTACTACATAGCATGAAGTTATAAACATCCAAAGTGGTTGTCAGGCCTGCTCTGGGCTTTCTAGGTTACCCAGAAACCTAGGCAGTGTTAAGTAGCTACTTTGGAGCTTTAATAACTTGATTTTTGGACATTGTTTGGGGGTTAGAGTGTCACACTCTGTTAGTTGAAATCTAATTACCCTCACAAGCAAGTGTACGTGTTCAACAAGTAATATAATGATAAGTAAAAATATCGTTCCCACAGAGAATAGTATAAAATTAATCCTAACAATTACTAACTTTCTATTAATCTAAATTTTATTAAACTAACCAAAATAATAATGGTAAATAAGAAAAAACAAGAACTAAAAATACCAATCAATCAACACAATTTAAAAATCGTAATTTCAAGTAAATATTGGAGAATTAGGCTTACAACTTCACTTTAAGTCTCACTCTAATTATCACACCTTATTCAAGTTTAATTCACTATCTCAGTTTATTAATCAAGAACACTTAGGTAGAATTAGCCATCTCTCGATGCACTAATACCATATTAACTTAAATCCATAAATTAGATAGAATTAAGCCAAACACCCTAATCAACTAATTCACTATATCTTTAAGTAAATTAAAATCAAATAACACTACTACAAAATAGTAAATAGACAACACTTAAGCCACAACGTTTTTTATAAAAACGTTGTGGTATTTTTTTTTACAACGTTTTTAAAAAAAACGTTGTAGATATATATGCAAAAACGTTATCTATATTAAAAGGGCATTTTTTTGTTTTAACTAAATAACGTTTTTTTGAAAAACGTTGTCTATTTGATAAAACACGGAGCTCTTAAAATTAAAAGACTCAAGTCTTTTTCTCTCCGAGGCTAGCCTGTCTTTGATATTATCTTTGTGCTCGATCGTCGTTCTCCGTGCAGAGCCTTCTCCCAAGTCCTTGCAGAGGTTCATTCCTTCACTCTCAGTTTCGTTCCTCTCTCTTCTGTGCTCGATCGTCGTTCTCCTTGCAGAGCCTTCTCCCAAGTCCTTGCAGAGGTTCGTTCCTTCACTCTCAGTTTTGTTCCTCTCTCTTCAGTCTTCGTTCCTTCTCTTTCAGTTTTCTTCTCTTGTTATGCCCTGTTGCCTTACTTTCGGTGATTGGGTGTACCTTCTCTCTGAGGCTGAAATCTGAGTTTGAAGATAAGCTGTTTTGGCGCTAGGGTTTCATCGTAAGTTCTTCATCTCTTTGGATTTGTTCTTGCATGTGTTTATTTTCATCCCATTTACAGTCTTTGTTTATAAACGTATCTGAGGTGCTCCATTTGTTTTGTTATAATGGTTTTTCTGCTTTCATATTGGTAGCATAGTGGTGGCTGCGGTGGTAGCAGTGGTGGTTTCTCTGTCTCCTCCACTAAAATTAGGTTTTAATTTCTCAATTGTTAATTTTCCTTAAAATTTAGGTTTTAATTAGAAAATTTTCGATATTTGGAGCTAATTTGGAGCTTCTAATTGCTATTGAAGGCTAATTAAATCTAGAGGATTACATTAAGTGTTATTGACTATTTACATCCATATTCTTGTCTTAAATTATAAGTTTATAATTGCTTAGTAGTTTGTAAACAGTTGCTGTTAAGTTCCAGTTTTGAAAAATCAACCCTTATTGACAACTGATTGCATTTTATAAAATTCATTACTCCTTTGGTAATGTTTGGAATTTCATGCCGTATTTGTCTTTTTTGACTATCTTATATGTTTTTTACAAACCTTTTATTCCCACACTTAATTCTCGGCAATTTTCTATCTGATATTAAAAATTGTGTTGTTTTCTCAAGTATGCTGTATTTGCCATCAATATGCATACATTTGTATTTTTCTATCTTTAATAGCCATGTCTCCTTTTAAGCCAAATATTGTATAACTTTTATTAAGAAAGTATATATGTTTATTGCCTTGCTTCTTATGGATTTAAACAGGGAACGTAGTTATGTTCTATAATGTCTCTACTGGTGTGAACTACTCACTTCTATACTTATTTGTGTAATTACATTATGGTTGTTTTGTAGGGAGTGGAACAGGAAGTTACAGTAATCCTAAAGTTTCCATGGATGTTCCCATTACCCTCATACCTGGAACAAACAGATTCGATTTTTTTAGTTTGACAGTGGGACTTCAGGTTTGACCTTCTTAATTTTTTATGTAAGTAATGAAAAAAGTTAAAAGATTGTTATCTGCTTCATATTCGTGTGTGTTGTTTCCTCATTTATTTGTTATAAATTGCTGGGAAATTTCTAATCAGAAAAATATCACTAGCAAGAAGTATTATCTAACTACTAGTATTGTCTGCAGAATTATGGGGCATTCTTTGATAAAATGGGTGCTGGGATCACCGGTCCAGTCAGCTGAAAGGCTCAAAGAGTGGCTCTACTATTGATCTCTCGTCACAGCAATGGACATATCAGGTTGGTTATATTTGTGTTTTAGAATGTGCTGAAATATGTTAAGAGTTAAACATTTAACCATAAACTTATAGTGAACATTTATACGCTTAAAATACTTCCTCTGCAAATGCTGTCATATTCGAAAATGAGGTGAGTTACATAATTGATTTAATTATAGAGTGTAATAGTTTTAAAATAAGATTTTATTTCTCTGCTTGGCTACACATTGTGCTGGTTAAAATTACATTCGATAATATTGTCTGCCATCTTGGTATCCGTCCATGTAGGTTGGCCTAAAAGGGGAAGGGTTAGGCCTGTATATTGGGAGTTCCGCACTCTGGATGTCAGAGTCCACTTTACCTACAAATCAACCATTAATTTGGTACAAGGTAATGTCATAATACTTCTATTTCATGTACAATTTTCTCAGAGGGAAGGATGGATCTTGATTATGAAATGATCATGTTGATAAAAATTAGAAATGAGTCTAAGTGTACAATGTTTTAGATTTTAAACTAACAATGACTGTAAGGGTAGTTAGTTGGACTGAAATGTAGAGTTTCAAAGTTGATCCCAGAAAATTGATAATGCAAGTGAATAACTCTTTCACATTTACATATGCCTAAGATATGCAGATTCTGCACCCCAGTATATATATATTTTTAATTTTTATTAGCATTTTGTAATACAGCTGATAAGTTTTAAAGAAACTGTACAATCAATCCTTATTTCTTATATTTACTAAGTGGCAATAGTTGAAGTAGAGCTGCCTTGCATGAAGGATTTTCTCAAGTGACAATTTCTTAATTTTTACTTTTATTTTTCTCTTCTTTTCCTTGATTCTTTTTATTGTGAAACGTTTTGAACTCATTTTGACACTAACATAGAGTAAGAAACATGGTTCAGACAACTTTTGATGCCCCTACTGGCGATGATCCGATTGCACTGGACATGTCGGGGTTGGGAAAATGTGAAGCATGGGTAAATGGGTAAAGCATTGGGCGTTACTGGCCAACTTATACTGCTCCAAAAAGTGGCATCAAATGTCGAATCAAAGAGACCAAAGGTGAACAAGGAATCTGGAATTGCTATTTTTTAGGTTGTTTTAGTACACATTCATATTATACTGATTTTGTTGCTAAAACCCATGTTACTGCTGGACATGTATGTGACTGCTGGAACAACTTGGGTGAATGGCGCTTTTGGTAAAGTGGCAAAGGTTGGGAAAGTTGCTGGTACAAAAACCGGAGAGAAATTGAATATGGCTGTGTGAAATTTGACTACTAAGGTAGGGGTGTTTTGAGTTTCATTGATTCCGTTTAATGATGCCACTTTGTCATGAATCCAGGATACCCTTAAATTGCTGCATAAGCTATAATGTAGACAGGAAGCTGATTTCTTATCACTTCCTTTTTCTTGGAGTTTCCGCAGGATATTTCCGCAATGAATACTATTAGTTGCTTATACAGTTATAATTATTGCATTCGCAACATGTACAAGGAGTATTGTGGCACCACTTTGAATGGTGTTGTTGAGCAGATGTACACTGAGATGGCTTCTTGCCACAGAGTCCGCCATCACTGCATCCAGATCATTAAGACAACTACCATCCCTGCCAAGGTCTGCAAGAGGGAGAGCACCAAGCAGTTGCACAACTTCAAAATCAAGTTCCCATTGGTGTTTAAGAAGGTTAGGCCACCAACTAGAAAGCTGAAGACAACATACAATCATCTAGGCCCAACTTGTTTGTGTAATTCTTGTTGGAGTGGTTATGTAATTTTGTTGCTCAAGTGAAACATAGCATTGTCATTTACTAGCTATTGGATGTTGTTTTAAAATTTGATATTATGGTTTGGAAGTCTAGGATTGGACAAAATATTATCTTTTTATTTGATTTTAAGCACTGTTGTTCTATTCAAGTGTTGGAAGTATCATTACTCCTTGTGCTCCTTTTAGCTATATATCATGACATTAGCATATTGCAAGTGCATTGGTAATGTAGGTGAACCACAACATTTTTTTTTTAATCTACAACATTTTAAAAACGTTGTGTAAATGTGCTTAAACGTTGTCTAATATACTAAAAAACAATATTTTTATCCAAAAAACGTTGTGGAATCATACATTGTACAACGTTTTTAAACATCTACTAATTTTTGAAAAACAAATCTACAACATTTTTTTCCTAAAAAATGTTGTGTATTGTGCTTAACTGCAACGTTTTAAAAACGTTGTGTAAGGGTGTCAAATAGATGACACCCTTAACCACGATATTTTTCTGATTGAAACCACAACATTTTTTCTGCGTTGTCTATTTATTGTTTTGTAGTAGTGTAAGGTTTAAATTCAAGTTCTCTACCCGATTACATGCGATGCTAAGTATATCTCTATCCTAATATTCATCAAGATTCCATTTAAGCACATAATTCAAGAACACATGCTAAAGTGACTAAATCTAGATTCATACATCATCTCTTGAATCCATACAAATCCACATAGAATTGGTGATCAAAAAATTCATAAATTAAAGCACAAATCATAGATAAACTGAATTGATAGTATTATTAAACTGAAATTAAGGCATGACAATCATCGTTCAACAATAAAGATCCATCATAAGCCTAATAAGTAAATTAGTTCATCATAAACGAAATAAAAACTAAAATCATAAAAGAATTCACCGTCCCAATTACAATAATTGAATTAAAGAAGTAGAATAGATACAAAACCACCCTTTTTCTCTACTCCAATTCGTAATCTTCATGATTCTGATTGTCAATTCTTTCATCCGGTGTCCTTCACTCCAATTAGGGCTTAATCTTGCTCCTTAATTAATTGATGTAAATTCCCTCTGTTGTTATGTTATCTCCAACATAAGACATGTAATTAGTCCATAAAATTACAACAAACAAAGTCCCAAGCCATTCCAACTTGTTTCCTTCACACTGCTGCAGAACTCTAATTGAAGTATAACTCTTGTTCTTGCCCCGTACCCCCGCCTAGGCGGGGGTTTTTTCCATATAAAGGCCCGAACCGGCGGGGGGTCATTCTGTTCTTCATACCCCTTCCCGTGGGGTTTCAGATAATGCCACTTGGCGTACGGGGGTAGTAATCTTCTTGCACAATTTTTGCTCATTTTGTTGCCACTTCATGTCGCAATGCCACCTTTAAGCCACCAATGCCACACCATGCCACCTAAACATAAAACAAACATGAACAAGTAAAAACGAACATAAATATACAGGATTAACATAGTTTAAGCTCGAATTAGAGGTCGATTCGTAGGTATAAAACCCACTCATCAAACTCCCCCAAACTCAAACTCGTGCTAGTCCTCGAGCAAACAACAAAACAAGAATAATATGCAATGCAATGGAATGCAACTAATCTACATGCCTACGAATCTAGCAATAATGATAAAAACAAGTCTATTCAACTGGCCTCAGAGAAATCAAGTAAACCTGTTAATACCTCTCATCAAAACCAATCAATAATTTCCCAATCAATCATCAAATCTTAAACTTTTATCACTGATATAGTGTGTGTGTGCTCAACACCTATACTAACTGATACAAAATATAATTTTATGCATAACAGGTCTCTTTGAAGGCATCATACAGTGTAAACTCAAGAAATCCAAAAAGAGTTAAGATCCAACTAAATTCAAACAATTACCATTATCATGGGTCCAAATATGGTACTTATGCTTTATTTTTATTTTTTAACTACTACGGGGGGCTTTTTGCTCTTATTTCCCGTTTTATTCATTTCTCTTTTTTTTATATTCATAGCTGTGCAATGTCTAATTCCCTTTAGGCTTTTCAATGCTACCTTAACGAGCTTTCGACCAACGACTCCCAGACTATTAAGACCTTAGGGCGCTAGGTGTAAAGACAATCCCCTCGGACTTATGTACTCAAGTAACAAAGGTCACGAAACTAGACTAGCCATGGTGTTTAGTATATATATATATATATATATATATATTTATAAAGCTTATATACCCTAATTTTTCCCCCAAACTTAGGTTCTTGCTTAACTTTAGCCTTCACTGCCTATCCTTGTCATTCTTTCATTCAGACTGGCATTATCCTTTAGAGGTTCATTATGTGTCAATATGAACTTAATCAGTCAACATAGTTGCTTATTACTGTGCTAACCTTATTATACTAGTTTTAAACAGAAAAAGATTCAATTCATAACAGAAAATCACATCAAAGTTTTAATAATCAATACTATACTTGTATACTCGAAGTCAGTCTCATCATTGGCCCAAAATAGACTGTAACATATCAAACAGCTGGACTCATGCAAGATAAACAAAATAATTTTTTTTTTTTTTTAGATAATATGGAATAAAAATAATAGAGATAGAAACTAATAAAAACTAATTACAATACTAAACTACTATGCAAACTATTATACAATTATACTACATGAATGCAACATATAATAAACCTAAAACTAAACATGACAACATATGCAAAACTATAACAAACTAAACTAAACTCCCCCAAACTTGACAATTACAATGTTCTCATTGTAAAAAATATATAGCAGTAAATGTAGGAGGACTTCCCTGTAATCATCTAAGGTTGAGGTGATGGTGGCGATGGTGGTCGTGGCTCAAAAATATGGCGCTCTTCATTGTCAGAATCAGAAGGTTGAAATTGTGGCATGGGCTCTAGCTGATGGTATGGAAACTGGTCGACGGCGGCTGGATTCAGAGTCTGTAAGGCTGCATTTAGCGAGGCAATAGACGTGTTCATGGCATTGAACATGTGGTCCTGCTTAGCTGCCAGTCTCTTCATCTGTCTATTGGCTTCTTTGTCCCTTTTGTCCACCAGGCGCGCTGGAGACTGCAAAATTGGTTGCTGAACATAAATCTACCCATCCTTTGACTCTCTGTAGTCTCTTGCACTCCAATCATCTAATCATCTTGAAACTTTTCATCTTTGGATGTGTCTTCAGCCTCTTCTTCCTCCTTCGAAGCTGGTGGGAATATAAACCCGACGCCTATTGGGTGTGACTCCCCCTAGGCCATACCGTGATCATACGTCCAGAAGCTGGAAGGGCTATTAAGTATGCTCATCTCCGGACCATCTAATGTCAGCCTGCCTGCACAGCACACAGATGAGGGATGGGTGTGGCAGGCCGCCAGAAAATGGCCCTCGCAAGCATTTTCGTATCGAGAAGTTGATAATGGCACCCACGTCGATGTGGAAGTCTTGCACAATTGCATATAGCAGAAGCACCTTCTCTCTCGTCACCTCAGTGGTATACGTAGATGGGAGTAACTTTGCACACAAGAACGCATACCATATCTTTCCATAACGACTCAAGTCCTTGCTGAGGAATATTGTGCCACCTTTTCATCTCTTGACCCATGTGGTGCCCGACTTAGTTATTTATGTTAGAATCTGATCGTAATCAGGACCTTTGTCATGCAACTGCTCATAATGGCATACCGCATGAGTTCGCAGGCTGTAATAATCATTGATAGCTTTTGGACTGAAAAGCACCTGTTTACCCCTCACAAATGCAGTGAACGGGGCCCGATCCTTCGCATTTGCATAAAAGTCCTTCACCACATTGACTATAGCTGGCTCTGGCTCATCAGTAAACCTATCCCACCCTTTCTCATATATCTGCCTCTTTATTTGGCCATCTACATTATCTGGTGCCAAGCCCCGCTCTTGACTTAGTGCCTTGGGCACTAAATAATCATATCTATCGGCGGCATTGGTACTCACAAATTTTCACCGGTCAAAGGCCCGTGCAGGTGGTGTAGACCCTGAGCCCTCACCCCTTTGTCGTTTTGATGGTGTCTTAGGAGCCATTAAATTTACTCAAGCCAAAATCCCCCAAACTTCTCTTGTAAAATTTATCGAACATGTCATGTGCGAGACTCATAATATCCCCAAATATAATAATTGAATTTCAACTATGGTGCTATATGATGAGAAATTGAAAGTATTTGCTTACCCACAATATAATTTCCCAGTTGAAGTATGAATTCCTAATTGGTGGTAACACTTTGTTGTTCTTCTCCTTTCTTGTTGCTAACAAAACCCTAACTTGAAGAATCATAGCTTTATGATGACTGAAATTGTATGGAATGGTGTAGATTTGATGTAGTTGTTGTTTGTATTTATAGAATGGAGATAGTAATGGGATTTATGAGGAGAGAGTGGGAATGTGTGGTAGTTTGTGAGGAGAGAGTGGGGTGAGGATCGTTTATGGGAGAAGTAAGTGGAGAAGGGGGCTTGAATTGTTATAACTGCAAAATTAAAATCATTCAGTATCAGCATTTTTACCCTACGGGGTAAATGTATCTTAGAGCCCACCCTACGGGGTATCCTTCATAAAATGTACGCCATGGCGGGGTGGATACACTGCAGCTGCCTTTAATTTTTCCAATTCCTCTCATCAAACACATATCCAAAAGCTTCCCAAGTACCTAAAACACATTGAAATCATAAGTATAAGATAACATCGTGAACATTGCACATGTAAGGTCGAATTAACTAGTAATCATGACTCAACTAACTTCCTAATGGACTAAATTAAACTTACTCAATATTAAACATACACTCTAAACTCCAAATTGACTAGCATACTTAAAAATACTATAAATGAAAGTAAAATTGGGTTGCCTCCCAATTAGCGCTTGTTTTTGAGTCTTTCAGCCTGAATACTCCCTGTTCATGGCGCATTGGCAAGTGTGATCGTGGTGGCTTCATTGTCGATGTTGCCACCCCATTAGTGCTTCAACCATTGCCCGTTGACTTTAAATGTCTCAAGTGGATTCCTACTGTATAGTTCAATGGCGCAATGTGGGAAAACCTTCTTAACCGTGAATGGCCCCGACCATCGGGATTTGAGTTTTCCTCATAACAACCGTAGTCGTGAGTTGAACAATAGCACTGATTGTCCCGATTCAAACTTCCTCTATATAATCTTTTAGTCATGCAACTTCTTAACTTTCTCCTTATACAGCCTTGAGTTCTCATATGCTTATAGTCAAAAATCGTTGAGTTCGTTCAATTGGAGAAATCTTTTCTCTCCTACAGCTGCTTAATCAAAATTGAGTTTCTGAATGGCCCAATATGCATTATGCTATAATTCCACTGGGAGATGATACGCTTTCCCGTAAACTAGTTGATATAGAGACATCCCATTTGGCGACTTGTATGCTATCCTATAAGCATATAGTGCGTCATCTAATTTTAGAGACCAATCTTTTCTGCTTGGATTTACTACTTTCTCTAAAAATTTCTTCACCTCTCTGTTGGAAACCTCAGCTTGACCACTAGTTTGGGGGTGATATGTTGTAGCCACCCTATGATTGACCCCATATTTCGCTAAGAGAGTTGTAAATGATCTGTTACAGAAGAGACTACCTTCATCACTTATGATTGCTCATGGCATGCCAAACCTTTTAAAAATATTCTTTTGTAAGAACTTGAGAACCACCTTAGCATCGTTTCTAAGGAGTGCTACGGCTTCAACCCATTTCGACACATAATCTACAGCTAGCAAGATGTATAGGTTATTAAATAAAGGAGGAAATGGTCCCATAAAATCCATCCCCCATATATCAAAAATTTCCACTTCCATGGTAGTGTTGAGCGGCATCTCATTCCTCTTTGATATATTACCCACCCTTTGGCATCTGTCACAGGTTTTCACGAACTGGTGGGTGTCCTTAAACACAGTAGGCCAATAAAATCCTGACTGAAGTACTTTGGTCGTTGTCCGCTCACTACCATAATGTCCCCCATATGCAGATGAATGACAATCTTGTAAGATATTTTTCACTTCAGTATACGACACACACCTCTCGATCATCTTGTTTGCACTCTGTCTGAATAAGTTTGGCTCGTTCCACATGTACCACTTGACATCATGTAGGAATTTTCTCTTTTGTTGACGCGTTAGATCAGGGGGAAGGATTTTTCTCACCAAGTAGTTGGCAAAATCCGCATACCATGGAAACTTGAAATTGACTCCAAACAACTACTCATCTGAAAATGATTCATTGATTACACAATTATCCGCACCCTTATCCAGATTTTCCAGCCTCAAAAAATGATCCGCCACCTAATTATCGGTCCCTTTCTTATCCTTTATTTCTAAGTCAAATTCCCGAAGCAGAAGGATCCATTTGATTAGTCTAGGCTTAGCATCCTTCTTCAAAATCAAATACCGAATCGTCGAGTGATCAGTGTATACCACCACCTTTGTTCCAAACAATTAGGCTCTAAATTTGTCAAAGTCGTATACTACTGCAAGTAACTCCTTTTCGGTGGTCGTATAGTTCAATTGTGCATCCTTAAGGGTTTTACTTGCATAGTATATGGCATGGAATATCTTCTCTCGGCGTTGACCCAAAACAGCCCCTATAGCATAGTCGCTCGCATCGCACATTAACTCAAAAGGCATAGTCCAATCCGATGCAACAATTATTGGAGCTGTAGTTAACTTGGTTTTCAACTGCTCAATTGCTGCTTTACACTCCTCATCAAAACTGAATACTGCATCCTTCTCTAAAAGAATGCACAATGGTTTTGCAATCTTAGAGAAATCCTTTATAAATCTTTTGTAGAATCCGGCATGTCCAAAAAAACTATAGATTCCCTTCACTGAATTTGGTGGTGGAAGATTCTCGATCGTGTCTAACTTTGCCCTGTCAACCTCTAAACCTTTAGTAGAGACCTTGTGCCTTAAAATTATCCCTTCTTCAACCATAAAGTGGCACTTCTCGCAGTTGAGCACCAAATTAGTTTCCACACATCGCTTCAAGACCATGACCAAATTCTCTAGACACTTATCAAAAGTGTTTCCATAGAATGAAAAGTCATCCATGAAAATTTCCACATTCTTCTCCACCATGTCCGAGAAGATGGCCATCATACATTGTTGGAACGTAGCTGGTGCATTACATGACCCAAATGACATCCTTCTAAATGCAAAGGTACCGTATGGGCATGCAAAAGTGGTCTTTTCCTGATCCTCAAGAGCTATGACTATTTGGTTGTGCCCTGAGTATCCATCCAGTAGGCAATAGTATTCATGTCCAGCTAGTCAGTCCAACATCTGATCAATGAAGGGTTGAGGAAAGTGATCCTTTCGGATTGCCTTATTCAGCTTTTTGTAGTCCATACAAACCCTCCATCCGGTCACTGTCCTCGTCAGAATCAGATTATTATCTTCATTCTTAACCACTGTCATTCCACCTTTTTTCGACATGCACTGTACTGGACTGACCTATGCACTGTCTGAAATTGGGTAAATAATTCTCGCATCCAACCACTTTAGTATTTCTTTCTTTACCACTTTTTTCATGATTGGATTTAGTCGTCTCTACTGTTCCACTGATGGCTTTACATCCTCTTCCATGAGAATCTTGTGCATGCAGAATGATGGACTTATTCCCTTTATATCGGTAATTGTCCAGCCTATTGCAGACTTGTATTCTCTCAAAATCCTCAGTAATTTACTTTCCTACAATTCGTTAAGCGCAGATGCAATAATAATAGGTAAAGTATTTGAATCACCCAAATAAATGTACCCGAGGTATTTAGGAAGTAGTTTGAGCTCAAGAGTAGGTGGCTCTTCAACTGAAGGTTTCATCCAAACTGAAGCTTTTTTCGTCTGTGTGTAGTGGCTTAAACGGAACCTTGAATCTACTAACTCGAGATAAAGAATCTATCATATATAACTCAGGATCATCCAAAACCTCGTCCCCTAGTAGTGTGGTTTCCAACGGATCACTGCCCAAACTTTTTACCAGATCATCATTAACTATCCGATCGATGACATCCACCCGGAAACACTCCTCTTCATCAGTAGGGAACTTCATGGCTTTAAATACATTGAATGTGACTTCTTGATCTTGAACCCTCATGGTTAATTCCCCCTTTTTAACATCAATGAGAGTCCTACCCATAGCCAAAAATGGTCTCCCTAAGATGATCGGGATGTTCTTATCTTCTTCGTAATCCAAAATTATGAAATCTACTGGAAAAATAAATTTATCCACCTTAACCAAAATATCTTCCATAATTCCTCTTGGATAAGTTACGGATTTGTCTGCTAACTACAACGATATGTTTATAGGCTTCGGAGCTGGTAAACCAAATTCAGCATAAATAGATAATGGCATGAGGTTTACACTTTCCCCCAAGTCACACAAACACTTTTTGAAGGCCATGTTACCAATCGTGCAAGGTATGGTGAAACTCCCCGAATCCTTCAACTTTGGAGGTAACTTTCTCTGTAAAACTACGCTGCATTCCTCCGTTAAAGCCACAATTTCTTAATCCTCTAACTTTTTCTTCCTTGACAGAATACCCTTCATGAATTTGGCATAACTAGGCATTTGCTCTAGGGCTTCTTCGAATGGAATATTGATTTGAAGTTTCTTGATAACTTCTAAAAATTTGGCAAATTTCTTGTCTAATTTCTATTTTTGGACCCTCTGTTAAAACGGTGGTGGAGGATACAGAACTAGCTCAACTTCTGACTTGGTCTTATCAACTTTCTTTTCCTCACCTTTTTTCCCTTCAACCACTTTGTCTTCATTCTCTTTGACATCCTTCTTAACTGAATTTTCTACATTTTTCCCTTCAAGATGCTTTCCACTCCTCAAAGTGATTGCTTGACACTGCTTATGATTTCCATTCGGATTCTTTTCTGTGTCACTAGGTAGAGTACCTTGCGGCCAATTATTCAGCGCTAAGGCAAGTTATCCCATATGATATTCTAAGTTTTTGATGGCCACTGTTTGTGATTTCATCGCCGCCTCTTTTCCTGATATATATTTCAACAAAAGCTCTTCCAAGTTTGTCTTCTTCTCTCGATGCGGAGCTACTTGTTGATGCTATTTGGAACCCCGGGGGATTAGAAGGTCATGGAGCCTGCTGATTTTGATTGTTACTCCACGAAAAATTGGGATGGTTCCTATTCCCCGGGTTGTAGGCATTTTGATACATATTATGCGGAACCCTATTCTAGCTACCCATAAATTGTACCGATGCTGGGTTGATGGCACACTATTCTGTAGGATGTTCTCCTTGACATCAATCACAAACATATTCCACCTATTGTGGTTGTGCACCTGTTAGAGCATCCATTTTCTTTGATAAGGCTGAAATCTATGCCGCCAACGCCGTTACCCCGTCTACCTCTAATACCCCAGCTACCTTGGGCTATGTTATCCTTGTTGTAGGCCACTAGTAGTTATTAGCTGCCATTGTTTCTATTAACTCATATGCCTCCTCATAGCTCTTAGCCATAAATGCTCCACCCAAAGCTGCGTATATGCTTGTCCTAAGATTCTAATTCAACCCGTTGTAGAACGCATTCATCTGCAGCCATTTAGGTAGTCCATGATGAGGGCACTTTCTGAGTAGTTCCTTGTACCATTCTCCTGCCTCATATAAAGACTCCCCCATGCTGCTGCTCAAACATGGTGATCTAGTTTCTCATCTTCGTAATTTTTGCTGGTGGGAAACATTTTGCCAAGAACTTCTGAGCGAGGTCTTCCCAAGTAGTTATAGATCCCGGTGGTAGATAATGTAACCAACTCTTCGCCTTGTCCTGCAATGTGAACGGGAACAAGCAAAGTCCGACTGTGTTATCTGACACCCCATTGTATCTAAAGGTATCACAGATTTCCAAAAAGCTAACCAAGGGCTCATTCGGATTGTCGTTGGCTAATCCCTCAAATTAAACTGAGTTCTGAATCATCTGAATAGTCCCAGGTTTGATCTCAAAAGTATTTGCAGCAATCGTCGGCCTAGTGATACTCGACTAAAGCTCAGTCACCTTAGGAGTAGCATAATCCTTCAGCACTTTTTGATCTTCTGCATCCATTATTTCTTCCTTCTCAGATTTCTCAAAGTTTTCCCTAGTGTCTTTAATCTATTTACTTAGCCTTTGAAACTGTTTCTTGATATCGTCCTCGAAAAGAAGCAAGTCTGGCTTCTTAGACTAAGTTTGCATAAAAAAGATCCTGAAACAGGAAAGAACAAAACAAAAGAAAAATTATTTAAGTAAAATTGAACTAATTAAAATGATATTGAAAAATATTAAATTCAATACTATTCTCCGGCAATGGCGCCAAAAACTTTTTGGTCAAAATTTAATTACGCTCACACGCAAGTGCACGTGGTCAACAAGTAATATAATGATAAGTAAAAGTATCGTTCCCACAGAGATTAGTATGAAATTAATCCTAACAATTACCAGCTTTCTATTAATCCAAATTTTTATAAACTAACCAAAATAATGATTATAAATAAGAAAAACTAAGAACTAAAAATACCAATTAATCAACACAATTTAAAAACCGTAATTTCAAGTAAATATTGGAGAATTAGGCTTACAGCTTCACTTTAAGTCTCACTCTAATTATCACACCTTATTCCAATTTAATTCACTATCTTAGTTTATTAATCAAGAAGACTTAGGTAGGATTAGCCATCTCTCGATGCACTAATACAATATTAACTTAAATCCACAAATTAGATAGAAATAAGCCAAACACCCTAATCAACTAATTCATTATATCTCTATGTAAATTAAAATCAAATAAGTTTTAAATTCAAGTTCTCTACCCCGATTACATGCGATGCTAAGTATATCCCTATCCTAATATTCATCAAGATTCCATTTAAGCACAGAATTCAAGAACACATGCTAAAGTGACTAAGTCTAGATTCATACATCATCTCTCGAATCCATACAAATCCACATAGAAATGGTGATCAAATAATTCATAAATTAAAGCACAAATCACAATAGATAAACTGAATTGATAGTATTATTAAATTGAAATTAAGGCATGCTAGTCATCATTCAACAATAAAGATCCATTATAAGCCTAATAAGTAAATTAGTTCATCATAAATGAAAAAAAAAACTATAATCATAAAAAAATCATCATCCCAATTACAATAATTGAATTAATGAAGTAGAATAGATACAAAACAACCCTTCTTCTTTGCTCCAATTCATAATCTTCGTGATTCTGACCTTCAATTCTTTTCTCTAGTGTCCTTCACTACAATTAGGACTTAATCTTGCTCCTCTATTGATTGATGTAAATTCCCTCTATTACTATATGTTATCTCCAGCATAAGACATGTAATTAGTCCTTAGACCGACACCAAACAAAGTCCCAAGCCATGCCAACTTGTTTCCTTCACGCTGCTGCAGAACTCTAATTGAAGTCAGTATAAGAAAATAGGTTATTCTCGACGGAATTACTTCCGACGGAATCAAATTGATTGACCTTATGGTATAATCGACGTAACTTTCAGTCGGCATTAATTCCCTCAAACTTATTCTATCTATGACAAAATTCAGTCGAAACTAAATACCCCTTATGACGCCAAAGCCTCCCGCCTACGCCAAAGATAAACTCGACGGAATGTATATATGGTCGACGAAATTTTCGTCAAACTTAACTTATAATCGACGGACCTAACCTCGATCGAATTCAGTCAAAAATAATCTAAACCTAATTTTATTTAGCAGTGTCCCAACTGAGATTTAATTTCCCCTTTTTTTTCTTTCCCTCTCTACCGCTCTCCCGTTTCTCTCCAGTAGCTGCTCGCTCCTCCCCATCTCCCGTACCTCCGATCGCCACTCTCACCACCTCCCGACCTCCGTTCTCCAGCAGCAGCACCACTGCTACCTTCGGTCGACGGCGACCACACGAGGGTGGTGTTCGATCTTCACGGCGGCGGCTGGGTGGTTTTGGCCATTCGGTCATTTGTTTGCATTATAGGTTCAAAAATATATTTAGTTGCAATTTTTATTTTCTGAAATGCATAACTATATTTAGTGATTTCAGATGTCCATTTTAATTTGTGTACTGAAATTGTGCGACTGAGCATACATTGAGTATGTATATATTGAATTGGGCAGCTTTTCATTTTGGAGTAACTGAGCATACATTGAATATGTATATATTGAATTGGGCAGTTTTTCATTTTGATTAATTACTGGCATATATTAAATTGGGGATGAACATTTGGCAGTTATACATTGAATATGTTTTTTATATGAATGATTGGGGCTGAGAATAATTTTGTTGTTTTTATATTTGATGAATTGCCATTTAATTTTGATTATTATGCTTTTTAATCTATACCCTAATTTTGCAAATTGAGTTATATAAACTTCTATGTATTTTGTTGGCTGTTTTGAGTTTGAAAGTTTGTTGGTACATATTGTGTTCATGCCCTAATTCAGTTATATAAATTGCTATATAATTTATAATGCTATGAATCTGCATAAGTTTGTTCATGCCCTAATGTTATACTGCTATTGTTTGTTCTAAAAATTTGTGGGTATGAAATTTGGGTCTGAAAATTTGTGGGTATTTTGTTCTCACATTGGCATATTTGTTATATCCGACGGAATTCTGTCATAATTCATCAATTGCAATTTATGTGGGTCCTTTTTATTATATTAATGTATAGTTAATAGTTTCTCAATACTAAAATACAATTTAAATTCTATAATATAATACAAATTTTGTTAAATTAAATAAAATAAAAAATTGACTTAATTTAATTTAGGATGATAAAATTTAAATAAATTATTTAATATTAAATTAAATAATATAATAAAAATTAAATTAAATTTAAAATAAAATAAAATAAAAAAATATGATATATATATAATATAATACAAATTAAATTTAAATTAATTAAATTTAATTAATTTAAGATAATAAAATTTAAATAAATTAAATATTATAATATAATATAATACAAATATAAATAAAATAAAATAAATTAAACTAAATTAAATTAAATTAAATTAAATTAAATTAAATTAAACCAAACTAAATTAAACTAAACTAAACTAATTTAATTTAATTTAATTTAATTTAAATTAAATTAAATTAAATTAATTTAAATTAAACTAAACTAAACTAAACTAAACTAAACTAAACTAATAATTTAATTTAAATTAAATTAATTTAAATAAAAATAAAATAAAATAAATAATTTAATTTAAAATAAATTAAAATAAAAAAATATGATTTAATTTAAGATAATACAAATTAAATTAAATTACATTCAAATAAATAATAAATTGACTTAATTTAATTTAAAATAATATAATACAAAATAAATATAATTAAACTTAGTAGCGAGTTACTTAGTTAAATAAAATACAATTAAATAAAATTAAATACAATTAAATAAAATTAAATAAAATTAATAACTAAGAAGCATTTGTTTAGTTGGGATGCGATATAATATAATACAATTGAATAAAATTAAATAAAATTAAGTACAATTAAATATAATTAATAACTAAGTAGCATTTGCATAGTTGGGATGCAATATTCAATCAACTAAGTAGCACTTACTTAGTTTTTCATCAGCAAAATAAACTAAGTAGTACTTACTTAGTTTTTCATTGGCAAAATAAACTAAGTAGCATTTGCTTAGTTTGAATTATATGATCTGGTTCCCATAATAAAATATGGGAACCAGATCATATCGTTCAAACTAAGGAAATGCTATACTTTATTTATCTTGATGAAGACATACATGCTTTGGAGGTATCAACTTAGAAACCTATTCGACATTCACTCATTAGGAGTGAATGTCGAATAGTCCCCAGTTTGGAACTGTTACTAGATGTTATGTCTCTCACTTAGGTCGGTGTCAATGCACATGGTGCGTATTTATAAATTTTGAGGAACTTTTAGCTGGTGTCTCTACATGTTCTCCAAGTGCATACTTAGACTAAGTTTTCTTGGTCTATTTCGTGTACTTGGAGACTATGGGGAGGTGCTGCTGAAATATTTTGAAAATAGTAGAAACGTGCTTAAGATTGGCACTAGTGAGGAGACACATCCAGGAATGGGATAGAAGCCTAACCCATGTAGAATGGAGATATAAACTAGGTAAACTAAATTCATGCTTGGACCACATTCATGATTATTCTTGATTTAATTGGATATTTTCTTCAATTAAAGATGGATGCCGACCGGAGTTAGATGTACTGTAGGATAAAGATTGATGGGAGGGGATTAGTTGATGCATACCGTGACGGGGTGTCCAATTTTATGAACAAAGCAATAGAACATGCTGATGATCTGAACGGAAAGATGAGATGCCCGTGTCTCAAGTGTAAGAACATGGCATGGAAGACTGCCGATGAAGTGAAATTTGACTTATATTCATGTGGGTTTGTGGATGGGTATTCGGTATGGATTCATCATAGGGAATCAGTTGAGTTTAGAGAACTGGCAGACAGTACTGTAGACCATTAAGATAACTATAATTTCGTGGAGATGTTGGTAGATGCGTATGGCCCTACGAATATTGACTAGGCTGAAAATGAGCATGCGTCAAGCAGTGTTAATCAAAAAAAGCCAAATAATTCAGTAGCTGCCTTCTACAAGATGCTATCTGAATAAGGGACCCCATTGTATCCTGAACACGACAAGCACACCAGGCTTTCTGTAGTGACGAAGCTTTTACACTACAAGAATAAGCATGACTGCAGTGAGAGGGGATTCAATGATTTGCTTGCTATTTTCAAGGAGTTCTTACCTAAGGATAATACCTTGCCCGCGAGTTACTATGAAGTGAAGAAGATGGTTAAGGGGTTGAATCTCGGGTATGAGAAGATCGATGCTTGTGAGCAGGACTGTGACGCCATCAAAATAGGTATACATCACCTATTCTGAGTCGCCAAATACATGGTATAGAATACAAATACAATCTTAAATATACAACATGAGGTGTGAGTTTTAATACAAATATTGTCTTCTAGACAGTATTCAAACTCAAAATAAGTCCTCAATACATTTATTATCACACTATTTCATAGAATAGTGAGGACTACTAATGCTATCATCTGGACCGTCACTCCGTTCCCCGACTAGTCCCTGCTACGTTATCATTTCCTGAAGAGAACAATGAAAGCAAAAGGGTGAGCTCAACTAGCCCAGTAAGAAATATTATGGCTAAGATAATGCAGAATAAATTATCGTTAGCCTTCAACAGTGTTAAACTGATACAATATAACAAACATCAAGTTTAATTGCAGTGGAACAAGCAATCCATTAGAAGAGTCAAGTAGAGAATAATATCTACTATTTCTATGCTTTTAAAAGGTTTTTCATCACTTTTATCCCTGAGACTCAGCTTATTAAATAAACCATGTCATCCTTGCACTACGGTCAAGGATATTCATTAGTATCACGACCACAAATTATCCATGCACTACAGGCCAATGATATTCTTGTTTTCATCAATGGTCATGATCATGCCAACAACTGTCCATCAATGCACTACGGGCCAATGAGGACTTTTACCACATCATTTGTAACATTACGGTTTTGACTATACCGAATAGTCCCTGGTCATAATCATACCAAGTCCATCTATGCACTACAGGCCACAGATGACTTTCAACATAATATAAACATGAGGATGATGACAATGACATAATAATTCAATAAAAAAGTTCAAGAATTAAAATTTAAAGATTTATAAGTTAATTTATCCTGAACTCAAAAACGTCCAAATTGTCAACATGATACTGCTTTATGGAGTAAAATTCAAGAATGCTCAGAAGAATATTTCCATGAAAAGATACTGGATGAAGCGCAAATATCCAGGATATTCTACTAATTTCATGGAGTATAGAAGCCAAAACTTTAACCAACTGAGTATAATAGAATATATGAAACTACAAATGGATTTTTTCCCGCCATACGGTAATCCACGTAGACAGATCATTTCCACAATTTAATAAGGAATGAATATAAAGGATCATTCACCATGCATGTGGTAATCCACATAGACAAGTTATTCCAACAGAATAATAAATAATGGAATAACAGAAGAATTCACCATGCATGCGATAGACCGCACAAACAGGTTATTCTCAACATAATAATAAAAAATGGAACCAGGTCATGTGAAATCTGCACAAACAGGATATTCCAACATAATAATAAAGAATGGAATAACAACATAATTCACTGTGCACGCGATATAGACCGCGACAGTGAGTTATTCCAATGAAATTATAAATAATGGAACCAGTCATGCGAAATCGCATGATAGGATATTCCAACGAAAAAAATAAAGAATGGAATAATGTAAGAATTTCACAATGTATGCGGTATCAGATAGACATGTTATTCCAATGTAATAATAAATAGTGGAACCAATTCAATGCGTGAATACGCATGCATGTGATATTCCAATGTAATAATAAAGAATGGAATAATAGAAGAATTTCACCATGTATGCGGTATTGATGTAGACATGTTATTCCAACATAATAATAAGGAATGGAATAACAATAGCTCTCTTCATGAAAATGAAAGAAATAATACTCCTTACTTTAGAATAAAGCTGGATACTGGAATAGAGAGGTAGCAGACTTCTCTTCTTCTTTCTCTCTATAATTTCTCTCTATAATAATTACTCTATAGCTTTAGTGAATTAGTGAGAAATGAAGGAAGAATGAGCTTCTATTTATAGAAAAATATAGTTTCGATAATTACACGTTTTAGGGCTCGAAATATTACAATACAATACCTTCAACTTTTCTTTCATTTTTAATTTAGTCCTACAAGTATTATCAAACTTGCACCACCTCCCCTAATAGTAAATAATGTGAATCAATAGTTCAATCATGTGAATCAATAGTGATAATCATGTGAAAACACGAATTACAGTATAATACCTCCATTTATACCTCCATTTTTAACTTAGTCATGCAAGTATTATCAATCTTGCACCAACTCCCTTAATAGTACATGAATGTGAATCAATAGTACACGCATGTGAACAAAAAGGTTATAATCATGTGAATTAATAGCAATTAATTTCTCATTTATCCGATTAATTACCCGATAACTTCCAGACATCAATTATTATCGAAATAAATGTCAATTTTCACTAAAACTAATAATTGCAACACAATGGAACTATCAATTTCATCTTTAATCAACATGAACTTATTCATCATTAATATTATAACTCACAATATTTAACAACCAAGTCGTTCCCAGGAAAGAGGGGGCTTTCCAACAAGGATTTCTCCTTATCAGTAGCGCAATTAGATGACCAAACCTCTCCTCGATGTAACTTCTGCACATTTTAAATATTGCAATTTAATAATATGAATAACTTTGTTATCTCAATTATTGATTTAATAATATATCATATTATATGATTTATAACTTTGTGACAATAATTAAATCAATAATATGAGAGATATGATGCAAAGAATTCATCGTAGCAATAATTGAGTATAACCGAGTGACTTCTCACGTAAGCATCAATAACCAATACCGTGCTGCTACTATGCAACCACGCCAGACATCGCATTTTTACTACTCTTTGGGTAGTTCAACAGCTTTTAATTGTAACACTTTCGCCGTTATTTTATAAAATATAATTCTATCGTTTTCTAACTACGACAATACTTCCGTTGTGGGGTCCACCAATGATTGTGCCATCGTACAAATATTCCTTGTTAAAATGAATATTCTCCGACCAATCGAATATTATATAACCACTTGCTTACTTTGCAAAATTTGTAAATATTACTCACAACTATAACATTATATCAAATCCACACCACAATATTCAAAAAAATATTTAGAGAAATTTAAATCTTTATTCATAAAGTCTGGGGTCTCACAAGGACTGTATGTTATACTATGGGGAGGACAAAGATAAGGTGCAATGTTATATATGCAATTTGCCTCGGTATAAAATCACAAAATGTGGGGGGAAGGAGAAACATGTTCCGAAGAAGATATTACGGTACTTTCTTCTTGCGCCGAGGTTGCAATGGCTATTCATGTCTTCGCATACTGCACCCAATATGCGTTAGCATAGGATAAGGGACGTCGTCCCTAGTCAGCTTACTCACCCAGCAGATGGAGATGAGTGGAAGAATTTTGATGCTAATTTTCCATAATTTGCCGATGATGTTTGGAATGTCAGGATTTTGTCCGCAGCTCATTCGAATTATAATCGCATGCTTCTAACCCGGGCTTGACTACATCACAGATGGAAGCATTCACTAATGACAATTTTCAACTGTGGTTTAAGAGAAGTGTCGAAGAAGAGAACGCTTATGAGCATTTTAAAGATGTCATTTTAGGCCCATACAAACTCGTTAGTTCATTTCCAGGTTATATCGTGAATGGGTATAGATTCAAGGTTGATGACTTGAATGAATTGACATCAGTTAACTCTGGCGTTGTCTTGTTGGGAAGTTGTTATAGAGATTCTTATTATTATGTGATTAATAATTTAAAATGTTCTTAATAAATTTTGTATTCTAGTATTATGGATCCTGTCGCTAAGGCGATCGTACACGCCATTTGCCTGGCGCATCTCCCTATTGGTTGTATGCGATTTAGCCAGTACTCGCGCTATGATGCCGGCTTCATGGTGACAGTGTTGCGGGAGTTTCTCGTAAGTCAAATTACATATATTAAATAAAGGTCCATGTTATTTACATATTGTTCAAATAATTAATTATACGTATATTATGTCTGTTTAATAGAGATACTACAGATACGAGGCTGACATCACTGAGGCGGATGGTGACATCATTATCATTGCCCACATCTCAAAGAATTATGCCGGCTGGTTGTACGAGATGCGATAGAGGGCAGTTCGGGCGGTAGAAGAATCATCCGGGACTACTTTGCGAGAGCATCAGCCATCGACATTATCAAATGCAGCAAGAGCTACGATGTGTGTGTACTGGGATGATGTTGCTTTCAAGACCAAGTAAGAGCAGATGAAGAAGAATCGCGACAAGCTGCGAGTTGTACATACTTCTGGCTTGCAGTTATTTTAGGAGGTTAAGTCGGTATGTATTTCCCTTTAGTTTAGTTTAATATTAAACTTAAGGTGATATGATTTAATGTATATGATTTAGTCCATGCGGAGTAGCTTGAGCTGACCTCCTACTATGATGGAGTTCTGGGATAGAGTCCATACGCTGAAGGGCTCTTCGACGATATCTCCAGCAGTACTACCTATACGGGTAATACATTTACTATAATAAATATTATTTAGGATAATATTACGTAATTTATATGATGATACCAAGATAACTCACATGTACATAAATCAAATTACAGGAGTGGTTTGAGAAGCTCAACAGCCAGCGTATAGTGGAGTTGCAGGATGCTAGGGGCGATGCTGAGATGTTAGATTCCATCGTACCTCCGCCCGAGATTATTTTATCCCAGGACGAGGAGACGACTCTTTGGGTCGCGTCTCAGGATACTCCCACTAGTACTACCGGCCGGTATTGAGTGTTGGGGTTACCGAGGATACCAGCCTATACACTACCAGGAGGTATAATATTTTAGTTTATTTCTTCTTTATGAATAAAGTAAACATATAATATTATTCATGTTATATTTATTTTTGTAGGCTCTAGCCAGCGTCTGCGTCTGAGAGCCCCTGTGGGACCATCACATACGGGCGCCGGCTTAGACGATGCTTTATTCCGGCGTGTTATGGCTGCGGTGTCGGAGAGGTTTAAGACCGATCCACTGTTCCATCGTCAGGACCTGCCCAGCCATTCTTGCCTCCATTAGCTTGCGCAGGACGTTGCAGCTGGTGCCACCGCCAAGAGTACGGGTATCCCTCCGGAGCAGTGGGCCGCGATACGCGATGAGATTGTTCGGATGGTGGTTACTTTAGTCAAGGACGCGTTTGGGTCAATGTTGAGTTAGCGCTTGACTTCTCAGGTATACTATTCGTTTTAAATTCAAATATATAATTTGCATGTTATTTAATTTTCATTTAGTTATCTTTAACTGAATCATATATATGGACTAATGAGTTACATTATATTGTATCAACAGGGTGACGAACGGAATGATGAGGGGATGACGATGATGGCGATTTTCATACTCCAGAGCAACGTCGATGTGACGCCCCCAAAATAGGTATACTTCACCCATTTTGGGTCACCAAATACGTGGTACTGAATACAAATACAAACTTAATTATACAACATGAGCTGTGACGCCCCCAAAATAAGTATACAAGACCCATTCTGAGTCGCCAAATACATGGTACAGAAACAACTACAACTTTATTAATACAGTTGTCGTGCAAAATACGATAACACATAAACTGTGAGTTTAAATACAAATATTGTCATCTAGACAATATCCACACTAAAATAAGTCCTCATTACAATTATTGATACACTATTTTACAAAATGGTGAGGACTACTAAAACAACTTCTACAACCATCATTCCATACCCCGACTAGTACTCGCTACATTCTCGCCTCCTGAGAAGAAAAATGGAACAAAAAAGAAAAGGGTGAGCTCAACAAGCCCAGTAAATAATATTATGACTAAGATAATATAGAACAAATTATCGTTAGTCTTCAACAGGGAAAAATCTGATAGAATATAATAGACAACAAGTTTCAGATCAATATTCGCAACGAAAATAATAATTCATAGAAGAGTTACGAGAGAATGAAATCTACTATTATCTATGAGTTTAAAAGTCCATCATCAATATTTTATCCCTGTAAGATCAATCAATATACATCATAGATCAAATATTCATCTTTGCACTACAGGCCAAAGATATTCATCAGTTAGTCATGTTCATCTCAACACATGTACATCTTTTGCACTACTTCACCAAAGATATTCATAAGAAAATCAACCATCTTTGCACTCACGTGCCAAAGATATTCAAAGAATATCATCATTTAGGACCGAAGATGATGAAAAATATTTTAAAGAAAACGAATCCAGTGAAACAAAAGAACAAATATTAAGGATTCTTACTTTAAACAATCTGAGTTCAAAAATACTTCATAAATAATCATAGTGGAGCAAAATTCAAGAATGATCAAAACATGGATACAATCAAAGCTAGTATCCATAATAGATATTTTGGATAAAAAAACTAAAATTTAATTTTTCTCAGAATAAATAGTCAGTATTAAATGAATAGTGTAGATATCGTGAATAGTAACCCAGACACTAAAAGACAAGAATTTCACAAGAAAAATCTTACCAATATTCGCATAATGATATTAGAAGAAATAATACCATTTAAAAAAAATAATATCCCTTACCTCACAAAGACAAGATTTACATTAGAATCTTTGGATATATTGTTGAAGGGAACTTGTACCGTATAGCAACACTCAAAGTCTCAAAATACTCACAAGAATACGCTCGATAATATAGAGAGAGAAATCTTTAGTTTCTGGTGTGATTTTCAATTCTAACTTAAGCACCCTATTTATAGAAAAATGCTTAGAACACCAAAGCAGAAAATTTAATAAAATATTAATATATATTAAAAATTTTCCTATGCACACCAAAGAAATTGAATTTAGCATGTTTTCAATACTAGTGGGGCCCATAAACATAACAAAAATGTTTTTCTTAAAAAAATAATTTAAACTTCAAAAATCAATTATTCTAGAACTTTGAAACTTCAATAATTCATAATAAATAGCCCTTTTATCAGAAAAATTTGAATCTTATGTCCATTCCATAGGAAATTCAATTCTCTACAACTTTGTAAGTTTAAGGTTTTCCAAATTCCAAACAGAGATTGACCGAAATAAACATACAGACGATTTTACAGTCTATAATCAAATTTCAGTCAAGAAATGGGGTCCACAAACATGAAAAACATGTTTTAAATATTTTTAGTAACAAAAATACTCTTCCTTCTCATATATTCATATATCCCATATTTATTGTAAAAATATGACCATTATTATATTATTAAAATATAATAATATATTTAAATGAATTATTTTATCCAAAAGATAAAATATCAATTTTCAACAATCGTCACTTTAAAATTTTCTCCATCTATATCCACATAAAATGAATATTTTTCTTATCATATAAATCAATAATTAATTATTCACAAATAATATTACGTAATCACAATATCGACAACTGCATAGCTCCTGGAAGAGGGGCTTTCGATAAGGATTTCTCCTTCTTGGCGCAAGCAATTAGGTGACCAAACCTCTCCTTAGATGTAACTTTCTAGACATTTCCAATAATGCTATCTAATAATATTATTCAAATAATATGAATTACTGATCTGATAAAGAAAAATACTGTGTAGTGACAATTATTGAAACAACAATAATATAAAATATCAACGTAGCAATTATTGAATCAATAAAATAAAATATTGAACAGTAATTAGTGTAACAATTATTGAGTAGTGCCTTCTTACGTAAAAATTAATAATTGGTGTAATACCGTGTGCTACTACGTTTTAACCACCGGGTATTCCAACAGTATTAATGGTAACAACTACGTCATTATTTATAAACAACTTATACTTGTCGTTTTCTTCATCCAATCACTTTCCGTTATGAGGCCAACATAAGGCTGCGCCGTCTTAGGAATATTTCCCGACAGCAAGAATATTCCACGACCAAACGAATATTCCCCGACAACAATGAATATTTTATAACCACTTGCTTATTTGAAATATTTATGCATTTTACCCATAACTAACCACATTAATCAAATCAACCCTTACTATTTCAAAATAATAAATAGAGAAAATTCAATTTCATTTATAATAAGTTTGGGGTCTTACAACCTCCCCTCCTTATGAATTTTGTCCTCGAAATTGATGTACGTACCTGGTGTTTCGAAAAGGTGATGATACCTCACTTTCATTTTCGTTTCCAACTCCCAGGTTATTTCCTCAATAGCATGGTTCCTCCACAAAACTTTGACTTGTGGTATGACCTTTGTGCGTCGGACATGCTCCTTCCTAACCAAGATCTTGACAGGTACCTCTTCATACATTAAGTCTTCGGCTATCTCATCCGGTTTAACTCAATAACGTGGTTCGGGTCTTTCACATATTTACAAAGCACAGATATGTGAAAAACATTATGAACACGAGACATACTTGGAGGTAACGCGAGTCTATAGGCCATATTTCCTACTCGATCAAAAATCTGAAATGAACTAATAAATCGTGGATTGAGCTTTCCTCTCTTCCCAAATCTTTTAACTCCCTTCCATAGAGCAACACGCAACAATACATGATCCCCAATACTAAATTCCACGTCCTTTCGATGAAGATCCGCATAACTCTTTTGTTGATCCTGTGCCGTTTGTATACGTTGTCGAATCATTTGGAACTTTTCCGTAGTCATACGTACCAACTCTGGTCCCAAAAATGTTATTTCACCCACCTCATCCTAATATAATGGAGAACAACACTTTCGTCCATACAACGCTTCAAATGGGGCCACACCTATACTTGCCTGATAACTGTTGTTGTAGGAGAATTCCACCAATGGTAAATACTTATCCCAACTCCCTTTGAAGTCTAGGACACAGAGTCTTAATAAATCTTCAAGAGTTTGAATAGTCCTTTCTGATTGTCCGTCCGTTTGAGGATGGTATGCCGAACTGAATCGTAAATCCGTGCCCATAGCTTTTTGCAAGCTAACCCAAAATCGTGAAGTGAATCTTGGGACATGATCCGAAACTATGGATACTGGCATGCCATGCAACCTTACAATCTCATTCACGTACATACGAGCAAGACGTTCAAGGGAATAAGTCTCCCGTATCGGCAAGAAATGAGCAGACTTGGTTAATCTATCAACAATAACCTAAATAACATCTATTCCTTGAGAAACCGTGGGAAGACCCGTAACAAAATCCACGGTAATGTGTTCCCACTTCCATTTTAGAATCTCAAGTGGTTGCAATGGACCCTTAGGCACTTGATGCGCTGCCTTTACATGTTGACAAGTTAAACACCTCGAGATAAACTTTGCAATCTCTCTCTTCATATTGTTCCACCAAAATATATGTCGAAGATCACGATACATTTTGATACTTCCAGGATGGATTGCAAATGGTGTATTGGGTGCCTCCATCATGATCTTGTATTTTAAATCAGAGTCGTTAGGAACACAAAGTCTGGAGTGGACTCGAAGTATTCCTTCTTCATCGATTCTTGCTTCTGGAATAGCACCTTCTTGTACTTTCTTCTTCATACGCATCAGCTCCGGGTCTGTTGTAAGACCCCAACTTATTATTAATGAAATTTAATTTTCTATTTATTATTTTGAAATAGTAAGGGTTGATGTGATTAATGTGGATAGTTAGGGGTAAAATACTAAATATTTTAAAATAAGCAAGTGGTTATAAAATATTCATTGTTGTTTGGGAATATTCGTTTGGTCGTGTAATATTTAAATCTTGTCGGGGGAATATTCGTATGCACGACCTACACACAGCCCATGTGGGCCCCATAACTTGAAAGCGATTGGATGAAGAAAACAAAAAAATATAAGTTGTTTAAAAATAACGACGTAGTTATTCTGCTAATCTTGTTAAAATACTCTGGGTTAAAACACAAGAAGCTTTACGGTATTGCACCAATTATTGATTCTTACGTAAGAAGGCACTACTCAATAATGGTTACACGATTAATTCTTATTCGATTTTATTGAGTTAATAATTGCTGCGTTGATATTTTATATTGCTATTGTTTCAATAATTGTCATTACACAGTATTTTTATTATCGAAGCAATAATTCATATTATCTGAATAATATTATTAGATAACATTATTGGCAATGTCTAGAAAGTTCTGTCTAAGGAGAGGTTTGGTCACCTAATTGCGCCCCAGTAAGAAAAAATTCTTATTGGAAAGCCTCCTCTTTCCTGGGAACTGCCTGGTTGTCAATATTGTGATTCTGTAATATTATTTGTGAATAATTAATTATTGATTCATATGATGAGAAAAATATTGATTTTATGTGGATATAGATGGAGAAAAGTTTTATTGTGACAATTGTTGAAAATTGAAATTTTATCTTTTTCTGATAAAATAATTCATTTAAATATATTATTATATTTTAATAATATAATAATGGTGATATTTTTACAACGAATGTGGGATATATGAGTATACGAGGAGGAGGAGGAGTATTTTTGTTGCAATAAATGTTTAAAACATGTTAAACATGTCGGTGGACCCCATTTATTGATTGAAATTTGATTATAACTTTGTAAAATCGTCTGCTTATGGATTTCAATCAATTTCTATTTGGAATTTGGAAAAACTTTCTTTTGCAAAGTTGTAGAGAATTGAATTTCCTATAAAAACTCATGAGATTCAAATTTTCTGATGAAAGGGCTATTTATTATGAATTATTGAAGTTCTAAAATTAGGAATAATTGATTTTTGGAGTTTAAAATATTTTTTTGTAAGAAAAACGTTTTTTTTGTAATTGAGTGGCTCACATGTGTTATAAATGATCTGAAATCAGATTTCTAAGGTGGGCTTGAATATTTTTAAGAAATATTATTATTTTATTAAATTTTCTCTTTTTATTATTAAAGCATTTTCCTATAAATAGGGTGCTTAGGTTAGAATTGAAAATCACACCGTAAAAGCAAGTTTTCTCTCTATATTATCGAGCGTATTCTTGTGAGTATTTTGAGTATACTTTGAGTATTGTTAGACGGTGCAAGTTCCTTCAAAGACTATATATACCTAGTATTCCAATTTAGAAGTACTAATCTTTTGAGGTAAGGGATGTTATTTTCTTCTCAAATGATATTATTTCTTCAATATCATTATCTTTGAAATATTGGTTGGAACTTTTATCAAATTTGGAACTTTTTCATGTCGGGGTTACTATTCATGAGTTACTATTCATGAGTTACTATTCACGAGTACTACTACGTAAGGCGTGAAGATGTTTTTGTGGAATTTCTATCTTTTGGTGTAGAGTTACTATTCACGATATCGGCACTATTCACGTATCTGACTATTCACCGAAAATAAAATTTCTTCTTTTTGTCCAAAATATCTATTCGGATACTAGCTTTGATTGTATCCATGTTTTGATCATTCTTGAATTTTACACCACTATGATCATTTTGAGGTATTTTTTGAACATGGATAAAACAAAGTACGAATCCTTAATCCTTAATCCTTGTCATTTTGTTTCATTTGGATTCGTTTCTTTAAAAATATTTTCATCATCCTCGATCTTAAATGATGATATTATTGAATATCTTTGGCTTTTGTAGTGCAAAGATGAATGATTTCTGAAGAATATCTTTGGTAGTAGTGCAAAGATGAGCAGTGTTTAGATGAACATGACCAATCGATGAATATCTTTGGCACGTAGTGCAAAGATGAATATTTGATTCAGATGTATATTGATTGATGTTACGGGGATAAAAGATAGATGATGAACTTTTAAATTCATACGTAGATGATAGTAGTTTGCATTCTCTACTTAACTCTTCTAATGAATTATTATTTCATTAATGAATATTGATTTAAAATTTGTTGTCTATTGTATTCTATTAGATTTTTCCTGTTGAAGACTAACGGTAATTTGTTGTATATTATCTTAGTCATAATATTCTTTATTGAGCTAGTTGAGCTCACCCTTTTCCTTTTTGTTCCATTTTTCTCGTGAGGCGAGAATATAGCGATACAGAGTGAATATGGAATGAAGGTTCTAGAGAGAGTCGTTTAGTAGTCCTCACCATTTTTGTAAAATAATGTATCAATAAATGTGATGAGAATTTATTTGAGTATAGATATTGTCTAGAAGATAATATTTGTATTTAAACTCACGATTTCTTGTTGTAATAATAAAGTTGTAGTTGTTTTTGTACCATGTATTGACAACTCGAGAATGGGTGATGTATACCTATTTTTTGGGGCGTCACGGTTGGTATCGAGCTTAGGGATATGATCTCTGGCGGAGATCGGGGAATAGAATTAGGAGGGAGGCAGTAAATCCTTCGCTAGTGTGTCCTACCTAAGCTTATTTGTTAGTTGGTCAATATATAGGGATATTATGTGATATATTGATTTCCTTAATTAACCCTTGTTTTATCACAAGATTTGAGAATGTCGAATGAGAATATTAACAATGGAAATGAGACCGGTGGAGCGCTTTGTTTTACCAACGAGGAGAACGTGCAACAGTGGCAATGTTCCTCCCGTGAACAACACCATTGAGCGAGATGATGAGCGAGGGATGTTTAGAAGTTTTTGCAGTTCATGCAAAAAATCGAGACGAGGAGACTTCGTGTTCAAAATACTGAGGAGGAAATGATAGCAATTCACGGGTTGTTCAAATGAAGCGATTCAAAGAGTTGGGACCACGAATTTAAGGGAAAGCGAGATCCGATCATGGCGGAAACATGGGTCAAGCAAATTACCAAGATATTCGATGTCTTGGGATGCGGAGGAACAGAAGGTTCCATTCGCCACCTTTATGTTCCGTGGCGAAGCGGACTCTTGGTGGGAGTTGCGTGAAGCGTACCCATCCAAATTACTTCGGCATGTCTTGGGATACGTTTGAAGCTATTTAATGACAAATACTTTCACGAAAGTGTTAAATAAGTATGAAGGAAGTGGAGTTCATCGATTAGAACAAAACAACATGGCGGTGTCTCGATGCGAGGCAAAGTTTGAAGAGTTATCGAGTTTGCACCTCATTTGGTGGAGAATGAGGAGCGTATGGCGCGGATGTTTACGAGAGGTTTGAAACCCGGCATACGACAATATCTCATTTCTCATAAATTTTCTCTCTATTCGGATGTTGTTAACGAGGCTCAATTGTTAGAGCGAGATAACGAGTATATTCAACCAGGACCATAACGAGGATCGTATACAGAGATAGCGATCAATGAATAATGATAACCAAAGGAGAAAGCGAATGACGGACAAAAATGGTAACCACTCTGGTGGTAATCATAGCCATGAAAATAGAAGAAGCGAGTCGGGAGGAGATTTTAAAAGAGGAGATTTAACAACGACCATGTGAAGACGACAGCGGTCTGCGATAAATAACAAGCGGGTTCTAAGGGAGAAACGACCACCGGTCATTATCTTTACAAATCTGGAAAAGAGGGACATATCGATCAAGCGCCCCTGACAGTTCAAGGTATGCTATAATTGTGGAAAGGAAGGACATATCGCTCGAGATTATGCGGTAGCAAAACCTAGTTCAATGGACGGTGACTCAAAAAATCGTCCCGAAAAGTCAAAGTCAACGATTAGGAAGAGCGTTTGTTGTGGTTTGGTCAAAATCGAGAAACCCAAACGAGGTGATCACGGGTAAGCTATTTATAAATTCTTGCGAAGTTTATACCTTACTTGATCTGGGTCTTACCCATTCATTTATCTCTCCTGCATGTGCTCAACGTTTAAACTTGACTCGGGAGAAATTAGACTTTGACTATCTGTGGAAACTCCGTTAGGGAGAAACTTTCATCACATCCACTTGTTTATAAATCTTGTTTGATTCAAGTTGGCACCATCACCTTACATTGACCTTATCTCTTTAAAGATACTTGCTTTTGATGTGATTTTAGGGATTGATTGGTTAACTACTCATCATACCAAAATTGATTGTTTTAAATAAGGTTGTTAGTTTTCATATTCCTAACCAACTGTTGTATGCAATTCAAGCAACTAAACCATTAAAATCAATCACTATCATATCTAATCATAAAGCTATTCGTTTATTGAAAAAGCGGATGTCAAGCTTTCTTAGCCCATGTTATGGATTTGAATAAAGACACATCAAATTTGAATAATATTCTGTTGTTATTGACTTTCTGGCGTATTTCTGAAGAACTTCCGGTCTACCCCGAGCGTGAAGTTGAATTCTTTATTGATCTTGAACATGGTACAAAGCCCATTTCTAAAACCCCATGTCGAATGGCTCTATTGAACTTGAGGAGTTAAAGGTCCAACTACGAGGAATTGTTGGACATCGGTTTCATTCGTCCTAGTACATCTCCTTGGGGTGCTCCTATTTTATTAAGTAAAGAAGAAAAGACGGGAGTATGCGACTTTATATTGACTATCGGAATTGAACCATGTCACCATCAAGAATAGGTATCCTCTACCTCGTATTGATGACTTGTTTGACCAGATTCTGGGGCACAATTCTTTTCAAAATCGATCTTAGATTACGGATATCATCAATGAAGATTAGAATCGAGGATATTCAAAGGCGCCTTTAGAACTTCGATGCGGACATTATGAATTCTTAGTCATGTCTTTCGGATTGACTAATGCTCCTGCGACTTTCATGGATATGATGAACCGAGTATTCAAGGAATATTTGGATCGGTTCGTTGTTGTCTTTATTGATGACATCCTTATATATTCCAAAAGTCGTGAAGATCATGAGCACCATTTGAAGTTTGGTACTCCAAAGGCTTCGTGAAAACAAACTATATGCCAAATTGAAGAAATGCGAGTTACGGCTTGAGGAAGTAGCATTCCTTGGGCACGTGGTGTCGAAACATGGAGTATCTGTTGATCCGTGAAGATTGAAGCAATACTGAAGTTGGAGCAACCAAAGTTTGGTGATCAAGTCGTAGTAGCTTTTGGGCTTAGTGGGTTATTATCGGAGATTAGTGGAAGGGTTTTCTCGAATTGCTACTCCATTAACTTCGGCTAACTTTCGGAAGGATACAAAATTCGTTTGGAGCGAAGAATGCGAGAAAAGTTTCCAAGAGCTTAAGAGGAGACTTATTTATTTTGTTCTAACAATACCATCTGGTTCGGATGGATTTGTTATCTCTAACGATGCTTGAGCAAAGGGTTAGGATGTGTTCTCATGCAGCGTGGGAAAGTCATAGCCTATGCCTCGCGACAACTTAAAAGAGTATGAGAGGAATTATCCTACTCATGATCTAGAGTTAGCGGCCCGATCGTTTTTAGCGCTAAAGATATGGAGGCACTATCTATATGGGGAGAAAGTGGAGATATATTCGGACCATAAAAAGCCTTAAATATTTCTTCACTCAAAAGAACTCAACATCTGGCAGCGACGTTGGCTCGAACTATTGAAAGACTACGACCACACTATTCAATACCATCTGGTAAAAGCGACGTGGTAGTGGTGACACATTGAGTAGAAGATCATATCTGGGAGCGAGTGCGATGATGTCAAGTATCGCGTAGAGCCAACTTTAATAGAAAAAGTTAAGGTTGCTCGAGCCACCGAATCCGGAGGCGATCGTATGAAGAAGAAAGTACAAGAAGGAGCTATTAGGGCGAGAATTGATGAAGAAGGAATACTTGAGTCCACTCTAGACTTTGTGTTCCTAACGACTACGATTTGAAGTACAAGATTATGATGGAGGCACACAATCGCCATTTGCAATCCATCCCGGAAGTACTAAAATGTATCGTGATCTTGACATACATTTTGGTGGAACAAATGAAGAGAGATTGCAAAGTTTATCTCGATGTGTTTAACTTGCTAACGTGTAAAGGCGGAGCATCTAGTACCTAAGGGTCCGTTGCAACCACTTGAGATTTCGAAATGGAAGTGGGAACACATTACCATGGATTTCGTTCTTTGGTCTTCCTACGGTTTCTCAAGGCATCAATTCTATTTGGGTTATTGTTGATAGATTAACCAAGTCGCTCATTTCTTGCCGATACGGAGACTTATTCCTTGAGCGTCTTGCTAGTATATGCGTGAATGAAATTGTGAGGTTGCATGGCATGCACAGTATCCATAGTTTGGATCGTGACCCAAGATTCACTTTAAGATTTTGGGTTAGCTTGCAAAAAAGCTATGGAGCGCAGATTTGCGATTTAGTTCGGCATACCATCCCCAAACCAGACGGACAATCGAGAGGACTATTCAAACTCTTGAAGATTTATTAAGACTCGTGTCCTGAGACTTCAAGGCGATTGGGATAAGTATTTACCATTGGTGGAATTCTCCTACAACAACAGTTATCGAGGCATGTATAGGTGTGGCTCCATTTGAAGCATTATATGGACGAAAGTGTCGTTCTCCATATGTTGGGATGAGGTGGGTGAAGCAACATTGTTGGGACCCGAGTTAAGTGCGTATGACTACCGAAAAAGATCCAAATGATTCGACAACGTATACAAAGCGGCACAAGATCGACAAAAAGAGTTATCGCGGATCTTCATCGAAAGGGCGTGGAATTTAGTGTAGGGGATCATGTATTATTGCGAGTTGCTCCATGGAAGGGAGTTACAAGATTTGGGAAGAGAGAAAGCTCAATCCACAATTTATTGGTCCATTTCAAATTCTTGACAGAATAGGAAATGTAGCCTATAGACTCGCGTTACCTCAAAGTATGTCTCATGTTCATAATGTGTTTCACATATCATGCTTAAATAAATATGTGAAAGATCCGAACCACGTTATAGAATTAGAACCGGACGAAATGTACCAAAGACTTAACGTGTGAGGAGGTACCTATCAAGATCTTGGATAGGAAGGAGCATGTCCCTCGCCAAGAAAGGTCATACCACAAGTTAAAGTTTTGTGGAGGAATCATGCTATAGAGGAAATGACACAGCAATTGGAAAGCGGAAATGAAAGCGAGGTATCCTCACCTTTTGAAACACACCAGTCGTCGTCGTCAATTTAGAGGACGAAATTTCATAAGGAGGGAGGTTGTAAGACCCCAACTTATTATTAATGAAATTTAATTTTCTCTATTTATTATTTTGAAATAGTAAGGGTTGATGTGATTAATGTGGATAGTTAGGGGTAAAATCATGAAATATTTCAAAATAAGCAAGTGGTTATAAAATATTCATTGTTGTCGGGGAATATTAGTTTGGTGGTGGAATATTAAATCTTTATCGGGAATATTAAATGCGGCGAGTAGCGACCATGTGTGGGCCCCATAATGAAAAGCGATTGGATGAAGAAAAGCGACAAATATAAGTTGTTTAAAAATAACGGCGTAGTTATTCACAGATTATCTTGTTAAAATACTGGGTGGTTTAAAACACGATAGCTTTGGTATTGCACCAATTATTGATTCTTACGTGAAGGCACTACTCAATAATGGTTTACGGTAATTCTTGCTTCGATTATTTTATTGAGTTAATAATTCTTTGCGTTGATATTTTATATTCTTTGTTGTTTGATAATTGTCATTACACGTATTTTTATTATCAAAGCAATAATTCATATTATCTGAATAATATTATTAGATAACATTATTGGCAATGTCTAGAAAGTTACATCTAAATAGAGGTTTGGTCACCTAATTATGCGGCGTGAAGAAGAAATTCTTATTGGAAAGCCCCTCCTTCACAGGGCTGCTGCACGGTTGTCGATATTGTGATTACGTAATATTATTTGTGAATAATTAATTATTGATTCATATGATGAGAAAAATATTGATTTTATGTGGATATAGATGGAGAAAATTTTATTGTGACAATTGTTGAAAATTGAAATTTTATCTTTTACGATAAAATAATTCATTTAAATATATTATTATATTTTAAGAATATAATAATGGTGATATTTTTACAACGAATGTGGGATATATGAGTATCTGAGGAGGAGGAGTATTTTTGTTGCAATAAATATTTAAAACATGTTAAACATGTCATGGACCCCATTTATTGATTTGAAATTTGATTATAGCTTTATAAAATCGTCTGTTTGTGGATTTGGTCAATTTCTATTTGGAATTTGGAAAAACTTTCTTACGTAAAGTTGTAGAGAATTGAATTTCCTATAAAAATTCATGAGATTCAATTTTCTGATGAAAGGGCTATTTATTATGAATTATTGAAGTTACGAAATTAGGAATAATTGATTTTGGAGTTTAAAATATTTTTTTTGTAAGAAAAACGTTTTTTGTTGTAATTGAGTGGCTCACATGTGTTATAAATGATCTGAAATCAGATTTCTAAGGTGGGCTTGAATATTTTTAAGAAATATTATTATTTTATTAAATTTTCTACTTTGGTGTTCTAAGCATTTTCCTATAAATAGGGTGCTTAGGTTAGAATTGAAAATCACACCAGAAACTGAAGTTTTCTCTCTCTATATTATCGAGCGTATTCTTGTGAGTATTTTGAGTATACTTTGAGTATTGTTAGGCGGTGCAAGTTCCTTGACCTTATATACCCAGTGATTCCATTTAGAAGTCTTAATCTTTTGAGGTAAGGGATGTTATTTTCTTCTCAAATGATATTATTTCTTCAATATCATTATCTTTGAAATATTGGTTGGAACTTTTTATCAAATTTGGAACTTTTTCATGTCGGGTTACTATTCATGAGTTACTATTCACGAGTACTACTCATTCAAGTGAAAGATGTTTTTGTGGAATTTCTATCTTTTGGTGTCGGAGTTCTTATTCACGTATCGGCACTATTCAATTCATAAAAATAAAATTTCTTCTTTTTGTCCAAAATATCTATTACGGATACTAGCTTTGATTGTATCCATGTTTTGATCATTCTTGAATTTTACACCACTATGATCATTTTGAGGTATTTTTTTGAACATGGATAAAACAAAGTCTGAATCCTTAATCCTTAATCCTTGTCATTTTGTTTCCTTTGGATTCGTTTCTTTAAAATATTTTTCATCATCCTCGGTCTTAAATGATGATATTATTGAATATCTTTGGCTTTGTAGTGCAAAGATGAATGATTTGAAGAATATCTTTGGTAGTAGTCTGAAAGATGAGCAGTGTTTAGATGAACATGACCAATGATGAATATCTTTGGCTTTGTAGTGTGCAAGATGAATATTTGATTCGAGATGTATATTGATTGATGTTACGAGGATAAAAGATAGATGATGAACTTTTAAATTCATACATAGAAGATAGTAGTTTGCATTCTCTACTTAACTCTTCTAATGAATTATTATTTCATTGCGAATATTGATTTAAAATTTGTTATCTATTGTATTCTATTAGATTTTTCCTGTTGAAGACTAACGATAATTTGTTGTATATTATCTTAGTCATAATATTCTTTCTTGAGCTAGTTGAGCTCACCCTTTTCCTTTTTGTTCAATTTTTCTCGGGAGGCGAGAATATAAGCGAGTGCAGTCGGGTATGGAATGAAGGTTCTAGAGAGTCGTTTAGTAGTCCTCACTATTTTTGTAAAATAATGTATCAATAAATGTGATGAGGATTTATTTGAGTATAGATATTGTCTAGAAGATAATATTTGTATTTAAACTCACAGTTTTACTGTTGTAATAATAAAGTTGTAGTTGTTTCTGTACCATGTATTGACAACTCAGAATGGGTGATGTATACCTATTTTGGGGGCGTCACATCTGTGGCTTGAGTAAATTTAACTTTATCGATTAAAGTCAGTTCTACGCGTATACTTAACATCATCGCATGGGTCCCTGGAGTCTTGAATTCTATCTTCATCTTTTGTAAATCACACAAAATTGGATCATCACACTCGTTCCAGCATATGATCTTCTACTCAATGCGTCAGCTACCACGTTCGCTTTTCTAGGATGGTATTGAATAGTGTGGTCATAATCTTTCAACATCACGAGCCAATGTCGTTGCCGCATGTTGAGTTCCTTTTGAGTGAAGAAATATTTGAGGCTTTTATGATCTGAATATATCTCCACTTTCTCCCCATATAGATAGTGCCTCCAGATCTTTAGCATGAAAACGACTGCCGACAACTCTAGATCATGAGTAGGATAATTCCTCTCATATTCTTTAAGTTGTCGCGAGGCATAGGCTATGACTTTCCCATGTTGCATGAGTACACATCCTAACCCTTTGCCTGAAGCATCGCTGTAGATAACAAATCCATCCGAACCATACGAGTCTTTAGTCGAGCAGTCTTAATAAATGAGTCTCCTCTTAAGCTCTTGGAAACTCTTCTCGCATTCCTCGCTCCATACAAATTTTGTATCCTTCTGAGTTAGTTGAGTTAACGGAGTAGCGATTCGAGAAAATCCTTCCACTAATCTTCAATAATAACCAGCTAAGCCCAAAAAGCTACGTACTTCGGTCACCGACTTCGTTTGTTCCCAACTTTGTATTGCTTCAATCTTTGCTGGGTCAACAGATACTCCATGTTTTGACACCATATGCCCAATGAATGCTACTTCCTCAAGCCAGAACTTGCATTTCTTTAACTTAGCATAAAACTTGTTTTCACGAAGCCTTTGGAGTACCAGCTTCAAATGGTGCTCATGATCTTCATGGCTTTTGGAATATATGAGGATGTCATTAATAAAGATAACAACGAACTGATCCAAATATTTATTGAATATTTAGTTCATCATATCCATGAAAGCCGCAGGAGCATTAGTCAATCCAAAAGACATGACTAAGAATTCATAATGCCCGTCTGGGAGTTACGAAGGCGTCTTTGGAATATCCTCGATTCTAATCTTGGTGATGATATCCGAATCGAAGATCGATCTTTGAAAAGAATTGTGCTCCTTGCAACTGGTCAAACAGGTCATCAATGCGAGGTAGCGGATACCTATTCTTTATGGTGATATGGTTCAATTCTCGATAGTCAATACAAAGTTGCATACTCCCGTCTTTCTTCTTTACAAATAAAATAGGAGCACCCCAAGGAGATGTACTAGGACGAATGAAACCGATGTTCAACAACTCCTGTAGTTGGACCTTTAACTCCTGAAGTTAAATAGAAGACATTCGATATGGGGTTTTAGAAAATGGCTTTGTACCAGGTTCAAGATCAATAAATAATTCAACTTCACGTTCTGGGGGTGGACCGGGAAGTTCTTCAGGAAATACGTCAGGAAATTTACTAACAACATGAATATTATTCAAATCTGACGAGTCTTTATTCAAATCCATAACATGGCCTAAGAAAGCTTGACATCTGTTTTTCAATAAACGAATAACTTTATGACTTGATATGACAATGATTGATTTTAGTAGTTTAGTTGCTTGAATTCGTACAACAGGTTGGTTAGTAATATGAAAACTAACAACCTTACGAAAGCAATCAATTTTGGCATGATGAGTAGTTAACCAATCAATCCCTAAAATCACATCAAAAAGAAGTATCTTTAAAGAGATAAGGTCAACAGGTAATGTGTTGGTGCAAACTTGGATCAAACAAGATTTATAAACAGTGGATGTGATGAAAGTTTCTCCTAATGGAGTCTCCATAGATAAATGAAAGTCTAATTTCTCCGGAGTCAAGTTTAAACGTTGAGCACAAGCAGGAGAGATAAATGAATGGGTAACACCGGTATCTAGTAAGGTATAAACTTCGCAAGAATTTATGATTAGCTTACCCGTGATCACCTAGTTTGGGTTCTTCGCATTTTGACCAGTCACGACAAACGCTCTTCCAGGAACCATTGACTTTAACTTTTCTGGGATAGCCTTTTGAGTCACCATCCCCGCTGGACTTGGTTTTGCTACAGTACAATCTTGAGTGATATATCCTTCCTTTCCACAATTATAACATACCTTGAACTGTTGTGGGCAGTTTGGGCTGATATGTCCCTCTTTTCCACATTTATAGCATACGACCGGTGGTCATTCTCCTCCCTTAGAACCGATTCTTTGCTTTGGTCGACGTCTTTGCATTGTCCTTGTTGAATCTCCTCTTTTTAAAATCTCCTCCCGACTCGCTTCTTCTATTTTCATGGCTATGATTACCACCAGAGTGGTTACCGCTTTTGTCCGTATTTTTCTTTCTCCGGTGGTTATCGTTGTTCTGACGACTGCTATCACCGGTATGATCCTGGTTGTGGTCCCTCGGTTGAACATACTCGTTATCTCGCTTTAATAATTGAGCCCTGTTGACAACATCTGAATAGAGAGAAAATTTATGAGAAATGAGATATTGACGTATGCCGGGTTTCAAACCTCTCAGAAACATCCGCGCCATACGTTCCTCATTCTCCACCAAATGAGGTGCAAATCTGGATAACTCTGCAAACTTCGCCTCGTACTGGGACACCGTCATGTTGTTTTATTCTAGTCTAATAAACTTCACTTCCTTCATATGGCGAATACTTTTAGGAAAGTACTTGTCATTGAAAAATTTCTGAAACGTCTCCAAAGACATGTTGAGGGCGGCTGGATGGGTACGCTTCACAGATTCCCATCAATAATCTACCTCATTATGGAACATAAAGGTGGCGAATGGAACCTTCTGTTCTTCCTTGCATCCCAAGACGTCGAATATCTTGGTAATTTGCTTGACCCACGTCTCTGCCTTAATCGGATCCTGCTTTCCCCAGAATTCTGGTAGTCCTAACTCTTTGAATTGATTGGCTGTGACAAACCGTGCGTTGTTATCATTTCCACCTGTATTTTATACACGAGTCTCCCTCGTCTGATTTTGCATGAACTGCAAAAAGCTTCTAAACATCCTGTCATTCATCGTCTGCTCAGTGGTGTTGTTTACAGGAAGAACATTGCCAACCTGCTGCACGTTCTCCTCATTGTTGAGTAAAGGTGTCTCCACGGTCTCTCATTTACTCCACTGTTAACATTCTCAGTCGCCATTCTCAAATACAGCCATAAAACAAGGGTTAATTAAAGAAATCAACATATCACATAATATCCCTATATACTGACCAACCAACAAATAAGCTTAGGTAGGACACACTAGTGAAGGATTTACTCGTCTCTCCCCTCCTAGTTCTATTCCCCGATCTATGCGAGAGATGATATCCCTAAGCTCTGATACCAACTGTGACACCCCCAAAATAAGTATACAACACCCATTCTGAGTCGCCAAATACATGGTACAGAAATAACTACAACTTTATTAATACAATTGTCGTGCAAAATACGACAACACATAAACTGTGAGTTTAAATACAAATATTGTCATCTAGACAATATCCACACTCAAATAAGTCCTCATTACAATTATTGATACACTATTTTACAAAATGGTGAGGACTACTAAAATAACTTCTAGAACCATCATTCTATACCCCGACTAGTACTCACTACATCCTCGCCTCCTGAGAAGAAAAATGGAACAAAAAAGAAAAGGGTGAGCTCAACTAGCCCAGTAAAGAATATTATGACTAAGATAATATAGAACAAATTATCGTTAGTCTTCAACAGGGAAAAATCTGATAGAATATAATAGACAACAAGTTTCAGATCAATATTCGTAGCGGAAATAATAATTCATAGAAGAGTTACGTAGAGAATGAAATCTACTATTATCTATGAATTTGAAAGTCCATCATCGATATTTTATCCCTGTAACATCAATCAATATACATCATAGATCAAATATTCATCTTTGCACTACAGGCCAAAGATATTCATCAGTTGGTCTTGTTCATCTCATCACCTGTACATATTTGCACTACGGCCGAAGATATTCATAAGAAAATCAACCATCTTTGCACTACAGGCCAAAGATATTCAGTAATATCATCATTTAGGACTGAGGATGATGAAAAATATTTTAAAGAAAACGAATCTAGTGAAACAAAAGAATAAATATTAAGAATTCGTACTTTAAACAATTCGAGTTCAAAAATACTTCATAAATAATCATAGTGGAGCAAAATTTAAGAATGATCAGAATATGGATACAATCAAAGCTAGTATCCATAATAGATATTTTGGACAAAAAATAAAAATTTAATTTTTCTGTGAATAGTGTCGTATTCGTGAATAGTGTCGTATACGTGAATAGTGTCATATACGTGAATAGTAACCTTGACACTAAAGGACAAGAATTTCACAAGAAAAATCTTAACAATATTCTGGCATAATGATATTAGAAGAAATAATATCATTTTAAAAAAAATAACATCCATTACCTCGAAAAGACAGTACTTCTGACTGGAATACTGGATATATTGATGAAGGGAACTTGTATCATATAGCAATACTCAAAGTATAAAAATACTCACAAGAATACGCTCAATAATATAGAGAGAGAAATCTTTAGTTTCTGGTGTGATTTTCAATTCTAACTTAAGCACCCTATTTATAGAAAAATGCTTAGAACACCAAAGTAGAAAATTTAATAAAATATTAATATATATTAAAAAATTTCCTACGCACACCAAAGAAATTGAATTCAGCATGCTTTCAATACTAGTGGGGCCCACCAACATAATAAAAATGTTTTTCCTAAAAGAATAATTAAAAATTCAAAAATTAATTATTCCGGAACTTCAGAACTTCAATAATTCATAATAAATAGCCCCTTTATCAGAAAAATTTGAATCTTATGTCCATTCCATAGGAAATTTAATTCTCAACAACTTTGTAAGTTTAAGTTTTTTCAAATTCCAAATAGAGATTAACCGAAATCCACATACAAACGATTTTTCATTCTGTAATCAAATTTCAGTCAAGAAATGAGGTCCACAAACATGAAAAACATGTTTTAAATTATTTTAGTAACAAAAATACTCTTCCTCCTCATATATTCATATATCCCACATTCATTGTAAAAATATCACCATTATTATATTATTAAAATATAATAATATATTTAAATGAATTATTTTATCAGAAAAGATAAAATATCAATTTTACAACATTTGTCACTTTAAAATTTTCTGCATTTATATCCACATAAAATGAATATTTTCCTTATCATATAAATAGATAATTAATTATTCACAAATAATATTATAGAATCACAATATCGACAACCAGGCCGTTCCCAGGAAAGAGGGGGCTTTCCAATAAGGATTTCTCCTTACTGGCGCACAATTAGGTGACTAAACCTCTCTTTAGACAGAACTTTCTAGACATTGCCAATAATGCTATCTAATAATATTATTCAAATAATATGAATTATTGATCTAATAAAGAAAAATACTATGTAGTGACAATTATTGAAGCAACAATAACATAAAATATCAACGTAGCAATTATTGAATCAATAAAATAAAATATTGAACAATAATTAGTGTAACAATTATTGAGTAGTGCCTTCTTACGTAAGAATCAATAATTAGTGCAATACCGTGTGCTACTGTGTTTTAACCACTGGGTATTCCAACAGTATTAACCATAACAACAACGCCGTTATTTATAAACAACTTATACTTGTCATTTTCTTCATCCAATCACTTTCCGTTACGGGACCCACATAAGGCTACGCCGTCATACGAATATTCCCAGACAACAAGAATATTCCATGACCAAACGAATATTCCCCGACAACAATAAATATTTTATAACCATTTGCTTATTTGAAATATTTACGCATTGTACCCATAACTAACCACATTAATCAAATCAACCCTTACTATTTCAAAATAATAAATAGAGAAAATTCAATTTCATTTATAATAAGTTTGGGGTCTTACATGAGCTGAGAGTTTTTACACGAATATTGTCTTCTAGACAATATCCAAACTCAAATGGAGTCCTCATTATATTTATTATCACACTATTTTATAGAATAGTGAGGACTACTATAACACCATCTCGGACAATCTCTCCGTTCCCCGACTAGTTCCGGCTACGTTCTCATTTCCTGAAGAGAATAATAGAAGTAAAAGGGTGAGCTCAACTAGCCCAGTAAGAATTATTATGACTAAGATAATGCGTAATAAGTTATCATTAGCCTTGAACAATGTTAAACCGATAGAATATAATGAGCAACAAGTTTAAGCTGCGGTAGAACAAGCAATCCATTAGAAGAGTCGAGTAAAGCATGATATCTACTATCTTCTACGATTTAAAAGTTTATCATTAACTTTATTGCGGGACTCGACAATAAATAAATCACATCATCGAATCATCCACGCTACTACTGGGCGAACGATATTCATTAGTATCACGTCCACAAATTATTCTTGCACTATGGGCCAGGAATATTCGTGTAATCATCAATGGTTATGATCATACCGAATTATCCCTGGTCATAATCATACCAATCAACAGTTCATCTATGCACGTAAGCCAAAGATGACCTTCATCACATTATAAGCATGGGGATGATGACAATGATATAAGAATTCAATTAAAAGAAAGCAAAGGATAGATTTTTAAATACTTATAACTTAATTTATCTAGAATTAAATAATGTCCAAATTATCAACATGATACTGCTTTGTGGAGTTAAATTCAAGAATAATATCCATGTATCAAAAATAATTTGGACAGTGAATTGGTGAGAATGAAAGAAGAATTAAGTTTCTATTTATAGGAGAATGGACTAAATAGTAACTAATTCACGGACGGTCCATATTGATTACTATTAAAACCCCAACCGACGGTCCAGATTGATTTACTTTTAAAACCACCACTGACGATCCAGATTGATTTACTTTTAAAACCACCACCGACGGTCCAGATTGATTTACTTTTAAAACCACCACCGACGGTCCAAATTGATTTACTATTAAAACCACCATCAATGGTCTATATTGATTTACTATTAAAAACACCACCATTGGTCTAGATTAATTTAACTTATTACACTTTGGTACCCATAAAGTTTTCCAAGTTAGCATTATTCCCCTCTAACTTTTGTAAATCACTAATTTTTAATAAACACATTCTTAATACTTCAACAATTATTCATCATTAATATTATAACTCACAATATTTAACAACCAGATCATTCCCAGGAAAGAGGGGGCTTTTCGATAAGGATTTCTCTCTATTGGCGCGCAATTAGGTGACCAAACCTCTCCTTGACAGAACTTTCTAGACATCGTCAATATTTTAAATAATAATATGAATAAAATTGTTGTCTCAATTATTGATTTAATAATATAAAATATTATGTAGATGATACTGTGACAATATAAAATATTGTCACAACAATAATCAATAATCAACAATACAGTAAACTGAGTAAACTGTAGCAATAATTGAGTAAACTGAGTGGCTTCTTACGTAAGCATCAATAATCAATACAGTGTGCTACTATGCAATCACGTGTATTACTGTACTTTTACCACCAAGTAGTTCTACAGTTTAACGGTAAAACTTTCGCCGTTATTTTTATATAAAGATAATTCTGTCTTTTTCTAACTACAACAATACTTCCATTGTGGGGTCTACCAATGATTGTGTCATCGAACGAATATTCCCTGACAAAAAGATTATTCCCCGACCAAATGAATATTTTATATGAACTTGCTTACTTTGCAAAAATTTTCACATGTCACCCTTTACTTTAACCTTTTATCAATTAAACCATTTATTAAATAGAATAATAATTATAAGAAAATCAAATACTTTTATTTCTTAAAATTCGGGGTCTTACAATCTCCCCTCCTTATGAAATTTTGCCCTCGAAATTTACGTACGTACTTGGTATGCCGAAGAGATGAGGATACCTCGTCAAATTCTAACTCTTGAGGTATAATCTTTGAGCTTAGAATATGATCCTCTTATCCAAGATTTTTACAGGTAACTCTTCATACATTAAATCTTCCACTATCTCATTCGGTTCTAATTCAATAATGCAGTTCGGGTCATCCACATACTTACGTAACATTGATACGTAAAAAATGTTATGAACACGTGACATACTTGGTGGTAAAGCGAGTCTATAGGCCACAGTTCCTACTAGGATAAGGATTTGAAATAGACCAATAAAATCAAGGGTTGAGATTTCCTCTCTTCGTCGATTCTTTCTTCTAGAATAACGCCTAATTGAACCTTCTTCTTCACATTCATCAGCTCTGAGTCTATAGCTTGATCGGCTTTAACGTTATCGATTAAAGTTGGTTTTAATCGTATATTCGTTATCTTCATGTAGGTTCTTGGAGTCTTTAACTCTATCTCCATCTTTTGTAAGTCGTACAAAATGGGTCTTTGTGTTAACAATATCGCACTCATAAACGCATACGATCTTCCACTCAACTCGTCAGCTACCACATTCGCTCTTCCACTATGATATTGAATGGTATGGTCATAATCTTCAACGGCTTGAGCCAACGTCTTCGGCGCATGTTATGTTCATTTTAAGAGAAGAAATATTTGAGGGTTTTGTATTGGGTTCAAGGTCTATACAAAATTCAATTTCATGCTCTGAGGGTAGGCCAGGAAGTTCTTTAGGGAATACGTCAGGAAATTTATTAACAATAGAAATATCATTCAAATCTGACGTATTTTTGTTTAAATCCATGGCATGAGCTAAGAAAGCTTGACATCCGTTTACAATAAATGAATAGCTTTATGGCTTGAGACGACAGTGATTGACTTTAGTGGTTTGGTTGTTTGAATTCGCATAATAGGATGCTTAGGAATATGAAAGCTAACAACCTTACAAAAATAATCAATTTTAGCATGATGAGTGGTTAACCAATCAATCCCTAAAATCACATCGAATGCAAGTATTTTCAAAGAGATAAGATCGACAGGTAATGTGCGGGTGCCGATTTGAATAAAATAAGATTTATAAACAGTGGACGTAATGAAGGTTTCTCCTAATGGAATTTCAACAGATAAGTCAAAGTCTAATTTATTCGGAGTCGAGTTTAAACGTTGTGCACAATTAAGTAAAATAAAAGAGTGGGTGGAACCGGTATCGAATAAGGTATAGACTTTGCAAGAGTATATGATTAACTTACCCGTGATAACATCGTTCGGGTTCCTCATCACGAAAAATGCTCTCTCTTAAACTACCGATTTTGACTTATCAGGGACATCCTTTGGCGTCACCATCCCAGCTGGACTTGACTTCACTACATGATAAAATCGAGCTAGGTGACCTTCTTTTCTGCAATTGTAACACACTTTGGACTGCATCATGCAGTTTGGACTGATGTGTCCCTCCCCTCCGCATTTGACGCATACAATCGGTGGTCGTTATCCTTCCTTGAAAACGGTTGCTGGTGCTGCTGTCTTTCCATCATTGTTGAACCTTCTCTTCTTGGAATTTTCACTTCTATTGTCTTGGCCATGATTACCACCGAAGTGGTTGCCATTTCTGGCATGTTGATTCCCTCCACGTTTGTTGTCACCGCTTCGATGACTACTACCACTGGTATTATCGACTTGTCGGCTGCTCCCTCTTGGTTGGGTTGACTCATTATCGCGCTCCAATAAATGAGCCCTATTTACAACATCTGAATACAAACACAGTTTGTGAGAAATGAGGTATTGACGTATTTCGGGTCTCAAACCTCGTAGAAACATTCGTGTCATTCTCGCCACATTATCAACTAAATGGGATGCGAACCAGGACAACTCGACAAACTTAGCCTCGTACTGCGACACGGTCATATTGTTTTGCTCCAACTTGATAAACTTCACCTCCTTCATGTGATGAATACTTTCGGGAAAGTACTTGTCATTAAATATTTCTTGGAACTTTTCCCAAGATAAATTGAGTCTGCAGCGAAAGTGATCGTTTCTTGATTCCCAACCCGAGAATATGCCTCTCCTCTCAACATGAAGGTGGCAAAGGGAACCTTTTGCTCCTCGGAGAATCCCAAGACATCAAATATCTTTGGTGATCTGCTTTTTCCACGTCTTTGCCTTAAGTGGTTTTGGCTCTCCCAAAAACTTCAGTGGTCCCAGCTCATTGAACTGCTTAGCAATGACCATCCAAGAGTTTCCAGTGTTTCCACCTGCATTTTGAACAGGAGCCGTTCTCGCCTGATGTTGCATGAATTGCATAAAGCCTCTGAACATCCCATCCTTCATCATTTGATTGGTGTTGTTATTTACCTGAGGATTATTGTCTTCCTGTTGCACATTATCCTGGGTATTGATCGTTAGTGACTCAACGGTCTCATGTGGTTCATTACTTATCTATTTTCAGATGCCATTTTCTAACACTGCCACAAAACAAGAGTTAATTGACATGTCACATATTATCCCTATACTCTGACCGACCAATTAAATACCAAATAAACTTAGGTAGGTCATACTAGCGAAGGAATTCCCCATCTCTCCCCTCCTAGTTCTTGTCTCACATCTCAGCCAGGAATCATATCCCTAAGCTTTGATACCAACTGTGATGCCCCCAAAATAGGTATACATCACCCATCTTGGGTCGCCAAATACGTGGTACTGAATACAAATACAAACTTAATTACACAACATGAACTGAAAGTTTTTACACGAATATTGTCTTCTAGATAATATCCAAACTTAAATGGAGTCCTCATTACATTTATTGTCACACTATTTTATAGAATAGTGAGGACTACTATAACACCATCTCGGACCATCACTCCGTTCCCCGACTAGTTCCGGCTACGTTCTCATTTCCTAAAGAGACCAATGGAAGTAAAAGGGTGAGCTCAACTAGCCCAGTAAGAAATATTATGACTAAGATAATGCAGAATAAGTTATCATTAGCCTTCAACAATGTTAAACTGATAGAATATAATAGACAACAAGTTTAACTACAACGGAACAAGCAATCCATTAGAAGAGTCAAGTAGAGCATGATATCTACTATCTTCTATGATTTAAAAAGTTTATCATTAACTTTATTGCTGGGACTCAGTTTAATAAATAAATCACATCATCGAATCATCCCTGCACTACGGGCCAATGATATTCATTAGTATCACGTCCACAAATTATTCTTGCACTACGTGCCAAGAATATTCGTGTAATCATCAATGGTCATGATCATACCGAATTATCCATGGTCATAATCATACCAATCAACAATCTATCTATGCACGTAAGCCAAAGATGACTTTCATCATAAAATAAGCATGAGAATGATGACACTGATATAAGAATTCAATTAAAAGAAAGCAAAGGATAAATTTTTAAATATTTATAACTTAATTTATCCAGAATTCAATAATTTCCAAATTGTCAACATGATAAAGCTTTGTGGAGTAAAATTCAAGAATAATAACCATGTATCAAAAATAATTTGGACAGAAAAGAAATAAAATTTTTGGTGAATAGTACCCCGTGAATTAGTACTTCGGGAATAGTACCCCATGAATAGTATCCCGACTTGAAAAGTGCCCCAAATACCCGAGTGAACAATATTTGAGTGAATAGTAATTGGGTGAATAGTAACTCGTGAATAGTACCCCAGCATGAAAAGTGCCCCGAATACCCGAGTGAATAATATTATAGTGAATAGTAACTGGGTGAATAATAACCCATGAATAATACCCCAGGTGAAAATATTGATATTTAATAAAAAAGTTCAGATCAATATTTTAGTGAAACGGTACTGGATGAAGCGCAAAACTCAAGGACATTCCACTAATTTCAAGGATTATTGAAGCAATACTTACCATAGTAAGTTTAGATTTAAGAAAATGAAAAGAAATAACATACAAAATATGAATGGATTTTCACCGTAATACGCAGACGCGTATCCGCGTAGAAAAAGTTAATTCGACATATTAAATGATGAATACGAAAAATAGTATTCCTTATGAATACGAAAGAAATAATACCCCTTAAGAATACAACAAATAATATCCCTTACCAAACGAAAATAACATCCCTTACCTTAGTAGAAGGCTGGATACTATAATAGTGAAGTAGCAGAATACTCTTCTTCTTGCTCTCTATAGTTTCTCTCTCTATAGTTTCTCTTGTGAGTCTCAGTGAATTGGTGAGAATGAAAGAAGAATTAAGCTTCTATTTATAGGAGAATGGACTAAATAGTAACTAATTCACGAATGGTCCAGATTGATTCACTATTAGAACGGACGGTCCATATTGATTACTATTAAAACCACAACAAGCGGTCAGTTGATTTACTTTTAAAACCACCACCGACGGTCCAGATTAATTTACTTTTAAAACCACCACCGACGGTCCAGATTGATTTACTATTAAAACCACAACCGACGGTCCAAATTAATTTACTATTAAAACCACCATCAATGGTCCATATTTATTTACTATTAAAACCACCACCAATGGTCCAGATTAATTTAACTTATTACACTTTGGTACCCATAAAGTTTTCCAAGTTTATATTATTCCCCTCTAACTTTTGTAAATCACTTATTTTCAATAAACACATTCTTAATACTTCAACAATTATTCATCATTAATATTATAACTTACAATATTTAACAACCAGATCATTCCCTGGAAAGAGGGAGTTTTTCGATAAGGATTTCTCTCTATTGGCGCGTAATTAGGTGACCAAACCTCTCCTCGACAGAACTTTCTAGACATCATTAATATTTTAAATAATAATATGAATAAAATTGTTGTCTCAATTATTGAATTAATAATATAAAATATTATGCAAATGATACTGTGACAATAATTGAATCAAATAACGTGAGATACTATGCAACAATTACTGTAGCAATAATTGACTAAACTGAGTGGCTTCTTACGTAAGCATCAATAATCAATACCGTGTGCTACTATGCAACCACGCGTATTAATTTACTTTTACCACCAGGTAGTTCAACAGTTTAACGGTAACACTTTCGTCGTTATTTTTATAAAAAGATAATTCTATCTTTTTCTAACTACGACAATACTTCCATTGTGGGGTCCACCAATGCTTGTGTCATCGAACGAATATTTTCTAACAAAAATAATATTCCCCGATCAAATGAATATTTTATATCAACTTGCTTACTTTGCTAAAAATTTCACATATCACCCTTAACTTTATCCTTTTATCAATTAAACCATTTATTAAATAGAATAATAATCATAAGAAAATCAAATACTTTCATTTCATAAAATTCGGGATCTTACAGTCAACGCCCGCCCGATGATCCTCCTCACACCGGGGGCTCTACTAGCTTGACTTAGTTTACATTCTTTTTTAGTTTACATTATTTTTGACTTAGTTTACATTCTTCTTAGTTACATTATTTTGTAGTTTGCATTATTTTTGACGTATTGTAGTTTAAACTTGTCATTACTTTAGTTTGAAGTATCTCTTTACTTTAGTTTTGTTGCAGTTTGACATTTAGTTTAATTTAGCTTAATCGGATGTTTGATATAGTTTAGTTTTGATTAATGGGATGTTTTTGACATTTTTACTTCTCATTTAGTTGGTTTTTGACATATTGTTGGCCTTGGTAATTGTAATTCATGTTATTGGGCCTTATTAAGTTAATTGTAATTCATCTCATTTAGTTACTTCTCATTTTTACTTTAGTTTTGTTTATGTTTAGTTTAAATTAATGGGATTCATGTTAACTGGCCATATTGTTAGCTTGTGTATGTGATTTTGGGAAAACATGAACAGATATAGGTACACCAGATGTGGGTTAAATCCTTGGATATTGCAAAAACAAATAAAACATTTTAAAAAAACACACTATTCTCGACAGAATAGTACTATTCTCGACGGATTTCTATCGGAAATAAGTCCTTACCATTTTGGTCATGTGCCACGTGTCACATCTATTCTCAATGGAATAGTGGTAATCTCGACGGACTTCCGTCGAGTTTAAGGTCTTTACCATTTTTGACAAGCTGCCACGTGGCATGCTTATCATCGACCGAATATCCTCGACAGACTATTTTCAGTTAGAAATATATTAACACCTACTGAATATTCAGTCGATGATAATTCCATCGAGTTTAAGTATCCCCGACCGAAAGACCGACAGACTTAATTTCGACCTGCTTATATACGACCGAATTTCCGACTGAATATTCCGTCGGAATAAGGTTAACCTCGACGGAATATCCTTAATACCGACAGAATATTCCATCAAAAATAAGCCTTTTTTGTTGTAGTGAGTATAACTTTTGTTCTTGCCCCGTACCCCTGCCCTGGCTGGGGGTTTTTGCTCTATAAAGGCCCGCCCCAGCGGGGGGTCATTCTTTTCCTGCTCAAGTACCCCCGCCACGGAGGGGGTGGGGTATTTCTGTAGCTGCACAATTTTTTCTCATTTTGTTGCCACTTCATGTCACAATGCCACCTTTATGCCACCAATGCCACACCATGCCACCTAAACATAAAAAAAAATATGAACAAGTAAAAACAATCATAAATATACATGATTAACACAATTTAAGATAGAATTAGAGGTCGATTTGTAGGTATAAAACCCACTCATCACACTCTTATAGATAACATGTCAAAGAACAAAAGTACTACACTTAGGTAGCTTAACCCTGTCAGAAATCATGTTCTTCAGTTTTTTGGAAATTCCAGAAAACTCATTATGTGCTTGGTCAACCTACTTTGAGTGTTAATAACTTTGATTCTATTGATTCTTTATGTGTTCTAATGTCATGGTTCTATAGTCCATATACCAGGGTATAATAATGATACACTTACACAAGCTAAACACATAACAGCTGTAAGATCTAGGCACATCAAAAGGTTGTTAGACACTTTCTGGGGATTTTCTGGGTTTTTCAGAAACTCATAAACATGACTGGTCAACCATGTTTGACCATTAATAACTTGGAATCTAGACATGATATGAATATGATTCCACTTCCAGTTTACTCTCCTCCTAACATACTACAACACTGATACACCTATCAAGTCTAACAACTAACATATGTAGATCTATGGCCTCTGACATTTGACTGTTAGGCCATAAATCTAGGGTTATTGATAGTTTTTAAAACTTCATTTTCAAGCACTTAGATGTTATAGATCTATGATATATCATTATAGATCACTAAATAACATCTTATAACACAAAAATAAACATAAAAACACACAATTTTGTTGTAAGACCCAAACTTTTATGAATAAAGATGAATTTTTCTATAAATATCATTTTTGAATATTATGGTGTGGATTTAATATAATGTTATAATTTTGGGTAATATTTACAAATTTTGCAAAATATGCAAGTTGTCATAAAATATTCGATTGGTCGGGGAATATTGGTACGACGACACAATCATTGGTGGACCCCACAGCGGAATTATTGTCGGAGTGAGAAAACGACAAAAATATCTTTTTATAAAAATAATAGCGAAAGTTACCGTCAAATGTTGAAATATCCTATTGTTAAAAAATGCGATGTCTGGCGGGTTGCATAGTAGCACACGGTATTGATTATTGATGCTTACGTGAGAAGTCACTCAGTTTTGTTCAATTATTGCTATAGTAATTGCTGCATAGTATCTCACGTTATTTGATTCAATAATTGTCGATATTTTATATATTATTAAATCAATAATTGAGACAATACAATTATTAACATTATTATTTGAAATATTGATGATGCCTAGAAAGTTCTGTCAAGGAGAGGTTTGGTCACCTAATTGCGCGCCAATATGGAAAAATCCTTATTGGAAAGCCCCCTCTTTCTTGGGAATGATCTGGTTGGTAAATATTGTGAATAATAATAATGATGAATAAATGTTGTTAAAAATATTAAAGGGATTTTTATGAAGTATTTGATGTAAATTTTGCTTATTTTATGGACCCCCATTTACCCATTTTTCAAAGTAATCGGTAGAAAGTTATTCAATATATATATATATATATATATATATATATATATATATGATAATGACATGTGGTGGAAAATAGGATGGTCACGGGATGTGGGAAGGAAAAAGATGGCAAGAAGGAAAAGGATGGCAGGAAGAAAATCAGTTCTTCCTCCGCCAAATTCATCCGTGAGTTTTCTAAAATGTGCGTCCATGATTTCTTTTTCAAATTGTATCCTTTCCATTCTCCTATAAATAGGATGCTTAGTTAGAATTGAAAATCACACCAGAATCAGAGAATTCTTCTTCTATAATATTGAGCGTAATTCTTTAGAATTTATGGAAGCTTTGAGCGTAGAAAGCAGTTCAAGTTTTCTTCAAGAATATCCCCGCTATACCAGTTGGAATACTCTCCTTTTTAAGGCAAGGGTTATTGTTTTTGTTTAGTATTTATATGAAATAATATTTTCTTCAATTCTCTGTAGTATGTAAGTAATATTATTTCGTTTTGAATTTTGAATTCTACACTCATTTTGTTAAAGTTTTGGCTTCTATACTCCATGAAATTAGTAGAATATCTTTGATATTTATGCTTCATCTAGTATCTTTTCATGAAAATATTATTCTGAGCATTCTTGATAAGTTTTAACATTTTCATGCCGGAGTACTATTCACGGGGTTACTATTTCCAAAGTACTATTCACGGGGTTACTATTCCTAAAGTACTTTTCACGGGATACTATTCACTCAGTTACTATTCACTTGGGGTACTATTCATGACAAAAATTAATTTCTTTTCGGTCCAAATCATTTTTGATACAATATTATTCTTGAATTTTACTCCACAAAGCAGTATCATGTTGACAATTTGGACATTATTGAATTCTGGATAAATTAAATTATAAATCTTTAAAAATTTATCATTTTCTTTCTTTTAATTGAATTCTTGTATCATTGTCATCATCCTCATGCTTATATTGTTATGATTATGACCAGGGATTATTCGGTATAATCATAACCGTAGTGTTACAAATGATGTGGTAAAAGTTCTCATTGGCACGTAGTGCATTGATGGATAGTTGTTGGCATGATCATGACCATTGATGAAAACACGAATATCCTTGGCCCGTAGTGTATAGATAATTTATGGTCGTGATACTAATGAATATCATTGGCCGTAGTGTAGGGATGATTCGATGATGTGGATTATTTATTAAGCTCAGTCTCAGCGATAAAACTTTTGATAAACTTTTTAAATCATAGAAGATAGTAGATATCATGCTCTACTTGACTCTTTTAATGGATTGCTTGTTCCGCTGCAGTTAAACTTGATGTTTATTATATTTTATCAGTTTAACACTGTTGAAGGCTAACGATAATTTATTCTGCATTATCTTAGTCATAATATTTCTTACTGGGCTTGTTGAGCTCACCCTTTGCTTTCATTGTTCTCTTCAAAAAATGAGAATATAGTTGGGACTAGTCGGGGAACAGAGTGACGGTCCAGATGGTAGCATTAGTAGTCCTCACTATTCTGTGAATTAGTGTGACAATAAATGTAATGAGGACTTATTTTGAGTTTGAATACTATCTAGAAGACAATATTTATATTAAAACTCACAGCTCATGTTGTATAATTAAGTTTGTATTTGTATTCAGTACCATGTATTTGGCGACTCAGAATGGGTGATGTATACTTATTTTGGGAGTGTCACAGTTGGTATCAAAGCTTAGGGATATGATCCCTGGCTGAGATGTGAGACTAGAACTAGGAGGGGAGAGGCGGGTAATTCTTTTGCTAGTATGACCTACCTAAGTTTATTTGTTATTTAATTGGTCGGTCAGAATATAGGGATAATATGTTATATGTCAATTAACCCTTGTTTTGTCGCAGTATTTAAAAATGACATCCAAGAATGTTGAGAATAGCAATGGAGCACATGATACCGTTGAATCACCAACAATCAATACCCAGGATAATATGCATCTGGAAGGCAATAATCCTCAGGAAAACAACAACACTGACTAAATGATGAACGATGGGATGTTCAGAGGCTTTATGTAATTCATGCAACTTCAGGCGAGAGCAACTCCTGTTCAAAATGCAAGTGGAAACACTGGCAACTCTCGAATAGTCACCGCTAAGCAATTCAAGGAGTTGGGACCATAGGAGTTTTTGGGAGAGCCAAAACCACTTAAGGCGAAGGCATGGATAAAGCAGATTACCAAGATATTTGATGTCTTAGGATGCTCCGAGGAGTAAAAGGTTCCCTTTGCCACCTTTATGTTGTAAGGAGAGGCAGATTACTGGTGGGAATCGGTAAAGCGTACTCAAACTGCCGCACTGAAGATGCCTTGGGAGAAGTTTCGAGAACTATTCAACGACAAGTACTTTCCTGAAAGTATTCGTCACATGAAGGAGGTAGAGTTCATCAAGCTGGAGCAAAACAATATGACTGTGTCACAGTACGAAGCTAAGTTTGCTGAGTTATCTCAGCTTGCGTCCCACTTGGTTGATAATGAGGAGAGAATGACGCGGATGTTTCTAAGAGGTTTGAAACCCGAGATACATCAATACTTAATTTCTCACAAACTGTGTTTGTATTCAGATGTTGTAAATAGAACTCAGTTATTGGAACGTGATAATGAGTCAACCCAATCAAGAGATAGCAGCCGGCAAAGCGATACTACCAGTGGAAGCAGTCATTGAAGCAGTGACAACAAACGTGGAGGATGTCCAGAAATGGTAACCACTTTGGTGGTAATCATGGCCAAGACAATAAAAGTGGAAATTTCAAGAAGAGGAGATTCAATAATGTTGGAAAGACATTAGCACCACCACCCATTATTAAAGAAGGAGAACGATCAACGATCGTATGCTACAAATGTGGAGGGGAGGGACAAATCAGTCCAAACTATACGCAGCAGTCCAAAACATGTTATAATTGCAGAAGAGAAGGTCACCTAGCTCAATTTTGTCGTACAGTGAAGCCAAGTTCAGCTGGGATGGAGGCACCAAAGGTCGTCCCAAAGAAGTCAAAACCAGTAGTTCAAGGGAAAGCGTTTGTCGTGACCTCCCAGAAAGCAAGGAACCCAAACGAGGTGATCACATGTAAGCTAATCATAAACTCTAGCGAAGTCTATACTTTATTTGATACCGGTTCTACCCATTCTCTTATTTCTCCTACTTGCGCTCAACGTTTAAATTTGACTCCGGAGAAATTAGACTTTGACTTATCTGTTGAAACTCCGTTGGGAGAAACCTTCATTACATCCACTGTTTATAAGTCTTGTTTGGTTTAAATCGGTACCCTCAAATTACATATCGATCTTATTTCATTGAAAAATACTTGCATTTGATGTAATTCTAGGGATTGATTGGTTAACTACTCATCATGCTAAAATTGATTGTTTTCATATGGTTGTTAGCTTTCATATTCCTAACCAACCTATTATGCGAATTCAAGAGACCAAACCATTAAAATCAATCACTGTCATCTCAAGCCATAAAGCTATTCGTTTATTGAAAAACGGATATCAAACTTTCTTAGCTCATGTCACGAATTTAAACAAAAATACGTCAGTTTTGAATGATATTTCTATTGTTAATAAATTTCCTGAAGTATTCCTTGAAGAACTTCTTGGCCTAACCACAGAGCATGAAATTGAATTTTGTATCGACCTTGAACCCGGTACAAAACCCATTTCCAAAGCCCCATATCGAATGACTCATATTGAACTTCAAGAGTTAAAAACCCAACTGCAAGAATTATTAAACATCAGTTTCATTCGTCCTAGTACGTCCCCTTGGGGTTCTCCTGTTTTATTCGTGAATAAAAAAGATGGGAGTATGCGACTTTGTATTGATTATTGGGAGTCGAACCATGTCACTGTCAAAAATAGATACCCGTTGCCTCGCATTGATGACCTGTTTGACCAGTTGCAAGGCACCAAATTCTTTTCAAAGATTGATATTCGTTTCGGATATCACCAATTGAAGATTAAAACCGATGACATTCCAAACACGACTTTCAGAACTTGGTACGGGCATTATGAATTCCTAGTCATGTCTTTTGGATTGACTAATGCTCCTGCTGCCTTCATGGATATGATGAACCGAGTATTCAAGGAATATTTAGATCACTTGGTGGTCGTCTTTATTGATGACATCCTCATTTACTCCAAAAGCCATGAAGATCATGAGCAACACTTGAGGCTGATACTCTAAAAGCTTCGTGAAAACAAGCTTTATGCCAAGTTGAAGAAATGCGAGTTCTGGCTTGAGGAAGTAGCATTTCTTGGGCACATGATATCAAATCATGAAATATCTGTTGACCCAACGAAGATTGAAGAAATACAAAGCAGGGAGCAACCTAAGTCAGTGACCGAAGTACGTAGCTTTCTGGGCTTAGCTGGTTATTATCGGAGATTCATGGAAGGATTTTCTCGAATCGCTACTCCATTAACTCAACTGACTCAAAAAGATACAAAATTCGGTTAGAGCGAGGAATGTGAGAAGAGTTTTCAAGAACTAAAGAGGAGATTCATTTCAGCACCTATCTTGAGAATACCATCTAGTTCGGAGGGATTTGTCATCTACAGTGATGCTTCAGGCAAAGGTTTAGGATGTGTTCTCATGCAACATGGGAAAGTCATAGCCTACGCCTCACGACAACTCTAAGAATATGAGTGGAATTATCCTACTCATGATCTAGAGTTGGCAGCAGTCTTTTTTGTACTTAAAATTTGGATGCATTACCTATATAAGGAGAAGGTGGAGATCTATATGGATCATAAAAGCCTCAAATATTTCTTCACCCAAAAGGAACTCAACATGCGGCAACGACGTTGGCTTGAACTGTTGAAAGATTATGATCATACCATTCAATACCATCCTGGAAAAGTGAACATGGTAGTTGACGCATTGAGTAGAAGATCATATGTGGGTACGAGTGCGATATTGTCAATGCAAAGGCCCATTTTGTATGACTTGCAAAGGATGGAGATAGAGTTAACGACTCCAGGGACCCACGCGATGATGGCTAATATACGAGTAGAACCGACTTTAATCGATAAAGTTAAAGCCGCTCAAGCTAAAGACCAAGAGCTGATGCGTATGAGGAAGAAAGTGCAAGAAGGTGCTATTCCAGAAGCAAGAATCGATGAAGAAGGAATACTTCGAGTCAACTCCAGACTTTGTGTTCCTAACGATTCTGACTTGAAGTATAAAATCAGGATGAAGGCGCACAACACACCCTTTGCAATCCATCCTGGAAGTACCAAAATGTATCGTGATCTTCGACATACATTTTGGTGGAGCAATATGAAAAGAGAGATTGCAGAGTTTATCTTAAGGTGTTTAACTTGTCAATGAGTCAAGGTGGAGCATCAACTGCCAGAAGGTCTATTGAAACCACTTAAAATTCCAAAATGGAAGTGGGAGCACATTACCATGGATTTAGTTACTAGTCTTCCCAAGGTTTCTCAAGGTATAGATGCAATTTGGGTCATTGTTGATAGATTGACCAAGTTTGCTCATTTCTTACCTATACGAACAACTTATACACATGAACGTCTTGCTCGTATGTACATAAATGAGATTATAAGACTGCATGGTATGCCAGTTGTAAAAACCCAAAACTCTAATAAGACTCGGTGTAAGACCCCAACTTTTATGAATAAAGAATAATTTTCTCAAAATATATTTTTGAATATTATGGTGTGGATTTGATATAATGTTATAGTTATGGGTAATATTTACAAATTTTGCAAAGTAAACAAGTGGTTATATAATATTCGATTGGTCGGGGAATATTCGTTTTAACAGGGAATATTCGTACGATGGCACAATCATTGGTGGACCCCCCAACGGAAGTATTGTCGTAGTAAAAAAACCACAGAATTATCTTTTTATAAAAATAATGGTGGAAGTGTTACCGTTAAAACTGTTGAAGTACCCGGTAGTAAAAGTACAATAATACGCGTGGTTGCATAGTAGCACACGGTACTGGTTATTGATGCTTACGTGAGAAGTCACTCAGTTATACTCAATTATTGATACAGTAATTGTGGCATCATATCTCTCATATTATTGATTCGATTATTGTTATAGTATCATCTGCATACTATGATATATTATTAAATCAATAATTGAGATGACAAAGTTATTAATATTATTAAATTGCAATATTTACAATGTCTAGAAGTTCTGTCAAGGAGAGGTTTGGTCATCTAATTACGCGCCAATGAGGAGAAATCCTTATCGGAAAGCCCCTTCTTTCATGGGAACGACCTGGTTGTTAAATATTATGAGTTATAATATTAATGATGAATAAGTTCGTGTTGATTAAAGATAAAATTGATAGTTCCATTGTGTTGGAATTATTAGTGTTAGTGGAAATCGACATTTATGTCGATATTAATTGATGTCTGGGGGTTATATTGATAAATCGGGTAATTAATCGGATAAATGAGCAATTAATTGCTACTAATTCACATGCTTATATAACTATTTGTTCACATGTGTGTACTATTGAATCACATTAATGTACTATTAGGGGAGGTGGTGCAAGATTAAATAATACTTGCATGACTAAGTTAAAAATGGAGGTATAGATGGAGGTACTATACTGTAATTCGTGTTTTCACATGATTATAACTATTGATTCACATGATTGAACTATTGATTCATATTATTTACATTTAGGGGAGGTGGTGCAAGTTCGATAATACTTGCAGGACTAAATTAAAAATGAAAAAAAAGTTGAAGGTATTAATTTGTAATATTTTGAGCCCCAAAATGTGCAATTATTGAAAATATATTTTCCTATAAATAGAAGCTCATTTTCCTTCATTTCTCACCAATTCACTAAAGCTATAGAGCAATTATTATAGAGAGAAATTATAGAGAGAAAGAAGAAGAGAAGTGTGCTACCTCTACTCCAAAGATCCAGCTTTCTTTCTAAGGTAAGGGGTATTATTTCTTTCAGTATTCATGAAGAGAGCTTACATTATTCCATTCTTTATTATTATGTTGGAATAACTTTGCCATCTGGTACCGCATACATGGTGAAATTCTTACATTATTCCATTCTTTATTATTACATTGGAATATCCTCATGCAGGCGGATTACGTTAGACTGGTTCCATTCTTTATTATTCTGTTGGAATAACTTTATGCGTGTGGTCTATTGTATGCATGATGAATTAAATACATTATTCCATTCTTTATTATTACATTTGGAATATCACATGCTGCTTGGGATTACGCATGACTGGTTCCATTCTTTATTATTACATTAGAATAACTTTTCATGTGGATTATCACGTGCATGGTGAATGATCCTTCGTATTCATTCCTTATTAAATTGTGGAAATGATCTGTCTACGTGGATTATCGTATGGCGGGTGAAAATCCATTTGCAATTTCATATATTCTATGATACTCATTTGGTTAAAGTTTTGCCTTCTATACTCCATGATATTAGTAGAATATCCTGGATATTTGCGCTTCATTCGGTATCTTTTCATGGAAATATTCTTCTGAGCATTCTTGAATTTTACTCCACAAAGCAGTATCATGTTGACAATTTGGACGTAATTGATTTCAAGATAAATTAACTTATAAATCTTTAAAATTTATTCTTGAACTTGTTTTATTGAATTATTATGTCATTGTCATCATCCTCACGCTTATATTGTGATGAAAGTCATCTTTGGCTTACGTGTATAGATGAACTTGGTATGATTATGACCAGGGATTATTCAGTATAATCATGACCTGTAATGTTATAAATGATGTGGTAAAAGTCCTCAATAGCCTGTAGTACATTGATGGATAATTTTTGGTATGATTATGACCAGGGATTATTCGGTATAGTCATGACCATTGATGATTTAATGAATATCCTTGGCCCGTAGTGCAGGGATGACTCGATGATGTGGTTTATTTATTAAGCTGAGTCTCAGCGATAAAAATTAAAGAAAACATTTTAAATCATAGAAGATAGAAGATAGCATGCTGTACTTGACTCTTCTAATGCATTGCTTATTCCGCTGTAGTTAAACTTGATGTCTATTGTATTTTATCAGTTTAACATTGTTGAAGACTAATGATAATTTATTCTGCATTATCTTAGTCATAATATTTCTTACTGGGCTAGTTGAGCTCACCCTTTCTTTCACTGTTCTCTTCAGGAAATGAGAACGTAGCTGGAACTAGTCGGAGAACGGAGTGACGGTCCAGATGATAGTATTAGTAGTCCTCACTATTCTGTTAAATAGTGTGACAATAAATGTAATGAGGACTCCATTGAGTGTGGATATTGTCTAGATGACAATATTCTTATTAAAACTCTTAGATTATGTTTTATCATATTTTACACGACTGTTGTATAATTAAGTTGTATTTGAATTTTGTACTATGTATTTGTTGACTCAAGATGGGTGATGTATACCTATTTTGGGGGCGTCACACTGGGTTATATAAAATTCAGTTATATCAATAAAAATTTTCCATTCTGAATGTGTTATGTGTTAATATATACTCTGTTTAACAAATTTGGTCAAATAAAATTTTGTCCGAAAAACGTCGTGCTTGACACCTCGTGCGTAAAAATTTTCTTCCAAAATTGGACTTTTCAGTATATTTATTTGGATAAGCTGCTTTGTCGTGCTTACACTGACTAAACGCTTTGTCATGCTTGTTAGGATTAGTGGGAAATTTAGGTTAGTAACCCTAGATTAACAAACCCTAACCCTAATTAGCAAAACCCTGACCTTAATTTGCAAACCTAACCCTAATTAGCTAATTTAACCCTAATTAGATTATCTTAACACCTAACCATGATTACTAAAATTCAATTAGGTGCTAATAAACATCATTTAACAATACTAATCATTAAAAACAAAACCCTAATCAAGATTAATGAAGATTAAGGCATAATTAGGCTACTAAACTAACCTAACTAGCTCACAAGTAGGTTAGGAGTCACCAATACAAGTTCCTAGGCTGCACATGACATGCTTGCAACTCCCAAGCATGAGTAGAGTCATCTGATCTAATATTTGTGGAGGCAAGTAGCTTGAAAATGTCCAAAAAGCTAAGTTGAAGAATTCTATAAATAGGAATCATAGATCAGAGCAAACTCACGAATTCTTTAAGCCATTATACACTTATATACATACCAAATCATGCCTGGGTGATAGTAGCAACCAATTCAGAAGCTAGAATCAAAGATCAAAGCAAGTAAGGTGCAAACCCTAATTCATAGCTAGCTTTTTGATCCTTTGTTAATTTTGTTGTTTAGATGTTTAGAATTATGTATTAGTATGTTAGAAAGTATGTTAGATTGATAGAACACGTTTTCATAACATCTAGATGCCTTAATTAAGTGTTTTTAGAAATCTAGAAATTTTGAAAATCAAGTCTGACAGCCGAATGTCAGAGCTTGTAGATTTATATGTGTTTATGTTTAGGTCTGTTATTTGTATGATATTTGTAGCCTGATAGTAGGTCTTTAATCTAGAAAAGAAAACAGGTTCATTAGAACCATATATTGCAAGTTATTGATGGTCAAAGTGAGTTGACCGTTCACAGAGTTCTGTTTTCTGGGTTACCCAGAAAACTCAAGAACAATTTGAACTGGCTACTTTGACCAGCCTTTTGATCATTTTCTATTTGTTGTTTTTGTAACTTTTTGTTTTAGATTAACACCTTGATATACATACTACATAGCTATGATCTTAAATTGCTTAAACAACTCATAGGATTACTAAAATTAATGGTCAAAAGTCGTTCACAGAGCTTGACCAAGTTTTCTGGGTTACCCAGAAAACCGATGAACACGAAGAACAGCTTTTGGTTGTACTTTGACCAGCATAAATAGAGACCTTAGATTTATGCTTTGTTCAAGTTAGTGTTATATATATATATACCTTGACATATATACTACATGTTACAACAAACACAACACACATCTAGTACACAGAATCAGAGATATTAAAGCCACAAATGCGCTGACCACTTTATGATGACCACTTGCTGCAGGTTGCCCGAAACTCAAGCACACTTCCGAGCGGTGACTTTGAGCCTCTATAACTTCTTGTTATATGTTGGTTAAAGCATGAAGTTTGCTTAATGTTGTACTACTGTAAGAGTATTATAACACCAATAATTGTCCAAACCTGGAATCATAAACCATAGCTAGATAAACCGTGGTCAAACTGGTCCCTCGACCATGACCAACTGTTAGCCCAGAAGCTCAAGAACACCTATAGCGACACTTCCGGTCACTGTAGTGCTTTCGCGACGGAAAGAAATTGTCTTTCTAAAAATTAATTTATAAAAATTAGAAATAATTAATAAATAAATATAAATAAATACAAACATAGATTTAAAAATTATATTAAATAATTATAATTAATTTCTGCTATTTTTACATAAATTTAATAAATATTTTATTTTATTTATATATTATTAATAATTAACTTAGTAATAAAGTAATTAAAATAATTATTTATAAATACTAAATAATTATTGAAAATAATATTAATAATATAAAATCATAATAAATGGTTATAAATTATTTAAAAATAATAAACAATGTTTTAGTAAAATTTTAAGTAAATATTAATTACCTAAAAATAGAAATAAATTATTTAAAAATCATTTAAAGGATAAATAAATGTTTTAAAAATATTTTAAAACTTTAAAAAATTATTATAATGGATATATAAATTATCTAAAAATATAATAAATTTTATAAATAAAATTTAGTCCATATATCAACTTATTTAGTATTCGGTAAAGACATTGAACACCGAAACCTTATCGAATCTAACCCGATCTTATATAAATGTTATATTTGAGTATTGTTATCAATACTAACGTGTTAGATTTATATATATGAACATCGTAGGTATTTATTAAACGAATTGAGTAGCATAAGTTGACTGATCTATGCTCAGGCAAGTTCTCTATCTTTAAATCTCTTATCGAGCAAGTTCCTCTTAAACCTTAAACTACTTATGCAAATTTCTCAACCATGTTTATTCGTTGAACAAAATTTTTATCTTGATATGATGTTGATATAATATACTATACCTACATTTGAATTACCTTTTATTGTAAGGTTATTGCTATAGCTTTAGCATAACTAAGAAATGAATTGTTTATTCATATTAATTGTTACGCATAAATTATTGTGTCAAACCAAATTATTTGGTAAGACATCCTATTTTGAAGTTGGGTATCCCATAAGGGTCATAATTCGGTCGATAATATATTGACATTAATTTGGGTGCATTTGAGCACTGTTAGGATGAGATGCATACTCCTAAGATATTCTAAACAAAATTTCTAAGTCTGTGTGACTGACATAAATAAAAATCCAGAAAATGGTAACAACTATTAGTCAAAATTTAAATTATTCTATTTCTTCAAATCATATATTATTATAAATACAAAACATGCTGAGCATGTCATAGCTCACCCTTGCAAATTATTCCCTTTGCAGTTTTAGATGGTAATCCTGGAACATCTGGAGTAGATAAAGGGAAGCGTCCCTGTTTAGATTAGATTATATTCATGTCTACTTGAATACTTTGTAATAAGAAGCTCGTTATGAGAATCATGTAATGGAAGCTTAATATTTATATATATATATATATATATATATAACATCTTTTATTTCTGCAACCGTGTTTTCTTACATATATAGATGTAAATTTAGAATTTTTTGAATCTAGATGAGATCCTTGGGAACTATTTATCTGAGTGAGGATATTAGTAGTATGGACTGTTCATGTTATTACTGATATTCTGGATTTCAGATAGATGGTTACTATCGATATGATAGTATAAATTCACATGGCATAGACTATACATCTGGGTAAGGATATTAGTAATATGGACTGTTCATGTTGCTACTAATATTTTGGATTTTGGATAGATAGATTCTATTCATAGATACAGTTCATATATCCAAATGAGGGTATCCAAACACAGTAATAGTTCTCTTGAGAATTGTCATCTGTTATGGGATACTGCGAATCTTGGATCTATGGAAATTATATATGATAGTCCCATAATTTAATATAAGTTTATAATCAGATACCATAGGTGTATAGATTTAAATGCATTATATTGATTCGTTGTAAGAACCATATTATATACCATGGGAGTATAGATATGGGGGTGTTACACCGGTATCCATAGTTTCTGATCGAGACCCAAGATTTACTTCACAATTTTGGGTTAGTTTGCAAAAAGCTATGGGCACGAATTTATGATTTAGTTTGGCATATCATCCTCAAACGGATGGGCATTCAGAGAGGACTATTCAAACTCTTGAGGATCTATTAAGACTCTGTGTCCTTGACTTCAAGGGAAGTTGGGACAAGTTCTTGACATTAGTGGAATTCTCCTACAATAACAATTATCAAGCAAGTATCGACATGGATCCATTTGAGGCGTTGTAAGGAAGAAAGTGTCATTCTCCAGTATGCTGGGACGAGATGGGTGAAGCAACGTTGTTGGTACCGGAATTGGTACGTATGACTACAGAAAAGATTCAAATGATCCGACAACGTATAAAGACCTATCAAGATCGATAAAAGAGTTATGCTGATCTTCATCGAAAAGACGTGTATCATTCTGTTGGAATATCCTGTCGGTGCGTATTACGCCTGACCTGGTTCCATTAATTATTATTTTATTGGATTAACCTATCTGTACGGTCTATCGCATGCATGGTGATTTCTGTTGTTATTCCATTCTTTATTATTACATTTGGAATATCCTCGCTTGTTGCAAATTTTGCACGACACCTTCGATTCTTTATTATTCTATCTAATATCATGTACGTCGCGTTTACACACGACTGGTTCCATTCTTTATTATTACATTGGGAATAACTTTTATGCATATAGTTTATCGAGCGCATGGTGAATCCTTCTGTTATTCCATTCTTTATTATTCTGTTGGAATAACCTGTCTATGTGGATTACCACATGCATGGTGAATGATCCTTTGTATTCATTCCTTATTAAGTTGTGGAAATGATATGTATACGTGGATTACCGCATGGAGGGCAAAAATCTATTTGCAGTTTTATATTTTCTATGATACTCATATGGTTAAAATTTTGGCTTCTATACTCCATAAAATTAGTGGAATATCCTTCATATTTACGCTTCATCCAGTATCTTTTCATGAAAATATTCTTCTGAGCATTCTTGAATTTTTCTCCACAAAGCAGTATCATGTTGACAATTTGGGACATTATTGAGTTCAGGATAAATTTACTTATAAATCTTTAAAATTTATTCTTGAACTTGTTTTATTGAATTATTATGTCATTGTCATGATGAGATATGTTGGTTATTATGTGAAAACATGAAAGTTTCTTAGAAATCACAAAGGGTTGAAAATCAAATTTTGGTGAAAATGAAATATGAAATTCAATTGACCATATCTCCTATTATATTTCGAATTTTTGAGTGTGGTTAAGTTTTGGAGTTAGATCTATGAGTTTTTTAACTCATCAAAGCGGAATCACTGGAAAAGGTGTTGTAGATTTTCGTGTGGACTGATTTTAGCAAAGGAGTCAAAAACTGCAAATCACAAAAAAGTTATTGTCCATAAATTTAAAAGGGCATTTTCGGCCACTTAATTTGTGAGAAAAATTCCGGCCTTTTGCGACATGGAAATATATGGTATAAAGTACCTCCTGTCCAAAAATGAGCTCATTTCGACTTAAAATGAGTAAGTTATGACTATTTCAATATTTAGGTTTTTCTGATGAAAAACGCTATAACCGGAGTTCTATAACTTTGATGACCATGAAATTTAAACCGGAAGATCACGTTAACATGTGTAACATCCTGCCAAGATTTGGGAATTTCTGGAGTTAAACTTGAGGTAGCTAATTTCTTAAGGAATTAATTAGAAATTGATTTATGAAAAATAGTAAATGAATTTTAAAAATTCTGAGAAAAATATATGTTCAATATGGGACTATATTCTGCTAAATCTCAGAAAAAAATATTTTTAGGATTGATTTGTTATTTTTCATGAAAATGCATTAGTTATGAGTATATGAGTTAAATATGTTATGTGAAGTTGAAAATTGATAAATAGGATTTTATGGCTTGAAAATTCTATATAGGGTATATGCAAATTTTTGATAAGGGATTTGATCATTGGTGATGAAATCTTATGAGTATGGCATTTTTGAATGATTAAATGCATTATTTGGTAAAGTGTAGACAATTGAAATAAATTGTTTATAAGTTTAAGAAGTGATTAAAATATTGTTATAATATTAATAATATTAGATTATGAGCTTATAATATTTGGATAAATTTAAAGTCTTTAATATTTATCCTTATTTTTGTTTGATTAATGCTTATATTATTGTCATCATTCTCATGTTTATATTGCGATAAAAGTCATCTTTGGCTTACGTGCATAGATGGACTTAGTGTGATTATGACCAGGGATTATTCGGTATAGTCATGACCGTAATGTGACGAATGATGTGGTAAAAATCCTCAGTGGCCTGTAGTGCATTGATGGACAGTTTTTGGTATGATTATGACCAGGGATTATTTGGTATAGTCATGACCATTGATGATTTAATGAATATCCTTGGCCCATAGTGCAGGGATGATTAGATATGTGGTTTATTTATTAAGCTGAGTCTCAGCGATAAAAATCGATGAAAACATTTTAAATCATAGAGGATTGTAGATTTTATTTTCTACTTAACTCTTCTAATGGATTGCTTGTTCCGCTGCAGTTAAACTTGATGTCTATTGTATTTTATTAGTTTAACATTGTTGAAGTCTAATGATAATTTATTCTGCATTATCTTAGTTATAATATTTCTTACTAGGCTAGTTGAGCTCACCCTTTTGCTTTCGTTGTTCGCTTCAGCAAATGAGAACGTAGCCGGGACTAGTCAGGGAATGGAGTGACGGTCCGAGATGGTGTCATAGTACTCCTCACTATTCTATAAAATAGTGTGATAATAAATGTAATGAGGACATCATTGAGTTTGTATACTGTCTAGATGACAATATACGTATTAAAACTCTTAGATTATGTTTCGTCGTATTTTACACGACTGTTGTATAATTAGTTTGTATTTGTATTCAGTATCTTGTATTTGGTGACCCAAGATGGGTGATGTATACCTATTTTGGGGGCGTCACACTATTCATCAAAAAATGAAATTTTCTCTTTTTCGTCCCAGATGTCTTTTATGGTTACTATCTTTGATTGTATCCATGTTTTGATCTTTATTTTTGAATTCTACTTCACAATTGGTTATTATGGAGTATTATTGAATTTGGATAAACTGAAATATGAATTCCTAATATTTGTCCTTCTGTCTCACTGGATTCATTTTCTCTAAAATATTTTTCATCATCCTCAGTCCTTAATGGTGATAATTGATGAATATCTTTGGCCTGTAGTGCAAAGATGTATGATTACCTGATAAATATCTTTGGCCCGTAGTGCAAGGATGAACATGTGTTGAGATGAACATGACCAACTGGTGATACAAATGAATATCTTTGGCCCGTAGTGCAAAGATGAATATTTGATGAAAAATGTTTATTGATTGATGTTACAAGGATAAAATATTAATGATGGACTTTTAATTTCATAGATGATAGTAGATTTCATTCTCTACTTAATTCTTCTAATGAATTATTGTTTCCGCTGCAGTTGTTGATCTAAAACTTGTTGTCTATTATATTCTATCATATTTTTCCCTGTTGAAGACTAAGGATAATTTGTTGTATATTATCTTAGTCATAATATTCTTTACTGGGCTAGTTGAGCTCACCCTTTTCCTTTTTGTTCCATTTTTCTTCTTAGGAAGCGAGAACATAGCAGGAACCAGTCGAGGTATAGAGTGATGGTCCTAGACAGTTGTTTTAGCAGTCCTCACTATTTTTGTAAAATAGTGCATCAATAATTGTAATGAGAACTTTATTTGGGTGTGAATATTGTCTAGAAGACAATATTTTTATTTAAACACATAGTATGTGTTGTCGTATTTTGCACGACAATTGTAATAATAAAGTTGTAGTTGTTTTCTGTTCCATGTATTTGGTGACTCAGAATGGGTGATGTATACCTATTTTGGGGGCGTCACAGTTGGTATCAGAGATTAGGGATATGGTCTCTGGTAGAGATCGGGGAATAGAACTAGGAAGGGAGGGACGAGTAAATCCTTCGCTAGTGTGTCTTAACTAAGCTTATTTGTTGGTCGGTCATATTATAAGGATATTATGTGACATGTTAATTTGTTTAATTAACCCTTGTTTTATGGCAGTTTTTAAGAATGGCAGTTGAGAACGTTAACAATGGAGTGTATGAGACTGTGGAACAACCATCAATCACCAACCAAGAGAACGTGCAACAGGAAGGCAATATTCCTCCTGTAAAAACCACTACCGAGCAAACGATCAATGATGGAATGTTTAGAAGCTTTTGCAATTTGTGACACCCCAAATCCGGTACTTCATTCCCACGAGGATCTGGTGTTCACTTAATCAAACATTCATATCTAACTACCCAATCACAATAAAATGGATAAATAAAACATTTCCCATTAAAGGGTTACATAATAAAATCTCCCAGGTTATCTAACCTTTAATTACAATCATTCAATGTAAAAATTAAATAAACATCATTAAAACCAAGTCTAAGATCATCATAATATAAATCTAACATCTCAATCAAAGTAAAATTACAAGTCTTCATCACTTGCACATTTTTCCCTTTCCTTTTTTGATGAAGACGAAGGTTCATCTACCTTCTCTTCTTTAGGCTGCATGAGTTTTAAAATATGCAGTGAACAAAACAATTGCTCACTTGGATACTGATATGAAATCAACAGGAGTATAGTAATAATAACTTGCCCAATAATAGGCTCATCAACAATGAATAGTACTCTATCATCTATAATCGAAACCCGAATTCAAAATGTGGAATAAATATAACTAAATTCATAAGACCATGAACTATATCCACAGTTCGAGTAATCTTTCAACTCCAACTTTAACGATCGTAAGACTATAAGGACTCCTCGTACTTAGGGGATCGACCCTTCGTACCATGTATTGTGCACAAACATTTAACGCTACTGTAAGTTAAGTTATCTAATAATAATATAGGGTTGTTCATCTCGATTATTTGGAGTACAAGTCCACTTTGAAAGAGAGTTTGGTTTGGATAAGCTTTCAAGGGTAATTTGAAGTTCAACGATCATCAACTAGAGGACTAGTTGAATTAATAACATCATATTACAGAATAATCGTGATTGAATCAACATGGTAAATCAAAATCATGCTTTTGGAATAATCTAATAACATATACTTTGAATAACTATAACATGCCTTGCTTGAACAATATTAAGTCAAGGTTAATTAGAATTGAATACTAAGCATGCATAACAGTTTGAATGATAAAATTTCTCGACATTAGTATAAATAATTGTGCATGCTAAACAACAAGTTAAATACAAGAATAACTTGTCGACATCAAACCAAAGTTTAGGAAGCTTGCATCATTTATTAAGTGATCGAATTGAATAAATAGTTCAACAAGATAAAGAATTAGAAAACTTGCATTACTATATTGAGAACAATAATTGATTCCAATTACAAAAGTAGAGTTAGAGAACTTGCCTTGTTAAGTGAACTTTAAATCTTGCCTTGCTCATTAAACCAAATCCATACGAATCACATATCCTATAAACATATATGTCATCATGACATAATTAGTCATTACCATCTTACAAACATAACTAAATACGTTCATCATTTAAAATTGGATTTTAATCACATAATCGAGTTATAACACAAGTTAATCGTTAATAACATACTTATTCATAGTATAGATATACTAAAATCAACATTTAGCGATCCTACTATCATCACATAACTTTTCTTAAAATTTTGTGTACAAAAAAGTACAACTTGTCGAGACCATTACGCTAACTTCATGCTGCTATTTCTACGATTTACTTATGGCTCCCATTGCCAGCGTGGGCATGGTCATTTATGGGCCGAGGAGAATCAAACTACAAAGCCATATTTGCTGCGAGTGAGCATGGCATCTGCTGCCACAAAGGTACTACTTAGTTCATTGCATGCACCACCGAATTGCGAACCTCGGTGAGCGGCCTTGGCAACAACCAGAAAAAGCGATTTTGGCCTCTGAGCTCGTTTCTAACAGACTAAAATAGCATGTAAATCATCTGACAACTTCATGTAAACATATTTCAAGAACTCTAAACATGATTCTACACATATATACAACATAAACAACAAAATTAACACACCCAAATTCACTTTGTTTTTGGCTAAAACTCATTTTTTTATATTTTGATGAAAATCAACACTTTGTAATTTTGTTTTTCAACCAAAACCACTAATTCAAAGTGTCTTTATCAATGATTATACATACTCTAACAAATTAAATGATCAATTTATCAACTAAACCACTAATTCACCCTCAATTTCTACTTTAAGCTAAAAATATATATTTTCATAAAAACTCTCTGTAAAAATATTTTTCTCACAAACATATACATAATACCAATTTATTGACTATAACTTATAACTTGAAAATCATTTTAACATCACTAGTATGCAATATAAAAGCCACATAACAATGACAATTTATCTTTACATAAGGAATTTATAGAGAATTAGAGAAGAAAAACTAAAATTTTAGAAAACATAAAAGAAAAAGGGTAGGATGAAACCTTGAAGAAGATGATGATGGCTATCTCTTTACTTGACAAGCCTTTCTCCACTCTCTAGCCTTTCTTCCTCTCTTCTTCTTCTTCTTTCTTCTTCTTCTTTCTTCTTCTTCTTCTTCTTCTTCTTCTGAGTTTTTTTCTTCTTCTCTCTCTCTCTATCTAACGTAACAACAAATAATGTATATAGAATATAATATATATTGATTATATAATATAAATACAAAACATATAAGCGATATCGAGTTATATGAGTTTTAAAATCAAAAGCCATAAGGCTTGTTTGGTTAACCACTAACAAAATAACCCATTAATCCTAACACACCTTGTTTGGTAAAACTCAAATAAATTAAAGACTTAATAGACCTTAGGCCTTGTTTGGCAAAACTAATTAAAACTCCTTTAAGTTATTTTAGTAACTCCTTTATAACAAGGTTATTTGTCACACATTAATTTAATTAAATTAATTCTAAAATAACAATTTATTAAATCACTTTATCACATAAATCAATACCACAAAATTATAATTTTCTATATAATTATAACTTTATTTAATCAACTAACACATCCTTTTAAATTTACAAATTCGAATAAAAAATAATAGTAATTGATTAATCAAAATTCTCTAACTTAATAATTAAATTAAATTAGCAAAATAATTAATTTTCCTTAATTATTTATTTAACAAATAATTAACCACATCAATTCAAATTTGAACAATTATTTATTCAACAATAAACACATCCATTAAATATTTAAATAATTCAATAAATATTTAATATCAGAATTAAAATTCTAGAATGTTACATCATTCCCTCTTTACAAGGATTCTGTCCCCAGAATCACAATTCAAACAATTCATTCGTCACGTTCTCCCCTACTTACAAAGATTCTGCCCCCAGAATCGAAGACACAGATTAAACAAATAACTCAGGGTAATTCTTCATCATTTCAGCTTCGAGTTCCCACGTAGCCTCTTCGACATTGTGGTTCCTCAAAATTACCTTCAAAGAAGGTATCACCTTATTCCTGAGCACTTGTTCTTTCCTGTCGACTATCTGGATAGGAACCTCTTCATAGGACAAGTCTTTCTCAACTTGCAATGGTTCGTACTCGATCACGTGCTTGTAATCGAGTTTTATATGGTCGTAACTGCAAACCGTGTGAAAAACATTATGAATGTTTTGCAACTCGGAGAGTAGAGCTACCTCGTAAGCCACCTCTCCAACCTTTCGCGAGCACTTGAAGGGTCGATAAATCTCGGACTTAGTTTCCCCTTCTTACCAAATCAAATTTTTCCTTCGAGGAGAAACCTTTAGGAATCTGAAATCTCTACATGTCGAATACGATCTTATGCATGTTGATCGGCATATTTCTTTTATGCATCTTGAGCGGCTATCAATCTTGTTACGATGAGTTTGACAACCTCGGCGATTTGTTGTACCGATTACGGTCCTAACAGTTGGCGTTCACCGACTTCATCCCGGCCACGGTGGAGTTACGCACTTCCTGTATATAATGCTTCGTAAGGCGGCATCTTGCGATGCTAAGCGTGGTAAATTGTTATTGTAAGCAAATTCCACCAATGGTAATTGTTCATCCCAACTTCCTTTGAAATCCATGATGCGTGCTCTCAATATATCTTCGATATACGAATCGTTTCGTTCGCTTTGGCCATCTGTTTTGCGGATGATATCACGATACTCATTATTTGGCTGGGTTCCCATACATTCTTGTAGTCTCTTCCGAAGTTTGATGTGAACCTCGGATCTCGATCGACACAATCGACACTTTGAACTCCATGTCTCGACACGATCTCTTTAACATATAACTTTGCGGTGATCGAGATTGAATCTAATCTTTATTGGCAAAAAGTGTCGCAAATTTTGTCAATCATCCACTATCACCCAAATCGCATCGTATCCTTTACGAGTTGTTGGAAGACCTACCACAAAATCCATTGTGATATGTTCCCATTTCCATTCGGTATCTCCAATGGTTGAAGTAACGCGCTTGGTCTTTGATGCTCGGCCTTGACTCTCGACGTGTCGAGCACTTTGCAACGCGTTCTGCAATGTCTCTTTTCATATTTGGCCACCAAAAATGTAAATGCCATAAATCTTGATACATCTTACGTACTTCTGGATGAATCGAATATCTCGAGTTATGAGCTTGATCAAGATTTCTTCTTTAATCTCTGATGCTTCTTTGGAACCCGTATTAGTCCTTCAATCTCGGCATTCCATCGGTATCAATCTTGTATTTCACCTCTTTTCCCTCAACCACACTTTCTCTGATTTTTTGCGCATTCCTCATCCTGCGGTTGAGCGTTCTTCACTTTGTCCACCAAAGTTGGGTAGCTTCCATCTGGTAACATCTTTCATCGGATTCTCTTGGAAATTTGATTTCCAACTCTAACCTTGACATTCTTTGTAATAAGCTCCTCCTTATCGATTAACAACATCAACTTTTCTCTGCCTTTCTACTCAAGGCATCTGCAACCCGTTTGCTTTGCACGGATGATAAAAGATCTCACAATCATAATCTTTTATCGGTTCCATCCATCTTCTTTGTGGCGTATTCGAGGTCTTTACGTGTGAAAATATACTTGAGACTTTTATGGTGCATGTAAATCTCACATTTCTCTCCGTAGAGATAGTGTCTCCATATCTTGAGCAAACACAACCACCCATGCCAACTCTAAATCATGAGTCGGATACCCTTTTTCATAATCTTTCAATTGTCTTGATGCATCTGCGATGACTTTCTGGTTTTGCATAAGGACACACCTAATCCTTGTGTGAAGCATCACTTTATACACCACAAAATTTCCTGTATTATCTGGTAATGACAACACAGGTGCCATACTTAGCTTCTTTTTTAATTCTTGAAAACTTTCTTCACACTTCTCCGTCCAAACAAATTTTACTGATTTCCTCGTTAAATTTGTTAGCGAATGTTTTCAATCTTGGAAAAATCTGGATAAACCGTCATAATACCTGCTAATCCCAAAAACTTCTCACTTACGATGGAGTTCTCGGTTGTTCCCAATTTATCACGACTTGACCTTTGATGGATCCTTTGAAATTCCATCCTTGTCGATTCGTGCCCAAGAAATTGTACGTTCGGCCAAAATTCACATTTAGAAATTTCGCATACAACTTTTCTTTTCTTAGCGTCTCCAGCGTTAGGCGTAAATGTTCCACATGTTCCTCTTGAAGTTTTAGAGTACACGAGAATATCGTCGATAAACACCACCACAAACTTGTCCAAAATGGTTTAAACACCACATTCATCAAATCCATGAGCGCTGCTGCGGCGTTTGTCGAACCAAAAGACATCACCAAAAATTCGTAATGTCCATCTGGGAGTTGAATGCCGTCTTGGTACATCCTCCTTCCTTACCTTGATTGATGATACCCACTTCTCAAATCTATTTTGAAAATATCTAGCACCCTTGATTGATCAAATAAGTCATTTATTCTCGTGAATGGATATTTGTTCTTAATAGTGACTTTGTTTAACTCTCTATAATCAATGCAAAGCGCGTTGACCCATCCTTCTTCTTCTGAATAACACCGGTGCTCCCCACGGTGACACACTTTCGGTGAATGTATTTCTTGTCCAACGACTCTCTGTAGTTGTACCATCAGTTCTTTCATCTCCACGAGCCATTCTGTCATCTGGGGCTTTTGATATCGGGCGGTTCACGGTGCTAAATCGATCACGAACTCGATTTCTCTGTCGGTGAAGTCTCACAGCAAATCCTCTGGAAACGTCCACAAATTCCCTAACCACTTGGTGTATTTCTTCCGGTTTCACACCCTTCTTACGAGTATCGACTATGTAAGCTAAATAACCCACACACATTACGACTCGACAACTTTTTGGCTGCGCATAATCGTCGGACATCTCATTTGTCTAGGCGATTTGCTACCATTGAATACTACCTTTGGCGGTCATAAAGGTTTACATTTCTTTTGGCGGTCGATTATCGCTCCATAATTGAACAACCAATCCATTCCCAAAATAACGTCAAACTCTCTAGCTTTGATCGGAATCAAATCTACCATCAAAATATTTCCCTTAATGTTCACCCTACGGTTCTTGTATACAAACCTAACAGAACTACTTCCTTATTCATAATTTCTATGTTTAAAGGAAATTCAATTCTTCACTAAGCAATCCTAATCTCATAGCAAATTTCATCGAGATATAAATGAGCAAGTAGCTTTTAGAATCAAATAATACATAAGCATCAATATCATTGATCGGGATAATACGACACCACATCCTTTGATTGCCTGACATCTTGCATGCGATCGTGTTGAAGGTTACGGTTGTGGGCTTATTTGTTGTTGTTGGTCCATGATATAGCCAACGCACCTCCACTAGCATTTCCTTGCTCCCATTTGTCTCACCTAGATCTCTTCTTGGGGCATTCACGAGCAAAGTGATCCTTGGATCCGCACGTGAAGCACACATTCTTCTTAACTTGAGTGCAATTTGGGGCGATGTGACCCTCCACAGCCCACATTGAAGCATACTCGTTTCCCCGACAAACACACTCCCTTATGAAACTTTCCACACGTAGCACATGGTTGAACTTCTTATTTTCTTTGGTTTCTTTGTTGATTTCAGCTCCTCCATTTCCATTCCACTTCCTCTTGAGGTTGTTGCCATTACTACTACAGTTACCACTACTCTTAGCTTCACCTTCACTTTTCTTCTTTCTCTGCTCTTGATTATGCTTTATTCTTTTCTCGCCTCCACTTTCAGTGAGAATCGCCTTCTCCATCAACTTCTGCGCAAATGTCTTCAATTGGAATAGGGAGACCCTCTTTGTCTGACCAGGTTTTGAGTCCTGCTCAAACCTCTTACCCTTGCGCTTTCGTCATCTTGACACGATATGGCGCAAACCTCGCCAACTCGTTGAACTTGGCGGCATACTCAAACAAACATTGTTCCTTGCTTGACTCCAAAAAGCTGGACCTCTAGTGACTCTTGAACTCTCGAGGAAATAAGTCTCGAAGAACGGCTCCTTAAACCTATCCCAGTCATTACTCCTGGTCCTTCCCTAGTCTTGTTGGCACGCCACCAATAAGCTAGCCTCCTCCTTCAACATAAACGTTGCAAAAAGCAGTCTTACGATTCTCCTCTACCTAGCAACATCAAAAACCTTCTCGATTTCCATAATCCAGTCGTGCTTCTTCATCTAGATTCATGGATCCACGGAATTCTGGTGGTCCAACCGCCTTGAAGTCCTTAAATGTAGCACCTTGGTTCTGAGGTTGATTCTGCGGTTGATTTTGCGATTACACCGGTTAATAACGTCACCAATCTTGCCGAGCGGAGTTAGTTTCACATTATCGTTGTTGGTTCCTTGGTGGTTCTCGGCGGGGTGGTTGACGTCTTGGAGGCATTTTACATTAAAAAGAATACATTCATTAGATTATTACTCAACTCTTTTCAAGTAATTTCTACTTAACTTGCCCCCATAAAAATAATCACTTCATAACACATAACACTTTGGATAAAAGAAAATAATATCTTTTATTCAAAACTTCTTTGAAAACATCATATCAATAGCATCACTTTGCTATTTACATTATTTTCTGAACTACTAAAGTTTGAGGACATCATCATCATATCCCATAGGTTGCATAACACTTGGGATTAACAAATTATTAATCATAACATAACTCAAGTACACTCCTACGATGTCTATTAAGATATTGCAAAGCCTTACGATGCTCTTCTTCCATCACTTTCGAACATGGTTCGACGGTCCGGTATGAGCGAGGGTAGCGTCTCGGCCCGAATTGGATAACCCGGCGGCCGGTCTTGAGCTCGATTGATCGCGGTGTTGAACCGTTATCCATTTCTTCCATCTTCCTTCTCTTTGCTTTGTGCGTCTCCCTTTGCTATTTTGACTTGTTGATAAGCTTCACTTTGTGCGCGTCTTGGCTCTTGCCCTTTTGCGATTCTTCTCTCTCAACTTGCTCTTGAACTCTGCAACCTCTCTTCTCTCATTTGATCGTTCTCTTCTTGAGTGTGAACCGACTTCTCTTCAACATTTTTCAGTCGTTCTTCTCGATCCTGAATCTCGTCATCCATCTGTGCCAGCGAAGTCTGTTGTTCAGCTACTATCTCTTGTAATTCCTCAATAGTATCTTGAAGTTCTACGTTGCGGTCATGCACCTCATCGTATATATGGCCAGCTATCGAGTTAAGTGGAATCCTTTCCTCCTCGTCCTCTTCATCCGTCTACGGTAGCTCCATAGAATCTTCCTCATCTGTTTCTACATCATCATCATCATCATCATCCTCGACCACTGCGAGTAATGGAGCTGACTCTCGTGGAAGCAGTTGTTCCCAAACCACTTGAATATCACGAGATTCCTCCTCTCTAGGCATCGAGGTCCTTCCTCCCTAACTTTGACTGGATTCTCCAGACATTAGTCATCCTACAACAAGATTTTTAAGTTTTAGTTATTAATAATCATTACTACTCGACTCTCACGAGCACATAAGTTGTAATCACATAAGCACATAAGTGTTTTATTACTTCTTCCTTAAAACTTCGATAAGAGTTTATCATCACTATCTTCTCGAAGGTTACTTCCTAAGGCTTTTCCCCCACCTAAGGTTCATAACCTAAAGCTTTGATACCAACACCTTGACACCCCCAAATCCGGTACTTCATTCCCACGAGGATGGTGTTCACTTAATCAAACATTCATATCTAACTACCCAATCACAATAAAAATGGATAAATAAAACCTTTCCCATTAAAGGGTTACATAATAAAATCTCCCGGTTATCTAACCTTTAATTACAATCATTCAATGCGGAAATTAAATAAACTTCATTAAAACCAAGTCTAAGATCATCATAATAAAAATCTAACATCTCAAAAAGTAAAATTACAAGTCTTCATCACTTGCACATTTTTCCCTTTCCTTTTGCTAGACGAAGGTTCATCTACCTTCTCTTCTTTAGGCTGCAATGAGTTTTAAAATATGCAAGAGTGAGCAAAACAATTGCTCACTTTGGATACAATATGAAATCAACGGGAGTATAGTAATAATAACGCCAATAATAGGCTCATCAACAATGAATAGTACTTTATCATCATCAATAATCGAAACCCGAAATCCAAAATGTGGAATAAATATAAGCGAGGGTCATAAGACCATGAACTATGTCCACGATTGCGAGTAATCTTTCAACTCCAACTTTAACGATCGTAAGACTATAAGGACTCCTCGTACTTGGGGATCAGACCCTTCGTACCATGTATTGTGCACAAACATTTAACAGCTACTGCGTAAGTTATCCCCTAATAATAATAGGGTTGTTCATCTCGATATTTGGAGTACAAGTCCGCACCAAAGAGAGTTTGGTTTGGATAAGCTTTCAAGGGTAATTTGAAGTTCAACGATCATCAACTAGAGGACTAGTTGAATTAATAACATCATATTACGAATAATCGTGAATTGAATCAATCAACATGGTAAATCAAAATCATGCTTTAGGAATAATCTAATAGCATATACTTTGAATAACTATAACATGCCTTGCTTGAACAATATTAAGTCAAGGTTAATTAGAATTGAATACTAAGCATGCATAACAGTTTGAATGATAAAATTGCTCGACATTAGTATAAATAATTGTGCATGCTGCTAAACAACAAGTTAAATCTGAGAATAACTTGTCGACATCAAACCAAAGTTTAGGAAGCTTGCATCATTTTAAGGTAATCGAATTGAATAAATAGTTCAACAAGATAAAGAATTAGAAAACTTGCATTACTATATTGAGAACAATAATTGATTCCAATTACAAAAGTAGAGTTAGAGAACTTGCTTTGATGTAAAGAAAGTTTAAAAACTTGCCTTACAATTGAACAATAATTGAATCAATCTGATCCTATATCCATATATATCATGGCATAATTATTAGTCATTATCCATCTTACAAACATAACTAAAATCGTCATCATTTAAAATTGAATTTTAATCACATAATCGAGTTATAACACAAGTTAATCATTAATAACATATTTATTCATAGTATAGATATACTAAAATCAACATTTAGCAGTCCTACTATCATCACATAACTTTTCTTAAAATTTTGTGTACAAAAAAAGTACATTTGTCGACCATTACTTTTAACTTCATGTCATACGCCACGATTTACATTGTGGCTCATGACTTTTTGCGTGGGCATAAGCTTTGTGATGACGGAACAAAAACTACAAAGCTATTGTGCTTGCCATGTAGAACAAAAATCTACTTGGCGCCACAAAAATCTTTGTAAGTTCGTAGTGCATGCGCATTGAATTACTGAACCTCGACGAGACGACCTCGACAACGACCTGAGAAAAAAGCTAATTTTGGCCTACTGAAGCTCGTTTACTAAGACCAAATAGCATGTAAATCATACTGACAACTTCATGTAAACATATTTCAAGAACTCTAAACATGATTCTACCCATACTAACAACATAAACAACAAAATTAACACACCCAAATTCACTTTTTTGGCTAAAACTCATTTTTTATATTTTTGATGAAAATTAACACTTTATAACTTTTGTTTTTCAACCAAAACCACTAATTCAAAGTGTCTTTTTCAATGATTATACATACTCTAACAAATTAAACGATCAATTTATCAACTAAACCACTAATTCACCCTCAATTTCTACTTTAAGCTAAACAATATATTTTCATAAAAACTCTCTGTAAAAATATTTTTCTTCACAAACATATACATAATACCAATTTATTGACTATAACTTATGAAAATCGTTTTAACATCACTAGTATGCAATATAAAGCCACATAACAACGACAATTTATCTTTACACAAGGAATTTATAGAGAATTAGAGAAGAGAAAACTAGAATTTTAGAAAACATAAAAGAAAAAGGGTAGGATGAAACCTTGAAGAAGATGATGATGGCTATCTCTTTACTTGACAAGCCTTTCTCCACTCTCTAGCCTTTCTTCCTCTCTTCTCTTCTTCTTCTTTTTTTCTTCCTTCTTCTTCTTCTTCTTCTTCTTCTTCTTCTTCTTCTTCTTCTTCTTCTTCTTCTTCTTCTTCTTCTCTAAGTTTCTTTTTTCTCTCTCTCTCTATCTAGCGTTAACTTAACAAATAGCGATATATAGAATATAATATATATTGATTATATAATATAAATACAAAACATATAACTGATTTCAGTTATATGAGTTTTAAAAATCAAAAGCCATAAGGCTTGTTTGGTTAACCACTAACAAAATAACCCATTAATCCTACCTTGTTTGGTAAAACTCAAATAAATTAAAGACTTAATATACCTTAGGCCTTGTTTGGCAAAACGAAATTAAAATTCCTTTAAGTTATTTTAGTAACTCCTTTATAACAAGGTTATTTGTAACACATCAAGTTAATTAAATTAATTCTAAAAGCAATTTATTAAATCCCTTTTTAACACATAAATCAATACCACAAAATTATAATTTTCTATATAATTATAACTTTATTTAATCAACTAACGTATCCTTTTAAATTTACAAATTCCAATAAAAAGAATAGTAATTCAATTAATCAAAATTCTCCAACTTAATAATCAAATTAAATTAGCAAAATAATTAATTTTCCTTAATTATTTATTTAACAAATAATTAACCACATCAATTCAAATTTGAACAATTATTTATTCAACAATAAACACATCCATTAAATATTTAAATAATTCAATAAATATTTAATATCGTAATTAAAATTCTAGAATGGTACTCACAAATTTTCTCTGTATTCAGATGTTGTCAATAGGGCTCAATTATTAGAGCGAGATAATGAGTATGTTCAACCAAGGGACCACAACTAGGGTCATACCAGTGACAGAATTCATCAGAGCGATGATAATCAACGAGGAGGGAAAAATACGGACAAAAGCGATAACCACTCGGGTGGTCATCGTGGCCATGATAATAGGAGAGGTGAGTCAAGTGAAAATTTTAAAAAGAGGAGATTCAACAATGATGGGAAGACATCAGCACCAGCACCAACACCAACAACAAATTCTAGGGGAGGAGAACGACCGCCAGTTAGATGTTACAAATGCGGAGAGGAGGGACACATAAGTCCAAACTATTCACAGCCTTCCAAGGTGTGTTTCAATTGTGGAAAAGACGGTCATATAGCCCAATTTTGTCCGGTAGCGAAGTCAAGTCCAACTGGGATGGCGGCACCAAAGGTGAATACAGACAAAACAAAGTCGGTGGTTCAAGGGATGGCGTTTGTTGTGATTGGCCAAAATGCGAAAAACCCGAACGAGGTGATCACAAGTAAGCTAATCTTGAACTCATGCGAAGTTTATACCTTACTAGATACCGGTTCTATCCATTCTTTTATCTCTCCTGCTTGTGCTCAACGTTTAAACTTGACTCCAGAGAAATTAGACTTTGACTTATCTGTGGAGACTTCGTTAGGAGAAACCTTTATCACATCTACTATTTATAAATCTTGCTTGATCCAAGTTGGAACAATCACATTACCTGTTGATCTTATCTCTTTAAAGATACTTGCATTTGATGTGATTTTAGGGATTGATTGGTTAACCACTCATCATGCCAAAATTGATTATTTTCGTAACGTAGTTAGTTTTTATATTCCTAACCAACCTGTTATACGAATTCAAGCAACTAAACCACTAAAATCAGTCACTATCATATCAAGCCATAAAGCTATTCGTTTATTGAAAAATGGATGTCAAGCTTTCTTAGCCTATTTTATGGACTTGAACAAAAACATGTCAGATTTGAATAATATTTTTGTTTTAGTGAATTTCTTGACGTATTTCCTGAAGAACTTACTGGTCTACCCCAAAACGTGAAGTTGAAATCTTTATTGATCTTAAACCGGGTACAAAACCCATTTCTAAAACCCCATATCGAATGGCTCCTATTGAACTTCAGGAGTTAAAAGTCCAACTACATGAATGGTTAGACATCGGTTTCATTCGTCCTAGTACATCTCCTTGGGGTGCTCCTATTCTATTTGTAAAGAAGAAAGACGGGAGTATGCGACTTTGTATTGACTACCGAGAATTAAACCATGTCACCCTCAAGAATAGGTATCCGTTACCTCGCATTGATAACCTATTCGACTAGTTGCAAGGAGAACAATTCTTTTTAAAGATGGACCTTCGTTCTAGATATCATCAGCTGAAGATTAAAATTGAGGATATTCTGAAGACTTCCTTTAGAACTCGGTATGGGCATTATGAATTCTTAGTCATGTCTTTTGGATTGACTAATGCTCCTGCTTCTTTCATGGATATGATGAACCGTGTATTTAAGGAATATTTGGATCAGTTCGTTGTTGTCTTTATTGATGACATCCTCATCTATTTCGAAAGCCGTGAAGATCATGAGCACCATTTGAAGCTGGTACTTCAAAGACTTCGTGACAACAAGATATATGCCAAGCTAAAGATTAAAGCAATACAAAGTTAGGAGCAACCGAAGTCGGTGACCGAAGTACGTAGCTTTCTGGGCTTAGCTGGTTATTATCAGAGATTTGTGGAAGGATTTTGTCGAATCGCTACTCCGTTAACTCAGCTGACTCAGAAAGATACAAAATTCGTATGGAGCGAAGAATGCGAGAAGAGTTTCTAAGAGCTCAAGAGGAGACTCATTTCGGCACCTGTTCTAACAATACCATCTTGTTCGGATGGATTTGTTATCTACAGCGATGCTTTGGGCAAGGGGTTAGGATGTATTCTCATGCAAATGGGAATGTCATAGCCTATGCCTCGCGACAACTTAAAGAATATGATAGGAATTATCCTACTCATGATTTGGAGTTGGCAGTAGTCATTTTTGCTATTGAAAATCTGGAGACACTACCTGTATGGGGAGAAAGTGGAGATTTATACGGATCATAAAAGTCTCAAATATTTCTTCACCCAAAAAGAACTCAATATGCGGCAATGACGTTGGCTCGAGCTGTTGAAAGATTATGACCACAACATTCAATATCATCCTGGAAAAGCAAACATTGTAGCTGACGCATTGAGTAGAAGATCATATGCGGGTACGAGTGCAATGTTGTTAACACAAAGATCCATTTTATACGACTTAAAAAAGATGGAGATAGAGTTAAAGACTCCAAGTACCCAAGTGATGATATCAAACATACGAGTAGAACCGACTTTAATCGATAAAGTGAAAGCTGCTCAAGCTACAGACCTGGAGCTGATGCGTATAAAGAAGAAAGTGCAAGAAGGTGTTACTATAGAAGCAAGAATTGATGAAGAAGGAATACTTAGAGTCAACTCCAGACTTTGCATTCCTAACGATTCTGACTTAAAGCATAGAATCATGATGGAGGCACACAACACACCATTTGCAATCCATCTTGGGAGTACCAAAATGTATCACGTTCTTCGACATACATTTTGGTGGAGCAATATGAAGAGAGAGATCGCAGAGTTTATCTCGAGGTGTTTAACATGTCAACGTGTAAAGGTAGAGCATTAAGTACCAAAGGGTCTATTGCAACCACTTGAGATTCCGAAATGGAAGTGGGAACACATTACCATGGATTTCATTACAGGTCTTCCCAAAGTTTCTCAAGGCATAGATGCGATTTGGGTTTTTGTTGATAGATTAACCAAGTCTGCTCATTTCTTGCCTATACGTGAGACTTATTCCCTAGAACGTCTTGCTCGTATGTACGTGAATGAGATTGTGAGATTGCATGGCATGCCAGTATCCATAGTTTCAGATCGTGACCCAAGATTCACTTCATGATTTTGGGTTAGCTTGCAGAAAGCTATGGGCACAAATTTACGATTCAGTTCGGCATGTCATCCTCAAATGGACGGGCAATCGAAAAGGACTATTGAAACCCTTGAAGATCTATTAAGACTTTGTGTCCTAATAAGCAAGTGATTTTAAAATATTCATTGTTATTGGGGAATATTCGTTTGGTCGTGGAATATTCGTACGACGATATAGCTATTTGTGAGCCCTATAACGGAATAACTGCCAGATGAAGAAAATAGCAAGTTTGAGTTTTTATAAATAACGACGTAATTGTTACCGTTAACACTGTTGGAATACTTGGTGGTTAAAATACAGTAATACGCGTGGTTGCACAGTAGCACATGGTATTGCACAATATTTTTGAATTATTGATTCTTACGTAAGAAGGCACTACTCAATAATTGTTACAGTAATTACTGTTTAATATTTTATTTTATTGATTCAATAATTGTTGCGTTGATATTATATATTATTGTTGTTTCAATAATTGTCACTGAACAGTATTTCCCATTATCAGATCAATAATTCATATTATTTGAATAATATTATTAGATAACATTATTGGCAATGTTTAGAAAGTTCTGTCAAGTAGAGGTTTGGTCACCTAATTATGCGCCAGTAAGGAGAAATCTTTATCGGAAAACTCTCTCTTTCCTGGGAACGGCCTGGTTGTCATTATTGTGATTCTGTAATATTATTTGTGAATAACTATTTATTGGTTTATATGATAATGAAATATTTATTTTATGTGGATATAATTGAAGGAATTAATGTTGATGTGTTTTATCAGTATTTTTGTCGGAATGGAGGTATTAAAAATCAAATGAGTGTTCTTAAAGCTCTATTGCGTGAGTTATAATTTTAATCCGACCGTTGGATCATTGTGATTTTTGGATATGTTATACATATATAAGTTGAGTATATGTCAACAAATTTTGAACCATTAAAAATTAACGTATGATTTGTTATGAATTTTATGAGGTTGAAAATCGTCCGTTTGTGGATTTCGGATATTTTCTTTTTGTAATTTGGAAAAACTTAAAGCTACAAAGTTGTAAAGAATTTGATTTCGTGTGTAATGGACATAAAATTGGTATTTTTCTGATAAAAGGGCTATTTATTATGAATTACTGAAATTTCAGAAAATAAAATGATTTTATTAAAATTCGGTGGGACCCACTTTTATTTTTTGAAAACATATGGGCTGCTATTTTTTTCAGAATTGAGGTGCTGGTCTTGGTCTTTGAAGCATGCATAGAATTAGTTTTTAAAAATTAATATTTTATTAATTTAGTTTCCTTTGGCGTTCTAGCATTTTTCTATAAATAGGCGCTTAAGTTAGAATTGAAAATCACAACAGAAACATAAGTTTTCTCTCTCTATATTATCGAGCGTATTTTTGTGAGTATTTAGATACTTTGAGAGTTGCTATTAAGTGCAAGTTTCCTTCGGCTTTACATCCGATATTCTGATCAGAAATACTGTTATTTTGAGGTAAGGGATGTTATTTTCTTCGTAAATGATATTATTTTCTTCAATATTATTATGCTGAAATATTGATATAAATTTTATTGTGGAATTTCTACCTTTTTGTGTCGGGGTTTACTATTCACGATACTGACATTATTCACGTGATCGACACTTATTTACTGAATCGACACTATTCAATAGAAAAATAAAATTTTCTTTTTTAAGTCCCTAGATGTCTTTTATGGTTACTATCTTTGATTGTATCCATGTTTTGATCTTTATTTTGAATTCTACTTCACAATTATTTATTATGCAGTATTATTGAATTTGGATAAACCGAAATACGAATCCCTAATATTTGTCCTTCTGTCTCACTGAATTCGTTTTCTCTAAAATATTTTTTATCATCCTCAATCCTTAATGGTGATACTTGATGAATATCTTTGGCCTGTAGTGCAAAGATGAATGATTACCTGATGAATATCTTTGACTCGTAGTGCAAAGATGAATATTTAATTCAAGATGTTTATTGATTGATGTTATAGGGATAAAATATTAATGATGGACTTTTAAATTTATAGATGATAGTAGATTTCATTCTCTACTTAATTCTTCTAATGAATTATTATTTTCGCTGCAGTTGTTGATCTAAAACTTGTTGTCTATTATATTCTATCAAATTTTTCCTCGTGAAGACTAAGGATAATTTGTTGTATATTATCTTAGTCATAATATTCTTTCTTTGGGCTAGTTGAGCTCACCCTTTTCCTTTTGTTCCATTTTTTCTCGGAAACGAGAACATAGCAAGAACCAGTCGGGGTATAGAGTGATGGTCCTAGACAGTTGTTTTAGCAATCCTCACTATTTTTGTAAAATAGTGCATCAATAATTGTAATGAAGACTTTATTTGGGTGTGGATATTGTCTAGAAGACAATATTTGTATTTAAACTCACATTATGTATTGTCATATTTTGTACGGCAATTGTAATAATAAAGTTGTAGTTGTTTTCTGTACCATGTATTTTGCGACTCAGAATGGGTGATGTATACCTATTTTGGGGGCGTCACAGTTTGACACTGATAAAATTTTTCTGGTCAAACCTTGACCCTTAACCACATTCTGAACACATAAATGACCATATACACAGAACATATTCACGTATACACTTAATCCTGAATAATTCACCTAAATCCTTCACACAATTTTGAAATCCTCAAAATTCCTTCTCAAAAATATCAAACGCATACACTAATTTTCTGTCTAGGTTCTAATATTGAACCTTAAATCAATTAATTATGATTTTAATTTTTTTCTAAATTCTCGGGTTGTCACATGATTTCTTTTATTTATTCAGTATTTAATTCATTAATTATGAGCTAAATTATTTTTTAGGGTTTCAATGGATCTTTAATGTGGAATGACAATTATTATGCTTTGATTTGGGTTTAATAAATTATTAATTTCATTTATCTATTGTGAATTGTGCTTAATTTATGAATTGTTTGATCATCAATTTTATGTGGATTTCTACGGATTCGAGAGATGATGTATGAGTCTAGACCTAGTCACAATAGCATGTGTTCTTGAATTCTGTAATTGAATGGAATCTTGATTTATGTTAGGATAGAGATATACCTAGCATCATATGTAATCTGGTAAGAACTTGGAATTAAAATTTTCTTAATTGTAATTCACATAGAGAAATAGTGAATTAGTTAATTAGGGTGTTTGACTTAATTCTATCTAATTTGTGGATTTAAGTTAATATAGTATTAATGCATTAAGAAATGGCTAATTCTACATAAGTGTTCTTGATTAATAAACTGAGATAGTGAATTAAACTAGAATAAGGTGTGATAAATGGAATGATACTTAAAGTGAAGTTATAAGCCTAATTCTCCATTATTTGCTTAAAATTACTAAGTTTCTAAGTAGTGTTGATTGATTGGTATTTTTAGTTTTTAGTTTTTATTAGTTATAATCATTGATTTCGATTAGTTTAATAAAATTGGGTTAATATAAAACTGGTAATTGTTAATATTAATTTCTTGCAATTCTCTGTGGGAACGATTCTTTACTTACATTATATTACTTGTTGACCACGTATACTTGCGTGTTGTGCATAATTAGAATTTACACCAACAAAGATGCTTGGGTAAAATAAGTTATGCATGGAGATAATGAATGATCAACAAAGAATCTACCGCTAGTTAAAGAAGTGAATGTCTTATGTGATTCAATAAATGATAACTCAATGAGTCCTTGGCTAATGTAGAATGAAATTAGAAACCAAATTAGAAAGGAGTTTCTAATTTGCATTATTCGGAGTTGTGCATTTGAGAATCGAAATACATATAATTAAATAAAATAAGATTTGACAATAATTCAACGTCTTATATTTAATTGGGATCAGATTATGGAAGGATTGAATTGTACAATAATTATTTACTCAAGGGTTCTTTTATGATTAATGTTAAAATCTATATTATCCGGAATGTCGTTGATCACTAAAGAGGCTTATCTTTATAGTAGAATAAATGTTATTTATTTAAATAAATTAATAGTTTAATTTATTTATTTAAATAAGATTTGAATTGAATGATTTATTCACAAATGGTTTAATATGGAGAACCTAAAGGGTCACACCATAAAAGGAAAAATATTTATTTAATAAGTAAATGGCATAATCGTAATAATAAGTTAAGCGTGTTTAATTTAATCTATGGTGATAGAATAAAATAAATAGCTTAATATTTATTATTTAATATTTTAAAAATATTAAGTATAAATTAATAAGAGGAGTCTTATTATTATTATTACTATTTTTAATAATTAATTTCAAAAGGAGTTTGGGAATTAATTAATAAAAATACTCTCATATATTAATTCCTAATAAGATTAGGAGGCTATATAATTAAAAGATTTTAATTAATTATTCCTAATAAGATTAGGAAGCCTAATTAATTAAAAAGTTTAATTAATTAAAATAAAAACCTATTCCTAAATTGTTTAGGATGGTTGCCTATATCTATAAATAAGAGGAGTCTTATTTTAATTTAGGGTGAATGGCAATTCTAAGGGTTGGGAGAGTACACAATATTCTATAGAGATAGAATTAGGGTTTTTTCTAAACACTCATATTCTTGAATATGTGTTCTTCATTGGTGGATCACCTCTAGAGGCCAAACTCTTAGGTGGCTAACATTGATCAAAAGAAGGAATCAAACCTGGTGGATTTAAGTTGAACGTGAAAAGGAATTGGAGGTGAACTCATAGCTGAGGAAGCTTGCTAGTTTCTACAAGGGTATGAATCTAATCTCCATCTCTTTTGATAAGAGGGTTTTATGCCTATTATTAATTATCTTTTAACTTGACAATTTGTAAGTTCATAAGTATTTTAAGTTATTTTTAGTGTTTTTATGTCATTTTGTAGGAATAAGCAAGGTAAAGAAATCCAATCATCTTCTGCACTAAAATATATAAGCAAATGTAAGTAGGGAAGATAGAAGGGCTTGAAATGCCAAGTTGGATACATTTTCTTGGCTTGGAACTTAGATTTCATTGTATATCTCGTCAAGAGCTTCGAGTTTATAGGTGGCACGACACAGTAACTCTTTCCAAATCAAAGTTATTGCATTTTTATCAACATAGATTAAAGCTTGAGTTGTCCTTTTTTTACCATTTACAAAAAAACCATTTTGTGCCCAATTTTGACCTTGATCCAACTCGAATATCTCAATTCTCAAAGAATGAAAGTTGTATATCTACTTTTTAGCTTTTTGAAACATCTTGAATCGTCCCAATTAGAGTTCGTATGGAAACGTTATGGCCATTTTACCAAAGGACATCGCAATAGAAATTGGACTGGTGTGGTCACGCTATTCGCCAAATCATTTTGGGCGCGACAACGCCCAACATTAGATAATTTAGCGCAACAACCCTAGAAACAAGAGCGGCAGTGATTGAAACAAGCGTGACAACGCTCGAGGTTGGGCCAGATCAATTTGGGACACGTTTTTACAATCTTTTTGACTACAAATTGGATTGGGTTTCCTCCTAAGTTTGGTATTGGACTTGTAACCTATAAATACATGATGTGAGGCATATAATTGGGGGTAATTAGATAAACAACCTAGTAATTAGAGAGTAACACAATTTAGGATTAGAGTAGGAGTAAGAGTAGAATTAGAAGCAAGGCTTTCATCGATCCAAGGAGAATTCTAAGAAAGGATTGCAAGGATTGAAGGCTAAAGTGAAGATCACACATAAATACAAATTCTTATCTCTTCCCTTTTCCTTTAATTTTTATATTATGAACTTGATGGATTTTCTTATTAATTTGATTTCTTTTTCAGTTATGGGCTAACTTTTTAATTAAGATTGCCATTGTAATTAATTTGTTTCCCTGTTGATTATCATCGACTATATTTGGATTGTCTACTATCTCTTATGCTTAATTGTTTAATTGTCTAATCAACAATTAGCGTTGTAATCTATATGAAATTGAGAAATGAATTATAGATTTAGACTTGAATATAATAGCATGTTATTAGGTTTTCTCGATGTGATGGAATTTAAAATTTGTGTATAGGATAGAGATATTCCTATATGTATGTATAATCTTAAGAGAACTTATGCTTAAAATCCTTTTTAATTATAATTCACATAGAGATATAATGAATTAGTTAACTAGGGTGTTCATCTTAATTATATCTTTTATGGATTTAACTAGATTTATTTATGATGCATCGAGAGATTGTTATAAATACTTACGAGTTCTTGATTAATAATTAGTTATAGTTAATATAATTTAACAGAAGTGAAAAGGTTGAAACAAAATATTGGGGAAGTTGTAATCTTAAGTATTTTTATTCGATTTTAATGCTTGTCTTGATAGTAAAGTAGTTTCTAATTTCAATTAGATTTTATCTTACAATTTAAATTAATTGTTTAAATAAAATTAATTTTGTTAAGAGTTAGTACTTGGTAATTATTATTAAATAATTCTCTTTGGGAACAATATTTTTCTTTCCATTATATTGCTAGTCGATTGTTTATACACGTTTATTTGCTAATAATAAATTAGGAAAACAAATGTCTCCCTCTTTTGTCAACATCACTTTCTTGGCGTAAGTCATTTACTTCTTTGGAGATCATCGATAACATGCACAATCTCCTACATCCGATCTCGAGACATGGTTATGTCGTCTCGTTCTCTTATTGCTTGACATCGACTTGTTCTCGCTCCTCACGATGAACAAGAGCCATAACATTATCTGTTCGCGAGAGACTACATCTTTGAAGTCGGATAATGAGGTGCTTAGAGAAAACACCTTGTCGATAAATTTTCATTGAATCGACATTTGTCTTCTAAAGAGAGAAAACAATAGGTTTCGATCAGCAATCTTTTTGAAGAAGGTCTCATCCCTTTTCTCTGAGATTGTAAAATATAGTTTTAATCGTATTTTTCAACCTTTTGCCAAACTCCTTAGAAATTTTAGCTGGAATCTTGGAGGCATTCTCGATAATATGAGCTAAGCCCTATTGAATCCCAGTGTCCATTTATTGAATGCCTTCTACGCACTCATTAACTATTATATCTACCATTCTTTCCATTTGAGCTTTAGATGGGACCACTGATACTCTTTATTGAATTTGCTCCATGAGGGCTTTAGCACCATCCTTATTACACCTTGTTAATGATGAAAGAGCAAGGGTAAGATCAAAACTTTGTGGGTTTGAGGAAGAAGGTATATCAGTATATGTATTGGAAGTTTAAGGTATATCTGTAAAAGTATGAGATAAGGAAGGTATATCTATATTTATAGGGTATTGAGTATTTACAGTGTCATCAATCATAGGGTTTTGAGACTCTAAGATTGACGAGGATACAGGAGATGGAGAGTTAGAGTATTTTTGTATAGGAGAGTTGAGTGTAGAAGAAATGTGTATAAGGGACATAATATTATGCACATCGATTATAGGGTTTTGAGACTCTACGATTTGGGAGTCAGATGTTTGTACATCGATTGTAGGGTATTAAGACTCTAAGACCGGGGAGTTAATCTTTTATACAATAATCGTGGGGTTTTGGGACTCCACGACCAAGGATTGGCAAGTTGGACTAGAAGATTGCTCAAAAATCGTAGTGTGGGACTCTACGACTTCTTCATAGAAAGGAATAGATGAAGACGAATGAAAAAAAAAATAAAGAATTGGGGATGAAGTTTACCTTATTATATATACAGGTAGATGAAGAAGGCTCGTAAAAAATGGTTTCAGTTGTGAATAAGAGAACCGTTGGAAAATTTTGAGACACGAGCTTGATATATTTGAAATCTAGAATAGTTCCATCTGATAAAGCTCCTATCTCTATACGTCACTGCTCCCACTAATGACATTATTATAGGGATGAAATAAAACAGTTGTTCACCATCTGGATCAAAGATAGTGGTCCTTCTATCTATCTTTAAGTTTGAGTAGTAGTCATAGAGATTTTCTCCCAAGTAGATTGTAAGAACCCAATTTTAGAAAATATTAAAATAAGAATTTAGTAGATAAAATTCTTGAAGCATGAGATGGGTTCAACAAGAACATAAATGTGTTACGAGGTATGTGGTATTGTGTTATATAGGGTAATATGAGCTATGTAATAGGTGATGTTGTGTTATTAAATATTATTATTATTATATATTTGTTATAAATTGTAGAGATGAATTAATATGAAGATGGATAAGATTTATCTATCGACTTTAAATAATTTATAGAATTATTTTATTATAGTAAGTTGGTGACATTAAATAACTTTGATAATCACCAATTTCTTGAGTATATATCTGAGTAAGTATCAAGTCTAAGGTAGTGCAAAACGTACTCTTTAATGGTGGATGTATAGAAGATGGGCTAAACAATTCCATCAAAGAGCGGAGGTATATACTGAATTAATAACCGATCTAACTCACTTGTGAAAAAACAAATGTAGGCGAGACTAAACTAATTTGTTGGTTGTTTAATGAAACCACTTAGTGTACTATATTGAATACTATTGAAGACCCAATGTGTGTTAGATTTGGACTTGTATGCGTGTACATTGTCGATTTAGAGAAGAAAATCGATATATCTTTAAATTGGTTAGAGAATTATTAAGTAATTTGATACACGCGAGAAGTGAAGATTAAGGGAATGTATGTATGTATTACAATCGAGTTTTGGTGTTATTGGTGATACGAAAACGTAGTAAAGAGATGTATAGTTGGTTAAACTAATAACGGAAAATAAATTTTAAAACTTGAAGTGTGATCTTTAAGTTGTTAAGGAAAATAGTAACCGATGGTGTGAAACCAAAGAGGAGATTGATGTTAGACGAGTTAACGCTTAAGAAGGATGTGTAAAGTATTTAGAAGCGTAGGTTTCATTTCTGCTAAGGTAGAACTTGTTTGCCTCTGATTTTGGTAGGGCGCAGCTGCGCCATTTCCAAGCCCGTGACCAGCGCAGCTGCGCCGATCTGTAGAAAACTATGAGTCAGTTTATGAAAATGTGATTGCAAGCCATGCATACTAATAACTCTTATATGGTCATGAATAGTGACTAAGTGTTCATGAAAAAATTTAGTTAGCAAAACATGACTTGAATAAAGATTTATTTAATTAACCCAGAATACATATTTGTTAATTAAGTGATATTATGGAGTATTATATTGTATTAATTAGTGGAGTGTATAATAATTATTAAAGAGAAAATAAATGATTAATATAAGTTAATCGTGGTGATATTAAAAGGTGATAATGGGTTGAAAGTACCCAACTGAGTGATATTTAGCCCAATTAAAATATTAATAGTATTCCTATGTTTAACATGGGAAATGTGGACAGTAGTGATATATAATACCTATGGCTTAAGAATACATGAAGTGTGACATTTAATTTGGACTAATGATATAAGGTATCAAGTGGTACAATAAAATCATAAGTGATTTTAATACAGAAATGATTAAATATTTATGTATCCTTGAAATGGGAAGGAAATTAAATGTTTAAGTAAACATTAATATTAAATAATGTGATAATGTGTTTATGTGAATAGAAAATATAATTATGGAGATACCCGAATAAGAATACCTAACTGTGTTATTCTAATTGCGTGTATTCAATGTACATGGATATTATGAGGTGAGTACCTAAATAATCCCTAAATTTACTTATGGTAGTAGCATTAACACATTAAATCTTCATTTTGGGAATTAAAAGAACCAAACTAAGCATTATTAACCAAAATACTGAGGAGTTAGAAGCTTGTCCCAATTTCTCAGTCATTTTCCTTCTCACGTTAATAGGCCATTGGCCTATCCTACTCCTCTATGTTGCTTAAAGTCAGTGATGGTGATGATGGCTATGGGATGGCAGTTGGCCAACTCTTTCTTGTCCAGTGATTTCTTCATTTCTTTCTTGAATCAAACTTTAGTACAAAACTAAAAACTAGTTAATCTATTCTCTATAAATGGAAGCTCACCTTCTTCCCATTCTCTGTTGATTAAGAATTATCTGATTAATTGAATTAGATAGTTGAGTTGCTGAGAATTGAGAGAGCATAATTAGTGTGTTGATGGAATTCAATTAAGCTTCAAAGAGGTAATAACACTATCCCAAATACTCTTGATTCTTAAGTTTTGAAATATCTTAGAAATGACAAGATATACTTGCTAAGTAAGTCCAAAAATTGATGGCTAAAACTTGTTGCAATCCATGAATTTCTGTTAGATGTTAATATAGTTCAATACGAAATCAACGAAAGTTAAACGAACAAATTTGGTTGAGAAACAATTCGTAGTGAACGAATTCGCTAAATTGTCTAAACATGAACAATTAGTATGAACATGAGTTTTAAATTCATATTTAGGTTAGTAAATGTTTATGTTAGTTGATGGGTATTTGGTATGTTGTAGTTTTATGAGTTACAAACCCATAAAATCGAAAATGAGCTAATTTGGATTAGTATAACTAATGTTATGATAATTGGAAGGAGTTTTGGTCTGTGAAATAACGAAAAGCAGAGCCTGAGGGCCTGTTCTGCGACCTGGGGTGCAGCTGCACTGACCCCAAGGTTATTTAGGGCGCAGCTACACCAGACATCAGTGTTTGATGCACTATTGTGACCTGCTGTAGTAAATTAGGCATAATATTTTCATACAAACTCCTATTGAGGTGATTCAAGATGATCCGGAATGAGGACGAATAGAGCTACAACTTTTGTTCTTTAAGTTTTTCAATTTGAAGTCGTTAGAAAGGGTCAAAATAGTAATCTTTGTGACTGTTACGTATTCGGAGGCGATCGGAGGGCGTCGAGCGAGCACATACGCAAGTATAGTGCTCCCGACGATGGAATATGTTATTCTAAGTGATATAACATGAAAATGCATGATATTAGACATGGCATATAAGAATACAATACTCATAATGGAATGCTTTAGCATGACTTAGTGTGTGTTTTAAAAAGAAACTTGAACATTTCGAAAACAAACCTTGACGAACTTTAAGTCATTTGAGTTCTGACTTTGTAGTGAGCATATGGTGGAGTCATGCAAGCATAAAATGTGATCTTAAGTTACCTCGTATAAGATAACTTGTATAGCTTGGATAATATGTATTTTCAAATACAAATTAAAGTTTTGAAAACTAATAATCATGAGTATGGTGTCGCCTACATTTTGACCTTGTAAGTATGTGTAGAAATATGCACAAATGAATATGACATATGATTCGAAGTTGCCTTGCATGATTAGGTTGGCATGACATGGATTTGAAGAAAAGAAAACTTAGACGTTTTGAAACCAATATTCATGAGCATTGTGTTGTCTAACCTCTAAACTTGTAGTATGGCATGCTAGTACTATTTATGTCTTTAAACATGACCTATAAGTACACTTATCTAGTTTGACAATAGAAGTCATTAAAGCATGTTTTAAAAGCAAAGTTCTCAAGTGATAAACTATGTTAGTCATATGTATATAAGATATATACATATGAGCATGCTACTAGAGGCTTATTAGTACCAATATATGGTTTAAAAGCTTGTAAACATCGAATCTTGTAAAAGAAAGTCGTTAAGCCTTAAAGTGTCAAAATAAGTTTGAATAAACACAAGAGGTTCTAAACTTTGACAAATGACCTCTTAACGTGTGTAAATATCATGTGTTAACATTCATGCATGTTAAGAAATGAAGTGTGAATGGAGAACTAAATATTCAAATCTGGTTTGGCGAGGGACGGTAATTTGCATCCATCCTAGACATAAAACTCTATCACAAGAATCGCGCTTATAAGGTAATGTTGCCAAACTATTTTAGTAGTCATCCAGAACTTTAAGGCATATGTGTAATGAATGTCTAAAGCTATAATACTTGACATAGGTGATATTTTAAGCATAAGAGCACAGTAATGGTTATAAAAACCCAAATTTGTTAAATTTTCTAAAATTTGCAAAATATAAAACGATGTAGATCCCGTATCTATAGACTTTAAATATGTGTCGAACACATAGCGAGTCAAGTGTGTGATAAAGATTTTGGATTTTGATATGAAGCATGTGTAGCTAAGATGTGCTATATATACATAGCTATTCTAAGAGTTTATTAAGAAAGCAAAGGAAGGTCTTAAAACCAAGATAGAGAACAATGTAAAATTATTATTACATTAAGAATGTATGAATGCATAACAAATGGATATGAATCCATGATTATATAACTGTGTAAATACACGAAGTGCGAGATAAGCTTTAAGCGGTTAAGTCGTAGTTGATAAACTACGAATCGAAAAAGTCTTTCGGTTCCTATTTATTATATGAATTCGATAATTGTTAGTTTAGCTACATTATGCCATGAGAATGTTGATGTATATATATGAAATGCATATAAGATATGTATGAAATGTGAAAGTTGATCTTTGATGATATGCTTGTGATGTAAATCTCTCTGCTTGTTATGTGAGAAGTAACATGTGTAGTAAATATTAATTGATTATGAATGCATGAATTGAATATGCTATTATATGTTATGTCTTTGCATGAAGATCGCTTTTGATTGATGGGCTATCGAGCTCACCCTTGCAAATAACCACTTTTGTAGGTTAAGGACTCACAGTAAAGATTATGTGCTACTTGATTGATAGAGTTCAATAGTAATCGAAGGAGATTTATTTATTTATTTAAATATATACTCTTGAACCATGTTTAGGTTCTAGGAGATGTACATGATAGTAGTTTATGGTGTGTAATACATGTTAAGTTATAAAGTTGTTCTATATGATACATATACGAAGTTTGAATCGAGATGTAAAGATTTATACAGTAATCCGAATAGAATGAATCATAACATAATTTGATTCAAGGATATGTAATTGATTCAAATTAAGATATCAATAAAAGATTTATTTTCAAAAGAGATTAGAAAAGTTTAAATTATTCCGCATATTTGTATAACATCAAATGTGATGTAAAACAAGAATAGTAAATGACCAAGATTAGAAACTTATAAAAGTTTGGGGTCATTACATAGATCCTGGATATGGAAAGAATTTATATTCTAAATTGTAATAAGTAAAGTTATATTCATTAAGTTATGAATAAAAGATATAAATAGTTTGACGATAGTAGTATCGTGGCAGAGTGGATTCGAGGTTCAAAGGGACCCATATTTGGGGGCATCACAAGTTGGTATCAAAGCTATAGGTTATAAACTTTAGGTAAGTGTACCTTAGGCTATAACCTTGAAAGAGAGAAAGATAAAGATTAAAATATATAAGTGAAGATTCAAAGAAGAATCTTGAAGTATCTAGAGAATGAGAATTCAGGAGTTTCCCAACTCGGTAATAAAAATGTTAAGATGATGTCTATAAGATAAATATGACAAAGATAATGAGAATGAACTCGAGTGGAGTTTTGTTGATAATAGGGAAAGAACCCTAAGGTAAATTGATGACCACGACGTGATCGGATTGAGCTATGAAGTGATAAATAGTCTGTACCAACTAAGTGTGTATAGCTTGATGTTATAAGTGAATGTACTATGAAATGGTACAATATGAACTCATGAGGAGTTGTATATGATGAGATACAATGAATTCGTATCAAGTAAAGAGCAAGCTAAGTGTGAGATAGATTTAGGTGGGATTTCAATTGAGGACCCATGTCAGCAGCTGAGTTGTACGATTCCTTGTTGTGAGGATCCGAAATTTTACGAATAATTTTTTTTATTTAATATTTATATTGATTATCAATATTGGTTAAGTATATGTGATACAAGTTTAGAGAAGTGGTCAATTTGTGTATTGACTAAGAAATATGAGTAGAGTTATGCTTAACAGAGAATAGAAACCCTAATTTTAGTTTTAGAAATATAAAACCCTAACTTGGATTACCAAACCCTAATTCCAGAAACCCTGATTTTAATTTTGGAACCCTAAAATCTAATTAGGGAACCCTAATACTGGTTATTAAAACTTAAGGAGTTAAAATATTAGGGAAGTATTTCAAATGACTAAAATAACCCTATGGATAATATGGAAATTACTAAAATACCCTTAATAGGAGTAAAAAGACCAAAATACCCTCGAGCTTATCTTTTAACAAAAGATAAACATTAATCTTGGTGACTCACCACCAAGATTTGCCATGTGTCTAAATCCAATATATAAATGACCAAATTAACCTCAAGGTTAAATGGAAAATGACCGAAATACCCTTTTTCTTAAAAATTAAGTAAAAGGTTTTGCAATCTTGATGAGTCATTGAGCCAAAGCTTATCCCATGTGTTTAAAATCTTTCAAGATCAGATTGTGTTGCCACTTTGCAACATTAGATTCATTGAATCAAAAATCAAATTTGTAAGTTAAGTAAAGTAACTTCATTTTACTTTTCAAACCTATCCTAGACCTTCTCTCTCTATATTTTCAAAACTTAGAGTGAGGGAGTGTGAGAAACATAGCCAAGATCAGCTCATATCCTTCCAAGAACAGATCACAAGGACAGAATCAAAAATCAAAGTTACAAAGGTATAAAACCCTAATTCTTTCAAATCATGTGATTTCATGTTTGATGTTGTTGTTTATTGTTTAGAGTAGTGTATAAGGATGTTGTTTAGTGATCTATGACATCATAGATCCATAACATCTAGAAGCTAGAAAATGAGTTTTTAGCAACTGACCAAGAACCCTAAAAAGTTGTCTGAAAGCCAATGTCAGGGCTCTTAGATTCTCGTGTGTTAAAGATTTATGGTGTTTGAAGTTATGATCTCATAATACATAGTGTTTATGAATTATGTTATTCAAAGGTTACAAATTATTGTGCATTTGATTTGATATCAAAGCATAGTTTGTGAGAAACTAATTTTTTTTGGTACTAATGTATAAAAGCACAGTTTGTGAAAAAGAAATTTTGTTTGGTGCCGATATATATACTAACAGTATTAGAACCAATAGTGAGGAACTGTTGGTGGGCAATTATGGTTGTCCTTGGCAGTGAGGAGCTGTCTCCGACATTTATAGCAATGATCGGTAGTAAACTGTCTCTGACATTTATAGGAATGATCAGACAGTACATAGAAGATGATATGCATACTCCTAGTTTTTTTTTTGTTGAACGGATTAACCTGGGTTTCTAAGTCTATAGGACTGACAGTAACTCATAATGTGCGGGGTTTGGCAGATAAACCTCAGTATATATTTATGGCATTACTTTGAACTTTATGTTCACTTAATCCAGATTTGGTGTATGTAGAAAAACTCTGAACTTTATGTTCATTTATTTTAGAATTGATATATGTATAACGTTTGTTTATTGTTCAAAACTTGCTGAGCTTTCTGTAGCTCATCCCTACAAATATTTTCTTCATTTGCAGATAGAAAGAATATATTCCAGAAGTTCCGGTATTGTGGATAAAAGGCTTAAGACATGGATACCCTGTTGAAAACTATAATATATTAGTAATAATTTTTTTAATCAATGTAATGGTATATTATTGGTTTAGTGTATTATTAGTTGAGGTATTTAGTTTTTATTGTAATTGAATTAGAAAAGTGTACAGTATCAATATGAACTATATATGTGAATGATAGTGTTAACAGACATTGGCTCTCTGATGCACTGAGGTAACGCTTCACTCAGTTCCAAGAACTCTAACATTAACACTATGGAGGTCAAATAGATAAGAATTATAGATATGGAAGAAATATCTATAAGATACTGAACTTGTATATCCAAGTGAGGGTACTCAGTTACAATGATTGTTCTAACGAGAACTACTATTTACTATGAGTACTGTGAATCTTGTATTTATAGGAATTATTATCTTATAGAATATTTACGTGAGCACCAAATTGGCTACAGTGAATGTAGAGAATTTGGGGGCGTCACACTTGTTATGAGCGGGGAATTGTACTTGGTGTAAAAACCACTTAGTTTCTAGCACTGATAATCATTGAAATGTCTATGTCACGCTATTTGCTATATACCTGTTGAGAAAGTGATTCTTTTTTCATGTGTATAACAGATAGATAGGTTATAGTTAGAGAATATAAGGTTAAGTTACGAGTTCTTAAAACTCATACTTATGGTACGTTTATGACTCATAATTATATAAAATGTTTTTAAACACCTAAACGAATGGACGCCTATGGTCTGACTAGGGTAAGTTCTTAAACTCATATGATTATGACAAGTTCTTGGATTTTCAAAGTGTGGTAAGTTTGATGAGCTATATTGGGTATATGTATGTTATGAAGTTAGAAAATTTGGTATAGTAAGCATTGATGGTGTTGAAGATCGGTAGAATGAAGCAATGTAGTAAAGATTGAAGTTGATGAAGAAACATAGATTTTCTAAATCTTCTAGCTCTGCTAGATTTTCAAAATTTATTGACTTCGTGCTAATGTTTGCACTTTTGTTTTCTTGAAAAACATTGGATCATGTGATTGAACCAATGATGTTTTAAAATTAATACCGTTATTCATAGGTCTATGCTAATTGTTTCGGCTAAGACAAAAATGATTTGAAAATTTTCAAAATGTATTTCTGACCATGTGCATCATTTGATATGGTGTAGAAATGGTAAACGATGGAGTCATCAATGTAGTTGAACCTAGTGTTGGTTGTGATCGAAAGATCGTCAGCCCACTATGGTGTGATGTAATATGACAAAGTCACATAATGGTGGAATCCTTAACGTCTTACTAATCTAAATACAAGATCATGACGTCATAAAAGAATTTTGGTTTTCTTTTAAGTTATAAAGAAGGTCAATTAAGTTGGCCAAATTATTTCAATTGATGTCCCAATTGTTGATAAAAGTTTAAGCTATTAGATTCTTAATTAGACGCATTTGTTGAAAATATTTGTGAAATTCAAGCATTCTTGAGTATTTGTGCCAAACTAGATTGCTCTGGTAAGGATTCGAGATGTTGAAAAGTCGAGGTGAACAACCCTGAAGGGGACAATGGTTCCGAGTGTAATGGATGTAGTTGTTACAAAACATTATGTTGCATTAACGTAGTGGTAAATTAAATTTGGCAACCTAGTGTACGTGTGGAGGGTGTTTTTAGTCTTCATGATAGATAAACACTCTGGTTTGCGGTGTGAAGCATTTTGTTGAAGCACTAGTTCACGGTCCTGTGTGACCCCTCAGCATAAATTGGAATCTGAGTTATTCATACTACTTCCCGATTACTGAAAAATCGTGGAAGACTCTTATTCTTTTGTGTGATGAATGTAGTGAGTAGAATGTTCCTTAGAAAGGATAATGTGGTAGAATGCAAGTGAGCAAGTTATAATAAAACTTCCGAAAAGAGATTGGACAAAATTATTCAAAAGAATATGTAATATTCAGAATAACATCGAGTAGAGGAGGTTTCAGTGATTCCGAGGACGGAATCCTTATAAGGGGGAAAAGGATGTAAGAACCTGAATTTTCAGAAAATATTAAAATAAGACTTTAGTAGATAAAATTCTTAAAGCATGAGATGGGTTTGAACAAAAATATAAATGTGTTACGAGGTATGTGGTATTGTGTTACATAGGGTAATATGAGCTATGTAATAGGTGATGTTGTGTTATTAAATATATTATTATTATATATATGTTATAAATTGTAGAGATGAATTAATATGAAGATGGATAAGATTTATCTATCGACATTAAATAATTTATAGAATTATTTTATTATAGTAAGTTGGTGACATTAAATAACTTTGATAATCACCAATTTCTTGAGTATATGTACGAGTAAGTATCAAGTCTAAGGTAGTGCAATCGTACTCTTTAATGGTGGATGTATAGAAGCTGGGCTAAATAATTCCTTCAGAGAGCGGAGGTATATACGAATTAGTAATCGATCTAACTCACTGTGAAAATAATGTAGACGAGACGGAAACTAATTTGTTGGTTGTTTGTGGGAAACCACTCAGTGTACTATATTGAATACTATTAAAGACTTGATGTGTGTTAGGTTTAGACTTGTATGCGTGTACATTGTCGACTTGAGAAGAAAATTGATATACCTTTAAATTGGTTAGATAATTATTAAGTAATTTGATACACGGCGAGAAGTGAAGATTAAAGGAATGTATGTATGTGTTACATTCCAGTTTTGTGTTATTGGTGGTACGAAACCATAAAGGAGATCTATAGTTGGTTAAACTAATAAGGGAAAATGAATTTTAAAACTTGAAGTGTGATCTTTAAGTTGTTAAGGAAAATAATAACCGATGGTGTGAAACCAAAGAGGAGATTGATGTTAGATGAGTTAACACTTAAGAAGGATGTAAAATTATTTAGAAGCGTAGGTTTCATTTCTGCTAAAGCGTAAACTTGTACGCCTCGATTTTGGTATGGTATGGCGCATTGCATGCCATTTCAAAACCTTTGACCAAATAAGAATCATACCGGATCCAGAGAAAACTCGAAGTCGGGCTTTATGAAAATGTGATTGCAAGCCACGCATACTAATAACTCTTATCGTGTTCATGAATGGTGACTAAGTGTTCATGAAGAAATTTAGTTAGCAAAACATGACTTGAATAAAGATTTATTTAATTAACTAGGAATAAATATTGGTTAATTAAGTGATATTATGGAATATTATATTCTATTAATTAGTGGAGTGCATAATAATAATTGAAGAGAAAAATAAATGATTAATATTAATTAATCGTGGTGATATTAAAAGGTGATAATGGGTTGAAAGTACCCAACTAAGTGATATTTAGCCCAATTTAAATATTAATAGTATTACTATGTGTAATATAGGAAATGTGGATAGTAGTGATATATAATGTGACGCCCCAAAAATAGGTATACATCACCTATTCTGAGTCGCCAAATACATGGTACGAATACAAATACAATCTTAAATATACAACAAGAGAGTCATGAGTTTTAATACAAACATTGTCTTCTAGACAATATCCACTCCCGCATAAGTCCTCATTACATTTATTAACACACTATTTAATGTAATAGTGAGGACTACTAATACTATCATCCGACCGTCACTTGCACCCGACTAGTCCCGCCACGCTCTCATTTCCTAATAGAACATTGAAAGAAAGGGTGAGCTCAACTAGCCCAGTAAGAAATATTATGACTAAGATAATGCAGAATATATTATCATTAGTCTTCAACAATGTTAAACTGATAAAATACAATAGACATCAAGTTTAACTGCAGCGGAACATGCAATCCATCAAAAGAGTCAAGTAGAGAATAAAATCAACTATCTTTTATGATTTAAAAGGTTTTCATCACTTTTATCGCTGGGACTCAGCTTAATAAATAATCCACATTATCCCTGCACTACGACCAAGGATATTCATTAGTATCACAACCATAATTTATCCATGCACTACGGGACAAGGATATATTTGTATTCATTAATGGTCATGATCATGCCAACAACTGTCCATCAATGCACTACGGGCCAATGAGGACTTTTACCATATCATTTATAACATTACTACCATGATTACAATCAATAATCCTCGGTCATAATCATACCAAGTCCATCTATGCACTACAGCCACATACATATGACTTTCAACAAAATATAAATATGAGTATGATGACAATGATATAAGAAGTCAATAAAACAAGTTCAAGAATTAATTTATTCAGAACTAATAACGCCCAAATTGTCAACATAATACTTCTTTGTAGAGTAAAATTTAAGAATGCTCGTAAGAATATTTCCACGAAAAAGATATGGATGAAGCGCAAATATCAAGGATATTCCACCAATTTCATGGAGTATAGAAGTCAAAACTTTAACCAACCGAGTATAATAAAGAATGGAATAACAAAAGAAATCACCATGCATGCGATTGTGATGATGTGTTATTCCAATGTAATAATAAATAACGGAACTAGTCGTGTAATACACACACGCACAAGATATTCCAATGAATAATAAAGAATGGAATAACAACGAAATCACTATGCATGCGGTACTTGATGTATGTGTTATTCCAATAGAATAATAAATAACGGAATCGGTCCCAAGAAATGCATGCATGTGATATTCTAACGAATAATAAAGACGGAACTGTGTCCCACAGAAAACGCATGATGTGATATTCCAATGTAATAATAAAAGACGGAAACCAGTTCGACGTAAAATGTATGCATGTGATGTTCCAAATGTAATAATAACGAATGGAATAACAATGTAAATCACCAAGTATAGGGTAGATCATGATACAAAAGTTATTCCAACAAAATAATAAAGAATGGAATAACAGAAGTTCTCTTCATGAATATGAAAAAAATAATACCCCTTACCTTATAAATAAGAGTACTCCGACGGTAGGGCGGGGATATACTTGAAGAAACTTGCACTACGCTCAAAGCTTTCTTAAATGCTAAAGAAATACGCTTAAGATAGAAGAATAATTCTCTCTACGCTTTCTCTCTAGCGCGTCAAAGAATTTGTAAGAAATAATGAAGGAATGAGCTTCTATTTATAGAAGAATGGACTGAACAGTAACCAATCAATGAACGGTTCAGATTGATTTACTATAAATGGACGGTCTAGATTGATTTATAATAAAATATAATATATTCTATTTATAATCTAATAAAACGAATAACTTTTAAAAAGATTTTACTATGCAAACACTATGCAGTACTATGCAAAAACTATACATAATAAAATATAATATATTCTAATTATTGTTTAATAAAACGAATAACTTTATAAAAGTATTCTATTTTATATACAAAGATTTTACTATTAGCCTAATAAAACAAATAAATTTATAAAAGTATTCTATTTTATATAAAAAGCTTTTCTGTTTTATTACATTAATAATACTAATAAAATAAAACTTTATCATTATTATTATTATTCACACTATTAATCGACCGTGTCGCTCCTGTGAAAGTGGGGGCTTTCAATAAGGATTTCTCCCTATCATGGCGTGTAATTAGGTGACCAAACCTCTCCTTGGCGTAACTTCTAGACATTGTTAATAATGCAAATAATAATATTAATAACCTCGCATCTCAATTATTGATTTAATAATATATAAAATATCGACAATAATTGAATAAAATTGAATGACTTCTCACGTAAGCATCAATAATCAATATCGTATGCTACTATGCAACCATCGCCAGATTCTCGTATTTTTAACACCGGTGTTTCAACAGTTAATGGTAAAACTTCCGCCGTTATTTTCATAAAAAATATTTCTGTCATTTTCTCAATCCGACAATAATTCCGTTATGGGGTCCACCAATAATTGTGCCGTCGTACGAATATTTCCCGACCAATCGAATATTTTAAACAACTTGCGTACTTTGTAAAATTTCTAAATATTACCCACAACTATAACATTATATCAAATTCATTCCATAATATTTAAAAATGATAATTATAGAAAATTCATCTTTATTCATGAAAGTTGGGGTCTTATAATCTCCCCTTCTTATGAAATTTCGCCCTCGAAATTAGGGTATGTACCTGGTATATCAAAGAGGTAAGGATACCATGATTTCATTTTAGATTTTAACTCCCAGGTCATTTCCTCAACATCGTCGTTCCTCCATAAAACTTTGACTGGAGGTATAACCTTGGAGCGTAGAATATGTTCCTTCTTATCCAAGATTTGAACAGGAACCTCTTCATACGTTAAATCTTCCGCTATTTTGTCCGATTCTAACTCAATAATGTGGTTCGGGTCTTTCACATATTTACGTAACATGGATATATGAAAAACGTTATGAACACGAGACATACTTGGCGGTAAAGGGAGTCAATAGGCTACAGTCCCTACTCGATCGAGTATTAAAAATGGGTCAATGAATCGAGGATTGAGCTTTCCTCTCTTTCCAAATCTCGTAACTCCTTTCCATGGAGCAACACGTAACAACACATGATCTCCAATATCGAATTCCACGTCCTTTCGATGAAGATCAGCATAACTCTTTTGTCGGTCTTGTGAGGTTTTTATACGTTGTCGGATCGTTTGAATCTTTTTCATAGTCATACTTACTAACTCGGTCCCAACAACGTTACTTCACCCACCTCATCCCAAAGATTTCGAGAACGACACTTTCTTCCATACAACGCTCAATGGAGCCATGCCAATACTTGCTTGATAATTGTTGTTGTAGGAAAACTCCACCATTGGTAAGAACTTGTCCCAACTTTCCTTGAAGTCAAGGACATAGAGTCTTAATAAATCTTCAAGAGTTTGAATAGTCCTCTCGATTGTCCGTCTGCTTGAGGATGATATGCCAACTAAATCGTAAATCCGCGCCCATAGCTTTTTACAAACTAACCCAAAATCGTGAAGTGAATCTTAGGTCTCGATCAGAAACGATGGATACTGGCATACCATGCAATCTTACAACCTCGTTTATGTACATACGAGCAAGACGTTCAAGTGTATAAGTTTCTCGTATAGGTAAGAAATGAGCAGACTTGGTTAATCTATCAACAATGACCCAAATTGCATCTATACCCTGAGAAACCTTGGGAAGACTAGTAACGAAATCCATGATAATGTGCTCCCACTTTCATTCTGGAATTTTAAGTGGTTGCAATTGACCTTTTGGTACTTGATGTTCCGCATTGACTCGTTGACAGGTTAAACACCTTAAGATAAACAGCGGATATCTCCCTCTTCATATTGCCCCACCAAAATGTATGTCGAAGATCATGATACATTTTGGTACTCCCAAGATGGATTGCAAACGGTGTGTTGTGCGCCTCCATCATGATTTTATACTTTAAATCAAGGTCGTTAAGAATACAAAGTGTTCAAACCATATTTGGACAAGTTCGTCGTTGTGTTTATCGATGATATTCTAGTCTATTCTAAGACGCCGTAAAGATCATGTTGAACACTTAAGATTAGTGTTGGAGACACTAAGAAAGGAGAAGTTATATGCGAAATTTACTAAGTGTGAATTTTGGCTGAAGAAAGTACAGTTTTTAGGTCATGTCATTGACCACGAAGGGATTTCGGTGGATCCAAAGAAAGGTAGAAGCGGTGATGAACTGGGAACAACCAAAAATGCTTGGTAAAGGTGCGAAGTTTCCTAGGTTAGCGGATACTATCAAGATTTATCCAAGATTTTTTGCAGATAGCTACCCCTTGATTAACTTGACAAGAAAGAGGCGGTGAAGTACGTATGGATCGATAAATGTGAAGACAGCCAAGAATCAAGAAAAGATTAAGTGAAGCGCTGTTTTTGTCATTGCCGATGGCACAGAAATTTCAGTAGTATATAGTGATGCTTCGCATAGGGGACTTGGTTGCGTTCTCATGCAAAGATGACAAAGTCATTATGTATGCATTACTTACGATTGAAGGATTATGAGAAAGTTTATCCTACTCATGATCCGAACTAGCCATGAGTAGTATTTGTCCTAAAGATATGGAGACATTATCTTTATGGGGAGAAATGTCAGATATATACGGACCATAAGAGTCTAAAGTATATCTTCACTCAAAAGGAGTTGAATATGAGGCAGAGAAGATGGCTAGAGTTGATAAAGGATTACGATTGTGAAATCCTGTATCACCCTGGGAAAGCCAATGTAGTTGCCGACGCCTTAAGTAGGAAGGGTCAGGAAAATTTATCTATGTTAACGGCTCAAAATGAGTTAATAACAGAGATGGCTAGGATGGAAATAGAATTAAAGATGCCGAGTGAATCGGGGTAGATACTTTTTATGATGGAGATGCAATCGACCATCATAGAGAGAGTCAAGGAGGTACAACTCAGAGGTGATTTAGTGTAACCAAATGAAGAAGCGGTTATCCTGGAAGGAAGATACTAAGTTTAGTCTTGATAATGAGGGATTATTAAGATTTGAAGGAAGAATTTGGGTTCTGAATGAGACGGAATTAAAGGAACAAGTGTTACAAGAACTCATAGTTCGAGGTACTCAATACATCCTGGTAGCACTAAGATGTATCAAGACCTTCGACAGAGTTTTTGGTGGCCGAACATGAAGAGAGAAATAGCAGAATATGTGAGTAGGTGCTTGACTTGTCAAAGAGTTAAGGCCGAACATCAACGACCCAGTGGCTTGTTACAGTCATTGGAGATTCCAGAATGGAAGTAGGAGCATATCTCGATGGATTTCGTGGTGGGACTTCCAACAACGACAAAAGGGTACGATTCGATTTGGGTAATAATCGAATCGATCAATTTAATTGGCTCACTTCTTACCAATTAGGGTCAAGTATAACTTAGACCAGTTAGCTAAAATTTATGTCAAGGAAATAATTTCCAGACATGGAGTACCGGTATCGATTGTGTCAGATCGTGATCCACGATTCACATCGAACTTTTGGAGAAGTTTGCAAGAACAGCTGGGAACACAGTTAAAGTTAAGCATAACTTATCATCCACAAACTGATGGGCAGAGCGAGAGGACAATTCAGACGTTAGAAGACATGTTGAGGTCTTGCGTCATGGATTGCAAGAGTAGTTGGGATGATCACCTACCACTGGTAGAGTTTGCGTATAACAACAGTTATCATGCAAGCATAGGTATGCCGCCTTATGAAGCTCTGTATGGAAGAAGGTGCAGAACACCATTGTGTTGGGACAAGGTGGGAGAACGCCAAATGCTAGGACCAGAATTGGTGTAGCAAACAGCGGATGTGGTTAAGTTAATTCGGATGCGTCTTGTTTCAGCTCAAGACAGACAGAAGAAATATGCGAACTCGCATAGATTAAACCGAAAGTTTGAAGTAGGTTCGTATGTGTTTCTAAAGGTATCTCCCTGGAAAGGAAAGATACGCTTTGGAAAGAAAGGGAAGTTAAGTCCAAGGTTTATAGGACCTTTTGAAGTATTAAAACGGGTAGGAGAGGTAGCGTATATAATAGCATTACCTCCGCACTAGAAAAGAATACATAAAGTGTTTCACGATATCAGATTACGTCCATATAAGTTTTACTATAAGCACGTAATCGAGTATGAGCCGATTCATATTGAGAAGGATTTGTCATATGAAGAATCGCCGATTCAAATCATTGATAGGAAAGAGCAAGTTTTGAGGAACAAAGTAATACCGTCGGTGAAGGTATTATGGAAGAACCACGATGCCGAAGAAGCAATGTGGGAATTAGAAGAAAAGATGAAGAAAAATTTTCCTCATCTATTTGATTAAATAAGACGAGATTTTGGGGACAGAATCTTTATAAAAGGGGCGAATGTAACGAATTTAGAAATTCAGATCTTATTGTAAAATGATTTTATTAATTTAAATAATAATAAAATCATATTATTTATGATATCAAGATGGTTGTCGTTCTATAACCTATTGATATTGGAATATTGTAGTATTTGAGCTACGTGAAGGAATTAAAGTGTTTGAATTTCTAAGACGAAAATGAAAGTTTTTCGAGAAATTTTTTGAAAAACACTATTCATCGGTATTTGCTCGAGAGTTATTTTTGAATTTTCAAGAACTACGTAATGATAGAATATTAAGGTAAGATGGATTATGTAATAATAATCTAGCTATGGAAAATGTAATATTTCGCTTGCGGACTAAAATTAAGAATGTAAGGAAAGTGAAGAATTAATGCGTTAAGAGATAATCGTATGATATGTGAATATTATACGAGGAAAGAAAACGAGTATGATATGAAGTATTATACGAGTTTGTATGAAGAATGAATTATCGTATATAAATTCTATATGAATTAGAATACGAGAATGATACATAAGCTATATGTATATATATTATGTAATATTAATGGACTTGTAAGGATTGGCTAGGATTTTGTATATGTCCAAGTCAATTAAGTGTAAGGCCCATCTAATGAATTAATAAACAAGAGAGTGTTTGTTAATGTAAAGCCCAAAGGATTAAGTTGATAAAGCCCAAGCTAGAGTCCAATGGATTGTTTGACCCATGAGGCAAACCATAGGAATATGGTAAATGAGTAATGACCAAGTTTTATGAGTGGTGATCAAGTTAGTGTGGTAGCCACACCTTTTAAGTGGTGACCAAATTATGTAATAACCAAGTTAAATGTGTAATGGCCAAGCAATGGATAGATTTTGTGCCATGCAAGTGATGAATAGTAAGGAGGTGCAAAAGGAGGTGGGATGATGGAAAAGACTAAACTACCCTAACCTTGGAAAATCTATAAATAAAGGAGGTTTACAAGCCATTTGATAATTGTTCAAACAATCCACACTCTCTCAAAGTGCTTAAGTGTTAGGAAGATTAAGTTGCAAATAAGTCACTTACATAAGAAGAAGAAAGAAGCTACTTATCAAGAACTTCTAGAGTAAGACTCCTTCTCTACTTTATCTTCTATCTCTATTCATGATAGGTTGATAAACAAAGATAGATTAAGGGGTCATGGATGTTAATAAATAAGAAGAATGTGTAAGTAATGAACTTAAGCCACATAAGTTGGTAATAAGTCATTTAAGCTAGCATAAGTTATAAACTTATGTGAAAGATTATGAACTTGTAATAAATTTATTAATGAAAGTAATGAATTTGTATGTATATGAATTATATATACAAGGATGGAATTATATGTGAAAACATGTATGCATGATGATTAAAAGACTAACTTTCTTAAGTTACGAACAATGAAGTAATAAGTAGTTTATAATAGAATAAACTATAAGCTAAGGAATGAAATAAGTTAAAATCCAACCATAAGTATAAGTTATTGGAAAACAATATGTTAAGATGATCACATTATGAATGTAATTCATTGGTAATGTTGAACAAGTCATAAGAACGAAGATTTTCCAGAAATCGCACGATTAGACGATAATCATCGAATTCGTAAAATTCCCGGAATGGAAGTCCAATTTTGAGTTTGAGCTCGGAAATGTTATTTTTCAATGGAGACAAGTCATGTTCGTCATTTAAGAGTCGCGGACTCGAAAATGGGCGAATTTCGACTTAGAACGAAGAAACGAGCGTTTAACGTTCACGAACATTTATCGTTTTCGTTAAAAATGAACCAATAGGTGTATTTTTAGCAAATGAAGTCAAATAGATAAAATTCTTACATGAACACGTATATTGTGTAATTTGTGAACCGTAGGCTTTTGAACGGACCAATTCGGACTTAAAACGAAGAAGTTATGCATCTGGGAAGTTCGTAAAAATGTTAAAACTGCATAATTGTCTCAGGGGCACAGAAGTCATTCGCGAAGTGCGACTCTAAGCCTAGAATGCCCGTCTTAGAAGTAGCGAGGTCGGAGTCTGGTGAATCGCTAACTCTTGCCACAGCATGAGTCACAAAGCCAATCTTGGTGCCGCGGCGCCAATCTTAAGAAGTTGATAGTAAATAATGTTTTCAAGTATAGAAGAAAAGAGAACTGGTTAGTAATGAATTAAGATGTAATCATAACATGATTAAGACATTGTAAGGTACTTATAAGACATTAATGCATGTTGATTAAGAGTTAATAATCAATTGAAGATTAGAGGAATGTGAATGACGTAACGAAAGCCGGAAACCCTAATAACGAAATCTAATACACAATTAGATTGAGATGAAGGGTAAGATATAGTCAGATACATACTTGATTATATATGACCTAATGTAAGGCATTATGTGATCATGTATTATAGAGACTTGAAAGACTTGAACGTAAAGTAAAATACACAGTAGCAGACGCTAAAGGCAAGTATTCTAACTCTTGTCTCAGTTCAATCTGAAAAAGTTTTTGAAGTTCATGTATCCTTACGCATGAATTGAAGTACAATGAAGTTAAAGCCAGTTCTTTTGGCTAGACTTGACATATTGAGTGGATTGTTGATAATCTATTCATCCGTTATCAAATGTGATTATCTTTTGTCAACTACTTGATATGGTTTTCAAAAGAAGACTGAAATGTTAAACAAAAGTTTTGTCGCTAAAACGATAGGCACGTGAGGTTGCCAAATGATTAAATATACATATGTTTAATGGATGTAGTGTTGATCAACATAGAGTACTATGGGCTGATCACCCAGAAGTGCTCGTAAGCTATGCCGGGCTTACAGACTTAGTTCCAGGTTGTCCTTTTCAAAGAAAGAATGAATACTCGAGGTCTTTGACCGGAGTGAATGTTTTACTGAATATTATTGATTATGAAACATTTTGAAAGAAAGTTGAAGTGCTATTTTAAATTATCAATAGTACTTCATAACTATTATTCAGTTATCGAAGATATACGATTCATATGTATCAAGCATGTTGTTATTGAAATTGTTATACTTGCTGAGCTAGTTATGCTCAGTCTTGCTTGAACCATATGAATGCAGCTAAGACTGAACGTCCCAAAGGATCAAATAAGGATAAGGGAAAGGCTAAGGCAGATTATTAAGCTGTCTTGTAATAGTATAGGGCTATTGTTGTAATGTAATTAATATTATGATAAAGAACTTTTGTAATGGGTTTAGAACCTGTGAAGTGTAAATATTAATTTGAATATATAGAAGTTATGTTTGTTCTTTGAGACTATTCAATTGAATGAATGTATGAATGTTTGTACAGTATAGCACCATCTGTCGGGTTGGAAGATTCTCAGATTTGGGGGCGCTACAGCTGCCAACTCTAGATCATGAGTAGGATAATTCCTCTCATATTCTTTGAGTTATCGAGAGGCATAGGCTATGACTTTCCCATGTTGCATGAGAACACATCCTAACCCTTTGCACGAAGCATCATCAGAGATGACAAATCCTCTCGAGCCGATGGTATTGTCAGAACAAGTGCTGAAATGAGTCTTCTCTTGAGTTCTTGAAAACTCTTCTCACATTCCTCACTCCAAAAAAAAATTTGTATCTGTCCGAGTCAGCTGAGTTAATGGAGTAGCGATTCGAGAAAACCTTTCTACGAATCTCCGATAATAACCAGCTAAGCCGAGAAAGCTACGTACTTTGATCACTTATTTAGGTGGTTCCCAGCTTTGAATGGCTTCAATCTTTGCCGGGTCAACAGATATTCCATGACTTGATACCACATGCCCAAGGAATGCTACTTCCTCAAGCCAAAAATCGTATTTCTTCAACTTGGCATAAAGCTTATATTCACGACGCTTTTGGAGTATCAGCCTTAAGTGTTGCTCATGATCTTCACGTCTTTTGGAATAAATAAGGATGTCATCAATAAAGACGACCACAAAGTGATCCAAACATTCCTTGAATACTCGGTTCATCATATCCATGAAGGCAGCAGGAGCATTTGTCAATCCAAAAGACATAACTAGGAATTCATAATGTCCGTATCGAGTTCTGAAAGCCGTCTTTGGAACGTCATCGATTCTAATCTTCAATTGGTGATATCCGGAATGATGATCAATCTTTGAAAAGAATTTGGCGCCCTGCAACTAGTCAAACAGGTCATCAATACGTGGCAATGGGTACCTATTTTTTGATGGTGACATGATTTAACTCCCGATAATCAATATAAAGTCGCATACTCCCATCTTTCTTCTTCACGAATAGAACAGGAGCACCCCAAGGAGAAGTACTAGGACGAATAAAGCCAATGTCTAACAAATCTTGTAGTTGGGTCTTTAACTCCTGAAGTTCAATAGGAGCCATTCGATATGGGGCTTTGGAAATGGGTTTTGTACCGGGTTCAAGGTCGATACAAAATTTAATTTCACACTCTGGGGGTAGGCCAGGAAGTTCTTCAGGGAATACGTCAGAAAATTCATTAACAATAGAAATATCATTCAAAACTGACGTATTTTTGTTTAGATCCGTGACATGAGCTAAGAAAGCTTGACATCCATTTTTCAATAAACGAATAGCTTTATGGCTTGAGATGACAGTGATTGATTTTAATGGTTTGGTTGCTTGAATTCGCATAATAGGTTGGTTAGGAATATGGAAGCTAACAACTTTACGAAAATAATCAATTTTTGCATGATGAGTAGTTAACTAATCAATCCCTAGAATTACGTCAAATGCAAGTATTTTCAATGAAATAAGATCGACAGGTAATGTGAGGGTACCGATTTGAACCAAAAAAGACTTATAAACAGAGGATGTAATGAAGGTTTCTCCCAACGGAGTTCCAACAGAGAAGTTAAAGTCTAATTTCTGCGGAATCAAATTTAAACGTTGAGCGCAAGTAGGAGAAATAAAAGAATGGGTAGAACCGGTATCAAATAAGGTATAAAATTTGCTAGAGTTTATGATAAGCTTACCCGTGATGACCTCATTCGGGTTCCTTGCTTTCTGGGAGGTCACAACAAATGCTCTCCCTTCCACTTTTGGCTTTGACTTTTTTGGGGCGTCCTTTGGTGCCTCCATCCTAGCTGAACTTGTCTTTGGTGAATGACAAAATTGGGCTAGGTGACCTTCTCTTCCACAATTATAACATTCTTTGGACGGTATCGCGCAGTTTGGACTGATGTGTCCCTCCCCTCCGCATTTGAAGCATATGATAGGTGGTCGTTCTCCTTCCTTAACAACGGGTGCAGGTGCTGACGTCTTTCCATCATTGTCGAATCTCCTCTTCTTGAAATGTCCATTCTTATTGCTTTGGCCATGATTACCACCGAAGTGGTTACCATTTATGGCATGTTGATTCCCTCCACGCTTATTATCACCGCTTCGATGACTGTTATCACTGGTATTATCATTTTACCGGCTTCTCTCTTTTGGTTGGGTTGACTCATTATCGCGCTCCAATAATTGAGCCCTATTAACAACATCTGAATACAAACACAGTTTATGAGAGATAAGATATTGACGTATCTCGGGTTTCAAACCTCTTAGAAACATTCGTGTCATTCTCTCCTCATTATCAACCAAATGGGACGCAAACCGGGATAACTCGGCAAACTTGGCTTCATCTTTGCGCACACATTCATGTTGTTTTGTTCCGGTTTAATGAACTCTACCTCTTTCATGTGATGAATACTTTCGAAAGTACTTGTCGTTGAATGATTCTTGGAACTTCTCCCAAGACATCTTCAAGTCGGCGGAGTTGAGTACGCTTTACAGATTCCCACCAATAATCTGCCTCTGCTCGTAACATGAAGGTGGCAAAGGGAACCTTTTGCTCCTCGGAGCATCCCAAGACATCAAATATCTTGTTTATCTGCTTTATCCATGTCTCCACCTTAAGTGGTTTTGGCTCTCCAAAAAACTCCGGTGGTCCCAGCTCCTTGAACTGTTTGGCGGTGACCATCCGAGAGTTGCCAGTGTTTCCACCTGCATTTTGGACAAGAGCCGCTCTCGCCTGATGTTGCATGAACTGTATGAAGCCTCGAAACATTCCATCATTCATCATTTGGTCAGTGTTGTTGTTTGCATTAGGATTGTCGCCTTCCTGATGCACATTATCCTGATTATTGATCTATGGAGACTCAACGGTCTCCTGTGCTCCATTGATGTTCTCAACATTCTTGGATGCCATTTTCAAATACTGCCACAAAACAAGGGTTAATTAATATATCACATATAATCCCTATACTCTGACCAACCAATTAAATATCAAATAAACTTAGGTAGGTCATACTAGCGAAGGAATTCCTCGTCTCTCCCCTCCTAGTTCTTGTCTCACATCTTAGCCAGGGATCATATCCCTAAGCTTTGATACCAACTGTGACGCCCCCAAAATAGGTATACGTCACCTATTCTGAGTCGCCAAATACATGGTACAGAATACAAATACAATCTTAAATATACAACAAGAGAGCTGTGAGTTTTAATACAAACATTGTCTTCTAGACAATATCTACTCTCAGAATAAGTCCTCATTACATTTATTAACACACTATTTAACAGAATAGTGAGGACTACTAATACTATCATCTGGACCGTCACTTCGTTCCCAGACTAGTCCCAGCTACATTCTCATTTCCTGAAGAGAACAGTGAAAGAAAGGGTGAGCTCAACTAGCCCAATAAGAAATATGATGACTAAGATAATGCAGAATAAATTATCATTAGTCTTCAACAATGTTAAACTGATAAAATACAACAGACATCAAGTTTAACTGCAGCGGAACATGTAATCCATTAAAAGAGTCAAGTAGAGAATAAAATCTACTATCTTTTATGATTTAAAAGGTTTTCATCACTTTTATCATTTGGGACTCAAACAATAAGTAATCCACATCATCCCCAAGACTACTACCAAGGATATTCATTAGTATCACAACCACAATTTATCCATGCACTACGGGCCAAGGATATTTGTGTATTCATTAATGGTCATGATCATGCCAACAACTGTCCATCAATGTACTACAGGCCAATGAGGTCTTTTACCACATCATTGGTAACATTACGGTTATGATTATACCGAATAATCCCTGGTCATAATCATACCAAGTCCATCTATGCACTACAGGCCACAAATGACTTTCAACAAAATATAAATATGAGGATGATGACAATGATATAAGAATTCAATAAAACAAGTTCAAGAATTAATTTATTCAGGAACTAATAACGTCCAAATTGTCAACATGATACTTCTTTGTAGAGTAAAATTTAAGAATGCTCAGAAGAATATTTCCACGAAAAGAAACTGGATGAAGCGCAAATATCAAGGATCTTCCACCAATTTCATGGAGTATAGAAGTCAAAACTTTAACCAACTGAGTATAATAAAGAATGGAATAACAAAAGAAATCACCATGCATGCGGTACTTTGCATGATAAAGGTTATTCCAATGTAATAATAAATAATGAGAACCGTGTCAAGCGTAATACATGACCGGCGGTGATATTCCAAATGCGAATTATAAAGAATGGAATAACAATGTAAATCACCATGCATGCGGTACTTTGCATGTAGGCGTGTTATTCCAATAGAAAATAAATAACGAATTAGGTCCAAAGCAGTAAAATGCTCGAGACGTGATATTCCAACAGATAATAAAGATTTTAACCCGAGTCCAACAGTAAAACGCATGCATGTGATATTCAAACAAAATAATAAAGATGGAACCGTGTCTAGCGTAAAACACATGCATGTGATGTTCCAAATGTATAATAACGAATGGAATAACAACGTAAATCACCAAGTATAGGGTAGATCACATGATACAAAGTTATTCCAATGTAATAATAAAGAATGGAATAATGTAGTTCTCTTTATGAATATGAAAAAAAATATCCCTTACCTTATAAATAAGAGTACTCCACCGGTAGAAGCGGGGATATACTTGAAGAAACTTGCACTACGCTCAAAGCTTTCTTAAACGCTAAAGAAATACGCTTCAAGATAGAAGAATAATTCTCTCTACATTTTCTCTCTCTAGAGTTTCAAAGTGAATTCGTAAGAAATAATGAAGGAATGAACTTCTATTTATAGAAAGAATGGATCAATAAGAACTTGATCCATGAACGGTCCAAATTGATATACTTTTAAACTGACAAATTCAGTTCGGTTTACAATAAAATATATTATATTCTATTTATAATCTAATAAAATGAATAACTTTTAAAAAGATTTTACTATCTGAACACTATGCAAACACTATGCATAATAAAATATAATATATATTCTAATTATTGTCTAATAAAACGAATAACTTTATAAAAGTTTTTGTTTTATATAAAAATATTTTACTATTAGCCTAATAAAACGAATAACTTTATAAAAGTATTCTATTTTTATATAAAAAGTTTTTTCTGTTTTATTACATTAATAATACTAATAAAACAAAACTTCATTATTATTATTATTATTATTATTATTATTATTATTATTATTATTATTATTATTATTCACACTATTAATTAATCGACCAAAGTCGTTCCGTGAAAGAGGGGCTTTCCAATAAGGATTTCTCCCTATTAAAAGCGCAATTAGGTGACCAAACCTCTCATTGGCAAGTAGTAACTTCTAGACATCGTTAATAATGCAAATAATAATATTAATAACTCCGCTATCTCAATTATTGATTTAATAATATATAAAATATCGACAATAATTGAATAAAACCGAATGACTTCTTACGTAAGCATCAATAATCAATACCTGTGCTACTATGCAACCACGCCAGATTCCTATACTTTTAACACCGTGTTTCAATGATTAACTGTGAAAACTTCCGCCGTTATTTTCATAAAAAATATTTTTTATGCTTTTCTCAATCCGACAATAATTCCGTTGTGGGGTCCACCAATGATTGGGCTATCGTACGAATATTCCCCGACCAATCGAATATTATAAACAACTTGCGTACTTTGCAAAATTTCTAAATATTTTCCACAACTATAACATTATATCAAATTCATTCCATAATATTTAAAAATGATAATTATAGAAAATTCATCTTTATTCATAAAAGTTGGGGTCTTACATATAATACCTATGACTTTAGAATACATGAAGTGTGACATTTAATTGGGACTAATGATATAAGGTATCAAGTGGTACAATAAAAACATAAGTGATTTTAATACAGAAATGATTAAATATATGTGTATTCTAGAAATTGGGAAGGAAATTAAATGTTTAAATAAACATTAATATTAAATAATATGATAATGTGTTTATGTGAGTAGTAAAATATAATTATGGAGATACCCGAACAAGAATATCTAATTGTGTTATTCTAATTGCGTGTATTTAATGTACATGGATATTATGAGGTGAGTACCTAAATAATCCCTAAATTTACTTAGGGTAGTAGCATTAACACATTAAATCTTTATTTTGGGAATTAAAAGAACCAAACTAAGCATTATTAACCAAAATACTAAGGAGTTAGAAGCTTGTCCCAATTTCTTAGTCATTTTCCTTCTCATGTGAATACGCCATTGGCCTATCCTACTCCTCTATGTTGCTTAAACTCAGTGATGGTGATGATGGCTATGGGATGGCAGTTGGCAAACTCTTTCTTGTCCAATGATTTCTTCCTTTCTCCCTTGAATCAAACTTTAGTACAAAGCTAAAAACTAGTCAATCAATTCTCTATAAATGGAAGCTCACCTTCTTCCCATTCTTTGTTGCTTAAGAATTATCTGATAAATTGAATTAAAGACTTGAGTTGCTGAGAATTGAGGGAGCATAATTACTGTGTTGATGGAATTCAATTAAGCTTCAAAGAGGTAATAACACTATCCCAAATACTCTTGATTCTTAAGTTTTGAAATATCTTAGAAATGACAAGATATACTTACTAAGTAAGTCCAAAAATTGATGGCTAAAACTTGTTGCAATCCACGAATTTCTGTTAGATGTTGTTAATATAGTTCAATATGAAATCAACGAAAGTTAAACGAACAAATTTGGTTGAGAAACAAATTCGTAATGAATGAATTCGCTAAATTATCAAAACATGAACAATTAGTATGAACATGAGTTTTAAATTAATATTTAGGTTAGTTAATGTTTATGTTAGTTGATGGGTATTTGGTATGTTGTAGTTTTATTAGTTACAAACCCATAGAATCAAAAATGAGCTAATTTGGATGAGTATAACTCATGTTATGATAATTGGAAGGAGTTTTGGTCTGTGAAATCGCGAAGAGCACAGCCTGAGGGATAGTTCTGCGACCTGGGGTGTAGTTGCGCTGCCCCCAAGGTTATTTAGGGCGCAGCTGCACTGGACCTCAGTGTCTGGTGCACTGCTATGACCTGATGTAGTAAATTAGGCATAACATTTTTATACGAACTCCAATTGAGGTGATTAAAGATGATCCGGAATGAGGACGAATAGTCCTACAACTTTTGTTCTTTAAGTTCTTCAATTTGAAGTCGTTAGGAAGGGCCAAATTAGTCATATTTGTGACTGTAACGTATTCGGAAGTGATCGGAGGGCGTCGAGCGAGCACATACAAAGTATAGTGCTCCCGACGATGGAATATGTTATTCTAAGTTATATAACATGAAAATGCATGATATTAGACATGAAATATAAGATTACAATACTCATAATGGAATTCTTTAGCGTGACTTAGTGTGTGCTTTAAAAAGAAATTTGAAGATTTCGAAAACAAACCTTGACGAACTTTAAGTCATTTGAGTTCTGACTTTGTAGTGAGAATATGGTGGAGTCATGCGAGTAGAAAATGTGATCTTAAGTTACCTCGTATAAGATAACTTGTATAGCTTGGATAATATGTGTTTTCAAATACAAATTCAAATTTTGAAAACTAATAATCATGAGTATGGTGTCGCCTACATTTGGACCTTGTAAGTATGTGTAGAAATATGCACAAATGAATATGACATATGAATCGAAGTTGCCTTGCATAATTAGGTTGGCATGACATGGATTTGAGGAAAAGAAAACTTAGATGTTTTGAAACCAATATTCATGAACATTGTGTTGTCTAACTTCTAAACTTGTAGTATGACATGCTAGTACTATTTATGTCTTTAAACTTGACCTATAAGTACACTTATCTAGTTTGACAACAGAAGTCATGTGACACCCCCAAATCCGGGTAATCCATTCCCACAGAATTTGGTGCTCACTATCCAAAACCATTACATCTAACTACCCATCATAAAGGGTTACATTAAAGGGTTACATCATCTCAAAAACAATCCCAGGTAATCTAACCTCAAATTTATTACATCAGTTTGCGGAATACATAAAAATTAAAACAAGTCTGGTAACATAAAACATTTAAATAAATTTCTTATAAGTCTTCAACACTTGGACATTTTGCCCTTTCCTTTGCTACTAGATGGCTCATTAACTTTCTTCACTTTAGTTGCAGTGTTAATTGCAAGAGTGAGCCAACAAATGATCACTGATATAAAAAGTAGTAATGATTACAACATGAGAAGGAACAACGAAAGTTGAACAATAATGAACTTGTTCTACAAATCAAAATAGAAAATAAGTTTGAACTTTAATATCTGAGGGTCTTAAGACCACGAACTATATCTCCGGTATTTAGGTATTAATACCTCAACCTTAACAGTCATTTAGACTATACAGACCCTTCTTAACGTACTTAGGGGGATCAGCCCTTTGTACCATGTATTGTACACAAACATCTAAATGTTACACGTACAAAATCCCCTATGTTAGGGTTGTTCGTCGCAGTTTGAATTTAGAATTTTTGCACTAAAGAAAGTTTAGCTCGGAACTAACTTATCAGTGGCTCTGGAATCTTAGAACACTATTCCATAATAGACTAGTTCAATTAATAAGAGTTTGCTTATTACTTGGAGGTTTAATATAATCAATATAGAATTAAACAAGGTTATCAATGTCAAAGATCGAATAACAACAATATATAATTAAGTAAACATGATATACATGCAAGGTGCTATACTCAAAAGAGTTAGAACAATCTCCTATGAATCGATGTACTAAAACAACATATGCTTTGAATAACATTAAGGAAAATGAAACTTGCTCAATGTAATGAATTGGGTTACAAGAGCTTGTACAATCAAACACAAGATAAATTAGTTTTGCTCAACTTTAATATAGAATTTAAAAACTTGTACAATGATAATTTAGGGATAGAAAGCTTGCATTCTTATAAAGAGGATGAAGTTAGAAACTTGCTCAACGAAAGTTTAGGGTAAGAAACTCGCCTTGTATGTAAGCAACACAAGTATTAATATTCGCCAATTACCCTACATATATTATTAAAATTGCAACAACAATTTGTTACATTAACACCCATTTCATTAGTTTAGTTTTCATTTTAATCAAGTCTATAATCCTTAACTTAGGATTTGATTATCCAACTCATTCACGTAACACTAAACTGAATTCTTAATTATATCAAAGTATACGACATGGTGATTATAAAACAATTCCAATTCAAATGACATCACATTACGAACTTTCACAACTTACTAATTCATAATCTATAATTTTGGCGTTGTGATTACAATACACTACTATGCCTTGTAACATATTTTAGGTCCTTTACAAATCATTAAAATATGTTAAGTTAAAAATTTCCAAGCTATGTTGTTATCAGCTCATTACTAGGTCTGATTGACTACTGGCGCGGCCGCGCCAGTTTTACACTAGATTACATAGCGCCCGTGCGATGCATCTGTTTCAGTTTTTTTGCAGAAACTCGAAATCAGACTCTACTCTTGGCCAAAAATCCCAATTCCACAAAATTTCACCAAACTCAACATCTAAAACTTTGTAATATCATAGTTAAGCATGCTATACACCATTCTAACTACATAAACATCACATACACACGAATTTAAAGAATCAAAACTATATTTTTCCGAATTTCTTCAATTTTGACACTTTTAGCGAATTCGATCGGTACGAATTCGTTTCTTAATTAATTGACATGATTTAAACTATGTTGTTTTCGTTTCTTATCATATTAACACATTCTAACATCAAATTACAGATTATAACACACATTAAGCATGAAATTTTGTACTTTCTAAGCCATGTTATATGAACATAAACACTGTTATTTCAATTCCTTCCTCAAACCAAATTTCACGTGTATGACAATCAACAATTATGTATATATATATATATATATATATATATATATATATATATATATGATAATAACAGATTCTATAAAAACAATACATATAAATCCATTTTCAACAACAATCCAACATACTTCCAACAACAATATCAAAACTTAATAGTTAAAATTGAAGTAGGTTATACCTTGATTAGCAAGAACAATTAGCAACCCTTCCCTTTCTCTTGACAATCTCAGAACAACTTATTTCTTCTCTAAATTCTCTATGATTCTCTCTTCTCTCCCAAGTTCTCTCTCCAACCCTCTACTTTTAAGCCTTAGACAAAATACGCTTAGAAAAAAAATATAAACTGATATGGCTTACCCACGTATTCTATCAGTTAAAAAAATAAAAGACGTCATTAAATAAACCAAAGGCCACAAGGCCTTGTTTGGCTACCACTTAATCTCCCAACTAGATTATTTTAATAATATTTATATTATATAGTTTCCAGTTGTCACACATGCAACCCATTAAATAGCTTACAATTTATAATTATAATAATTATATTCTTATTATAATTATGCTTATAATAAATAAATAATTATATATCTTATTTAATTAATAAATTAGAAACATCACTTTATTTAATTTATTTATTTCGTTTAATATTAAGTAATTCATTTAATTTAATTATTTTCTTATATATTAAGCAATTGATTTAACTTAATTATTTCCTTAAATTAAATCCTTCAAATAAAATTAACATTAATCAATTTAATTAACATTAATCAATTTAGTTACTAAATTAATTCATCGCCATTCATCAATTATTTACTTTCCTCAATAAATAAATTATTTAAAATATTTATTTAATTCAATAAATATTTTAATTAAAGATTTCTCGATCGTTACATCCTTCCCTCCTTAAAAGGATTCTGTCCCCAGAATCACAACTTGAAAAATTTATTCGTTACATTCTTCCCTCCTTAACAAGATTTTGTCCCCAGAATCGCTATCCAAAATCAAGCAAACAACTGAGGATAATTCTTTATCATAACGCTTTCAAGTTTCCACGTAGTTTCTTCAGCATTGTGGTTTCTCCAAACTACCTTAATAAAAGGTATCACTTTATTCCTCAGTACTTGCTCTTTTCTGTCGATAATTTGAACAAGGACTTCTTCATATGTTAAGTCTTTCTCAAACTGCACCAGCTCATATTCTATTACATGTTTATAATCAGGCTTATATGGCCCCAACACTGAGATATGAAAAATATTATGAATATGCTCCAACTCTGGAGGTAAAGCTACCTCGTACGCCACTTCACCAACTTACTGAAGCACTTCAAAAGGTCCTATAAATCAAGGGCTTAATTTCCCTTTCTTGCCAAATCGAATTTTTCCCTTCCAAGGAGACTTTTAAGAAAACATAACTACCGACATCGAATTCCCGATTTTGTCGATGTTGATCGGCATATTTCTTCTGTCTATCTTGTGCGGCTATCAATCTTGTTCGAATAACCTTGATGATCTCGACAGTCTGTTGTACCAATTCTAGACCCAATAGCTGACGTTCACCTACCTCATCCCAGCATAACGAAGTTCTACATTTTCTGTCGTATAACGCTTCGTAAGGCGGCATGCCAATACTAGCGTGATAGCTATTATTATAAGCAAATTCAACCAATGGTAGATGGTCATCCCAATTTCCCTTAAAATCCATGATACATGCTCTGAGCATATCTTCTAGTGTTTGGATGGTTCTCTCACTTTGTCCGTCAGTTTGAGGATGGTACGCTGTGCTCATTCTCAGCTGTGTCCCCAAGCACTCTTGTAATCGTCTCCAAAAATTAGATGTGAAACGTAGATCTCTGTCTGATACAATGGACACCGGTACACCGTGTCTTGAAACAATTTCCTTTACATACAGTTTTGCTAATCGATCTAGGGTAAAGCGAAGCTTGATTGGCAAAAAGTGTGCCGACTTCATCAGTCGATCGACAATCACCCAAATGGCATCGTAACCTTGTTGGGTCGTTGGAAGACCTACCACAAAATCCATTGCGATATGCTCCCATTTCCATTCTGGTATCTCCAATGGTTGTAACAATCCGCTTGGCCTTTGATGTTCAGCTTTGACTTTCTGACACGTTAAACATTTTTCCACGCATTCAGCCACATCCCTCTTCATATTTGGCTACCAAAAATGATGTCTAAGATCTTGGTAAATCTTTGTACTCCCAGGGTGAATCGAATATTTTGAGTTGTGAGCTTCTCTAAGAATCTCCTCTTTAACCTCTGGTACTGGCGGAACCCAAATTCTCCCTTTGAATTGAAGTAACCCTTTGGAATCGATTTTGAATTTGTTTTCCTCGCCAACACATACTCTCTATTTTATCTTTTCACAGTCTTCATCTTGAAGTTGTGCATTCTTCACCTTTTCCCATCTAGAATAACTTTTCATCAGATTCTGTCGGATATTTAATTCCCAACTCCATCTTAGCCATTTCTGACACTAGTTTCTCCTGAACAGTCAACAACATTAACTTCTCCCGTCCCTTCCTACTTAGAGCATCAGCAACAACATTCGCTTTTCTGGGATGATAGAAAATTTCACAATCATAATCTTTGATCAGATCCAACCATCTTCTTTGTCTCATATTTAAATCTTTTTGTGTAAAGATATATTTCAGACTTTTATGGTCAGTATATATCTCACACCTCTCTCCATAAAGATAATGTCTCCGAATTTTCAGGGCAAACACCACCGCCACCAACTCTAAGTTATGAGTCAGATATCCTTTCTCGTAATCTTTCAACTGACGTGATGCATACGCAATAACTCTATCATTTTACATAAGCACACAGCCTAGTCCTTTATGCAATGAGTCACTATATACCACAAAATTCCCTGTATCATCAGGCAACGACAACACAGGTGCTGAACTCAACCTCTTCTTCAATTCTTGAAAACTTTCCTCACACTTCTCTGTCTAAACAAACTTAACTGCCTTCCTAGTTAAGTTCATCAACGAAGTCGCGATCTTGGAAAAGTCTTAAATAAAACGCTTGTAGTAACCTGCCAATCCTAAGAAACTCCTTACTTTTGACGGTGTCTTCGGCTAATCCCAGTTTACTACAGCTTTAACTTTTGATGGATCCACCAAAATTCTGTCCTTATCAATAACGTGTCCGAGAAACTGTACACGTTCCAACCAAAATTCACATTTTGAAAATTTTGCATACATCTTCTCTTTTCTCAACATCTCCAACATCAATTTCAAGTGTTCAACATGTTCCTCTTTGGTTTTGGAATATACCAATATATCATCAATAAACACCATCACAAATTTGTCCAAAAATGGTTTAAACACCCTGTTCATCAAATCCATGAATGCTACAGGTGCATTAGTTAAACCAAATGACATAACCAGAAACTCGTAATGACCATACCGAGTTCTGGACGCTATTTTTGGTACATCCTCCGTCCTCACCTTCAACTGATGATAACCACTCCTCGGGTCTATCTTTGAGAAATACCTCGCTCCCTTCAACTGATCGAACATGTCATTGATTCTTAGTAATGGATACTTATTTTTAATTGTGACCTTATTCAGTTCTTTGTTATCAATACAAAGCCGCATTGATCCATCTTTCTTCTTCACAAACAAGACCGGTGCTCCCCATGGCGAAACACTTGGCTGAATATACTTCTTGTCGAGCAATTCTTGTAACTGCACCATCAGTTCCTTCATCTCTACCGGAGCCATTCTATATGGTGCCTTAGATATCGGGGCCATTCCTGGTAGTAAGTCAATCACGAACTCGATTTGTCGATCCGGAGAAAGACCCGACAAATCGTCTGGAAGTACGTCTGCAAAATCACTTATGATTGGTATCTCTTCTAACTTCACACTATTCTTCTGTGTATCGACTATGTAGGCTAAGAATCCTACACATGCTTGTCAAGACAACTTCTTGGCTTGCATTACCGTCAGACAACTTGCTTGTTGAGGTGACTTGCTACCAAAGAACACAACCTTTGACGGAGTCATAAGGTTAACACACTTCCTTTGGCAATCAATTACTGCTTCGTAATTGAATAACCAATCCATTCCCAGTATAACATCAAATTCACTAAGTCTAATTGGTATCAAGTCTACCCTCATCTCGTGACCATTTATAACCACTATACAATTCCTATATATGAACTTAACAAGAATCACTTCCCTATTTGCAATCTCTATGCTTAAGGGAAATTCTAATTCTTCCTGAGGCAAATCTAAATTTTGAGCAAATTCATCGGATATAAATGAGTAAGTAGCATCCTGCACGGTCATATTGAAAGTCCTCGCAGTAGGTTGGCTTGACTGTGCTGGTCCAGTGATAGTCAATGCACCACCACCGTTGTTGTTTCCTTTTCCACCACTTGCACTTCTCGTTGGCTTCTTAGGGCAATCACGAGCCATGTGATCTTTTGAACCGTAGGTAAAACATGCTCCTTTCTTTAGACTAAAACAGTTTGGTGCAATGTTTCCCTCCTGACCACAGTTGAAACACACTCTCTTTCCCTTCAAACATACTCCAGTATGGTTCTTTCCACACGTCGCACAAGCTTCAAACTTTTTCTTCTGCTGATTTCCCTGCTGTCCTCTCATAATTGAATTCTCGCTCCACTTTCTCTTCTGACTGTTACTTCCAACATTACTTCCACCAGCTTTATTCTCATTCTCATTCTTCCTCTTCTTCTGTTCTTGGTTGTACTTGGTCAAAGCATCGCTTCCACCTTCCGCGATAATTGTCTTTTCTATTACAGCCGCAAATGTATCCAGCTGGAACATTGAGACCTTGCTATAAAGCCAAGGCTTCAATCAGTGTTCAAATCTTCTTGCTTTACGCTCGTCGGTATTGACTTGATATGTGGCAAACTTTGCCAACTCGTTAAACTTTGCAGCATATTCTGGCACCCTCATAGTTCCTTGTTTCAGCTCCAAAAATTGCACTTCCAGCTGATTTCGAGAACTCGCTGGAAAGTACATTTCGAAAAAAATCTCCTTAAATATATCCCATGTTATCACTCCTTGTCCCCCCACGAACCTTATTTGCCTGCCACCAGTAGCTAGCTTTAGACTTCAGCATGAACATTGCGAATGCGGTCTTCTGATCCTTGTTAACTCTAGCAACGTCGAACACTTTCTCCATTTCCATTATCCAGGTTTAGGCTTCCACTAGATTCATAGACCCTTGAAACTCTAGCGGTCCAACCGCGTTGAATTCCTTAAATGTTGTGACTTGAGCTTGTAGTTGATTTGCAAGTGCATCCGTCAACAGAGCTACCAACTGCTGCACTGGATTAGCGTTGGTCTCGTTATTATTATTAGAAGACCCCTCAGGAGGTGGTTGTTGACGTGGTTGTCTTCTTCTAGGAGGCATTTTCTGTTAAAATATGCGCTTTATTAGTTCATTACTCAACTTCTTGGGTATTTGAAGTTTAACTTAAACATTCCAAGATTAAAGCTATAACACATAACTTTTCAAATAAACTTTGATATTTTATTCATTCATAAAGTTTTAGAACATATTTAAAGATAGCATAACCGCTATAACATCCACTTTCCTGAAATAGACAAATTTCAGGATTACATACTTATACTAACCCTTTATTCGTCTTAAAATAAGGGATTCACAGTTTATTTATTCACACAATTAACCACATATTATTATCACTCTTATTCTGTCTAGGCATTTTAAGTCGTCGTAAGTCTTCTCGACGATCTTCCTCCATGATACGATAAGTCGTTCTACGATCCATCACGAACCAAGGTGAGTCTTCAAACTAAGGTGGATAATAAAAGACTCGATCCTGGGCCCTATCAATCACAAAATTAAAAGCGTAGTCCATCTCATTCATCTTGGCTTTCTTCACTTGGACCTTAGCCTCAACACAGTCTGCACGTTGAGTCACCTTCATCCAAGCATCCTCTGCTCTTGCACGCTTAGCTAATTCCTCTTTGAAGTCATTTTTTAATTTTTCCATGTCAATCTTCATCTTCTCGTTTACTGCCAACATATCTTCATGCTGACCCTTGGTATGAACTAGGTCCCACTCCGTGTTTCCAAGGCATGAGTCGAGTTCCTGAATCTTCGCATCCTTCTGCTCCATCAAAGCGTGATGCATCTCAACCAACTCCTTCAGCTCCTCAACCTTATCCTGTAATTCTATGTTACGGTCATACAGAGCGTCATACATCTCAGCTGATATGGAGTTTGGTGGAAACTCCTCAGGATCCTCTTCCTCATCATCCTCCTCTATATCCTGAGAACTATCTTCCTCAGGATCGGTCACAAGCTCATCCTCCTGGATCAACTGCTCCCGTACTACGTGAATATCCTGGGGTTCGTCATCTCTAGGTATCTGAGGTATCACCTCTCTAGCTGGACTGGATCCTCCTTCGTTAGACATCCTGACAACAAAATATTTTAAGTTTTACTTAACATTTTCAATACTTGCGAGCACATTAGTTATTAACACATAACACATAATGTCTTTTATTATTTAATTTCAATGGATACCTTAATCCATTCCTTAAAACTCGATAAGAGTTGAACACCACTATGTTTTCCATTTCCTTAAAGGTTACTTCCTAAGGTTTCCCCACCTAAGGTTCATAACCTAGAGCTTTGATACCAACCTGTGACACCCCCAAATCTGACTACTCCAATCCCATAGAATTTGGTGCTCACTATCCAAAACCATTACATCTAACTACCCATCATAAAGGATAAAGACATAATTTAAATAACTTAAATAACAATCTTTCCCATTAAAGGGTTACATCATCTCAAAAACAATCCCAGGTAATCTAACCTCAAATTTATTACATTAGTTTGCGGAATACATAAAAATTAAAACAAGTCTGGTAACATAAAACATTTAAATAAATTTCTCATAAGTCTTCAACACTTGGACATTTTGCCCTTTCCTTTGCTAGTAGATGGCTCATCAACTTTCTCCACTTTAGCTGCAGTGTTAATTGCAAGAGTGAGCCAACAAATGCTCATTGATATAGAAAGTAGTAATGATTACAACATGAGAATGAACAATAAAAGCTGAACAATAATGAACTTATTCTACGAAACCAAATAGAAAACAAGTTTGAACTTTAATATCTGAGGGTCTTAAGACCACAAACTATGTCTCTGGTATTTAGGTATTAATTATGACGCCCCCAAATAGGTATACATCACCCATTCTGAGTCGCCAGATATCACACTATAAAAATCAATTACAAACTTCATTTATACAACTGTTGAACTGTCGCATAGAATACGACCACAGTTAAACTGTGAGTTTTAATTCAAATGAATGTAACTCTCATGGAGCCTCGACCACAACCTTACAATAGTACTTTACATAAAAGTACAGTCAAAAACTGTTTTAGAAATTAAAATCTTTGGGAAGTGCTCAAGGAAACCTTCGTACATAGGAGGCCATGAATCTAAGTTATGATAGATATCATATGTCCAGAGAATTATCCTTGGTTGACCCAATAGACCCCAAAGAAAAACAAGAAGATTACTATCATCTTCTTTCCAATGGTGAGTTTTCTCTTGACACATAACTATCTCCACTGTCTCCAAGTGAAAATTATATTTCAAATAAACTCCAAGTGGATATGCACAACCCTGTCTTATGATAACACGAGGTTGTATGTCATTAGACATCTTGTATGATAGTGGAAAAACACCCTTCCAAAGTTGGGTTCACCTCACCCTATTCGGTTCACCAAAATTAAATATCAAATAACATATACAATACGACACACTTATCTAAATTTCTCAATAAAATTATTTCCATAATATTTATGGAGAACCTCAACAGCTATAGACCACCGTTCTATTCCCCTGTTATCCCCGCTCGACTCGGCAAAACTCTTATTACCTGAAAGGAATTGTGAAGCAAAAGGGTGAGCACAACTAGCCCAGTAAAGAATATCCTAACTAAAGATAATTAAATTATCAATAGCTTTCGTCAATAATAAATCAGAGATTTAGAACTTATGGTAGATGATAAAACTTTTCAACCATAGTTGCAGCGGAACGAGCAATCCATTAAAAGAGTCAAATAGATCATTAGGTCTATTATCTTCTCCATGTTAAAAGTCCACCAATAATGTTTTATCCCTGTAACATCAATCAACAATTCCTGCCCAAAATTATATGAACAACTCATAATCATAATTGTGATTCTGAATTCCTTTTTGCACCTAGGACGAAGATAATTTACATCACCTATCTTCACCTGAAACATCAAAAATCATGGTTATACCAAATCACAATTCCTGCTCATAATCATACTAATAAATTCATCTTTGTACTACTACTACCAAAGATATATAATCAGATAACTAATAATCAATAGCTTCATCTTTTGCACTACAGTGCCAAAGATATACAACTCAGAAAACCAATAATCTTGAGACTCGACTTAATAGTATCACGACCACGAATTATCCATGCACTACATGCCAAGGATATTCGTGTTTTCAATCTGATTATGATTATACTCGAATAATCCTCGGTCATAATCATACCAAGTCCATCTATGCACTACGGGCCAAAGATGACTTTTACCACATCGTTTATAACATTACGGTCATGATTATACCTAATAATCCCTGATCATAATCATACCAAGTCCATCTATGCACTACAGGCCACAGATGACTTTCAACACAACACAAGCATGAGAATGATGACAATGATATAAGCATTAATCAAATGAAAACAAAAATAAATATTAAAGACTTTAAATTTATCTAAATATTATCAATCACTTAATAAACTCATAATCTAATATTATTAATATTATAATAATATTTTAATCACTTCTTAAACTTATAAACAATTTATTTTAATTGTTTACACTTTACCAAATAATGCATTTAATCATTCAAAAATGCCATACTCATAAGATTTCATCACCAATGATCAAATCCCTCATCAAAAATCTGCATATACCTTATATAGGATTTCCAAGCCATAAAATCCTATTTTCCAACTTTGTTACCTCACATAACATATTTAACTCATTTACTCATAACTAGATCATTTTCATGAAAAATACCAAATCAGTCCCAAAAATATTTCTTTTCTGGGATTTAGCAGAATATAGTCACATATGAAAAATATATTTTTCTCAGAATTTTTAAAATTCATTTACTATTTTTCAAAAATAAATTTCTAATTAATTCCTTACGAAATTAGCTACCTCAAGTTTAACTCCACAAATTCCCAAATCTTGGCAGGATCTTACATATGTTAACGTGAGCTTCCAGTTTAAATTTCATGGTCATCGGACTTATAGAACTCTGGTTATAGCGTTTTTAGTCGGAAAAACTTAAATATTGAAATAGTCATAACTTGCTCATTTTAAGTCGGAATGAGCTCATTTTTGGACAAGAGGTACTTTATACCATATACTTTAATGTCCCAAAAGGCCGGAAGTTTTCTCTCAAATTAAGTGGCCGAAACAGCCCTTTTAACTTTCTGGCAGTAGTTATTTTCCCATTTTTCACTTTTTCGTGCTTTGCTAAAATCAGTCCACACCAAAATCTACAACCCCTTTTCCAGTGATTCCACTTGGATAAGTTAGGAAACTCATAGATCTAACTCTAGAACTTGACCACACTAAAAAAATTGAAATATAATAGGAGATATGGTCAATTGAATTTTATGTTCCATTTTCACCAAAATATAATTTTTCAACCCTTTGTGATTTCAAAGAAACTTTCATGTATTCACATAATAACCAACATAACTCATCATAACACTTACTAATACTTCGTATACCCATAATTTTCATCAGTCCAATGCTTTTATTATGACTCTCATCATAATTAACGTAACCAGATCATTTCCATAATTTAATAAGGAATGAATATAAAGGATCATTCACCATGCATGTGGTAATCCACATAGACAAGTTATTCCAACAGAATAATAAAGAATGGAATAACCAAAGAATTCACCATGCATGCGATAGATCGCATGCATGTGTTATTCTCAAACGAATAATAAAGAATCGGAACCGGTCGTCGTAATTACACCCGGCGTGATATTCCAACGTAATAATAAAGAAGCGGAACCGTGTCGTGTAATTACACCCCATGTGATATTCCAACAGAATAATAAATAATGGAACTAGGTCATGCCTAAACGCACAGATAGGATATTCCGACAGAATAATAAAGAATGGAATAATAAAAGAATTTCACCATGTATGCAAAGATTGCACATGACAAAGTTATTCCAACATAATAATAAGGAATGAAATAATAGAAGAATTTCACCATGTATAGGGTAGTCTGCATATACATGTTATTCCAATAGAATAATTAATAAAGAATGGAATAACAGAAGTTCTCTTCATGAATAAGAAAGAAATAATACCCCTTACCTTAGAACAAACTAGATACTGGAAAAGTGAGGTAGCAGACTTCTCTTCTTCTATAGATTTTCTCTCTATAGTTTCTCTCTATAATAATTGCTCTATAGCTTTAGTTAATTGGTAAGAAATGAAGGAAGAATGATCTTACATTTATAGAAAAATATAGTTTCGATAATTGCACGTTTTGGGGCTCAAAAAATTACAGTACAATACCTCCAACTTTTCTTTCATTTTTAAGTTAGTCCTGCAAGTATTATCAAACTTGCACCACCTCCCCTAATAGTAAATAATGTGAACCAATAGTTCAATCATGTGACTCAATAGTTCTAAACATGTGAAAATACGAATTACTGTATAGTACCTCCATCTATACCTCCATTTTTAACCTAGTCATGCAAGTATTATCAATCTTGCACCAACTCCCCTAATAGTAAGTGAATGTGACTCAATAGTACACACATGTGAACAAATAGTTATATGAACATGTGAATTAGTAGCAATTAATTGCTCATTTATTCGATAAATTACCCGATTTATCAATATAACCCCCAGACATCAATTATCATAGGAATAGATGTCGATTTCAACTAACACCAATAATCCCAACACAATGGAACTATCAAATTCATCTTTAATCAACATGAACTTATTCATCATTAATATTATAACTCACAATATTTAACAACCAGGTCGTTCCCAGGAAAGAGGGGGCTTTCCAATAAGGATTTCTGGGAACGACCTGGTTGTTAAATATTGTGAGTTATAATATTAATGATGAATAAATATTAATTCTAATAAATATTTATTGGCGCGCAATTAGGTGACCAAACCTCTCCTTGGCAAAACTTCTAGACATTGTAAATATTACAATTTAATAATATGAATAACTTTATCATGTAAATTATTAATTTAATAATAAATCATATAATGCAGATGATACTGACAATAATCGAATCAATAATATTAGAGATATGATGCAACAATTACTGTAGCAATAATTGAGTATAACTGAGTGACTTCTCACGTAAGCATCAATAATCAATACCGTGTGCTACTATGCGACCACACGTATTTTACCACCGATTATTTTATGACAACTTGCTTACTTTGAAAAATTTTCAAATGTCACCCTTAACTTTAAACTTTTATCAATTTAACCATTCACCAAAATAGAAAAATTGAATACTTTTATTTCATAAAATTTGGGGTCTCACATTAATACCCCAACCTTAACAGTCATTTATACTGTACATACCCTTCTTAACTTACTTAGGGGGATCAGCCCTTTGTACCATGTATTGTGCACAAACATCTAAATGGTACACTGTGACGCCCCCAAAATAGGTATACATCACCTATTCTGAGTTGTCAATACATGGTACAGAAACAACTACAACTTTATTATTACAACAAGAAAAACTGTGAGTTTGAATACAAATATTATCTTCTGACAATATCTATACTCAAATAAATCCTCATCACATTTATTGATACATTATTTTACAAAATGGTGAGGACTACTAAACAATCCTTTCTAAAACCTTCATTCCATACCCAGACTAAGTACTCACTATATTCTCGCCTCCACGAGAAAAATGGAACAAAAAGGAAAAGGGTGAGCTCAACTAGCTCAAGAAAGAATATTATGACTAAGATAATATACAACAAATTATCGTTAGTCTTCAACAGGAAAAATATAATAGAATACAATAGACAACAAATTTTAAATCAATATTCGCAATGAAATAATAATTCATTAGAAGAGTTAAGTAGAGAATGCAAACTACTATCTTCTATGTATGAATTTAAAAGTTCATCGCCTATCTTTTATCCTCAGTAACATCAATCAATATACATCCGAATCAAATATTCATCTTTGCACTACGGGCCAAAGATATTCATCATTAGTCATGTTCATTTAAACACTGCTCATCTTTGCACTACGGGCCAAAGATATTCTTCAAAATCATTCATCTTTGCACTACCAAAAGATATTCTTAAGAAATCATTCATCTTTGCACTACAGTGCCAAAGATATTCCATAATATCATCATTTAAGACCGAGGATGATGAAAATATTTTTTTAAAGAAACGAATCCAAAGAAAACAAAATGACAAGGATTAAGGATTAAGGATTCGTACTTGATTTTATCCACGTCCAAAAATACCTCAAAAATAATCATAGTGGTGTAAAATTCAAGAATGATCAAAACATGGATACAATCAGAGTTAGTATCCAGAATAGATGTTTTGGACGAAAAGAAGAAATTTTATTTTTAATTGAATAGTACCATATACGTGAATAGTGTCAGATATCGTGAATAGTGCCGTATACGTGAATAGTAACTCTCAGACACCAAAAGATAGAAATTCCACAAAAAACATCTTCACGCTTCATGAATAGTACTTGTGAATAAGAACTCGTGAATAATAACTCATGAATAATAACTCGTGAATAAGAACTCATGAATAGTAACCCCATACATGAAAAAGTTCCAAATTTGATAAAACTTCAGATCAACATTTCAAAGATAATGATATTGAAGAAATAATATCATTCTGAAAAAATAATATCCCTTACCTCGAAAGATCAAGATTTAAAATTTGAAACACCTGGATATAGGCTATGACTTGGACTTGCACATCAGATAGCAATACTCAAAGTATACTCAAAATACTCACAAGAATACGCTCGATAATATAGAGAGAGAAAACTTCAGCTTACGGTGTGATTTTCAATTCTAACCTAAGCACCTATTTATAGGAAAATGCTTAGAACACCAAAGCGTAAAATTTAATAAAATATATTATTATTAATAAATTTCCCTCGCCTCTTTGGAAATCAGATCCCAACATTTCCCACATGCCAACCTTCTAGAAAGAAATGATAAAAAACGTTTTCATAAAATAAATAATTAAAACTTACAAAATCAATTATTTGAGCTTGAACTTCAATAATTCATAATAAATAGCCCTTTCATCGTAAAAATTCGAATCTCTCGAGTTTTTATAGGAATTTCAATTCTCTACAACTTTGCGTAAGAAAGTTTTTCCAAATTCCAAATAAAAATTGACCGAAATCCACAAACCAAGGCGATTTTACAAAGCTATAATTAAATTTCACCAATAAATGGGGTCCAATTTACATGTTTAACATGTTTTAAACATTTATTGCAACAAAAATACTCTTCCTCCTCGTATACTCATATATCCCACATTCGTTGTAAAATATCACCATTATTATATTATAAAAAATATAATAATATATTTAAATTATTTTATCAGAAAAAGATAAAATTTCAATTTTCAACAATTGTCACTATAAAAATTTTCTCCATCTATATCCACATAAAATCAATATTTTTCTCATCATATGAATTAATAATTAATTATTCACAAATAATATTACGTAATCACAATATTGACAACCGTGCGCTTCCTCAGAAAGAGGGCTTTCCAATAAGAATTTCTTCTTCTTGGCGCCGCAATTAGGTGACCAAATAATATTATTCAGATAATATGAATTATTGCTTCGATAATGAAAATACGTATAAATGACAATTATTGAAACAACAAAGAATATAAAATATCAACGCAAAGAATTATTAACTCAATAAAATCTTTGAATAATAATTACCGTAACCATTATTGAGTAGTGCCTTCTTCACGTAAGAATCAATAATTGGTGCAATACCGCAAATCTACTCTTTCAACAACAACGCGTATTAGTGTGTTTTAACCACCGGGTATTCCAACAAGATAATCTGGTAATAACTACGCCGTTATTTAAAAACAACTTATATTTGTCATTTTCTTCATCCAATCGCTTTCCAAGTTATGGGCCCACACACATTGTCACCGCTGGCATCGCATTTAATATTCCCCGACAAAGATTTAATATTCCACGACCAAACGAATATTCCCAATTATAATGAATATTTTATAACCACTTGCTTATTTTGAAATATTTGCGTATTTAACCCTTAACTATCCACATTAATCAAATCAACCCTTACTATTTCAAAATAATAAATAAAGGAAATTCCTTTTTATTTAAAAATTTCGGGGTCTTACATACACGTACAAAATGCCCTATGTTAGTGTTGTTCGTCTCAGTTTGAATTTAGAATTTTTGCACTAAAGAAAGTTTAGCTCGGAACTAACTTATCAGTGGCTCTAGAATTTTAAAACACTATTCCATAATAGACTAGCTCAATCAATAAGAGTTTGCTTATTACTTGGAGGTTTAATATAATCAATATAGAATTGAACAATGTTATCAAGGTCAAAGATCGAATAATAACAATATATAATTGAGTAAACATGATAACATATGCTTTGAATAACATTAAGGAAAATGAAACTTGCTCGATGTATCGAATTGGGTTACAAGAGCTTGTACAATCATACACAAGATAAATTAGTTTTGCTCAACTTTAACATAGAATTTAGAAACTTGTACAATGATAATTTAGGGATAGAAAGCTTGCTTTCTTATAAAAAGAATGAAGTTAGAACTTGCTCAACGAAAGTTTAGGGTAAGAAACTTGCCTTGTATGTAAGCTACATAAGTAATAATATTCGCCAATTACCCTACATATATCATTGAAATCGTAACAACAATTAGTTATATTAACACACATTCATTAGTATAGTTTTCATTTTAATCAAGTCTATAATCCTTAACTTAGGACTTGATTATCCTACTCATTCACGTAACATTAAACTCAATTCTTAATTATATCATAGTATACGACATGGTGATTGTAAAACAATTCCAATTCAAATGACATCATATTACGAACTTTGACAACTTAATAATTCACAATCTATAATTTTGGCGTTGAGATTACAATACACTACTATGCCTTATAACATGTTTTAGGTCCTTTACAAATCATTAAAATATGTTAAGTTAAAAATTTCCAAGCTATCTCATTATCGCCTTATTACTAGGTCTCGATCGACTATCATGCGCGACCGCGCCAGCTTTTACACCTGGATTACAGAGCGTCAGATAAAGCAAAGAAATAGCATGCCAGCGCCAAGACATAACGTGCCCGACAACAAGACTCACATGATGCATCTGTTTTCAGCTTTTTTGTATAAACTCAAATCGAGACTCTTTTTTCTGGCCAAAAATCCCAATTCCACATAAATTCACCAAACTTAACATCTAAAACTTTGTAATATCATAGTTAAGCATGCTATACACCATTCTAACTACATAAAAATCACATACACATGAATTTGAAGAATAAAAACCATATTTTTCCAAATTTCTTCAATTTTGACACTTTTAGCGAATTCGATTGGCACAAATTCGTTTCTTAATCAATTGACATGATTTAAACTATGTTATTTTCGTTTCTTATCATATTAACACATTCTAACATCCAATTACAGATTATAACACACATTAAGCATGAAAATTTGTACTTTCTAAGCCATATTATATGAACATAAACACTGTTATTTCAATTCCTTCCACAAACCCAATTTCACGTGTATGACAATCAACAATTATGTATATATATATATATATATATATATATATATATATATATTGATAATAACATATTCTACAAAAACAATACATATAAATCCATTTTCAACAACAATCCAACATACTGCCAACAACAATATCAAAACTTAATAGTTAAAATTAAAGTAGGTTATACCTTGATTAGCAAGAACAATTAGCAACCCTTCTCTTTCTCTTAACAATCTCAGAATAACTTCTTTCTTCTCTAAATTCTCTGTGATTCTCTCTTCTCTCCCAAGCTCTCTCTCTAACCCTCTGCTCTTTAGCCTTAGACAAAATATGCTTAGAAAAAAATATAAACTGATATGGCTTACCCACGTACTCTATCAGTTAAAAAAACAAAAGATGTCAGTTAAATAAACCAAAGGCCACAAAGCCTTGTTTGGCTACCACTTAATCTCCCAACTAGATTATTTTAATAATATTTATATTATATAGTGTCCACTTGTCACACATGCAACCCATTTAAATAGCTTACAATTTATAATTATATTCTTATTATAATTATGCTTATAATAAATAAATAATTATATATCTAATTTAATTAATAAATTAGAAACATCACTTTATTTAATTTATTTATTTCCTTTAATATTAAACAATTCATTAAATTTAATTATTTTCTTAAATATTAAGAAATTGATTTATATTAAGCAATTGATTAAACTTAATTATTTTCTTAAATTAAATCCTTCAAATAAAATTAACATTATTCAATTTAATTAACATTAATCAATTTAGTTACTAAATTAATTCATCACCATTCATCAATTATATACTTTCCTCAATAAATAAATTATTTAAAATATTTATTTAATTCAATAAATATTTTAATTAAATTACAGATTTCTCGATCGTTACAAGTAATAAAAGCATGTTTTGAAAGCAAAGTTCTCAAGTGATAAACTATGCTAGTCATATGTAGATAAGATATATACATGTTGGGTAAAATCTTTATACGCACAACACACAAGTATATGTGGTCAACAGTAATAAAGTGATGAGTAGAGTATCGTTCCCACATAGACGAATTAGTAAGAGACTTAACCTCACAATTACCAATTTCTTATTAATCCTAATTTTATTAAACTATCCAAATCAATGATTAAAAATTATAGAAACTAAATTAAGAAATAAATAAACTACCACAAAACAATCACAAATATCAAAATCTGGAATTTTCAATAATTAATGGAGAATTAGACTTATGATTTCATCCTAAGCTTTACTCTGATTTCTACACCTTTATTCTAATTCAATTCACTATCCCAGTTTATTAATCAAGAACACGAATGTAGTCATAGCCACCTCTAGATGCACTAATACCATATTAACTTAAATCCACAAATTAGATAGAAACAAGTTAAACACCTTAATCAACTAACTCACTATATCTCTATGTGAATTACAATTAAAGAAGGTTGAAGATTAAGTTCTCTATTCGATTACATGCGATGTCAAAACATATCTCTACCTTAATATTCATCAAGATTCTGCTATTAACAAAATTCATGAACACATGCTATATTAACTAAGTCTAGATTCGAATATCCTCTCTCGATTCCATACAAATCAACAAAGAATTGTTAATCAGGCAATTCATAAATTCAAGCTCAAATTAATATAGATAAACTGGAAATAGCTTATTAAACTGGAAATCAAGGTTTACAAAATCATCAATTCACTTAAAGATCCATCATAAGCCTAAAAAGTGAATTAGTTCATCATAAATGAAATAACTACTAAATAAATCAAAGATAACATTCCTTCAATTAAAAATAATAGTATAAGAAGAAGAATATTGAAAAAAAACCTTCACGTAGCCTAGAATTGCAATTGTCCCGAAAATCTCCTCAAAATCTTCCTCCAATGCTTGCTATGAAAAACTGGAAATTGATCTTCGTAATATATCTCGTGTGTTGTTTAATGCTTTATTAATGGAGTAATAGATGTCCAACACACAAGTCCCAGTCGAAAATCTCCACTAATTAGAGTCCATATGCTATTCAAATTCTCAAAATCGTATCCCAGCAAAGTTCCAAACACAACAAGAGACTTCATCGTTGAGACCCCAGCCCCTACGGGTCATGCTATATTGAGCCCGCCTTGGAAACACCCATTCTGTTAAAGTCTTTTGAAGACTCCTACCCGTGACGGAGTATATAAACCAAATAGGCTCGCCTTACGGGAAGTCTATCCTGCTGAGTGATATTGCTTCCTTCAAGAATTCTTCCAGAAATGCTCCCAATTGACTCCAAATCTTGTTAAATGCCACATCAACCACCCTACACATAAAAGAACATAGAAGCAAATAAAAACGAACATGAACACAAAAAAATAGCAACAATTAAGCGTGAAATGGACAACGATTTGTGGATATGAAATCCACTTATCAAAATCCCCCAAACTTAAACCGTGCTAGTCCTCGAGCACAAAATAAACTACATGCTATGCAATGCAATGCAATGATATTGAACAAATATGATCTATATACTTTTGAATCCAATAGTATCGCAGAATCAAAATTATCTTATCGGCCTCAGAGAAAACAAGCAACTCTACAAAATTAATCACCAGTCCCAATCCACAATTCCGTATTAATTCTCAAATCTTACACCATCATCACTGGTATAGTGTGCGTGTGTGATCAACATCCATGATAACTGATACAAACTTAAATTCAATACATAACCAATTTCTTAGAAGGAATCATACAGTGCAAACTTAAAAATTTCAAAAATAAGCGCATTCCAGCTAAAACTAGGCAATAACTATTTCCAGTGGTTCACACAGGGTACTTATACTTTATTTATAAATATATATTTTTCCTTTTCCTTCTCTCTTTTTTTTCCACGGGGGCTTTTTGTTCTTTTCCCGTTTCTTCATTTTTTTTTAACCATGAATGTGCAATGTCTCATTCCATTTGGCTAACAGTGCTACCCCTTAGCGAGCTTTCAACCAACGACTCCCAGACTATAAAAGACCTTAGGGCGCTAGGTGTAAAGACAAACCCCTCGGGCGTACTTGCTCAAGTAACAAAGGCCCCGAAACAAAACTAGCCACGGTATTATTTTTTTTTCACATAAAGCTTATGTACCCCACAATTATTCCCCCAAACTTAGGTTCTTGCCCAATTCTTCACCTTTACTGCCTATCCTTGTCATTTTCTCATTTACTCTAGCATTATCCTTTAGAAACTATTTATGTATCAATTTGAACTGACCAGTCAACAAAGATGTTATTAGCGTGCTAACCTTTTTATACCAGTTTCAAACAAGCGCAAGATTCGATTCATAACAGAAATTATATTGCAGTTCTAATAATCAATGTTTTATTGGTTAACTTATTCTCAATCTCATCATTGGCCCACAAATAACATGAACTACAACACTGTTGGACACATTCAAACATAATATTTAACTAAAATAATGTTTTACTTTTTTTTAGACATAACAAAATTAAAAACAATGCAATAACAGAAATAACCTAAACTACATGTCAAAATCTATATGCAACATCATAATTCCTAAACGAATATGCAAAACTAGAATGCAATGACAAATGCAAACCTAACTAATGACATTATGCATGAAGACAAGAATTGAAATCCCCCAAACTTAAGTAATACAATGCCCCCATTATATGAATAATCATAATTAAGTGCGTGAGGGCTTCCCTGCAAGTGCCTAAGTCAGGGGAGGCGGTGGTTGATCTTCTTCTTCTGAATAACTTGGTGGAAACCTCAGCATTGGCATAGCCTAGTGATAAGGAAATTATGCCGCTGGATTGAAGCTCTAAAGCATCGTGTTAAGTGAAGCGAACGACACGTTCATTGCATCAAACATATGGTCTTGCCTTAATGCGAGTCGTCGCATCTCCCGTCGTGCTGCCTTATTGTGCGCATCCATTTGACGTTGAAATTTAAGAAACTGAGGACTGGATAATGCCTCGGTCTGCGATACTTGCTCGGTTCCTTGATCTCTCATAGCCTCATCTTTATCCTTCGAGGTGTCTGTAGCATCAACTTCGTCCTCCGAAGCCGATGGAAAAATAAAACTCAGTCCTCGAGGATGGGAATCGCACCTGGCCCATACTGAATACCGCGCTATCCTTCTAGAGTCTAGCAATGCAAGCGGCATCTGTGTGGGTTCATCGTCAGACCATCTCACACCCGCTTGGCGACACAACCCATATATGAGTTATGGGTGTGGCAAGCCACCCGAAAAGTTTCCACGTAAGCACCAGCAGATGGAGAAACAAATAATGGCCCCGACGTCAATGATGAAGTCTTGCACAATCGTGTATAGCAGTAACGCCTTCTCTTTGGTCACGTCCGAGGTGTGTTGGGACGAATACAGTTTAACACATAGGAATGCGTACCAAATTTTGCCATACCGACTGAGATCTTTGCTATGGAACACTGTGCCTCCCTTCCGACCTTTGATCCATGTTGTGTTTTGCTTAGTCATTTCCTTTAGTATTGCCTCATAGTCTGGATCAAAATCTTGTAATTAAGCATATTGGCATTGTCGAGGCACCCACAGCTGATAATAGGTGTTTATGGCATCAGCACTGAATGGGACTAAGTGACCCCACACATACGCATTGAATGGGGCTTTGTCCTCGGCGTTTGCATAAAATTCCTTAACTATGTTGACCACGGCGGGTTCCGGCTCTTCGGTGAATTTATTCCACCCCTTCTGATAGATTTGCTGCATCATCTCCCCATCAACGGGATTCGATGCCAATCCCCGCTCCGGTGTAAGGACCTTTGTCAGCATGTACTCATACCGATCGGCGGCAGCGACACTCATAAATTTTTGGCGACCAAAGGTCTGTGTTGGTTGTGCTGGTCTTGAGCTCTCTCCCCTTTGGCGTTTCGGTGTTGGTTGTGAAGCCATTTGCTATCTATTTCTTGTTTCACAGTAGCTTTCTCCCCCCAAACTTGGTTCACACACTTTGTAGAACACGTGGTGTGCGCAGAAAAATTTTCCCCCAAACTTGTCAATTTGACCCTCAATTGCTCTCAAGTAGCCTCTATTTATGCCCTAATTCAAAAATAGTTGAAGAGTTCTCTGAAGAATTTGGGATGAGATGTGGCAATAGATAGAGGTGGTGTGATGGGGTATATTAGTGGATTGAAGAGGTGGGGAGAAGTAATGGAGTATTGTGGATAGTGGGGTAGAAGTGGGTGTAGTGGGTGGTGGTTGAATATGTGCAGAATGTTAGCAAAATCATGGGTGAGTAATGGGAGTAATGGGATTGCTGTGGAGTTTTAATTGAGGGAGAAGTAATGAGGTTTAGCAACACACATAACTGCCGAGAAGTCGGTTGAGTTCTGTGGACTCATTTTCCGTGAAAGTGCTAGTTTATTAGGCCCGCCTAACGCATGTATGATACATTATCTCAAAGTAGAGGGACCCCGCCTCAAATGGGGTACAAAGCTAATATTGTGATGCCCCCAAAATAGGTATACATCACCTATCTTGAGTCGCCAAATACATGGTACAAAATTCAAATACAACTTAATTAAACAACAGTAGTGTAAAATACGACAAAACATATGCTGTGAGTTTTAATACAAATATTGTCATCTAGACAATATCCACACTCAATTGAGTCCTCATTACATTTATTATCACACTATTTAATAGAATAGTGAGGACTACTAATGCTATTATCTGAACCGTCGCTCCGTTCCCCGACTAGTCCCTGCTACGTTCTCATTTCTTGAAGAGAACAATGAAAGTAAAAGGGTGAGCTCAACTAGCCCAGTAAGAAATATTATGACTAAGATAATTCAGAATAAATTATCGTTAGCCTTCAACAGTGTTAAACTGATACAATATAACAAACATTAAGTTTAATTCTAAATGAACAAGCAATCCATTAAAAGAGTCAAGTAGAGAATAAAATCTACTATCTTTTATGATTTAAAAGGTTTTTCTTCACTTTTATTGTTGGGACTCAGCTTAATAAATAATCCACATCATCCCTGCACTACGACTAAGGATATTCATTAGTATCACAACCACAAATTATCCATGCACTACGGGCCAAGGATATTCGTGTATTCATCAATGGTCATGATCATGCCAACAACTGTCCATCAATGCACTACGGGCCAATGGGGACTTTTACCACATCATTTTTAACATTAAGGTCATGATTATACTGATTAATCCATGGTCATAATCATACCAAGTCCATCTATGCACTACAGGCCACAGATGACTTTCAACATAATATAAACATGAGGATGATGACAATGATATAAGAATTCAATAAAACAAGTTCAAGAATTAATTTATCCAGGAACTAATAACGTCCAAATTGTCAACATGATACTTCTTTGAAGAGTAAAATTCAAGAATGCTCAGAAGAATATTTCCATGAAAAGATACTGGATGAAGCGCAAATATCAAGGATATTCCACTAATTTCATGGAGTATAGAAGTCAAAACTTTAACCAACTAAGTATAATAAAGAATGAAATAACAAAAGAAATCACCAGGCATGTGATAGACCGCACAGACAGGTTATTCCAACAGAATAATAAATAACGGAACCAGGTCATGTGTAAACGTACAGACAGGATATTCCAAGAGAATAATAAATAACGGAACCAGGTCAGGCAAAATTCGTACCGACAGGATGTTCCAATAGAATAATAAATAATGGAACCAGGTCACGCGTAAACGCACAGACAGGATGTTCCAACAGAATAATAAAGAATAGAATAACAGAAGAATTTCACCATGTATGCAGTACTTCGCATAGACAGGTTATTCCAACATAATGTTAAAGAATGGAATAACAGAAGCACTACAGGCAAGTATAGGGTAGACTGCTTATACAGGTTATTCCAACAGAATAAAAAAATTGAATAACAGAAGTTCTCTTCATGAATACGAAAGAAATAATACCCCTTACCTTAGAACAACTGGATATATGAGTAGTGAAGTATCATAATACTTATCTTCTTTCTCTCTATAGTTTCTCTCTCTAGAGTTTCAGTGAATTCATAAGAACTAATGAAGGAATGAGCTTCTATTTATAGGAGAATGGACTGAATAGTAACTAATTCCTGAACGGTTCAGATTGATTTACTTTTAAACGGACGGTCTAGATTGGTTTACTATAAAATATTCTAATAAAACAAAATCTTTTAAATAAAATATAATCTATTCTATTTATAATCTAATAAAACGAATAACTTTATAAAAGTATTATGTTTTATATAAAAAGATTTTACTATGCAAAACAATATGCAGGCACTATGCATAATAAAATATAATATATTCTATTTATAGTCTAATAAAATTAATAACTTTATAAAAGTATTCTATTTTATATAAAAAGATTTTACTATGCAAAACACTATGCATAATTGAATATAATATATTCTATTTATAGTCTAATAAAAGGAATAACTTTCTAAAAGTATTCTGTTTTATATTAAAAGCTTTTCTGTTTTATTACATTAATAATACTAATAAAACAAAACTTTATCATCATTATTATAATTCACACTATTAATCGACCAGGTCGTTCCCAGGAAAGAGGGGGCTTTTCAATAAAGATTTCTCCCTATTGGCACACAATTAAGTGACCAAACCTCTCCTTGGAAGAACTTATAGACATCATTAATATTGCAAATAATAATATTAATAACTTCGTCATCTCAATTATTGATTTAATAATATATAAAGTATCAACAATAATTGAATCAATTAACGTGAGATATTATGCAATAATCGCTGAAGCAATAATTGAACAAAACCGAGTGACTTCTCACATAAGCATCAATAATCAATATCGTGTATTACTACTATACCCACGCCAGTATTCTCACACTTTTAACACCGGTGTTTCAACAGCTTAACGATAAAACTTTCGCCAAGTATTTTCATAAAATATTTTTGTCGTTTTCTCAATCCGACAATAATTTACATTGTGGGTCCACTAATGATTGTCCCGTCGCATTTAATATTCCCCGTTAAAACTCATATTCCCCGACAAATCGAATATTATATAACAACTTGCGTACTTTGCAAAATTTATAACTATTACCCACAACTATAACATTATATCAAATTCATTCCATAATATTCAAACAATGATAATTATAGAAAATTCATCTTTATTCATAAAAGTTAGGGTGTTACAATCTCCCCTTCTTGTGAAATTTCGCCCTTGAAATTAGGGTACGTACCTGGTATGTCGAAGAGGTAAGGATACCTTGATTTCATTTCAGATTCTAACTCCCAGGTCATTTCCTCAACATCGTGGTTCCTCCATAAAACTTTGACTTGAGGTATAACCTTGGAGCGTAGAATATGTTCCTTCTTATCCAAGATTTGAACAGGAACCTCTTTATATGTTAAATCTTCCGCTATTTCGTCCGGTTCGAACTCAATAATGTGGTTTGGGTCTTTCACATATTTACGTAACATGGATATATGAAAAATGTTATGAACACGAGACATACTTTGCGGTAAAGCGAGTCTATAGGTTACAGTCCCTACTCGATCGAGTATTAAAAATGGGTCAATGAATCGAGGATTGAGCTTTCCTCTCTTTCCAAATCTCGTAACTCCTTTTCATGGAGCAACACGTAACAACACATGTTCTCCAAAATCGAATTTCACGTCCTTTCGATGAAGATCAGCATAACTCTTTTGTCGGTCTTGTGAGATTTTTATACGTTGTCGGATCGTTTGAATCTTTTCCATAGTCATACGTACCAAATTCGGTCCCAACAACGTTGCTTTACCCACCTCTTCCTAGAATACTGGAGAACGACACTTTCTTCCATACAACGTCTCGAATGGAGCCATGCCAATACTTGTTTGATAACTATTGTTGTAAGAAAACTCCACCAATGGTAAAAACTTGTCCCAACTTCCCTTGAAGTCAAGGACACAGAGTCTTAATAAATCTTCAAGAAAGTGAATAGTCCTCTCTGATTATCCATCCGTCTGAGAATGATATGCCGAACTAAATTATAAATTCGTGTCCAAAGCTTTTTATAAACTAAGCCAAAATCATGAAGTGAATCTTGGGTCTCGATCAGAAACTATGGATACTGACATGCCACGCAGTCTTATAATCTCGTTTATGTACATACGAGCAAGACGTTCAAGTGTATAAGTTTCTCGTATTGGTAAGAAATAAGCAGACTTGGTCAATTTATCAACAATGACCCAAATTGCATCTATGCCTTGAGAAACCTTGGGAAGACCAGTAATGAAATCCATAGTAATGTGCTCCCACTCCCATTCTGGAATTTCAATTGGTTGCAATGGACCTTTTGGTACTTGATGCTCTGCCTTGACTCGTTGACAAGTTAAACACTTTGATATAAATAGCGTTATCTCTCTCTTCATATTGCCCCACTAAAATGTATGTCGAAGATCATGATACATTTTGGTACTCCCAGGATGGATTACAAACGGTGTGTTGTGCGCCTCCATCATGATTTTATACTTTAACTCAGGATCGTTAGGAACACAAAGTCTAGAGTTGACTCAAAGTATTCCTTCTTCATCGATTCTTGCTTCCGGCATAGCACCTTCTTGTACTTTCTTCCTCATATGCATCAACTCCAGGTCTGTAGCTTGAGCAGCTTTAACTTTATCGATTAAAGTCAGTTCTACTCGTATATTTGACATCACCACGTGGGTCCTTGGAGTCTTTATCTCTATCGCCATCGTTTGCAAGTCATACAAAATAGGCCTCTGCATTGACAATATCGCACTCGTACCCGCATATGATCTTCTACTCAATGTGTCAACTACCACGTTTGCTTTTCTAGGATGGTATTGGATGGTATGATCATAATCTTTCAACAGTTCAAGCCAACATCGCTGTCGCATGTTGAGTTCCTTTTGAGTGAAGAAATATTTGAGGCTTTTATGATCCGTAAAGATCTCCACTTTCTCCCCATACAAGTAATGCCTCCAAATTTTAAGTGTGAAGACAACAGATGCCAACTCTAGATCATGAGTAGGATAATTCCTCTCATATTTTTTGAGTTGTCGAGAGGCATAGGCTATGACTTTCCCATGTTGCATGAGAACACATCCTAACCCTTTGCCTGAAGCATCACTATAGATGACAAATCCCTCTGAGCCAGATGGTATTGTTAGAACAGGTGCTGAAATGAGTCTCCTCTCGAGTTCTTGAAAACTCTTCTCACATTCCTCGTTCCAACCGAATTTTGTATCTTTCTGAGTCAGTTGAGTTAAGGGAGTAGCGATTCGAGAAAACCCTTCTATGAATCTCTGATAATAACCAAATAAGCCGAAAGCTACGATTTCTATCCATCGATTTAGGTTGCTCCCGCTTTGAATAGCTTCAATCTTTGTTGAGTCAACAGATATTCCATGACATGATACCACGTGCCCAAGGAATGTTACTTCCTCAAGCCAGAACTCGCATTTCTTCAACTTGGCATAAAGCTTATATTCACGAAGCTTTTGAAGTATCAGCCTCAAGTGTTGCTCATGATCTTCATGGCTTTTGGAATAAATAAGGATGTCATTAATAAAGACGACCACAATGTGATCCAAACATTCCTTGAATACTCGGTTCATCATATCCATGAAGGCAGCAGGAGCATTAGTCAATCCAAAAGACATGACTAGGAATTCATAATGCCCGTCTATCGAAGTTTTGAAAGCCGTCTTTGGAATGTCATCGGCTCTAATCTTCAATTGGTGATATCCAAACGAAGATCAATCTTTGAAAAGAATTTGGCGCCTTGCAACCGGGTCAAACAGTCATCAATACGCGTGGCAATGGGTACCTATTTTTTTTATGGTGACATGATTCAACTCCCGATAATCAATACAAAGTCGCATACTCCCGTCTTTCTTTTTCACGAATAGAACAAGAGCACCCCAAGGAGACGTACTAGGATGAATGAAACCAATGTCTAACAATTCCTGCAGTTGGGTCTTTAACTCCTAAAGTTCAATAGGAGCAATTCGATATGGGGCTTTGGAAATAGGTTTTGTACCGGGTTCAAGGTCGATATAAAATTCAATTTCACGCTCTGGGGATACGTCAGGAAATTCATTAACAATATAAATATCATTCAAAACTGACGTATTTTTATTTAGATCCGTGACATAAGCTAAGAAAGCTTGACATCCGTTTTTCAATAAACGAATAGCTTTATGGCTTGAGATGACAGTGATTGATTTTAATGGTTTGGTTGCTTGAATTCGCATAATAGGTTGGTTAGGAATATGAAAGCTAACAACCTTATGAAAATAATCAATTTTTGCATGATGAGTAGTTAACCAATCAATCCCTAGAATTACGTCAAATGCAAGTATTTTCAATGAAATAAGATCGACAGGTAATGTGAGGGTACCAATTTGAACCAAACAAGACTTATAAACAGTGGATGTAATGAAGGTTTCTCCCAACGGAGTTTCAACAGATAAGTCAAAGTCCAATTTCTCCGGAGTTAAATTTAAACGTTGAGCACAAGTAGGAGAAATAAAAGAATGGGGAGAACCGGTATCAAATAAGGTATATACTTCGCTAGAGTTTATGATAAGCTTACCCGTGATGACCTCATTCGGGTTCCTTGCTTTCTGGGAGGTCACGACAAACACTCTCCCTCGCATTACTGGCTTTGACTTTTCTGGGACCTCATTTGGTGCCTCCATCCTAGCTGAACTTGTCTTCAGTGAACGACAAAATCGGGCTAGGTGACCTTCTCTTCCACAATTATAAGATGCCTTTGATGGCATCACGCAGTTTGGACTGATGTGTCGCTCCCCTCTGCATTTGAAGCATATGATAGGTTGTCATTTTCTTTCCTTAACAACGGGTGCTGGTGCTGACGTCTTTCCATCATTGTTGAATCTCGTCTTCTTGAAATGTCCATTCTTATTGTTTTGGCCATGATTACCACCGAAGTGGTTACCATTTCTGGCATGTTGATTCCCTCCACTCTTCGATGACTGTTATCACTGGTATTATCATTTTATCGGTTGCTCTCTTTTGGTTTGGTTGACTCATTATCACGCTCCAATAACTGAGCCCTATTAACAACATCTGAATACAAACACAGTTTATGAGAGATAAGATATTGAAGTATCTCAGGTTTCAAACCTCTTAGAAACATTCACGTCATTCTCTCCTCATTATCAACCAAATGGGACGCAAACTGGGATAACTCGGTAAACTTGGTATCATACTGCGACACGGTCATGTTATTTTGCTCCAGCTTGATGAACTCTACCTCTTTCATGTGATAAATACTTTTGGGAAAGTACTTGTTGTTGAACAATTCTTGGAAACTTCTCCCAAGTCATCTTCAGTGCGGCAAATTGAGTACGTTTTATAGATTCCCACCAAAGAATCGCCTCTCGCGCGCAATATGAAGGTGGCAAGGGAACCTTTGCTCCTCGGAGCATCCCAAGACATCAAATATCTTGCAGATCTGCTTTATCCACGTCTCCGCCTTAAGTGGTTTTGGCTCTCCAAAAAAACTCTAGTGGTTCCAGTTCCTTGAACTGCTTAGCAGTGATCGTCCGAGAGTTTCCTGTGTTTCCACCTGCCTTTTGTACAGGAGCCGCTCTTGCCTGATGTTGCATAAATTGCATAAAGCCTCTGAACATTCCATCGTTCATCATCTGGTCAGTGTTGTTGTTTGCCTGAGGATTGTCGCGTTCCTGATGCACATTATCCTGATTATTGATCTGTGGAGACTCAATGATCTCCTGTGCTCCATTGATGTTCTCAACATTCTCGGATGTCATTTTCAAATACTACCACAAAACAAGGGTTAATTAACATATCACATATTATCCCTATACTTTGACTGACCAATTAAATACCAAATAAACTTAGGTAGGTCATACTAGTGAAGGAATTCCCCGGCTCTCCCCTCCTAGTTATTGTCTCACATCTTAGCCAGGGATCATATCCCTAAGCTTTGATACCAACCGTGACACCCCCAAAATAGGTATACATCACCTATCTTGAGTCGCCAAATACATGGTACAAAATTCAAATACAACTTAATTATACAAAAGTCGTGTAAAATACGACAAAACATATGTTGTGAGTTTTAATACAAATATTTTCATCTAGACAATATACACACTCAATTTAGTCCTCCTTACATTTATTATCACACTATTTAACAGAATAGTGAGGACTACTAATGCTATTATCTGGACCGTCACTCCGTTCCCCGACTAGTCCCTGCTACGTTCTCATTTCCTGAAGAGAACAATGAAAGTAAAAGGGTGAGCTCAACTAGCCCAAAGAAGAAATATTATGACTAAGATAATACGTAATAAATTATCGTTAGCCTTCAACAGTGTTAAACTGATACAATATAACAAACATCAAGTTTAACTGCAGCGGAACAAGCAATCCATTAAAAGAGTCAAGTAGAGAATAAAATCTACTATATTTTATGATTTAAAAGGTTTTTCATCACTTTTATCGCTGGGACTCAGCTTAATAAATAATCCACATCATCCCGCACTACGGCCAAGGATATTCATTAGTATCACAACCATAAATTATCCATGCACTATGGGCCAATGATATTCGTGTATTCATCAATGGTCATAATCATGCTAACAACTGTCCATCAATGCACTACGAGCCAATGAGGACTTTAACCACATCATTTGTAACATTACGGACATGATTATATCGATTAATCTCTGGTCATAATCATACCAAGTCCATCTATGCACTACAGGAAAGTATAGGGTAGACTGCGTATACAGGTTATTCCAATAGAATAAATAAAATTGAATAACAGAAGTTCTCTTCATGAACACGAAATAAATAATACCCCTTATTTTAGAAAAACTGGATATATAAGTAGTGAAGTAGCATAATACTTTTCTTCTTTCTCTCTATAGTTTCTCTCTCTAGAGTTTCAGTTAATTCGTAAGAAATAATGAAGGAATGAGCTTCTATTTATAGGAGAATGGATGAATATAGTAACCAATTCTGAATGTCCAGATTGATTTACTTTTAAACCTGACTTCATTACTAGATTGGTTTACTATAAAATATTCTAATAAAACAAAATCATTAAATAAAATCTAATCTATTCTATTTATAATCTAATAAAACGAAATAACTTTATAAAAGTATTCTGCTTTTATATAAAAAGATTTTACTATGCAAAATACTATGCGTGCACTATACAAATATCGCATAATATAATATAATATATTCTATTTATAGTCTAATAAAACTTATAACTTTATAAAAGTATTCATTTTATATAAAAAAGATTTTACTATGCAAAACACTATGCAAAATAGAATATAATATATTTTATTTATAGTCTAATAAAACCAATAACTTTATAAAAGTATTCTATTTTATATAAAAAGATTTTACTATGCATAATAGAATATAATATATTCTATTTATAGTCTAATAAAACGAATAACTTTATAAAAGTATTCATTTTATATAAAAAGCTTTTCTGCTTTTATTACATTAATAATACTAATAAAACAAAACTTCATCATCATTATTATAATTCACACTATTAATCGGCCACTGTGTCGTTCCTGTGAAAGAGGGGCTTTCCAATAAGGATTTCTCCTCTATTAGCGTTAATTAGGTGACCACACCTCTCCTCGCGTAACTTTTAGACATCGTTAATATTGCAAATAATAATATTAATAACTTCGTCGTCTCAATTATTGATTTAATAATATATAAAATATCGACAATAATTGAATCAATTAACGTGAGATACTATGCAACAATTACTGAAGCAATTATTGAACAAAATTGAGTGACTTCTCACGTAAGCATCAATAATCATTATTGTGTGCTACTATGCAACCACACGTATTCCTGTACTTTTAACACCGGGTGTTTCAATAGTTAACGATAAAACTTCCGCCATTATTTTCATAAAATATTTTTGTCGTTTTCTCAATCCGACAATAATTCCATTGTGGGGTCCACCAATTATTGTGTCGTCGTACGAATATTCCCTGTTAAAACGAATATTCCCCGACCAATCGAATATTATATAACAACTTGCGTACTTTGCAAAATTTATAACTATTACCCACAACTATAACATTTTATTAAATTCATTCCATAATATTCAAAAAATGATAATTATAGAAAATTCATCTTTATTCATAAAAGTTGGGATCTTACAAATATAGCTCGCCCCGATGGGCATGACTTCTGTAAAAATCTTTGGGAAACCCCCACCCCGACGGTGGGTGCAGTTCATTTTGGGCCCGCCCCGGCGGGCATGTATTCTGCTAAACTCCTCTATTTCTCATCTTTGCTTCATGCTAAGCTACTCAATGTTTCTTTTTCCATCCTGCAAGACATAAAACATAAGAATTAGTGGATTATTGATGAAATAGAGCATTGCGGAGAGATTTTCTAAACTTTAATTAGATAATACCTACTTAATAGCTTAATAAAAACTATATCCTAACAATTATGAATAAAAATACTAAAAATAAACGTATGATTGGGTTGTCTCCCAATTAGCGCTTCATTTTAAGTCTTTCAGCCTGACTACATCCTGTTCATGGTACGTCAGACAATGTGATGGCGATGACATTGGTGTTGGACTCGCCACCCCAATAGTGTTTTAAATGTTGACCATTGACTTTGAGAGTTTCTAGCGGATTGCGACTGTAAAGTTAAATGGCGCCATGAGAGAACACCCGCTTTATAGTGAATGGTCTTAACCATCTCGACTTAAGCTTTCTTGGGAGCAATCGCAGTCGTGATTGAACAAAACGACTGATTGAGTCGGCTCGAATGTTCGATGCATAATTTTTTGGTCATGCCATCGCTTGACCTTTTCCTTGTATAACTTGCAGTTCTCGTAAGCATGAAAGAGAAATTCGTCGAGCTCATTTCATTGAAGTAATCTCTTTTCCCCTACAGTTGCTTGATCGAAATTGAGTTTCTGAATCACCCAATAAGCCTTATGTTGTAGCTCGACTGGTAAGTGACAAGCCTTTCTGTACAGTAGTTGGTATGGTGACATTCCTAGTGGTATCTTATACGCAGTCCGATATGCCCATAGTGCATCGTCCAACTAGAGTGACCAATCCTTACGATTTGGATTCACCACTTTCTCCAATATTTTCTTGACTTCCCTGTTCGACACTTCAGCATGCCCACTGGTTTGGGGGTGATAAGCCATCGCTACCTTGTGGTTGACCCCATACCTTGCCAATAGAGCTGTGAATGACTTGTTAGAAAAGTGACTACCTTTGTCACTGATAATTGCTCTTGGTGTGCCAAACCTCGTGAAAATATTTTTCTGTAGGAATTTGAGGACCACCTTCGCATCGTTTGATGGTAGTGCTGCAGCTTCAACCCACTTTGATATGTAATCCACTGTGAGGAGAATGTACTGATTGTTGAGTGACGACGGGAATGGCCCCATGAAATCGATGCCCCATACATCAAAAATTTCAACTTCAAGAATCGTTTGTAGAGGCATCTCATTCCTTTTTGAAATGTTGCCCACCCTTTGACACCTATCACATATTTTGACAAAATTATGGGCGTCCTTGAATAGTGTAGGCCAATAGAATTCGGCTTGCAGCACCTTTGCTGCTGTCCTCTCACTACCATAATGTCCCCCATACGCCGATGAGTGGCACTCATGCAAAATGTTCTTCACTTCACGGTAGGGCACGCACCTTCTAATCATTTTTTAAGTGCACTACTTGAACAAATAAGGTTCGTCCCACATGTACCATTTTACATCATGAAGAAATTTTTTTTCTGTTGTCTTGGGAGGTCAGGTGGAAGAATGTTGCTCATAAGATAATTTGCCCGTAATTTGTCAAACGCATACACCACTGCAAACAATTCCTTTTCCGTGGTTGTATAGTTCATTTGAGTCTCCATGAGCGTTTTGCTTGTATAATATATGGCGTGAAACACCTTATCTCGGCGTTGACCCAAAATAGCCCCAACCGCATAGTCGCTAGCATCACACATCAGCTTGAACGACATATTCCAATCCGGTGCGATGATCACGGGGGCTATAGTCAACTTCTTCTTCAACAACTCAAACGCTGACTTACAATTTTTGTCAAAACTAAAAATAGAATCCTTCTCTAAAAGACTACACAACGGTTTTTCAATTTTAGAGAAGTCCTTTATGAATCTCCTGTAGAACCCAGCGTGTCCTAGAAGACTTTTAATACCCTTAACTGAGCTCGGTGGAGGCAGTTTCTCGATTGTTTCCATCTTCGCTTTGTCAACCTCCAATCCTTGAGCCGATACCTTGTGGCCCAAAATTATGCCCTCCTCAACCATGAAGTGGCATTTTTCCCAGTTAAGTACGAGGTTCGTATCCTTGCATCGCTGTAACACCATTACCAAATTTCTTAAGCAAGTATCAAAGTTGTCCCCATAGACAGAAAAGTCGTCCATGAAGACTTCAACATTTTTCTCCACCATGTTTGAGAAAATGGCCATCATACACCTTTAGAAGGTCGCAAGTGCATTACATAACCTGAATGACATCCTCCTGAATGCTAATGTGCCGTAAGGGCAAGTAAATGTAAGTCTTCTCTTGATCCTCAAGAGCGATGACGATCAGGTTATAGCCCGAGTATCCATCCAATAAACAGTAGTACTCATGTGCCGCCAATCTATCCAACATTTGATCGATAAAGGGCAGCGAAAAATGATCTTTTCGGGTTATTTTATTTAACTTCCTATAATCCATACAAACCCTCCAACATTTCACTGTTCTTGTCGGTATTAACTCGTTATCCTCATTCTGCACCACAGTCATTCCTCCCTTTTTCGGCACATACTGGACTGGCCTAACCCACTTACTGTCAAAAATCGGGTAGATTATACCGGCATCCAACAACATCAAAATTTTCTTCTTCACAACTTCCTTCATAATGGGGTTAAGTTGACGTTATTGCTCCACCGTCGGTTTTGCATCATCTTCCATCAGAATCTTGTGCATGGAAAATGAAGGGCTGATTCCCTTTATATCAGCTATCACCCACCCAAACGCTGATTTATGTTCCCTAAGCACCCTCAACAACTTTTCTTCCTGCAATTCGTTAAGTGCAGTAGAAATAATAACATGTAAAGAATTTAAATTGCCTAAATACGCATACTTGAGATGTTTAGGGATTGGCTTTAGTTCCAAAGTTGGTGGCTCTTCCAATGACGGTTTCAATTTTTCTTTGGTTGTCTCCTCCATGTGCAATGGTTCAAATGGTGCTCTAAATCGGCTAACTCGTGGCAACGAATCTAGCATTTGTAAGTAGTCCATAAATTCCGAGTTGTCAAAATCTTCATCCCCCAATAATGTTGTTTCTAATGGATCGTTGACCAAACTCTTGCCCATATCTTCACTGATAATTTTCTCAATTAAATCCATCTGAAAACATTCTTCTTCATCCATAGGGAATTTCATGGCCTTGAACACGTTAAATTTTATTTCTTGATCTTGGACCCTCATCGTAAGTTCTCCTTTTTGTATGTGTATGAGTGTCCTACCCGTGGCCAAGAAAGGTCTCCCAAGGATAATCGGGATGTTCTTGTCATCCTCAAAATCCAAAATAATAAAGTCTGCTGAGAATATAAACTTATCCACTTTAACTAGTATGTCCTTTACTATGCCTCTCGGATATGTGGCTGATCTATCCGCCAACTGTAGTGGAATATTCATAGGCTTTGGCGTGGGTAAACCCAATTCTGTGTATACTGACAATGGCATAAGGTTCATACTCGCCCCCAAATCATATAAACATTTGTTAAAAGACATGTTCCCGATCGTGCATGGAATCTGAAACTCCTTGGGTCTTTCAACTTGGGTGGCAACTTCGGCTGTAACACCGCACTGCAATCTTCTATTAGTGCCACTGTTTCAAAGTCTTCCCATTTCTTTTTCCTTGATAGAATCCCTTTCATGAATTTTGCATAACTCGACATCTGCTCTAGGGCTTCTGCAAACGGGATGTTAATCTAAAGTTTCTTAAAAACTTCCAAAAACATCACGAACTGCTTATCTAATTTCTGTTTGTGGACACTCTGCTAAAATGGTGGTGGAGGATATACAACTGGTTTGTCGTCTAACTCTGTTTTCTCACCTTGCTTATCCTCACCATTGTTTCCTTCAACCACTTTACTGTCATCAACTTTTTTCATCTGAAATTGCTGAATTTTCTGCTTCTTTACCAACGAGATGTTTTCCACTCCTCAACGTAATTGCCTGACATTGTTCATGGTTTCCCTTTGAATTTCTCTCTGTATCGCTCGATAGGGTCCCTTGTGGCCTGTTATTTAATGCTAAGGCAATTTGCCCCATCTGATTTTCCAAGTTCTTGATAGCCATTGCTTGATTTTTCATTGTTGCCTCATTGCTAATTATGTACTTCAACAACAACTCCTCTAAATCTGACGTTCTTTCCTGATGTTGAGCCGGTTGTTGGTGATTCTAAAAACCTAGGGGATATGACGGTCGTGGAGCTTGATGTTGCTAATTATTGCTCCATGAGAAATTTGGGTGATTCCTATTCCCCTGGTTATAAGTGTTTTGGTACATATTCTGCGAACCCCTATTTTAGGTACCTACAAATTGGACGGACGCTGGATTGATTGCCCACTGATCTGTAGGATGGTCATCCGCGAACAATTCATATATGACCATAACCTACTGTACCTAAGCCCCTGTCATGGGATCCAACTTCTTAGACAGTGTAGAAATTTGTGCTTGTATTGCTATCACCCCAGCTGCCTTTGCCTGTGTCATTCTTGCTATGGGCCACTGGTAGTTGTTAGCCGCCATGGTTTCAATCAAGTTGTAGACTTCCTCGTAACTCTTAGATATGAACGCTCCGCCCGACGCTGCAACAATACTGGTTCTGAGATTTCCATGTAGTCCGTTATAAAAGGTGTTCATTTGTAGCCACTTGGGCAATCCATGATGTGGGCACTTTCTAAGCAACTATTTGTATCTCTCTCATGCCTCATATAGCGACTCCCCATGTTGCTGCTCAAACATTGTTATCTCATACCTCATTTTTGCAGTTTTCGCCAGTGGGAAAAATTTGGCAAGGAATTTTTGAGCTAAGTCTTCCCACGTGGTTATTGAACCCGGCGGTAGAGAGTGTAACCAACTCTTCGCCTTGTCCCGTAAAGTGAATGGGAACAAGCGAAGTCTCACCGCATCATCTGACACCCCATTACACTTGAAGGTGTCGCAAATCTCCAGAAAGCTAACTAGATGTTCATTCGGATTGTCATTTGCCAATCCCCCAAACTGAACTGAATTCAGGATCATCTGAATTGTCCTAGGCTTGATTTCGAATGTATTTGCTGCAATAGCGGGCCTGGTGATGCTTGACTGCAGTTCAGTCACCTTGGGTGTGGCAAAGTCCCTTAATGCATTCTGATCTTCTGCTGCCATTGCCTCTTCTATCTCAGAATTTTCAAAGTCTTGCCTCATTTCCTTGATCCATTTACTTAACCTCTGAAACCGTTTCTCAATGTCATCCTCAAAAGGCAGCAAGTCTGGATTTTTGGACCGAGTTTGCATAAACCACTTCAAAAGCCTAAAATTAGAGGAACAAAACAAAAATAAAAATGTTTAAGTAAAACTGGACTAATTAAACTGATATTGTAAAAATATTAAGATCTATACTAAATTATCCCCAACAACGGCGCTAAAAACTTGTTGGGTAAAATCTATATATGCACAACACGAAAGTATACGTGGTCAACAAGTAATAAAGTGATGAGTAGAGTATCGTTCCCACAAAGATAAATTAGTAAGAGACTTAACCTCACAATTACCAATTTCTTATTAATCCTAATTTTATTAAACTATCCAACTCAATGATTAAAAATTATAGAAACTAAATTAAGAAATAAATAAACTACCACAAAACAATCACAAATATCAAAATCTGGAATTTCAATAATTAATGGAGAATTAGACTTATAATTTCACCCTACGCTTTACTCTGATTTCTACACCTTTATTCCAATTCAATTCACTATCCCAGTTTATTAATCAAGAACACGAATTTAGTAATAGCCACCTCTCGATGCACTAATACCATATTAACTTAAATCCACAAATTAGATAGAAACAAGTTAAACACCTTAATCAACTACCTCACTATATCTCTATGTAAAGTACAATTAAAGAAGGTTGAAGATTAAGTTCTCTATCCGATTACATGCGATGTCAAGCATATCTCTATCTTAACATTCATCAAGATTCTGCTATTCACAAAATTCATGAACACATGCTATATTAACTAAGTCTAAATTCAAATATCCTCTCTCGATTCCATACAAATCAACAAAGAATTGTTGATCAAGAAATTCATAAATTCAAGCTCAAATTAATATAGATAAACTAGAAATAGCTTATTGAACTGGAAATTAAGGTTTACAAAATCATCAATTCACTTAAAGATCAATCATAAGCCTAAAAAGTGAATTAGTTCATCATAAATGAAATAACTACTGAATAAATCAAAGATAACATTCCTTCAATTACAAATAATAGTCTAAGAAGAAGAATATTGAAAAACACCCTTCACGTAACCTAGAATTGCAATTGTCCCGAAAATCTCCTCCAAATCATCCTCCAATGCTTGCTATGAAAAACTTGAAATTTATCTTCCTAATATATCTCGTGTGTTGTTTAATTCGTTGATAATGGAGTAATAGATGTCCAACACACAAGTCCCAGTCGAAAATCTCCACTGATTAGAGTCCATATGCTATTCAAATGCTCAAAATCGTATCCCAGCAAAGTTCTAAACACAATAGAGAACTTCATCGATGAGACCCCCGCCTTTGGGTCTCAGGTTTATATACTATATTGAGCATTTACGGCACCCATTCAGCTAGTGATATTGCTTCCTTCAAGAATTCTTCTAGAAATGCTCCCAATTGACTCTAAATCTTGTTAAATGCCACATCAACCACCCTACACATAAAAGAACACAGAAACAAATAAAATAAGCCCGCCCCGGTGGGGATCTATTCTGCTGAGTGATATTGCTTCCTTCAAGAATTCTTCTAGAAATGCTCCCAATTGACTCCAAATCTTGTTAAATGCCACATCAACCACCCTACACATAAAAGAACACAGAAACAAATAAAAATGAACATAAACACAAGAAAATAGCAACAATTAAGCGTGAAATGGACAACGATTCGTGGATATGAAATCCACTTATCAATACATATGAGCATGCTACTAGAAGCTTATTAGTACCAATATATGGTTTAAAAGCTTGTAAACATAGAATCTTGTTAAAGAAAGTCGTTAAGCCTTAAAGTGTGAAAACAACTTTGAATAAACACGAGAGGTTCTAAACTTTGACAAATGACCTCTTAACGTGTGTAAATATTATGTGTTAACATTCATGCATGTTAAGAAATGAAGTGTGAACAGAGAACTAAATATTAAAATATGGTCTCAGCGGGGGACTGCCAGTAGATACGCCCATCCTAGTTAAATCAGCTAGCTAGCAATTGCTATTACGCTCTGAGGCAATGTTGCCAAACTATTTTAGTAGTCATCCGAACTTTAAGGCATATGTGTAATGAATGTCTAAAGCTATAATACTTGACATAGGTGATGTTTTAAGCATAAGAGCATGTAATGGTTATATAAAACCCAAATTTGTTAAATTTGCTAAAATTTGCAAAATGTAAGAACAATGTAAATCGTGTATCTATAGACTTTAAATATGTGTCAAACATATAGCAAGACAAGTGTGTGATAAAGATTTTTGGATGTTGATATGAAGCATGTGTAGCTAAGATGTGCTATATATACATAGTTATTCTAAGAGTTTATTAAGAAAGCAAAGGGAAGGTCTTAAAAACCAAGATAAAGAACAATGTAAAATTATTATTACATTAAGAATGTATAAATGCATGACTAATGGATATGAATCCATGATTATATAACTGTGTAGGAATACACGAAGTGCAGATAAGCATTAAGCAGTTAAGTCGTAGTTGATAAACAACGAATCAGGCAAGTTATTCAGTTCCTATTTGTTATATAAATTCGATAACTGTTAGTTGAGCTATATTATGCCATGAGAATGTTGATGTATATATATGAAATGCATATGAGATATGTATGAAATGTGAAAGTTGATCTTTGATGATATGCTTGTGATGTAAATCTCTATGCTTGTTATGTGAGAAGTAACATGCATAGTAAATATTAATTAATTATGAATGCATGAATTGAATATGCTATTATATGTTATGTGCTACATGATGACTGTTAGAATTGATGGGTTATCGAGCTCACCCTTGCAAATAACCACTTTTGCAGGTTAAGGACTCACGATAAAGATTACGTGCTACTTGATTGATAGAGTTCAATGATAATCGAAGGAGATTTATTTAAACATATACTCTTGAACCATGTTTAGGTTCTAGGAGATGAAGATGATAGTAGTTTACGATGTGTAATAAATGTTAAGTTATAAAGTTGTATTATGTGATACATAGAGGAGTTCGAATCGAGATGTAAAGATTTATACAGTAATTCGAATATAATGAATCATAACATAATTTGATTCAAGGATATGTAATTGATTCAAATTAAGATATCAATAAAAGATTTATTTTCAAAAGAGATTGGAAAAGCTTAAATTATTCAGCATATTTGTATAACATTGAATGTGATGTAAAACAGGAATAGTAAATGACCAAGATTATAAACTTAAAAAAGTTTGGGGTCATTACATAGATCCTGTAAATGGAAAGAATTTATGTTCTAAATTATAATAAGTAAAGTTATATTTATTAAGTTATGAATAAAAGATATAAATAGTTTGACGATAGTAGTATCGTTGCAGATCGGATTCAAGGTTCGAATGGACCCGGATTTGGGGGCGTCACACAGATAATGCGCATTCGCCCTCCCCTGTTCCTATAAACTTATTCAGGAACCTGTGAGAGGCTTCTGTAATCTTCTTCCTTGTCAGCACTATGCTTAATAGCCCTGGCTCTATCCCGATATGTTTTGAAGGGGGTCTTTGAGATGACTCTGGCTGTTCCCCCTCAGAATTTGGTCGGTCCCCCTCAGAATCTGGATCTTCAAGTTTGATGATAAGAGGGTTTGTTCTCTTCTGATGTCCTCAATTAGTGATTAAATAATCTTAGTAAGTACTAGAGAATCATCGTAAAAACTTTATTGATGGGTCAGCTCCTCCCCCTTATAGATAGCTCGATATAATTGGGTTATCTCTTGGGTTTTCTTTTGGTTGTTGTTCTTCTCTACCATCTTGATAAGCTTCATCTTCCTCTTAGGCTCAAGCATAAACACCTTCATATTCATCTCTGCATCAGTTTCTTATGGCTTCAGAGCATCAGTTATCACATCCAACTCATCACCAATAGTTGGTTTGGGCTCAACAACCGTCTCAGCCATCACAATAACTTCTACTAACTCAGGTTTTATAGCACTATTAACCCTCATTTCAGTGCCTCTATGATCGAGGGCTTTGATCAAATCCTCAGTTTGATCTCTGATGGAGTTGGGAGGAGGCTTGGTTGTAGTATGCCTTGAGCATTTGCCTTTCCATCCCTTTTATTTGGCTAGCTGAGAGAGTGTCACTGATGTCTACTTTTCCCTCATCTCAAGAGCTTTTGGCCTATCCTGAGAATCCCTAGGAACCTCCTCTAAGTCATCTGAATTAGAAAATTGATTCTCATTAGCTCATGTCTTCCCCCTCAACTCACTAGCCTTTATCTTCTTCACCTTCTTTTGAGGGAGTTTTTCAGTAGTTGATTTTAGAGACTAGGGTGCTGGTAGGGCTGTAGAGCCTTGATAAACTTCCTCCCTTATTATAATGACCTTTCTTTTCAACTTGGTTATTGCGGGCTTTTGAACATCACTAAGGGTCTTCTCACTGCCCTCTGGCTACTTGGACCGGAGGATCTCAACTAGATTCTTCTTCTAGTTGTCGAAGAGCTTTGTGGTTATCCTCTTGTTGACATTGAGGAATTCTCCCTCTTGGTCCCCAATGAGCTTCTTCATCCTCTTCTACAGAATGATACTGATGAAATGCCCATAGAACATTTTAGGCATCGGCTTGCCTGCGACCTTCTTCTTATCAACATCATTTATCCACTTGGATATCCAATCCAGTAGTATGGCTCCGAAGTTGATCCTCTTCTTCATCACGACATCAGTCATAACCTTCAACTGAAGCTCATTCACTGAGTTGTGGGCAGAGTCCTTATACATAATACACTTTCTGACGATGTCGGCAAGGAACTCATATTGTTAGGGGAACTCCTTTTTCTTCATCCCCTTAAGTTGTGGGTTCTTTTTTTAACCCATCAGCTCCAACCAAGACGTATGTATATATCTTTGAAGGACGTGATGCCTGCATTTACGTACCTCAAGTGATGGTTCATCTCCACCACTTCCACCAGAAGAAAAATGCCCTTGATCTTGGTTGTGAGGACACCATTAACACAAAACATTAAGATAGAACTCTTTGACCATGTTGGTGTAGATTTATGTATTGGTGTTAAGAGCCTCATAGAAACCAGCCTTCTGTACTAACATTAGAACGACCCTGAACGACTTCTTTGCTTCTCCAAACTTTTCGAAGTATAGTTGGCTGGTAGAGATCACTTGGTAGTTTGTTATTGTCGATGTCGGGATTTTTATTTGTCCCTTTCTATTCTTGTCTTTTGGTGTTCTCATTTTAAGTGAGATTTATTTGAAAAAACAAGTCTGAAAAGGTCAGACATGTATATGTCAACGATTTGACTGAAAGAGTCAGCAGTTGGTATTTTTAAATGGTTGCACCAACTCAACCGAGAAATGGTTTGCACATAGACCAAGTGATGTAACACCATTTGGTCTATAAAACCAAAATTCGTTAGGGTCCAGGGGTTTGATTATGCGGAGGGAAGATGTTAAGCACCCCCGACATCCGTGATAACAAGGTTACCGCCACTTTTCTATTTTAACTTTTATCTAAATGTGTGTGTGTGTAGGTCTACGTGCAGTTGTTTGGAAGTAGTGTTATGCCTCATTTCCACCTATATACAAAGGGTTTGAGTTTTGTATAAAAGTTCAATTTTAACAAGATATGGCAGTGATGTTTTGTAAAACTTGTTTTTCAAACATTTGTGCTCAATAGTAATTAAGGCCTTTGATACTTCCATTTTATTATGTGTTCGACTTGTTTTCTTTTATTATTTTTGAGATGCGAAGAATCTTCGAGAAAATAAGATACATAGAAATGCCGAACTCCTTGTGGGCATGAGAGTCATCTAAGGAAATTCAGACACCGTGAATAATTTACAAGCTGGCTGCAGTTGAAAATGTCCATCACGAGAACCGAATCTAGATTTAGGAACCGAATCTGTGATTACATGATTCCTAGGATCACATGATGTTGTAATATGTCCAAAAGCTATAAATAGTTATATATATAAAAGCTTTAAATTTAAATATACCTGAATAATCAACTGCCACGAAGTAAACTCCACGCAGGACGATAAATGTAAATATATATATATATATATATTTATATATTTACATTATAGTCAGGCCTGGAGATCACTTCATGGCCTTTTACAGCTTATATATATATATATATATATATATATATATATATATATATATCTGAGCCTTGATGTAATGTAAATATATATAAAAGTGTGTACAGAGAGAAATGGGCAGGGTTTCCTCGCACTTCCTCTTCTTAAAATGGCCACCCCAAGCCCTGTATTTATAGAGGGGGTGCCGTGGGTCCACTTACGACTGCCCGGGGTGCCCCGGGCTCTAGGGGTTATGCCGTCTCGAAGTACTTGCACTCGTGCAATGCGATGTCCACTCGAACCTTCATAACTTTCAATTTGGGCATCCGATTGAGGCGTGCTATACCTTTCTAGAATTTTATTGTTAAGAACTACACAATGACATGGGATGAGAAGTTGTACGAAGCCGGGAAGATGGGTCCATGACCAGATCTTCAAGTCTTTAAATTTTATCCGGTGTGCTGTCTTGCGTAATAGTCACTCGGGATTTTGAGTTATGGTTCTTGTGGGACACTTCGTATGACATGTTGGTTAAAATGATGTTGAAATGGCACAGATGTAGTATCGAGGTGGAAAAATGACTTTTTTGCCCCTCACCAGGGTTATCTATGGCTTTGTACAAATGTAGCAGTCATTGCTCAGGGTTATCTCTGAGATTGGGATGCTGTTGATATTGAATGTCCTGAGGGTTGTCTCTGAGGTGTGTTTGACCTCCCGGGGTTATCTCCAGGGTTGGAACTGAGTGCCTCGGGGTTATCTCCGAGGTTGGAACTGACTTCTCTAGGGGTTATAACGAACTTTTCCAGGGTTATCTCTGGAACTGGAACTTCATACCTCAGGGTTATCTCTGAGGTTGGAACTGAATCTCCCGGGGTTGTCTCCAGGATTGAAACTGAGTATCTCGGGGTTGTCTCCGAGATTGAAAACTGAGGATTCTGTGGTTGTCTCTGGGATTGAACTAATTTGACTTCCAGGGTTATCTCTGGAAGATGATTTTACCCTCCTGCGGGGTTAGTCACAGGAATGCAAAATTTTGAGTGTCTAAAGATGCCTCTCTTTATCATATTCAAGCGATGTAATGGCATGGATAGTATAAATAACACTAGACACTTGAAATGTGATAAGATAATCATGATGCAATGTAATGCAACATGATGCAAATGTATGATGAAATGTAGTTTGTTGGACCGTTTTCCAACGAGATGTGATGACTGTCTGCTCCCACAATTCTGTTTGGGAATGGAGCTATCACTGATTATCCTGATGCACTGCTTGGATGTCTACTCTAAAGCTCACGGGAACCTCCCAGATGTTAACATTGGGGTTATCACCAAAGTCCTTAATCTTGAGTACAGACTTCCCACTGAATATGTACTTCTCATGTACGAGAGACTCTTGGGGAAATGTGTCTTGTATGATGTAGACTTGTATAACAGATTCCATCATCGATCCTCCCTGATGAGGATGGTTTCCCTGGTTTGAATCGCCAGGTCCTTCTTGTAACACCCTAGAAAATTGGATTTTTATATGAATTAAATTTTTATTTGTTTATGTGAATTAAATGAATTTAATTGATTATTTATGTGAGTTAGCTGTATGAAGGTTGTTCTATAACCTAGAATGTGCTGATGTGGTTAAGATTCTGGCTATGTGCTAAAATTAATTATTTTAAATATCCAAGATAAAAATAAAGGTTTTTCGAGAAATTTCCGTAAAAACGCTATTCATCCGTTTTTGCTCGGGAATTTAGTTTGAAATTCTGAGAAACGCATAATGATAAAATTCTAAGACGAGATGGAATATCCAATAATATTTCAGTTATGGCAAACGAAGTTTTCACTTCCGGACTTAAAACCTAAGGGTTAGGGAAAGTGATTTCCATTAAGGAAATGAAATGTGTATATTGATTAGGGTTATTATACGTGTGATATACGAGTACGATACTAGTTAATATACGAATATAGTATGAAGAATAATACGACGTATAAAATGAATATCGTACGAATACTATACGAAGAGAATACGTGAGTTATATGAGTAGGATACAATTAGTTCTTATTGGACTTCGAGGTTATGGACTTTCTAGAATTTAATTGGACTTGGATTATATCAAGCCCAATGCATTATGAAATCAAGCCCAAGATAGGCCCAATATGAATTAATTCTAAGGCCCGATCTAAGAAACCGAACCATGAATCTAATCGATGGGTCACCGACTGGGTAAAACCCATGGGGCAACCCATGAAGGGACCTACAAGGCACATGGGCTGGCCACTTGGTGGCCAAGTAAAGGTTTACTTGGTGGCTAAGTTGTTGTGGAAGTAGTGAATAGTAAGGAGATTAGCAAAAGACCATTTTGCCCTCTATTTGAATTGCCTATATAAGAAAGCATTAGTTGGTCATTTGATGTTTTACAAACATTGACAAATATAATTTGAGAGAGAAAAAGAGCTAGAAAGAAGTAATCAAGTGAGTTTGAAACAAATCATAATAGTTTTTAGCAAGAACGGGAAGAACGTAAAGGTAATAACTTGTAAAACCTTAGTTTTCGATTCGTTTTAATTTATTTTTTGTAGAGAATCATAAATTGGTGGAGCATGTCTCTTCCGAAGGAATAAGGATGGCTAATAGTGAATTAAATATTTACAAGCCATGTTTAAGTAGAAATCGTAAGTCTTTAAGTAAGTGTAAACCGAAGAAATCATTGAACGATGAATTGGTTGTTGATAGACAAATTGAAAACCATCATTTATAGGGTATTTGAATATTGCTTGGTTAGGATATAGATAATGAATAAATGGAATGGTTCCATTTTATTTGGCATATAAAACACGAGTAACGAAGTAATGACGAATTTTACAAAATTAGACGTTAAACATTGAAATCGTATAATTCCGGATTAGTAGTCAAAACTTGCCATTTAGTTCAGAAACCCTAGTTTTCGATGGCATAGTGTAGTATAACGTATTCAAGAGTTGTGGACTCAAGAATGGTCGAATTCCAACTTATACCAAAGAAAACAAGTTATGAACGCTCAAGAACGTTTAACGAACGCGTTATTAGAACGTTAATAGTGAATTCATCATTAACGAATTTAAAACTACTTTTGTCTGGATGAAATTGAAGTATATGTTAAGTGTAAGAAAACAGCTTTTGAAAGAGCCAATTTTGACTTATAATGACTAAGTTATGAGTTTGGGAAGGATAGAAGTATAAAATAGAAAAAAAAAAATCAAAGGCTCAGGGGAGGCGCCGCAACGCCAACCCAAGCTATAATGGCCGCTCATTTTGTAGATAATAGTAACTTTAGCTATCGGAGAGTGGTATGGCAGCTATGCTACCATTATAAAAGAGATCTCACACATGATGTCGAGATTGGACCTTAGCCACTGTTAGTTGGCACCACAGTTCCAATAGTGTATTGATGTCTGGCGCCGCAGCGCCGGTAGTAGGCATTTGTTGGACAAGTTAATTTCTAATCCCTAATTGATTGTAAACAAATAGTGGAGCATGTATGTACTTAATATACATGGTAAGACCAATCTTAAATTACTTATTTAGTGATGACTTTAGGAATTTAAGTATGGTTTAATAGTGATTAAAAGAAGACACGAGATATACAGAAGTAAAATGTATTCAAACTTTGGTAATTAACCAATGATGATCAAGCCTTGGTTAGTAACGTAAGACATTAACAATGCGTAATGAAGGATAGTAAGTCGAATTGACATTTATTAATGAAATAAATTCACTTAAGACATAGAAGAGAAAGAAGTTGGTAAAAGCAATGTGATTAGATTGTTTGGTAGCTAATTACAATGTGCTATGTGAATATATCATGTAGATACTATAAAGACCAAGAATTGTTGAATATTATATTCGAAGACGCTTGAAGGAAAGTTTTCTAACGCTTGTCTAACCTTCGTGTTAGCTAAGTTTCTGTGATTCATTATATGAAATGCATGAGTTGTTTTACAAAAGGGTCGATGCCAGTTTTAACTTGGCTAGACTATTCTTAAGAGTTAGATTGATTTGTTTGACAAGTCTTTCGATATAGAACTATTAACGCTATCCTATGCCAAGTATTTGGTACAGATTCAAGGAAAGTTTGTATATGAGGAAACAAATGTATTTTCATCGATTATTCGATGGACACGTGAGGTTGCCAAAACTTAAACGTAAACACGTTTAACGGATGAGTGTTGATCAACATAGAGAACTATAGGATGATCACCTAGAAGTGCTTGTAAGATATATCGAACTTACGGACTTAGTGTCGGGATGTCCTTTTTCATGAATGAAAACCAAAAGAGAATGTTCATGGTCTTTCGACAAATTCAGAATTCCTAAGCTATTATATATTCTTTGGAATTGTCTTTATGATATGAGGAGTGTTAGTCAATGTTTCTTAGTACTTCGTAACTACTTGTTCAGTTATTGAAGATAATCATATAATTTTTGACGTGATATTTGTATTATCTTTTGCTAGACTTGTTGAGCTAGTTATGCTCACTTCTTGCTTAAATTATATGATTACAGCTAAGGCCGAAAGAACTAATGATCCCAGTAGGGATAAAGGCAAAGCTAAGATGGATAAGTAGATTATCCTGTAATAGACTAGTATGTTTGTAAGAATCATAATATAATAAATAAAGAATGTAATAGTTTTAGAACCTAGGAAAGGAATGATTATTATTATTGTAATAAGAATGTAGTAATTATGTTCATTTTGATGTTGTTTCAATGGAATGAATGTATAGTGATGAGTATCGTGTAACACCATATCTGTGGGTTGAAAGTACCCGAATTTGGGGGCGTCAGAGGTTGGTATCAAAGCATTAGGTTATAAAACTTAAGGGGGAGGGGGGGAACCTTAGGCTAATAACCTCATTAGAACAGGAGAAGTCAGAAGGAATTAAACTTGAGTCGAATGAGTTAATTAAGTATTAAGGAAACTCAGTAATGAAAGATTTAAAAGATGGAAATTAACCTTAAATAAACTATATGTGATTTGTGCTTATATTATTGTGTATTATATACTAATCAACATGTTATGTGTTAATGTAGATGTCCATTGATAGCTTGATGTATAGAGATATACACGTGGTAAGCGAAGAGTCCTTGAATCGGATAGAACCTGTACCTATGCCCGTAGCGGGAATACCAGTAGTGAACATAGAAGAGTCCGAGCCTGAGGAGGACTATTTAGAGGAGGATTATTCCGAGGAGGATATGGAAAACTTAGGATCGACATCTTACCTTGATATGGTGGTCAATTGGGATGGGGAGATGGAGGTATCATCGTTCAATACAGTGGTACCTGCACTAGAGCGAACACCTCCAGATGCAATGAGGGCATTGTATCTAGCGGTGCTTGACGATAATGTGCAACTGCGCACTATTGTGCAAAACTAGAATTAGGAGATTATTGATCTCTATGATGCAAAGGAGTCTGCAGAAGCAGATTTTGACTTAGGGCACGATGATAAGGTTCTTATGACGGATAAGGCGAGGGACTATAAGAACGGGGTCGTAGAGCTTCGTAAGGAACTGGTTGAGAAGAACCATAAAATAGCACGGATGTCCTACACCCATAACAGTGCTCATGAGGATTTCAAGCTGAAAATTGCTTGTTATTCTATTGAGTCAGGGCAGACTTAACATACTATTAGTCAGGATATTGTTTCGATTCTAGCGAATCAGAAGCATGAGAATGTTGTGAGGCAGTGTTAGTAGATTGGTAGATCTTTTTGTATATGTGTAGTGACGTAAAACCCTCTTTTGTATATTTAAAGGGTAGTCTTTTTTGTAAATCCCAATTTTTGTAGAAGTTAACCATGGGATAGTAATGTAATAGCTTTTGGCTATGGAATCAAATTGTAAATAGTTTTGAACTATGAAGAAGAATATTAATATAATAATGTTTTTATTCAATGTGCTTTGTTGTAGTATGAGTTATTGTAGTTGAATGATAACTAAGTAAGTAAATAGATAATAATTAAACTTTATTTATTTAATCAGAATAATGCCGCCAAGAAGAAGACAACGTAATCAGGAAGCTAAATCCCATAATGATAATCAATGGGGTCAGAATAACCCTATACAAGAGTTCGTTAATTTATTAACGGTTGCATTTAACCAAATTGGGGGTAGAGCACCCGCAATACCTAGGTAGCTAGAACGACTACCTTTAAAGAGTTTAAAAGCGTAGGTCCGCCGAAGTTCAAAAGAACTACGGACCTAATAGAAGCCCAGACATGGGTGAAAGAAATAGAAAAAGGCGTTTGTTATTACAAACGTAGCTGAGGCGCATAAGACTTCTTTTGCGAGCTACATGATGAAAGGGGAAGCCAACTTCTTGTGGGAGGCTCACCAGGGTGGGGCTAGAACTGATGTTGTTACGTGGGAACAGTTTAAGAAGGTATTCTTCGAGAACTATTTTCCTACTAGCATGCAGGGAAAAAATGGAGATTAAGTTCCTAGAACTTAAACAAGGGGACTTAACGGTTCCCCAATATTTGACCAAATTCAATGAATTGGCAAGGTTTGCTCCACACTAAGTGGATACTGAGGAGAGGAAGGCTCGTAGGTTTGAGCAGGGATTGAAACCCTGGCTCTATAGTAGGATCTCTATTTTCCAAAGTGCCTCATATGGGACCATTCTGGAGAAGGTGATCATTGCAGAGGGTGGTAGTGAGGATTTGAGCTAATACCACAAGGAGAGTAAAAATAATGGGAAAAGGAGAACGAGGACCCAAGGTGGAAGGAGCTAGTGGTAGTGGAAGTCTGTCCAAGAGGAATAATTTTAACTCTTGGAATACTGGAGTGAAACAAGGGGATCCTAAGCATAGGATGGAGGCATGTAAGACATGCGGGAAGACTCATCTAGGAGTCTGCCTAAAAGGGAAATCGGTTTGTTATAACTATGGACAGGAGGGTCACATATCACCCAACTATCCTAATCCTAAGAAGAACCATGGTTGTTTTGTTTGTGGGTCGATGTACCACATGGCAAGAAATTGGCCAAAGAAGGGGTCGGAGGGTAGTAAGGGTATTAGTAGTGGTAAGTTAGCCATTACTGACCAACACCATCATCGGTTAGACCCTCAGCCCATACATCTAATATAACTATCCACGATGCTGTTACATCGACAAATGTAGTAGCAGGTATCATTCCAGTCAATGAAATAAATGCTTATGTGTTATTTGACTCGGGTGCTACTTGTTCTTTTATAGAATGTGAATTTGCTAAGCGATTAGGTTTATTCCCTGAAAGATTAGAGATACCTTTAGACGTTAAGGTAGCAAATGAAGAAATAATTCCCATTGAACATATTCATAGGAATTGCTTCGTAGATATTAGAGGTAACAAATTATCGGTAGATTTAATACCGATAAGGTTGAGAGAATTCGATGTAATTCTCAGTATGGATTGGTTGATTAACCATAAGGCTATTATAGATTATCATAGAAAAAGTGTGAACCTTCGGCTTTCTAAGAAAACCAAGGTAGTGTTCTACGGTAGTAAATTCCCGAGACGCTCTTGTTGTCTAACGATGACACAAGGTAGGAAAATGTTGAGGAAGGGGTGTATAGGATATTTGTGCCATGTTATGGATACCCAAAGAGTGGGAGCATCATTGGAACAGATACCTATAGTTTAAGAATTCGCGGATGTATTTCTAGATGAATTACCAGGACTTTCGCCGGATAGGGAGTTCGAGTTTGTGATTGATCTTATACCGGGTACGACACCAGTTTCTAGGGCACTATATAGGATGGCGTCGGTAGAAATGAAGGAGTTAATGGTTCAATTACAAGAACTATTAGACAAGAAGTACATTTAATTGAGTGTCTCCGTGGGGAGCACCGGTATTGTTTGTAAAGAAAAAGGATGGGTTGTTACGACTTTATATCGACTATCGAGAGTTGAAAAAGTTAACAATTAAGAATAAATACCCATTGCCCAGGATCTATGATCCATTTGATCAGTTGAAAGAGGAAACGTATTTTTCTAAGATAAATTTGCGTACGGGGTACCATCAGTTGAAAGTAAGGAAGGAGGATGTACCTAAGACGACGTTCAGAACTCATTATGGTCATTACGAGTTTTTGGTTATGTCGTTTGGGTTGACAAATGCACCAGCCACATTCATGGATATAATGAACAGAGTGTTCAAACAATATTTACACAAGTTTGTCATAGAGTTCATTAATGATATTCTAGTCTATTCAAAGACGTCAGAAGATCATGCTAAACATTTAAGGATAGTGTTGGAAACACTACGAAAGGAGAAGTTGTATGCGAAATTCACTAAGTATGAATTTTGGCTTTAAAGAGTGCAGTTTTTGGGACATGTTATTGATAAAGATGACATTTCCGTTGATCTAGCAAAGGTGGAAGCAGTTAATAATTGGGAGCAACCAAAAATGCCAACTGAGGCTCGGAGTTTTCTGGGGTTAGCGAGATATTATAGAAGGTTCATTTAGGACTTTTCTAAAATAACTAGTCCATTGACGAATTTGACGAGGAAGTCAGTAAGTATGTGTGGATGGAAAAGTGTGATATTAGTTTTTAGGAACTAAAAAGGAGGTTAAATGAGGTACCTGTATTGTCTTTGCCAGATGATACATGAAATTTCATAGTTTATAGTGATGCTTCGCATAGAGGACTGGGTTACGTGCTCATGCAGCATGGCAAGGTCATTGCGTATGCGTCACGTCATTTAAGGGATTATGAGAAGGTCTATCCTTCTCATGACCTAGAATTGGCAGCTGTAGTTTTTGCCTTTAAAATATGGAGACATTATTTATATGGGGAAAAACATGAGATATACACGGACCATAAAAGTATAAAATATATCTTCACATAGAAGGTGTTGAATATGAGACATAGAAGATGGTTAGAGTTGATAAAAGATTACGATTGTGATATCTTATATCATCCAAGAAAGGCAAATGTAGTAGCCGATGTGCTAAGTAGGAAGGGTAGGGAAAAGCTATCAATGTTAACGACTCAGAATGAGTTAGTAACGGAGATGGCAAGAATTGAGTTAGAGGTTAAATTATCGGGTGAAGCGGTAGAGATGTTATTCGCAATGGAGACCCAACAAACCATAGTGGAATGGGTTAAAGAAGTGCAATTAGGCAACAAAGAATGTGAGCGAATGAAGAAGAGGATGGAAGATGAAGAGAAGACTAAGTATAACCTCAACAAAGACGGATTGCTTTGTTTTGAAGGAAGAATTTGGGTTCTGGATAATTCTGAATTAAAAGAAGAAATAATGAGTGAGGCCCATAGTTTGAGGTACTCAATACATCTAGGTAGTACTAAGATGTATCAATACCTTCGACAGAACTTTTAGTGGCCAAACATGAAGATAGAGATAGCAGAGCAGAATATGTTAGTAAGTGCTTAACTTTTCAAAAAGTTAAGGTTAAACACCAATGACTGAGTGGGTTATTGCCATCCCTAAAGATTCCAGAGTGGAAATGGGAGCATATCACAATGGATTTTGTGGTGGGACTTCCAACGACAAGGAAAGGATATGACACTATTTGGGTAATAGTGGATCGGTTGACGAAATCGGCTCACTTTCTACCAATAGAAGTTAGGTATAACCTAGAATAATTAGCTAAACTGTATGTAAAAGAAATTTTTTCTAGACATGGAGTACCTATTTCGATTATGTCAGATCGTGATCCATGATTCACATCGAACTTTAGGAGGAGTTTGCAAGAGCAAATGGGAACGCAGCTGAAGTTGAGTACAACGTATCATCCTCAGATGGATGGACAAAGTGAGTGAACAATCCAAATGCTAGAAGATATGTTAAGATCTTACGTTATGGATTTTAAGGGAAGTTGGGATGAACATCTACCTTTGGTGGAGTTTGCATACAACAATAGTTTTCACGCTAGTATAGGCATGCCTCCGTATGAAGCGTTATATGGGAGGAAGTGCAGAACTCCACTGTGATGGGATGAAGTAGGGGAACGTCGGATGTTGGGACCTGAGATGGTACAACAGACGGCAGATATGGTAAAGCTAATACGTATTCGCTTGGTAGCGACTCAAGATAGGCAAAAGAAGTATGCAGATCCTCATCCTGAGAAGAGAGAATTTGAAGTAGGTTCATATGTCTTTCTAAAAGTATCGCCTTGGAAAGGGAAGATTCATTTTGGAAAGAAAGGGAAGTTAAGTCCAAGGTTTATAATACCTTTTAAAATTTTAAGAAGGGTAAAAGAGGTAGCTTATGAAGTAGCATTACCTCCAGAGATGGAACGTATACATAATGTGTTTCACGTGTCAATGTTGCGTCCTTATAAACCAGACTACAAACACGTGATAGAGTATAAATCTATTCAGATAGAAAAAGACTTAACGTATGAAGAACTTCCAGTTCGGATTATTGATAGGAAGGAACAAGTCTTAAGAAATAAGATAATACCTTCGGTGAAGGTGATTTGGAGGAACCACAATGCCAAAGAAGTAACGTGGGAACTCGAGAGTAAAATGTAGGAAAACTTTCCTCATTTATTTATGTAATTGTAGCGAGATTCTGAGGACAAAATCCTTATAAAGGGTGGAGAATGTAACGCCCGAGAAAATTAGATTTTTATATGAATTAAATTTTTATTTGATTATGTGGATTAAATGAATTTAATTTATTATTTATGTCAGTAAGTTGTATGAAGGTTGTTCTATGACCTAGAATGTGCGGATGTGGTTAGAATTCTGGCTATGTGCTAGAATTAATTGTTTTGAATTTCCAAGACGAAAAAAAAAGTTTTTCGAGAAATTTCCGTAAAAACATAATTCATCCGTTTTTGCTCGGGAATTTAGTTTGAAATTCTGAGAAACACGTAATGATAGAATTCTAAGACGAGATGGAATATCCAATTATATTTCAGTTATGGCAAACAAAGTTTTTCTCTTGCGGACTTAAAACCTAAGGGTTAAGGAAAGTGATTTTTGATAAGGAAATGAAATGTGTATAATGATTAGGGTTATTATACATGTGATATACGAGTATGATACTAGTTAGTATACGAATATAGCATGAAGATTAATACGATGTACAAAATGAATATCGCACGAATACTATACAAAGAGAATACGTGAGTTATACGAGTAGAATACGATTAGTTCTTATTGGACTTCAAGTTTATGGACTTTGTAGAATTTTATTGGACTTGGATTATATCAAGCCCAATCCATTGTGAAATTAAGCCCAAGATAGGCCCAATATGAATTAATTCTAAGGCCTGATCCAAGAAACTGAACCGTGGATCGAACTGATGGGTAAAACCCATGGAGAAACCCATAAGGGGACCCACAAGGCATGTGGGTCGGCCACTTGGTGGCCAAGTAAAGTTTTACTTGGTGGCTAAGTTGTTATGGAGTTGGTGAATAGTAAGGAGGTTACCAAAAGACCATTTTGCTCTCTATTTGAATTGCCTATATAAGAAAGCTTTAGTTGGTAATTTGATGTTTTACAAACATTGATCAATATAATTTGAGAGAGAAAAAGAGCTAGAAACAAGTAATCAAGTGAAATTGAAGCTAATCATAGGAGTTTTTAGCAAGACTGCGAAGAATGTAAAGGTAATAACTCGTAAAACCTTAGTTTTTGATTCGTTTAAATTTTTTTTTGTAGAGAATCATAAATTGGTGGAGCATTTCTCCTCCGGAAGAATAAGGATGGCTAATAGTGAATTAAATATTTAAAAGCCATGTTTAAGTAAAAATCGTAAGTGTTCAAATAAGTTTAAACCGAAGAAACCATTGAACGTTGATTTGGTTGTTGATGGACAAATTGAAAACCATCATTTATAGGGTATGTGAATATTGCTTGGTTAGGATATAGACAATGAATCAATGGAATGGTTCCAATTGATTTGGCATATAAAACACGAGTAACGAAGTTATGGCAAATTTTACGAAATTAGACGTTAAACGTTAAAATCGCATAATTCCGGATTAGTAGTCAAAACTTGTCGTTTAGTTCAGAAACAATAGTTTTCGATAGCATATCGTAGTATAACGTATTCAATAGTCGTGGACTCAAGAAAGGTTAAATTCCGACTTATAACGAAGAAAACGAGCTATGAACGCTCAAGAACGTTTAACGAATGCGTTATTAGGACGTTAATAGTGAATTCATCAATAATGGATTTAAAAACTACTTTATTGGATGAAATCGAAGTATATGTTATGTGTAAGAAAATGGCTTTTGCACGAGCCAATTTTGACTTAAAACAACTAAGTTATGAGTCCGGGAAGGATCAAAGTGGAAAATAGAAAAAAATTTCAAAGGCTCAAAGGAGGCGTCACAGCGCCAACCCAAGCTATAATGGTCGCGTCGCAGGGCTAGTAATAGTAACTTTAGCTACTGGAGATCTAGTGGCGCCGCAGCACCAAGATCGGACCTTAGCATCTGTTAGTTGGCGTCGCAGCGTTAATACTGTATTGATGTCTGGCACCGCAGTTCCAATAGTGTATTGATGTCTGGCGCCGCAGCGCCGGTAGTAGGCATTTATTGGACAAGTTGATTTCTAATCCCTAATTGATTGTAAACCAATAGTGGAGCATGTATATACTGAATATACATGGTAAGACCAATCTTAAATCACTTATTTAGTGATGACTTTAGGAATTTAAGTATGGTTTAATAGTGATTAAACGAAGACACGAGATATACAGAAGTAAAATGTATTCAATCTTTTGTAATTAACCAATGATAATCGAGTCTCGGTTAGTAACGTAAGACGTTAACAAGCCGTAATGAAGGATAGTAAGTCGAATTGACATTTATTAATGAAATAAATTCACTTAAGACATAGGAGAGAAAGAAGTTGGTAAAAATAATGTGATTAGATTATTTGGTAGCTAATTACAGTGTGCTATATGAATATATCATGTAGATACTATAAAGACCAAGAATTATTGAATATTTTATTCGAAGATGCTTGAAGGCAAGTTTTCTAACGCTTGTCTAACCTTCGTGTTAGCCAAGTATCTGTGATTCATGTTATGAAATGCATGAGTTGTTTTACGAAAGGGTCGATGCCAGTTTTAACTCGGCTAGACTATTCTTAAGAGTTAGATTGATTTATTTAACAAGTCTTTCAATATAGAACTGTTAACGCTATCATATGCCATGTATTTGGTACAGATTCAAGGTAAGTTTGTATATGAGCAAACAAATGTACTTTCATCGATTATTCGATGGGCACGTGAGGTTGCCAAAACTTAAACGTAAACACGTTTAACGAATGAGTGTTGATCAATATAGAGTACTATAGGATGATCACCTAGAAGTGCTCGTAAGATATATCGGACTTATGAACTTAGTGTTGGGATGTCCTTTTTCATGCATGAAAACTAAAAGAGAAAGGTCACGGTCCTTCGACTAATTCAGAATTCCTAAGCTATTATATATACTTTGGAATTGTCTTTATGAAATGAGGAGTGCTAGTCAATGTTTCTTAGTACTTCGTAACTACTTGTTCAGTTATTGAAGATATTCATATAATTTTCGACGTGGTATTTGTATTATCTTTTGCTAGACTTACTGAGCTAGTTATTCTCACTTCTTGCTTGAACTATATGATTGTAGCTAAGGTCGAAAGAACTGATGATCCCAAAATAGGTATACATCACCTCTTCTGAGTCACCAAATACATGGTACAGAATACAAATACAATCTTAAATATACAACAAGAGAGCTGTGAGTTTTAATACAAATATTGTCTTCTAGACAATATCCACTCTCAGAATAAGTCCTCGTTACATTTATTGTCACACTATTTAACAGAATAGTGAGAACTACTAATGCTATCTTCTGGACTGTCAAACTGTTCCTCGACTAGTCCCAGCTATATTCTCATTTCCTGAAGAGAACAGTGAAGGAAAAGGTGAGCTCAACTAGCTCATTAAGAAATATTATGACTAAGATAATGCAAAATAAATTATCATTAGTCTTCAACAATGTTAAACTGATATAATACAATAGACATCATGTTTAACTGCAGCGGAATAAGTAATCCATTAAAAGAGTCAAGTAGAGAATACAATCTACTATCTTTTATGATTTAAAAAGTTTTTCATCACTTTTATCGCTGGGACTCAGCTTAATAAATAATCCACATTATCAATTCATCCTTGCACTATAAGCCAAAGATATTATTTAGTATCACGACCACGAATTATCCATGCACTACGGGCCAAAGTTAATTATGTTTTCATTAACGGTCCTGATCATGCCATAAAATAATTCATCTTTGCTCCCTTGGCCGAAGAGAATCCATAGCCATAATCATACCAAAAACTGTCCATCAATGCACTACGGGCCAATGAGGACTTTTTTCATATCATTTGTAACATTACGGTCATGATTATACCGAATAATCCCTGGTCATAATCATACCAAGTCCATCTATGCACTACATGCCACAGATGACTTTCAACAAAATATAAACATGAGGATGATGACAATGATATAAGAATTCAATCAAACAAGTTCAAGAATTAAATTATTCAGGAACTAATAACGTCCAAATTGTCAACATGATACTTCTTTGTAGAGTAAAATTCAAGAATGCTCAGAAGAATATTTCCATGAAAAGATACTGGATGAAGGGCAAATATCAAGGATATTCCACTAATTTCATGGAGTATAGAAGTCAAAACTTTAATCAACTGAGTATAATAAAGAATGGAATAACAAAAGAAATCACCATGCATGCGGTACTTCGCATAGACAGGTTATTCCAATAAAATAATAAATAACGGAATTAGGTCCGGCGTAAAACGCAAAGACAGGATATTCCAACAGAATAATAAAATGAATAATAAAACGGTCCCAAGTAAAACTAAACGCATGCATGTGATATTCCAAAAGAATAATAAAAGACGGAACCAGTCTAATATAAAACGCATGATAGGATATTCCAATAGAATAATAAAGAATGGAATAACAACAGAAATCACCAAGTATAGGGTAGATGCGTATACAAAGTTATTCCAACGTAATAATAAAGAATTGAATAATGAAGTTCTCTTCATGAATATGAAAAAAATAATACCCCTTACCTTATAAAGAAGAGTACTCCGACGGTAGGGCGGGGATATACTTGAAGAAACTTGCACTACGCTCAAAGCTTTCTTAAACGCTAAAGAAATACGTTCAAGATAGAAGAATAATTCTCTCTACAGTTTCTCTCTCTAAAGTTTCAGTGAATTCGTAAGAAATAATGAAGGAAAGAGCTTCTATTTATAGAAGAATGAACTGAATAGTAACCAATCCATGAACGGTCTTGATCGACTTACTTTAAACGGACGATCCAGATTGGTTTACAATAAAATATAATATATTCTATTTATAATCTAATAAAATGAATAACTTTTAAAAAGATTTTAATACGCAAACACTATGCAGGCACTATGCAAACACTATGCATAATAAAATATAATATAATCTAATTATTGTCTAATAAAATAGATAACTTTATAAAAGTATTCTGTTTTATATAAAAAGATATTTACTATTAGCCTAATAAAACGAATAACTTTATAAAAGTATTCTATTTTATATAAAAAGTTTTTCTGTTTTATTAAATTAATAATACTAATAAAACAAAACTTATATAATATATATATATATATATATATATATATAACAATCAACAATAATTGAATCAAATAACGTGAGATACTATGCAGCAACTACTGTAGTAATAATTGAAGAAAACTGAGTGACTTCTCAAACAAGCATCAATAATCAATACCGTGTGCTACTATGCAACCACGCGTATTACTGTACTTTTACTATCGAGTAGTTCAACAGTATTAACGGTAAAACTTCCGCCGTTATTTTCATAAAAATATTTTTGTTGTTTTCTCAATTCGACAATAATTCCGTTGTGGGGTCCACCAATGATTGTGCCGTTGTACGAATATTCTCTGTTAAAACGAATATTCCCCGACCAATCGAATATAATACAACAACTTGCATACTTTTCAAAATTTATAAATACTACCCACAACTATAACATTATCTCAAATTCACACCATAATATTAAAAAAAATATTTCGAGAAAATTAAATCTTTATTCGTAAAATTTGGGATTTTACAATCTCCCCTCCTTAGGAAATTTCACCCTCGAAATTTACATACGTACCTGGTATGTCGAACAGATGAGGACACTTCGTCTGATTCTAACTCTTGAGGTATAACCTTTGAGTGTTGAACATATTCCAGGATTTTAACAGGCACATCTTCATACGTTAAATTATTCGCTATCTCGTCCGGTTCTAAATCAATAATGTGGTTCGGGTCGTCCACATATTTACGTAACATCGATACGTGAAAAAAATGTTATGAACACGCGACATACTTGGCGGTAAAACGAGTCTATAAGCCACAATTCCTACTTGATCGAGGATTTCAAATGGGCCAATTAAATCGAGGGTTAAGATAACGCCTTCTTGAACCTTCTTCTTCACATTCATCAGCTCTGAGTATGTAGCTTGAGCGGCTTTAACTTTATCGATTAAAGTCGATTCTAATCGTATATTCTTTATCTTCACGTGGGTTCGTATATTCACACTCATAAACGTATACGATCTTCTACTCAATGCGTCAGCTACCACGTTCGTTTTTCCACAATGATATTGAATGGTACGATCGTAATCTTCAACAGCTCGAGCCAACTTCTTTGGCGCATGATACGTTCATTTTAAGTAAAGAAATATTTGAGGGTTTAAGGAATAGGTTTTTGTACTGGGGTCAATACAAAATTCGATTTCACGCTCTAGGGGTAGGCTAGGAAGTCTTCAAGAATACATTAGGAAATTTATTAACGATAGAAATATCATTCAAAACTGTGACCCTCATCCAAGACTTGGATAGTACGTCACATTGATACCTATCAACTTGCCATCTTCATTCACGATGTCTCCTACAGAAAGTCTGGCTTCGGTACATTCCACACAAGGAAGTCAACAACGAAAGGATCAGGCTCTTTACTTATGGCTTGATATGACAATGATTGACTTTAGTGGTTTGGTTACTTTGAATTCGAATAACAGGTTGGTTAGAAATATGAAAGCTAACAACCTTACTAAAAGCATGATTAGTAGTTAACCAATCGATTCCAAAAATCACATCAAAAGAAAGTATTTTCAAAGAGATAAGATCGATAGGTAACGTGAAAGTGTTGATTTGAACAAGATTTATAAATAGTGGAGGTAACGACGGTTTCTCCTAACTTAGTTTAAACAGATATATCAAAGTCTAACTTCTCCGGAGTTAACTTCAAACATTGAACACAACTAGGTGAAATAAAAGAGTGAGTAGAACCGGTATCTAACACGGTATAGACTTTGCAAGAGTTTATGACTAACATACCCGTGATAATTTTATTCAGGTTCCTCGTCACGAAAATAAAATGCTCTCTCATAAACTACCCGTTTTGTCTTGTCTGGGACATCCTTTGGCATCACTATCCCAGCTGGACTTGAATTCACCATACGACAAAATTGAGCTAGGTGACCTTCTCTTCAGCAATTAAAACACACTTTGGATTGCTGCGTACAGTTTGGACAGATATGTCCCTCCTGTCCGCATTTGAAACATACGACCAGTGGTCGTTCTTCTTCCTTGGAAATGGGTGTTGGTGCTGCTGTCTTTCCATCATTATTGAACCTTCTTTTCTTGAAATTTCCACTTCTATTATTTTGGTCATGATTACAACAAAAATGGTTACCATTTCTGGCATGTTGATTCCCTCCATGCTTATCATCACCGCTTTGAGGACTGTTATCACCGGTATTATCATTTTGCCGGCTGCCCTCTTTTAGTTGGGTTGACTCATTATTGAGCTCCAATAACTGAGCCCTATTAACAACATCTGAATACAAACACAGTTTATGAGAGATAAGATATTGACGTATCTCAGGTTTCAAACCTCTTAGAAACATTCGCGTCATTCTCTCCTCATTATCAACCAAATGAGACGCAAATCGGGATAACTCGGCAAACTTGGCTTCGTACTGCGACACGGTCATGTTGTTTTGCTCCAACTTGATAAACTCCACCTCCTTCATGTAACGAATACTTTCGGGAAAGTACTTGTTATTGAACAGCTCTTGGAACTTCTCTCAAGACATCTTGAGTCGTCGTCAGTTTGAATACGTTTTGATTCCCACCGTGTCTCCTCTTCACGCAACATAAGGTGGCGAATGGAACCTTTTGCTCCTTGGAGCATCCCAAGACATCAAATATCTTGGTGATCTGCTTTAACCACGACTCCGCCTTAAGTGGTTCTGGCTTTCCCAAAAACTCCGGTGGTCCTAGCTCCTTGAACTGCTTAGCGGTGACCAACCGTGGCTTAACATTGTTTCCACCTGCATTATGAACAGGAGTCTCTCTTGTTTGGTGTTACATGAATTCTAAAAAGCTCCTAAACATACCGTCGTTCATCATTTGATCAGTGTTGTTATATACAGGAGGATTATCTCCTTCCTATTGCACATTATCCTGATTATTGATCTGTGGAGACTCAACGGTCTCCTGCGGTCCATTGCTATTCTCAACATTTTCGGATGCCATTTTCAAATACTGCAACAAAACAAGGGTTAATTAACATATCACATATTATCCCTATACTCTTACCAACCAATTAAATACTAACTAAACATAGGTAGGTCATACTAGCGAAGGAATTCCCCGTCTCTCCCCTCCTAGTTCTTGTCTCACATCTCAGCCAGGGATCATATCCCAAAGCTTTGATACCAACTGTGACGCCCCCAAAATAGGTATACATCACCTATTCTGAGTCGCCAAATAAATGGTACAGAATACAAATACAATCTTAAATATACAACAAGAGAGCTGTGAGTTTTAATACAAATATTGTCTTCTAGATAATATCCACTCTCAGAATAAGTCCTCATTACACTTATTGTCACACTATTTAACAGAATAGTGAGAACTACTAATGCTATAATCTGGACTGTCAAACCGTTCCTCGACTCGCCCCAGCTATATTCTCATTTCCTGAAGAGAACATTGAATGAAAGGGTGAGCTCAACTAGCCCAGTAAGAAATATTATGACTAAGATAATGCAGAATAAATTATCATTAGTCTTCAACAATGTTAAACTGATATAATACAATAGACATCAAGTTTAATAGCAGGGGAACAAGCAATCCATTAAAAGAGTCAAGTAGAGAATAAAATCTACTATCTTTTATGATTTAAAAAGTTTTTCATCACTTTTATCGCTGGGACTCAGCTTAATAAATAATCCACATTATCAATTCATCCCTGCACTATAGGCCAAGGATATTATTTAGTATCACGACCACGAATTATCCATACACTAGGGCCAAAGATAATTGTGTTTTCATCAACGGTTCTGATCATGCTATAAAACAATTCATCTTTGCTCCCTTGGCCGAAGAGAATCCATAGCCATAATCATACCAAAAACTGTCCATCAATGCACTACAGGCCAATGAGGACTTTTTCCACATCATTTGTAACATTACGGTCATGATTATACCGAATAATCCCTGGTCATAATCATACCAAGTCCATCTATGCACTACATGCCACAGATGACTTTCAACAAAATATAAACATGAGGATGATGACAATGATATGAGAATTTAAAAAAACAAGTTCAAGAATTAAATTATTCAGGAACTAATAATGTCCAAATTGTCAACATGATACTTCTTTGTAGAGTAAAATTCAATAATGCTTAGAAGAATATTTTCATGAAAAGATACTGGATGAAGCGCAAATATCAAGGATATTCCACTAATTTCATGGAGTATAGAATTCAAAACTTTAATCAACTGAGTATAATAAAGAATGGAATAACAAAAGAAATCACCATGCGTACGTGGTACTTCAGATGCATAATAAAAAGTATTCCAACAAAATAATAAATAACGAAATCAATCGGTCCCATGCATAAAACGCATGATGACGGGATATTCCAATGAGAATAATAAAGATAACCAGTCCCGCCACCCGGTCCAATGAAAATAAAGATGTATGTGATATTCCAACGTAATAATAAAAATAAAAAACGGTCCCAAAAGTAAAAAGCGCATGAGCAGGATATTCCAACGAAATAATAAAGAATGGAATAACAATGTAAATCACAAAGTATAGGGTGAGATCACAGATATATAGTTATTCCAATAGAATAATAAAGAATGAAATAATAGAAGTTCTCTTCATGAATATGAAAAAATAATACCCTTACCTTATAAAGAAGAGTACTCACTCCGATGGTAGAGGCGGGATATACTTGAAAAAACTTGCACTACGCTCAAAAGCTTTCTTAAACGCTAAAGAAATATGCTCAAGATAGAAGAATAATTCTCTCTACAGTTTCTCTCTCTAGAGTTTCAGTGAATTCGTAAGAAATAATGAAGGAATGAGCTTCTATTTATAGAAGACTGAACTGAATAGTAACCAATCCATGAACGGTCCAGATCGACCTACTTTAAACAGACGGTCCAGATTGGTTTACAATAAAATATAATATATTCTATTTATAATCTAATAAAACGAATAACTTTTAAAAAGATTTTACTATAGAACACTATATGAAAACACTATGTATAATAAAATATAATATAATCTAATTATTATTGTCTAATAAAGCGAGATAACTTTAAAAAGTATTCTGCTTTATATAAAAAAGATATTTACTATTAGCCTAATAAAATAAATAACTTTATAAAAGTATTTTGTTTTATATAAAAAGTTTTTCTGTTTTATTACACTAATAATACTAATAAAACAAAACTTGTATATATAATATATATATATATATATATATATAACAATCAACAATATTTGAATCAAATAACGTGAGATACTATGCAAAGTGACTCATCAGAGCAATAATTGAACAAAACTGAGTGACTTCTCACATAAGCATCAATAATCAATACCGTATGCTACTATGCAACCACGCGCATTACTGTACTTTTACTACCGAGTAGTTCAACAGTATTAACGGTAAAAATTTCGCCGTTATTTTCATAAAAAAAAAATTGTCGTTTTCTTAATTCGACAATAATTCTGTTGTGGGGTCCACCAATGATTGTGCCAGTGTACGAATATTCCTTGTTAAAACGAATATTCCCTGACCAATCGAATATAATATAACAACTTGCATACTTTGCAAAATTTATAAATACTACCCACAACTATAACATTATCTCAAATTCACACCATAATATTAAAAAAATATTTCGAGAAAATTAAATCTTTATTCGTAAAATTTGGAATTTTACAAAAGCTAAGATGGATAAGTAGATTATCCCGTAATAGACTAGTATGTTTGTAAGAATCATAATATAATAAACAAAGAATGTAATGGTTTCAGAACCTGAGAAAGGAATGATTATTATTATTGTAATAAGAATGTAGTAATTATGTTCATTTTGATGTTGTTTCAATGGAATGAACGTATAGTGATGAGTACCGTGTAGTAGCATATCTGTGGGTTGAAAGTACCTGGATTTGGGGGCGTCACATTTCCAGTGTTCTGTTGGAGTTACAGCCAATAGTTTGTGTCGTCAGGCTTCCTGACGTTCATTGAAATGTACTTCGACGGCTACTATCATCGGACCACCTCCGATGATTTTTAGGGTTTAATTGCCAATGGTTAATGATGTCAGGACCATCTGACCTTCGTTAAAATGTGCTCCAACGGATGACATCATCAGACCACCTCTGATTCATCGTTGGGTTTACTTGTCAATGGCTGAATAATGTCAAGGTTGCTTGACCTTCATTGAAATGTACTTCAACGGCTAAAATCATCATACCATAACCGATTCTTCACTGGATTTACTTGCCAACAACTAAATAACATCAAGGTTGCTAGACCTTCGTTGAAATGTATTTCAACGGCTAAAATCATCAGACCATCACTGATGCTTCACTAGATTTACTTGCCAACGACTGAATAACGTCAGGGTTGCTTAACATTCATTTAAATGTACTTCAATGGCTAAAATCATCAGACCATCACCGATGCTTCACTGGATTTACTTGCCAACGGCTGGATAATGTCAAGGTTACTTGACCTTTGTTGAAATGTACTTTAATGGGTAAAATCATCAGACCATAACAGATGCTTTGTTGGATTTACTTGTCAACGACTGAATAAAGTCAAGGTTGCTTAACCTTCGTTGAAATGTACTTCAATGGCTAAAATCATCAGACCATCACTGATGCTTCGCTGGATTTACTTGCCAACAGCTAAATAACGTCAAGGTTGCATGACCTTCATTGAAATGTACTTCAATGGCTAACGTTGTATGAAGTCTCCGCTGGGGAGAGATTTTTGATGAATGGTATTGTGACGCCCCCAAAACAGGTATACATCACCCATCTTGAGTCACCAGATATCATGGTACATAATACAACTATAAACTTCTTTTATACAACTATCGTGTAAAATACGACAAAACATAGCTGAGAGTTTAAACAAGAATATTGTCTTCTAGACAATATCCACACTCAATGGAGTCCTCATTACAACTATTATCACACTATTTTATAAAAATAGTGACAGCTAAAACAACTATCTCGGACCATCACTCTATTCCCCGACTCGTCCCAGCTATGTTCTCATTTCCTAAAGATAACAATGAAAGCAAAAGGGTGAGCTCAACTAACCTAGTAAGAAATATTATGACTAAGATTATGCAGAATAAATTATCCTTAGCCTTCAACAGTATAACAACTGATAGAATACAATAGACAACAAGTTTTAGATCAACAACTGTAGTGGAACAACAATCCATTAGAAGAGTCAAGTAGAGCATAATGTCTACTATCTCCTCTAGATTAAAAGTCCATCCTTAATATTTCATTCTTGTAATACTTATCAACAGTTCTTTGTTATACACAAGACAAAAAGAACTCTCATTACCTGTCTTTACCTGAACCGCCAAAGATTATAGTTAAATCCACAATTCATATTTATAATCATGTTAATCAACAGTTTCTACTTGCCATAAAGGCTTAATAGAACGTTTAATCAATATCCTTGCCCTAAAGGCTAAAGATATTCAAATGTAATAACAATGATCATACCAATCAGTTGTTTACCTTTGCATTATGGGCCAAAGATATTCAACTATAAAACCAATGGTCATGATCATACCAATCAATTGTCTGTCAGTGCACTACGGCCAAAGACATTCAATTGTTAACTAATGGTCATGATCCTGCCAATCACATTATTGAATTATTTCTGCACTACGGCCATGGATATTCGTTAGTATCACCAGTGGTCATGATCATGTTATACACCTGTCCAACTTTGCACTACGGGCCAAAGCTTTCAATCAACAGTTCGTCTTTGCACGTAAGCCAAAGATATATAATTGTAAAATTAATAATCAACAGTTCATCTTTGCACGTAAGCCAAAGATATACAATCATAAAACCAACAATCAACAATCCATCTATGCACATAAGTCAAAGATGACTTTCATCACAATATAAGCATGAGGATGATTGTAAGTGTAACGACCCCAAAATAGGTCCATTCCATCCAACCCATTCTGAGTCGCCAAATATATGGTACGAAAAACAACTACAACTTTATTACAACAATTGTCGTGCAAAATACAACAACACATATGTTGTGAGTTTTGATACAAATATATACCAACTGTGACTCTTGACACCAACTTGGATAACACGTCACAATGGTACCTTACATAAAGGTATAGTCAAAAACTGTTTTAGAAATTAGAATCTTTGGGAAGTGCTCAAGGAAACCTTCGTACATGGGAGGCCATGCTTTTAGGTTATGGTAGATATCATATAGCCACAAATTATCCTTGGTTGACCAATAGACCCCAAAGAAAAACGAGAAGATTACTATCGTATTCTTCCCAATGGTGAGTCTTCTCTTGACATATCATTATCTCCACTGTCTCTAATTGGGTATTATAATCCAAACAAACACCAAGATTATATAGGTAGTGCTTGTAAATATACTCAGCAAGTGGATGAGCACAACCATGTCCTATGATAACACGAGTTTGTATGTCATTAGACATCTTGTATGATAGTGACAAAACACCCTTCCAAAGTTGGGTTCACCTCACCCTATTTAATTCACCAAAAATAACTATTAAATGATGTATAAAATCTGACACACTAAAGCCCTCAATAAAATTATTTTCATACTCTTTAGGGAGAACCTCAACAACTATAGACCACCGTTCTATTCCCTTGTTATCCCCGCTTCAACCCAAATTTACACTTTTATTACATGAAAGGAATTGTGAAACAAAAGGGTGAGCACAACTAGCCCGATAAAAAATATTATGACTAAAGATAAATAAATTATCAATAGTCTTCATCAATAATGAATCGAGATTTAGAACATATAGTAGATGATAAAACTTTTCAACCATAGTTGCGGTAGAATGAAGCGATCCATTAGAAGAGTCGAATAGACAATAAAGTCTATTATCTTCTCCATGTTAAAAGTCCACCAATAATGTTTTATCCTGTAACATCAATCAACAGTTCCTTTCCATAATTATATGAATAACTTCATAATCATAATTGTAATTCTAAATTCCTCTTCTCATCCAAGATGAAGATAATTTTCATCACTGTCTTTACACGAAACATCAAAGATCATGGTTATACCAAATCACGATTCTGCTCATAATCATACTAATAAATTCATATTTTTCACCACGGGCCAAAGATATTCATCAACAAAGATCTTTACTACAAAGCAAAGATATTCAACAACAGTCATCTTTGCATTACGAGCCAAAGATATTCATCAATAATTCATCTTTGCACTACTGAAAGCAAAGATATTCAACAACGGTCATCTTTGCATTACGAGCCAAAGATATTCATCAATAATTCATCTTTGCACTTTCAAAGGCTAAAGATATTCAACAACAGTCATCTTTTTGCATTACGAGCCAAAGATATTCATCAATAATTCATCTTTGCACTACTGAGGCTAAAGCAAAAGATATTCAACAAAGATATTCATCGTCATCTTTGCACACAACGAGCCAAAGATATTCATATATCAAAGAAATACATAATCATTTGGAAGTTATATAACAATAATTATAACCATGTTGATCAATTCACCTTTGCACTTAAGCTAAAAATATTCAATTGTAAATTCAATGGTCATGATCATACCGATCGACAATTCAACTTTAGCACTCTTGGCCAAAGAGAACCTATGGTCACGATCATACCAATAATCTACCCATCTTTACACTCAAGTCAAAGAGAAATATCATCATTAGGGTTATAAGAATGTTATATAAAAACAATATAATCAAAACATGGTTTTAATTTCAAGAGTAAGATTCATAAATCAACGATAATTTGGTCAGAAAAAGAAACCAATTTTATTGTGAATAGTACCCGTGAATAGTAACTCATGAATAGTAACTGAATAGTAATAATGAATAGTAACTCATGAATAGTAACTCGTGAATAGTACTCATGATTATTAACATAGTATATAATAATGTACATATCGTAAATAATGTCATATACATAAATAATGTCATATATATGAATAGTGTCGATATCGTGAATAATAGTAACCCGACTCAAAAGATAGAAATTCCATAAAAAATATCTTCACGCTTCATGAATAGTACTCGTGAATAGTAACTTCGTGAATAGTAACTCGTGAATAATAACTCATGAATAAGTAACTCATGAATAGTAACCCCAGAAAAAAAGTTCCAAATTTGATAAAAGTTTCAACCAATATTTCAAAGTAATGATATTGAAGAAATAATATCATTACGAAAAAAATAATATCCCTTACTATCCCTTACAATCCCTTACCTCAAAAAAGCGACACTTACGATGGGATATCGGATATAATATTTGAAGGAAACTTGCAGCGATGAATGATCAACTCACAAAGTATCTAAATACTTACAAAATACACTCGATAATCTAGAGAGAAAGAGAAAAACTTGTTTACGGTGTGATTTTCAATTCTAACTTAGCCCTCTATTTATAGGAAAATGTTAGCACCAAGAAGAAGACTTGACACTGCTTGACGATGGCTTTACCCACTACTTCCACCACCCACCAAAATCAGCCATCTTCCCCAACAACCAAGAGTGGGGCCCACTCAATTCTAGAATTTTCCACCAAAACCTAATTTCCGAATCGATTTACCTCTTAAAATTCATAACAAATCATACGTTCATTTTAACGGTTCAAAATTTGTGGACATATACTCAACTTATATATGTATAACATATCCAAAAATTACAACGATCAACGGTCGGATCAAAATTTATAACTCACGCAATATAGTTTGAAGAACAACGATTTTTCGGACTATTAGTCCTTGGACCAGATTTCATTCAAAATTTCACCACAAAATATCTACAAAGAATTTTTTGGGTGATTCAAATTTCTACAGATTAGCTTACTTCTAGGGCTTTCTTTTGATATATGGCTCATCTCTTAACTCATTATACACAAAGAGTTATGGATTTTCCAAAATCAAGTAATAAACTAATTTTTCGAAAATCCCATATTTTGTTCTCCATTTAAACAAATCTTGAAAAAACACCTCATCATTAATTCCTTCACTTATAAATACATAAATAAATCCATCATTTATATCCACATCAAATAAATATTTTCTTATCATATAAATCAATAACTAATTATTCACAAATAATATTACGAAATCACAATAATGAATGACCAAAGTAGTTCCCGGAAGAGGGGCTTTCAATAAGAATTTCTCCTTCTTGGCGCGAATTAGGTGACCAAACCTCTCCTTTGACAGAACTTTCTAGACATTGCCAATAGTGCTATCTAATAATATTATTCAAATAATATGAATTATTGATCTGATAACGAGAAATATTGTGCAGTGATAATTATTGAAACAACAATAATATAAAATATCAACGCAGCAATTATTGAATCAATAAAATAAAATATTGAACAGTAATTACTTTAACAATTATTGAGTAGTGCCTTCTTATGTAAGGATCAATAATTCAAAAATACTGTGTAAAATCGTGTGCTACTGTGCGAACACGCGTATTACTGTATTTTAACCACCGGGTATTCCAACAGTGTTAACGGTAACGATTACGCCGTTATTTATAAAAACTTAATTTTGTCGTTTTCTTCATCCGACAGTTATTCTGTTATGGGGCCCAAAAATGGTTTGCTTGCCAGTAAATACGAATATTCCCAAACGAAAAAAATATTCCACGACCAAACGAATATTTCCCAACAACAATGAATATTTTATAACCACTTGTGTATTTTGAAAAAAATTCATATATCACCCTTAACTTTAACTTTTATCAATTTAACCATTTCTTGAATAGTAATTATAAGAAAAAATGAATACTTTTATTTCATAAAATTCGGGTCTTACAATCTCCCTCCTTATGAAATTTAGTCCCAAAATTTACGTGCACATATTTCAAAGAGTTGAGAATACCTTGTTTTCATTTCGATTCTATCTCCCCTGTCATCATGATTTCTCCATTGCTCATCTCTCTCAGTATTTGGATATCATTCTAGAATACTGACTTCAAAACAAGGGTTAATTTAACAAATTAACATATCTCCTAATATCCCGATATTATGACTCTCCCTCCTGACCAACAAATAAGCTTAGGTAGGACACACTTTAGCGAAAGATTTACTCATCTCTCCCTCCTAGTTCTAATCCCGATCTCCGCCAGAGATCATATCCTAAGCTACGATACCAAATGTAACTCTGGACACCAACTTGTGTCAACACCTCACATTGATACTATCGGTTTTACCCATTGCATGAGCAGGCGTCCCCTACGGAGAGTCCGGCCGGTGCATCCCCATCAGAAAGTCACCAAATGAGAGGCTCGGGGCTCTTTACTTATAGCTCGATACCAAATGTAACGACCCCAAAAAGGTCCATTCCATCCAACCCATTCTCGAGTCGCCAAATATATGTGCGAAAAAAACTACAACTTTATTACAACAATTGTCGTGCAAAATACAACAACACATATATTTGTGAGTTTTGATACAAATATATACCAACTGTGACTCTTGACACCAACTTGGATAACACGTCACAATGGTACCTTACATAAAGGTATAGTCAAAAAGCTGTTTTAGAAATTAGAATCTTTGGGAAGTGCTCAAGAAACCTTCGTATACATGGGAGGCCATGCTTTTAGGTTATGGTAGATATCATATGGCCACGCGAAATTATCCTTGGTTGACCCAATAGACCCCAAAGAAAAACGAGAAGATTACTATCGTATTCTTCCCAATGGTGAGTCTTCTCTTGACATATCATTATCTCCACTGCCTCTCTAATTGGGTATTATACTCCAAACAAACACCAAGATTATATAGGTAGTGTGCTTGTAAATATACTCGGCAGAGTGGATGAGCACAACCATGTCCTATGATAACACGAGTTTGTATGTCATTAGACATCTTGTATGATAGTGACAAAACACCCTTCCAAAGTTGGGTTCACCTCACCCTATTTAATTCACCAAAAATAACTATTAAATGATGTATAAAATACAACACACTAAAGCCCTCAATAAAATTATTTTCATACTCTTTAGGGAGAACCTCAACAACTATAGACCACCGATTCTATTCCCTTGTTATCCCCTTCGACCCAAATACACTTTTATTACACGAAAGGAATTGTGAAACAAAAGGGTGAGCACAACTAGCCCAGTAAGAAATATTATGACTAAAGATAAATAAATTATCAATAGTCTTCATCAGTAATGAATCAGAGATTTAGAACATATGGTAGATGATAAAACTTTTCAACCATAGTTGCGGTGAACGAAGCGAATCCATTAGAAGAGTCGAATAGACAATAAAGTCTATTATCTTCTCCATGTTAAAAGTCCACCAACAATGTTTTATCCTGTAACATCAATCAACAGCCTTTCCACAATTATATGAATAACTTCATAATCATAATTGTAATTCTAAATTCCTCTTCTCATCCAAGACGAAGATAATTTTCATCACTTGTCTTTACACAAACATCAAAGATCATGGTTATACCAAATCACGTTCTGTTCATAATCATATACTAATAAATTCATCTTTGCACCACGGGCCAAAGATATTCATCAACAAGATTCTACAAAGCTAAAGATATTCAACAATGGTCATCTTTGCATTACGAGCCAAAGATATTCATCATCATAATTCATCTTTGCACTACTGTGCAAAAGATATTCAACAACAGTCATCTTTGCATTACGAGCCAAAGATATTCATCAATAATTCATCTTTGCACTTCAAAATTAAAGATATTCAACAACAGTCATCTTTGCATTACGAGCCAAAGATATTCATCAATAATTCATCTTTTGCACTACTGAGCTAAAGATATTCAACAACGGTCATCTTTGCACAACGAGCCAAAGATATTCATATATCAAAGAAATACATAATCATTTCGGAAGTTATATAACAATAATTATAACCATGTTGATCAATTCACCTTTGCACTTAAGCTAAAAATATTCAATTGTAAATTCAATGGTCAAATGATCATGCCGATCAACAATTCAACTTTAGCACTCTTGGCCAAAGAGAACCTATGGTCACGATCATACCAATAATCTACCCATCTTTACACTCAAGTCGAAGAAAATATCATCATTAGGGTTATAAGAATGTTATATAAAAACAATATAATCAAAACATGGTTTTAATTTCAAGAGTAAGATTCATAAATCAACGATAATTTGGTTAGAAAAAGAAACCAATTTTATTGTGAATAGTACCCGTGAATAGTAACTTCGTGAATAGTAACTCGTGAATAGTAACTCATGAATAGAATAACTTCATGAATAGTAACTCGTGAATAGTAACTCGTGAATAATTATTACATAATATATAGTATCGTATAAATAAAATAATGTCATATACATAAATAGTATATATATATGAATAATTATATATATGAATAAATAGTCGTATCGTGAATAGTAACCCCTTCTCAAAAGATAGAAATTCCATAAAAAAATATCTTCACGCTTCATGAATAGTACTAAGTGAATAGTAACTCGTGAATAGTAACTCATGAATAGTAACCCCGACATGAAAAAGTTCCAAATTTGATAAAAAGTTCCAACCAATATTTCAGCATAATGATATTGAAGAAATAATATCATTACGAAAAAAATAATATCCCTTACTATCCCTTACAATCCCTTACCTCAAAAGAGCGAAGACTTACGATAGGGATATCGGATATAATGACTTGAAAGGAAACTTACACTGATGAATATCAACTCACAAAGTATCTAAATACTTACAAAATACACTCGATAATCTAGAGAGAAAGAAAAACTGTTTACGGTGTGATTTTCAATTCTAACTTAGCCCTCTATTTATAGGAAAATGTTAGCACGCCGAAGAAGACTTGACCTGCTACCTGATGGCTTTACCTGCTACTATTCCACCCACCAAAAATCAGCCATCTTCCCCAACAACCAAGAGTGGGGCCCACTCAATTCTAGAATTTTCCACCAAAACCTAATTTAAGAATCGATTACCTCTTAAAATTCATAACAAATCATACGTTCATTTTAACGGTTCAAAATTTGTGGACATATACTCAACTTATATATATAACATATCCAAAAATTACAACGATCCAACAATCGGATCAAAATTTATAACTCACATAATATAGTGAAGAACAACGATTTTTCGGACTATTAGTCCTTGGGATCGATTTCATTCAAAATTTCACCACGAAATATCTACAAAAGAATTTTTGGGTGATTCAAATTTCTATAGTTAGCTTACTTCTAGGGCTTTCTTTTGATATATGGCTCATCTCTTAACTCATTATACACAAAAGAGTTATGGATTTTACAAAATCAAGTAATAAACTAATTTTTCGAAAATCCCATATTTTGTTCTCCATTTCAACAAATACTGAAAAAAACACCTCATCATTAATTCCTTCACTTATAAATACATAAATAAATCCATCATTTATTTCCACATCAAATAAATATTTTCTTATCATATAAATCAATAACTAATTATTCACAAATAATATTACGAAATCACAATAATGACAACCAGCGGTTCGAGAAAGAGGGGCTTTCAATAAGAATTTCTCCTTCTTGGCGGCGAATTAGGTGACCAAACCTCTCCTTAGATGAACTTTCTAGACATTGCCAATAGTGCTATCTAATAATATTATTCAAATAATATGAATTATTGATCGATAATGAAAATATTGTGCGGTGATAATTATTGAAACAACAATAATATAAAATATCAACGCAGACAATTATTGAATCAATAAAATAAAATATTGAGCGATAATTACTTTAACAATTATTGAGTAGTGCCTTCTTATATAAGGATCAATAATTCAAAAATATTTATGTAAAATCGTGTCTTCTTTGTCAGAACACGCGCGTATTCTTGTATTTTAACCATCGGGTATTCCAACGATGTTAATTGATAATGATTACGCCGTTATTTATAAAACTTAATTTTGTCATTTTCTTCATCCGATTATTACATTATGGGGCCCAAAAATGGTCATGGCTTGTCGTAAATACAAATATTCCTCGACGGAAAGAATATTCCACGACCAAGCGAATATTCCACAAACAATGATGAATGAATATTTTATAACCACTTGTGTATTTTGAAAAAAATTCATATATCACCCTTAACTTTAACTTTTATCAATTTAACCATTTCTTGAATAGTAATTATAAGAAAAATTGAATACTTTTATTTCATAAAATTCGGGGTCTTACAAAGAAGACCCCAACTTTTATAAATAAAGATGAATTTTCTATAAATATTATTTTTGTATATTATGGAATAAATTTGATATAATGTTATAGTTGTGGGTAATATTTATAAATTTTGCAAAGTAAGCAAGTTGTTATAAAATATTCGTTTAATCGAGGAATATTCTTTTGTCGAGGAATATTCGTATAACGACTTCAATCATTAATGGACCCCATAACGGAAGTATTGTCGTAGTTAGAAAAACGACAAAATTATCTTTCTATAAAAATAACGGCGGAGAGGTGTTACTGTTAAAGCCGTTGAACTACCCGATAGTAAAAAGTACTGAATACGCCGTAGTTAGATAAGTAGCACACGATATTGATTATTGATGCTTACGTGAGAAGTCACTTTCAACTATGCTCAATTATTGCTACGATAATTGCTTGCATCATATCTCTTATATTATTGATTCAATTATTGTCACAATATCATCTCATATAATATGTTATAGTATGAAATCAATAATTGAGACGACAAGTTATAAATGATTAATAATTATTGAAAGATTAAATATGTGTTGATTAAAAATAAAATGATTTGTGGTAATATTTATTCAATCCTTGATGTATATAAAGAGTCTCATTATGAGACGCGTTTGTGGTAAGTTTGATTATTTTATGGGGGCCCATATGTCATCATCTAAGAGTCTCTTCACATAGTAATTAATTACCTTCGTCGATAGTAATTACCTTTGTGAATAGTAATTACCTTCGTCGATAGTAATTACCTTTACCAGCGTCGAACCACTTGTCGTTTCACATTACAGATCATCGAACCACTTGTCGTTTCACATTCAAAGTGCCGAACCACTTGTCTTTTCACATTACAAAAGGCCAAACCACTTTTCTTTTCACATCACCAGGTTATCAAGCCACTTGCCTTTTTACATGGCGGTGCTAAGCTAGAAATCTTCTATAAATAGAGGCCTAGTGCTTCATTATTTTCACGAATTCATTCAAGCTATAGAGAGAGAAAGTATAGAGAGAATAAGAGAAAGAAGAAGAGTATTTTGTTACTACACTACTTGCGATATTCAATCTCCTACCAAAAGTAAGGGGTGTTATTCTTTCTTATTCATGAAGAGAACTGTTGTTATTCCATTGCTTATTATTACATTGGAATAACTTTTGATATCTGCATTTACCCTATACTAGGGTGATATTCTTCTATTATTACATTGGAACATCCTGTCTCATGTGTTTTACAATCTTTTACACCTGGTTCCGCTTTTATAATTATTCTGCATTGAACATCCACATGCATGTGTTTTACGGGACTGGTTCCATTCTTTATTATTCATTGAATATCCTCATCTGTATGCGTTTACGCTGGACACAGGTTCCGTTATTTATTATTACATTGGAATAACTCGCTGTGCATGATCTATCGCATGCATGGTGATTTCTTTTGTTATTCCATTCTTTATTATACCCAGTTAAGTTAAAACTTTGACTTATACTCCATGAAATTAGTGGAATATCCTTGATATTTGCGCTTCATCCAAAGATATCCTTTCATGGAAATATTCTTCTCGATATTCTTGAATTTTACTCTACAAAGCGATGATCATGTTGATATTTGGATGTTATTGGTTCCTAGATAAATTAATTCTTGAACTTGTTTTATTGAATATCATTGTCATCATCCTCCTGTTTATATTATGTTGAAAGTCATCTGTGGCACATGTAGTTCATAGATGGACTTGGTATGATTATGACCGAGAGACTATTCGGTTGTAATCATGGCCGTAATGTTACAAATGATGTGGTAAAATCCTCGATTGGCCGTAGTGCATTGATGGATGATTGTTGGCATGATCATGACCATTAATGAATACACAAATATTCTTGGCCCGTAGTGCATGAATAATTGTGGTCGTGATACTAAAGAATATCCTTGGCCAGAGTAGTGTAGGGGTGATTCGATGATGTGGAATATTTATTAAAGTCGAGTCTCGGCTATAACGATGATGAAAACCTTTTAAATCATAAAAGATAGTAGATTTTATTTTCTACTTGACTCTTTTAATGGATTCTTTGGTTCATTTGTAGTTAAACTTGATGTTCATTATATTTTATCGGTTTAACATCATTGTAGGCTAATGATAATTTATTCTCGCATTATCTTAGTCATAATATTTCTTCTTGAGCTAGTTGAGCTCACCTTTCTTTCACTTTTTCTCTTGAGAAATGAGAATATAGGCCGGGACGAGTCGGGGAACGGAGTAATGGTCCGAGGATAACATTAGTAGTCCTCACTATTACGTGAAATAGTGTGATAATAATTGTAATGAGGACTCCTTTTGAGTTTGTATGATCTCTAGTAGATAATATTTGTATTCAAACTCACGCTTTATGTCGTATTGTATTGTACAGCAGTTATATTAGTAAGTTGTATTTAAATTACATACCATGTATCCGACTACCCAAGATGGGTGATGTATACCTAAATTTGGGGCGTCCACGGTTGGTATCGAGCTTAGGGATATGATCCTGGCTAAGATGTGAGAATAGTACTAGGAGGGAGAGACAGGGAATACCTTTTGCTAGTATGACCTACCTAAGTTTATGTGCTATTTTTTGCTGGTCGTTAGAATATAGGGATAATATGTTACATGTCAATTAACCTTTTGTTTTGTGGCGATGTCTAAAAATGACATCCGAGAATGTTGAGAATAGCAATAGAGCACAGAGCGATCGTTGATTCACCACATATCAATAATCGGGATAATGTGCATCGAAGGCGACAATCCTCATGCAAACAACAACACCGACCAAATGATGAATGATCAAATGTTCATAGGCTTTATGCAATTCATGCAACAACAAAGTAGAGGCGACTCATCCCAAAACGTAGGTGGAAACACGGAAAACTCTCTCTCATCATCGCTAAACAGTTCAAGGAGCTGGGACCACCGGAGTTTTAGGGAGAGCCAAACCACTTCGCGGAAGCATGGATAAAGCAGATTACAAGATATTTGATGTCTTGAGATGCTCCAAGGAGCAAAAGGTTCCTTTCTTGCCTTTTTATGTTGCGCGGGCGAGAGGCATTCTTGGTGGGAATCGGTAAAATGTACTCAACTTCTTTGTCTCAAGATATCTTAGGAGAAGTTCCAGGAGCTGTTCAACGATAAATACTTTCCTGAAAGTATTCACCACATGAAGGAGGTGGAGTTTATCAAGTTGGAACAAAACAATATGAACGTGTCGCAATACGAGATAAAATTTGCGGAGTTATCACGGTTTGCGTCCCACTTGGTGGATAATGAAGAGAGAATGGCGCGAATGTTTTTAAGAGGTTTGAAGCGGGAGATACGTCAACATCTTATTTCTCATAAACCGTGTTTGTATTCGAGATGTTGTAAATAGGGCTCGATTAGTGGAGCGCGATAACGAGTCAAAGACAACTAAAAAGAGAGCGGTGCAAGAAAATTATAATACCGGTGAGTAGTCATCGAGCGGTGACAACAAGCGTGGAGGAATCAACAGGCGGATATGGTAACCACTTGATGGTAATCAGGGTCAAAACAATAAGAATGGACATTTCAAGAAAAGGAGATTCAACAATGATGGAAAGACGTCAGCACCAGCACCCGTTGTTAAGGAAGGAGAAAGACCACCTATCATATGCTTCAAATGCGGAGGAGAAGGACACATCAGTCCAAACTGCGCCATGCCGTCCAAAGCATGTTATAATTATGGAAGAGAAGGTCACTTAGCTCAATTTTGTCATTTACCGAAGACAAATTCAGCTAGGATGGATGCACCACAGGCCGTCCCAGAAAAGTCAAAACCGGTAGTGCAAGGGAGAGCATTTGTTGTGACCTCCCAGAGAGCAAGGAATCCGAATGAGGTCATCACGGGTATGCTTATCATAAAATCTAATGAAGTCTATACTTTATTTGATACCGGTTCTACCCATTCTTTTATTTCTCCTATTTGCGCTCATCGATTAAATTTGACTTCGGAGAAATTAGACTTTGACTTATCTGTAGAAACTCCGTTGGGAGAAACCTTCATTACATCCACTTTGTTTATAAGTCTTGTTTGGTTCAAATCGGTACCCTCACATTACACCATCGATCTTATTTCATTAAAATACTTGCATTTGGCGTGATTCTAGGGGATTGATTGGTTAACTACTTATCATGCAAAAATTGATTGTTTTAAATAAGGTTGTTAACTTTCATATTCCTAACCAACCTATTATCACGAATTCAAGCGACCAAACCATTAAAATCAATCACGGTCATCTCAAGCCATAAAGCTATTCGTTTATTGAAAAGCGGATGTCAAGCTTTCTTAGCTCATATCACGATTTAAACAAAAATACGCCGGTTTTGAACGATATTTCTATTGTTAATAAATTTCTGACGTATTCCCAAGAACTTCTTCTGCCTACCCCGGGCGGTTAATTGAATTTTGTATCGACCTTGAACCCGTTAGACAAAACCTATTTCTAAAGCCCCATATCGAATGGCTCTATTGAACTTCGAGTTAAAGACCCAACTGCGAGAATTGTTAGACATTGGCTTTATTCATCCTAGTACTTCTCCTTGGGGTGCTCTGTTCTATTCGTGAAGAAGAAAGATGGGAGTATGCGATTTTGTATTGATTATCGGGAGTTGAATCATGTCACCATCAAAATAGGTATCCATTGCCACGTATTGATGACTGTTTGACCACCAGCAAGGAGCCAAATTCTTTTCAAAGATTGATCTTCATTCCAGATATCACTAATTGAAGATTAGAACCGCTGACATTCCAAAGACGGCTTTCAGAACTCGGTATGAGCATTATGAATTCCTAGTCATGTCCTTTAGATTGACTAATGCTCCTGCTGCCTTCATGGATATGATGAACCGAGTATTCAAGGAATATTTGGATCACTTTGTGGTCGTCTTTATTGATGACATCCTTATTTATTCCAAAAGCCGTGAAGATCATGAGCAACACTTGAGGCTGACACTCCAAAAGCTTCGTGAATATAAGCTTTATGCCAAGTTGAAGAAATGCGAGTTCTGGCTTGAAGAAGTAGCATTCCTTGGGCACGTGGTATCAAGTCATGGAATATCTGTTGACCAAAGAAAGATTGAAGCTATTCAAAGTCGGAACAACCTAAATCGATGATCGAAGTCGTAGCTTTCTCGGTTTAGTGGTTATAATCGGAGATTCGTGGAAGGATTTTCTCAAATCGCTACTCCATTGACTCACCGACTCGGAAAGATACAAAGTTCGGTTGGAGCGAAGAATGTGAGAAGAGTTTTCAAGAACTCAAGAGGAGACTTATTTCAAAGACTGTTACGACAATACCATCCGGCTCGGAGGATTTGTCATCTACAATGATGATTTGGGCAAAGGGTTGGGATGTGTTCTCATGCAACATGGAAAAGTTATAGCCTATGCCTCGACAACTCAAAGAATATGAGAGGAATTATCCTACTCATGATCTAGAGTTCGCAGACTCTTGTCTTTACTTAAAAATTTGGAGGCATTACTTGTATGGGGAGAAAGTGGAGATCTTTACTGGATCATAAAAGCCTCAAATATTTCTTCACTCAAAAGGAACTCAACATGCGACAACGACGTTGGCTTGAATCGTTGAAAGATTATGATCATACCATCCAATACCATCCTGGAAAAGTGAACGTGGTAGGTAGACGCGTTGAGTAGAAGATCATATGCAAGTATGAGTGCGATATTGTCAACGCAGAAGGCCCATTTTGTGTGACTTGCAAAGGATGGAGATAGAGTTAAAGACTCCGTGGACGCATGTGATGATAGCGAGTATCTGAGTAGAACCGACTTTAATCGATAAAGTTAAAGTCGCTGCAAGCTACGGACACGGAGCTGATGCGTATGAGGAAGAAAGTGCAAGAAGGTGCTATGCCAAAAGCAAGAATCGATGAAGAAGGAATACTTTAAGTCAACTCCAGACTTTGTGTTCCTAACGACCCTGATTTAAAGTATAATATCATGATGGAGGTGCACAACACACCATTTGTAATCCATCCTGGGAGTACCAAAATGTATCATGATATTCGTCATACATTTTGGTGGAGCAATATGAAGAGAGAGATAGCGTTGTTTATCTCAAGGTGTCTAACTTATCAACGAGTTAAAGCGGAGCATCAAGTACCAAAAGGTCCATTGCAACCACTTGAAATTCTAGAATGGAAGTGGGAGCACATTACCATAGATTTCGTTACCGGTCTTCCTAAGGTTTCTCAAGGCATAGATGCGATTTGGGTCATTGTTAATAGATTGACCAAGTCTGCTCATTTCTTACCGATACGAGAAACTTATACACTTGAACGTCTTGCCCGTATGTACATAAACGAGATTGTAAGACTGCATGGTATGCCTGTATCCATAGTTTCTAATCGAGACCCAAGATTCACTTCACGATTTTGGGTTAGTTTGTAAAAAGTTATGGGCACAGACTTACGATTTAGCTCGGTATATCATCCTCGAGACTTTACGGACGATCGGAGGGACTATTCAAACTCTTGAAGATCTATTAAGACTACGTGTCCTTGATTTCAAGGAAGTTGGGACAAGTTCTTACCATTGGTGGAGTTTTCCTACAACAACAGCTTATCAAGCAAGTATTGGCATGGCTCCATTCAGCGTTGTATGGAAGAAAGTGTTGTTCTCCAAAGATCTTTGGGATGAGGTGGGTGAAGCAACGTTGTTGGGACCGAGAGTTGAATGCGTATGACTACGGAAAAGATTCAAACGATCCGACAACGTATAAAACCTCACAAAATTGACAAAAGAGTTATCTTTGATCTTCATCGAAAGGGCGTGGAATTCGATATAGGAGATCATGTGTTGTTAAGAGTTGCTCCATGGAAAGGAGTTACAAGATTTGGAAAGAGAGGAAAACTCAATCCTCGATTCATCTGGTCCATTTTAATCCTCGATCGAGTAGGAATCGTGGCCTATAGACTCGCTTTCCGCCAAGTATGTCTCGTGTTCATAACGTTTTCACATATCCATGTTACGTAAATATGTGAAAGACCCGAACCAAATTATTGAGTTAGAACCGACGAAATAGCGGAAGATTTGGCGTATGAAGAGGTTCCCTGTTCAAATCTTGGATAAGAAGGAATATATTCTACGCTCAGGTTATACCTCAAGTCAAAGTTTTGTGGAGGAACCACGATGTTGAGGAAATGACTTGGGAGTTAGAATCAAATGAAATAAAGGTATCCTTACCTCTTCGATACATACAGTAACCGCACCCTAATTTCGAGGGCGAAATTTCATAAGAAGGGAGGTTGTAAGACCCCAACTTTTATAAATAAAGATGAATTTTCTATAAATATTATTTTGAATATTATGGAATAAATTTGATATAATGTTATAGTTGTGGGTAATATTTATAAATTTTGCAAAGTAAGCATGTTGTTATAAAATATTACGTTTGGTGGGGAATATTCTTTTGTCGGGGGAATATTAAATGCGACGGCTCAATCATTAGTGGACCCCACAACGAAAGTATTGTCATAGTTAGAAAACGACAAAATTATCTTTCTATAAAAATAACGGCAGAGGTGTTACCGTTAAAACTGTTGAACTACCCAGTAATAAAAGTACAGAAATACGCGTAGTTGTATAGTACCACACGATATTGATTATTGATGCTTACGTGAGAAGTCACTCAGCTATGCTCAATTATTGATACAGTAATTGCTGCATCATATCTCTTATATTATTGATTCAATTATTGTCACAGTATCATCTGTATAATATGTTATAGTATGAAATCAATAATTGAGACGACAAGTTATAAATGATTAATAATTATTGAAAGATTAAATATGTGTTGATTAAAAATAAAATGATTTGTGGTAATATTTATTCAATCCTTGATGTATATAAAGAGTCTGTTATGAGATGTTTGTGGTAAGTTTGATTATTTTATGGGGGCCCCATATGTCATCATCTAAGAGTCTCTTCGTCGAATAGTAATTACCTTCGTCAATAGTAATTACCTTTGTGAATAGTAATTACCTTCGTCGATAGAATTACCTTTACCAAAGCGCCGAACCACTTGTCGTTTCACATTATAGGCGTCGAACCACTTGTCATTTCACATTACACAGCGTCCGAACCACTTGTCGTTTCACATTACAAAGGCCAAACCACTTTTCTTTTCACATCACTACCGTCAAGCCACTTGCCTTTTCACATGGCGGTGTGCTAAGCTAGAAATCTTCTATAAATAGAGGCCTAGTGCTTCATTATTTTCACGAATTCATTCAAGCTATAGAGAGAGAAAGTATAGAGAATAAGAGAGAAAGAAGAAGAGTTTTTTGTTACTACACTCTGCAGATTCAATCTCCTACCAAAAGTAAGGGGTGTTATTCTTTCTTATTCATGAAGAGAACTGTTGTTATTCCATTGCTTATTATTACATTGGAATAACTTTTGATACGCTGGTTTACCTATACTAGGTGACATTCTCCTATTATTACATTGGAACATCCTGTCGTGTGTTTTACAATTTGACTGGTTCCGCCTTTATTATTATTCTATTGGAACATCCTGTGCATGAGTTTTACATCGACTTCGATTCTGCATCTTTATAATTATTACATTGGAACATCATGTCTACGTGTTTTTCTGTGGGACCGGTTCCATTCTTTATTATTCATTTGGAATATCCTCATCAGATGTTTTACGCCGACCGGTTCCGTTATTTATTATTCTGTTGGAATAACTCACTTGCACATGCGGTCTATCGCATGCATGGTGATTTCTTTTGTTATTCCATTCTTTATTATACCCAGTTGGTTAAAACTTTGACTTCTATACTCCATGAAATTAGTGGAATATCCTTGATATTTGCGCTTCATCCAAAGTATCCTTTCATGGAAATATTCTTCTCAGTATTCTTAAATTTTACTCTACAAAGCAGTATCATGTTGACAGTTTGGATGTTATTGGTTCCTAGATAAATTAATTCTTGAACTTGTTTTATTGAATATCATTGTCATCATCCTCATGTTTATATTATGTTGAAAGTCATCTGTGGCATGTAGTGCATAGATGGACTTGGTATGATTATGACCAGAGACTATTCGGTGTAATCATGACCGTAATGTTACAAATGATGTGGTAAAAATCTCAGTGGCCCGTAGTGCATTGATGGACAGTTGTTGGCATGATCATGACCATTAATGAATACACAAATATTCTTGGCCCGTAGTGCATGAATAATTGTGGTCGTGATACTAAAGAATATCCTTGGCCGTAGTGCAGGGGTGATTCGATGATGGAATATTTATTAAAGTTTGAGTCTCGGCTATAATGATTATGAAAAACCATTTAAATCATAAAAGATAGTAGATTTTATTTTCTACTTGACTCTTTTAATGGATTCTTTGGTTCCACCGTAGTTAAACTTGATGTTCAAGATATTTTATCGGTTTAACATCTTTGTTGTAGGCTAATGATAATTTATTCGCATTATCTTAGTCATAATATTTCTTCTTGAGCTAGTTGAGCTCACCTTTCTTTCACTTTTTCTCTTGAAATGAGAATATAGCCGGGACGAGTCCTGGGGAGCGGAGTAATGGTCCGGAGGATAGCATTAGTAGTCCTCACTATTACGTGAAATAGTGTGATAATAATTGTAATGAGGACTCCTTTTGAGTTTGTATGATCTCTAGTAGACAATATTTGTATTCAAACTCACAGTTTATGTCGTATTGTACACGACAGTTATATTAGTAAGTTGTATTTAAATTATGTACCATGTATCTGACTACCCAAGATGGGTGATGTATACCTAATTTTAGGGGCGTCACAATGATGACAATGATATAAGAATTAATCAAACGCAATTAAGGATAAATATTAAAGACTTTAAATTTATCAAGAATTTAAAAATATTCAAATTGTCAACATGATACTGCTTTTTAGAGTAAAATTCAAGAATAATATTCATGTACTAAAAATAATTTGGACAGAAAAGAAATATATTTTTTGGGTAAATAGTACCCCGTGAATAGTACTCTATGAATAGTACTTCGGGCATAGTACCCCGGCATGAAAAGTGTCCTGAATACCAGAGTGAATAATACTAGAGTGAATAGTAATTAGGTGAATAGTAACCTATGAATAATAACTCGTGAATAGTACTCTGACAAAAAAAGTGTCCCGAATACCCGAGTGAATAATACTAGAGTGAATAGTAACTGGGTAAATAGTAACTCATGAATAGTTCTCTGGCACGAAAAGTGCCCCGAATACCCGAGTGAATAATACTAGAGTGAATAGTAACCGGGTGAATAGTAACCCGTGAATAGTACTCTGACACGAAAAGTACCCCAAATACCCGAATGAATAATACTAGAGTGAATAGTAACCTCGACACAAAAAGGTAGAAATTCCACAATAAAATTCATACCAATATTCCGGCATAATGATATTAATAGAAATAATATCATTTACGAAAAAATAACATCCCTTGAACGGAAATAATATTCCAACGAATATTTAACGAAGATAATATTCTTACGAATATTGAACGAAAATAATATTCTTTATGAAAATAATATTCATACAAATACAAAAAATAATATCTCTTCAGAATATGAAATAAATAATACCCCTTACCACAATAATAATATCCCTTATGAATATTGAACGAAAATAATATTCTTTACGAATATTAAACGAAAATAATATTCCTTAAGAATATTAAATGAAAACAATGAATATTGAACGATAAAAATATTCATATGAATATGAAAAATAATTTCTCTTCAGAATATGAAAAACATAATAACCCTTACCTCAGAAGAAAACTTGATACTGGAGTAGTGAAGTAGCAGACTGCTCTTCTTCTTTCTCTCTATAGCTTCTCTCTCTATAGCTTCTCTCTCTATAATTATTCTTGTGAGTCTTAGTGAATTGGTGAGAAATGAAGGAAGAATGAGCTTCTATTTATAAGAAAATATAGTTTTGATAATTGCACATTTTGGGGCTCGAAATATTACAGTATAATACCTTCACATTTTCCTTCATTTTTAATTTAGTCATGCAATTATTATCCATCTTGCACCACCTCCCCTAATAGTATATCATGTGAATCAATAGTAAAATCATGTGAATTAATAGTTCTATATATGTGAAAATATAAATTACAGTATAGTACCTTCATATAGCTCCATTTTTAACTTAGTCATGCAAGTATTATCAATCTTGCACCACCTCCCCTAATAGTAAATGAATGTGAATCAATAGTACACACATGTGAACAAATAGTTATAATCATGTGAGTTAATAGCAATTAATTGCTCATTTATCCAATTAATTACCCGATTGGTCAATATAACGTCCAGACATCAATTATTATCGACATAGATGTCGATTTCCACTAACACTAATAATCCCAACACAATGGAACTATCAATTTCATCTTTAATCAACACGAACTTATTCATCATTAATATATTAACTCACAATATTTAACAATCAGGTCGTTCCCAGGAAAGAGGGGGCTTTTCGATAAGGATTTATCCTTATTGGCGCGTAATTAGGTGACCAAACCTCTCATTGATAGAACTTCTAGACATTGTCAATATTGCAAATAATAATATGAATAGATTTATCGTCTCAATTATTGATTTAATAATAATAAATATTATGCAGATGATACTGTGACAATAATTGAATAAATAATATGAGAGATATTATGCAGTAATTACTATAGCAATAATTGAGTATAACTGAGTGACTTCTTACATAAGCATCAATAATCAATACCGTGTGCTACTATGCAACCACGTGTATTACTGTACTTTTACTACCGGTTATTTTATGACAACTTGTTTACTTTGAAAAAATTTCACATATCACCCTTAACTTTAAACTTTTCTCAATTTAAATATTTACCAAAATAGAAAAATTGAATACTTTTATTTCATAAAATTCAGAATCTCATAATCTCCCCTCCTTATGAAATTTCGCCCTTGAAATTTACGTACCTGGTAGTTCGAAGAGATGAGAGTACCTTACTTTATATTCGGATTTTACCTTCCCGATTATTTCCTTTGTATCATGATTTTTCCATTGCTCATCTCCTGTATTTCAGATATAATTCTAGAATACATCTTCAAAACAAAGGTTAATTGACATGCCATATATTATCCCTATATTCTGACCGACCAATTAAATACCAAATAAACTTAGGTAGGTCATACTAGTGAAGGAGTAACCCATCTCTCCCCTCCTAGTTCTAGTCTCACATCTCAGCCAGGGATCATATCCTTAAGCTCTGATACCAACTGTGACGCCCCCAAAACAGGTATACATCACCCATCTTGAGTCGCCTGATATCATGGTACATAATACAACTATAAACTTCTTTTATACAACTGTCGTGTAAAATACGACAAAACATAGCAATTATTATCACACTATTTTAGAAAAATATCATGGTACAGTTCTTTGTTATACACAAGATAAAAAGAACTCTCATTACATGTCTTCACCTGAACCTCCAAAGATTATAGTTAAATCCACAATTCATATATATAATCATGTAAATCAACAGTTTCTCCTTGCCATAAAGGCTTAATAGAAAGTTTACTCAATATCCTTACCCCAAAGGCTAAAGATATTCAAATGTAATAACAATGATCATACCAATCAGTTGTCTACCTTTGCACTACGGGCCAAAGATATTCAACTATAAAACCAATGGTCATGATCATACCAATCAATTGTCTGTTAGTGCAGTACGACCAAAGACATTCAACTTTTAACTAATGGTCATGATCCTACCAATCACATTATCGAATTTTCCCTACACTACGGCCAAGGTTATTCGTTAGTATCACCAGTGGTCATGATCATGTTATACACATGTCCATCTTTGCACTACGGGCCAAAGCTTTCAATCAACAGTTCGTCTTTGCACGTAAGCCAAAGATATATAATTGTAAAATTAATAATCAACTGTCCATCTTTGCACGTAAGCCAAAGATATACAATCATAAAACCAATAATACATAATTCATCTATGCACGTAAGACAAAGATGACTTTCATCACAATATAAGCATGAGGATGATGACAATGATATAAGAATTAATCAAATGCAATCAAGGATAAATATTAAAAACTTTAAATTTATCCAGAGTTTAAAAATATTCAAATTATCAACATGATACTGCTTTGTAGAGTAAAATTCAAGAATAATATTCATGTACTAAAAATAATTTAGACAGAAAAGAAATATATTTTTCGGGTAAATAATATCCCGTGAATAGTACCTTATGAATAGTACTTTAGGAATATATTTTTCTCTATATAGCCTCTCTCTCTATAATTGCTCTTGTGAGTCTTAGTGAATTGGTGAGAAATGAAGGAAGAATGAGCTTCTATTTATAGGAAAATATAGTTTCGATAATTGCACGTTTTGGGGCTCAAAATGTTATAGTATAATACCTTCGTCTTTTCCTTCATTTTTAATTTAGTCATGCAAGTATTATCAATCTTGCACCACCTCCCCTAATAGTATATCATGTGAATCAATAGTTCTATACATGTGAAAATACGAATTACAGTATAGTACCTTCATCTATACCTTCATTTTTAACTTAGTCATGAAATTATTATTAATCTTGCACCACCTGCCCTAATAGTACATGAATGTGAATCAATAGTACACACATGTGAACAAATAGTTATAATCATGTGAATTAATAGCAATTAATTGCTTATTTATCCGATTAATTACCCGATTGGTCAATATAACCTCCAGACATCAATTATTATCGAAATAGATGTCGATTTCCACAAACACTAATAATCCCAACACAATGGAACTATCAATTTCATCTTTAATCAACACGAACTTATTCATCATTAATATTATAACTCACACTATTTAACAACTAGGTGATTCCCAGGAAAGAGGGGGCTTTTCGATAAGGATTTCTCTTTATTGGCGCGCAATTAGGTGACCAAACCTCTCATTAACAGAACTTCTAGACATTGTCAATATTGCAAATAATAATATGAATAACTTTGTCATCTCAATTATTGATTTAATAATAATAAATATTATGTAGATGACACTGTGATAATAATTGAATCAATAATATGAGAGATATTATGCATCAATTATTATAGCAATAATTGAGTATAACTGAGTGACTTCTTACGTAAGCATCAATAATCAATACCGTGTGCTAGTATGCAACCATGCGTATTACTGTACTTTTACTACCGGTTATTTTATGACAAATTGCTTTACTTTGAAAAAATTTCACATATCACCGTTAACTTTAAACTTTTATCAATTTAACTATTTACCAAAATAGAAAAATTGAATACTTTTATTTCATAAAATTCGGGATCTCACAAGTATGGTTTCAATTGGAATCACAACCTCAAATTGATGGCATTGGACCTTTGTGAGGTATTGCCAAATGTAGTTTGCAACAGATATGATCATCGGCTTTGTGAACCCTGTGTTTGGGCGAATACCAATGAGTGATATGTAGACCCATAATTTGGTCTCTTAAAATCAGGATTTCAGGCTTTTTCGCTTAATCGCGTAGTGTTTTTTTTTAATGATTTTAGTTTTCATCTTGTGGGACATCCTTTGCAACTCAAATTGGATCGAGCTGGAGGGGTGGGATCCACCTAGGACACCCGCAGGTAGACCTACAACAGCTACAGATACACATTCGGCCATCCGTGGGTGGTATTTGATGGCCATTACCCTTTCACAAGTCATTTTCAAGTTGAGCCTGTAATGCCCCCAAATTTAGGTACTTGAAACCCTAATTCAGTGCTTTACGATACCATTTCTATGAGCGGAAATAATACTAATAATAATAACAATAATATAAATATCAAACTTATCTTACATTCATCAGAGTCTAATCCCAAGTACGCAACCTTTACTACAATACATTACATGATAGATAATAAATATCATGATCTAAAATATTGTCTAACTATTACAAAAGATATTATTAACAGTTATTCTGTTTGCTTTCCTTCTCACTTGTTCTTGGCCGAACCTTCTAGCTACTCACACTAAGCTAAAAACATTTAAATTAAGTAAGGATGAGCATTTGAGTGCCCAGCAAGTAATAACAATTATAAATATAATTAGCTGAAAGAAATAAATGTTTTCTTTGTACATCACTTCTGCAACAAATCAATAGTTGTGAAGTAAACTGAACCAATCATAACCATATATTATTTCTATATCAAAGTTTTTGAAACTACGTACTGACTATATATATAGGGTAGTAGACAGACTATGAACATTATTTTCTGTTTTCAAAAAGGTTAAACAGAACTTCATCTGTAAACCGTCATAACTTATGGACACGAGGGTGTACATCCCATAGACCCTGTATTGATCAATACTACATTGCAAGAATGATATTATCGTTCATCCTTTATCCGCTTTGGTGCATAAAAAATTTCCCATGTTCGGGATGTTCATAATTAGTCAGGAATCCGAACCAAAACAATTTGATTGGATACGAAAGAGTTTTATCATATTCAACGATATTTCTGAATCTGTGTCTAGCTAGGTTAGATAGCTTAGACGGCTTTTACAGTATTCATACTAGGGACCAATATATATATATATATATATATATATATATATATATATATATATATATATATATATATATATATATATATATATCAACATGTGATTAAATATAATGATTACCCAAGTGGGGACACTTGTATAACTATGTTTAGAAAATAACGAATGTAATATATATCCTAATTATATAATATAATATCATGTTGATAAATAATGATCGGATATAGAATACATTACAATAGGGTTAATAATCTAGCATATTAATAATATAATTATGAAATTTTCTTACTCATATACATTGCATAAAGGAAATGCAAAGGTAGGATACTTGTCTAGTCTGCAGCTTACAATACGTAACTTAGTTTTATCTTTTATACTGAAAGCTATCATTAATAAGATCATTCTATCGATTAGAATCACATATCATAACACATAGTACTGCTTATTGCAGTCAGCACATAACCTAATCACATTGTCACACATGTTTCACAGTCATTAAATCACAAATAAACACATATACAGACAAATTATGCAAGTCCAGATTAATTTCTGAAACCTGTCGGCGTACCAACGGCTTTATCGGGTAATTATCGAGTCTAAGACTCTATATCGAGGTTTAATATCTATTTAGACTATTTAAATAACAATCATAACATTTTTAAATAACTTGTAATAATTTTTAAACAATTATTATAATTTATTCTAAATTTTCAAACACCGAATTCATTATAAAATGATTTAAATATCAAATATTTCTATTATCATTAATATTTAATTAATATTAAACTATTAATGAAATCATTGCTTAAAATATTAAAGTTATTTATAATAACTTAAATTACTTTTAAAGTATTAATATTACCCTTTAATGATTTTTTAAAGCGTTAAAAATTATTTTTAAATGATTACCATTAATATTAAAATATTAATGTACTATTCCTCAAAATATTAAAAGCCATTAAGTATAACTTAAAATATTTTTAATTCATTTATATCCTTTTAAATGATTTATAAATAAATAAAACCATTTTAAACCATTTATTTAATATAATTATTAAATAAACATAATATCATTAATATTAAATTATTAATGAAATTATCCTTTAAATATTAAAAGTTAAACTTTATAACTTAAAATATTTTTAAATACCTTAATTTCATTTAAAATGATTTTATAATATTAAAATCATTTTCAAACTAATTTATTTAATATAATTATTAAACAAATCTAATATCATTAATATTACAATATTAATATTTTTCATGACAAAATATCAAAAGTTATATTTTATAACTTCAAATATTTTTATAATCTTTAAATGATTTTAAATCATTAATTCTATTTTCATATTTTATTTAATACATTTATTAAATAATTTAAATATCATTAATATTAATTAATTAATGAAATTCATCACAAAATATTAAAAGTCATTAAAAATAACTTAAAATATTTTCTTATACCATAATATATATTTAAATGATTTTTCAAGTATTTAAATCATTTTTAAATAATTTATTTAATATTATAATTAAATAAATTAAATATCCTTAATATTTTAAAAATATTAAATATTTACGAAATATATTAAAAATTATTAAAAACTAATTTCCAGACAATAAATTAATTTTTAAGAATTTATTTTGTATTTTTAATAATTTAAAACTATTTTTTTCTATTTATTTAATAAAAATAATAATTTTATAAATAAAGTGTCGCTATAGGTTCTTTAGGCAACAAAAATGTCGCTTAATTTGTTCTTGAGCACCAAGAACACTGACAGTTAGTATTCAACGGGGCTTCCTTTGACCGACTTAAATCTTCTGTTCATGCTTGATCTGGCCAATCTAAGATTTCATTATTGTAATATACAGGTAGTACTACAATTATCAACTTCCACTTTGGTCACACAACAATTTAAAAGCAAAATCTAAGCCTTTAAAACCATTATCAGAGTTGTTCTGGGTTTTCTGGGTAACCCGGAAACCCTTAAAGTTTCATGGTGCCATATTGAAGGTCGATTTCTTTTAGGTCCTGTTCAGCACTATGTTGTTATTAAGGTTCAAGTATGTTGTCCTTATGTCAGGTAACACATATGTAACAATATTTCAGTCAGATCACAAAACAATCACTAGATTTAATCTGGTAAAACCTTGTCATAAACATTGTTCATACACTTTCTGGAAATTCCAGAAAAGTGTCTTCGTGATCAGATGGACTACTTTGACCATCTGCTACTATCGATCTATTAATTGTTTAAGGGATAAAAAGGTATAGATATAAAGTCCATATGGCAGGCTACAACATGTATATAACAAAATCATCAAATCACTTGACACCTGACAGATATAATGTGTGACGCCCCCAAAATAGGTATACATCACCCATCTTGAGTCGCCAAATACATAGTACAAAATTCAAATACAACTTAATTATACAACAGTCGTGTAAAATACGACAAAACATAATCTTAGAGTTTTAATAAGAATATTGTCATCTAGACAATATCCACACTCAATGGAGTCCTCGTTACATTTATTGTCACACTATTTTATAGAATACTGAGGACTACTAATGCTATCATCTGAATCGTCACTCTGTTCCCCGACTAGTCCCGGCTACGTTCTCATTTCATGAAGAGAACAGTGAAAGAAAGGGTGAGCTCAACTAGCCCTGTAAGAAATATTATGACTAAGATAATGCAGAATAAATTATCATTAGTCTTCAAAAATGTTAAACTGATAAAATACAATAGACATCAAGTTTAACTACAGCGGAATAATAAATCCATTAGAAGAGTCAAGTAGAGCATGATATCTACTATCTTCTATGATTTAAAATGTTTTCATCAATTTTTATCGCTGAGACTTAGCTTAATAAATAAACTACATCATCGAGTCATCCCTGCACTACGGGCCAAGTATATTCATTAAATCATCAATGGTCATGACTATACCGAATAATCCCTGGTTATAATCATACCAAAAACTGTCCATCAATGCACTACAGGCTACTGAGGACTTTTACCACATCATTTATAACATTACATGTCATGTTTATACCGAATAATCCCTGGTCATAATCATACAAAGTCCATCTATGCACGTAAGCCAAAGATGACTTTCATCATAATATAAGCATTAAGATGATGACAATGACATAAATTCAATAAAGCAAGTTCAAGAATAAATTTTAAAGATTTATAAGTTATTTATCTTGAAATCAATTACACCCAAATTGTCAACATGATACTGCTTTGTGGAGTAAAATTTAAGAATGCTCAGAAGAATATTTCCATGAAAAGATATCAGATAAAGCGCAAATATCCAGGATATTCTACTAATTTCATGGAGTATAGAAGCCAAAATTTTAACCAAATGAGTATCATAGAATATAAGAAACTGCAAATGGATTTTCACCTGTCATGTGGTAATCCACGTAGATAGATCATTTCCACAATTTAATAAGGAATGAATACGAAGGATCATTCACCATGCATGTGATAATCCACATGTATGCGAGTTATTCCAATGTAATAATAATAAAGAATGGAACCAATTAATGTCATGTAATCCTCACAAAAGTGGGATATTCCAAATGTAATAATAAAGAATGGAATAACAGAAGAATTCACCATGCATACGATAGACCGTACAGACAGGTTATTCCAACAGAATAATAAAGAATAGAACCAGGTCTAGAGTAATCTACACATACAGGATATTCCAATAAAATAATAAAAAATGGAATAACAAAGAATTCACCATGCATGTGATAGACCGTACAGACAGGTTATTCCAACAGAATAATAAAGAATGGAACCAGGTCTAGCGTAATTACATATGCATGTGATATATCCAAATGTAATAATAAAGAATGGAATACTTAAAGAATTTCACCATGTATGCGGTACTTCGCATAGACAGGTTATTCTAACATAATAATAAAGAATGGAATAACAGAAGAATTTCACCATGTATGCGGTACTTCACATAGACAGGTTATTCCAACATAATAATAAAGAATGGAATAATAGAAGCTCTCTTCATGAATACGAAAGAAATAATACCCCTTACCTTAGAAAGAAACTGGATACAAGAGTAGAGAGGTAGCAGACTTCTCTTCTTCTTTCTCTCTATAATAATTGCTCTATAGCTTTATTGAATTGGTGAGAAATGAAGGAAGAATGAGCTTCTATTTATAGGAAAATATAGTTTCGAGAATTGCACGTTTTGGGGCTCAAAATATTACAGTACAATACCTCCAATTTTTCTTTCATTTTTAATTTAGTCCTGCTAGTATTATCAAACTTGCACCACCTCCCCTAATAGTAAATAATGTGAATTAATAGTTCAATCATGTGAATCAATAGTTATAATCTTGTAAAAATACGAATTACAGTATAGTACCTCCATCCATACCTCCATTTTTAACTTAGTCATGCAAGTATTATCAATCTTGCGCCAACTCCCCTAATAGTACATGAATGTGATTCAATAGTACACACATGTGAACAAATAGTTATATAAGCATGTGAATTAGTAGTAATTAATTGCTCATTTATCCGATTAATTACCCGATTTATCAATATAACCCCCGGACATCAATTATCATCAGAATAGATGTCGATTTCCACTAACACTAATAATCCCAACACAATGGAACTATCAAATTCATCTTTAATCAACACGAACTTATTCATCATTAATATTATAACTCACAATATTTAACAATCAATTAGTCGCTCCTGGAAAGAGGGGGCTTTCCGATAAGGATGTCTCCTTATTGGCGCGCAATTAGATGACCAAACATCTCCTTGACAAAACTTCTAAACATTGTAAATATTGCAATTTAATAATATAAATAACTTTGTTGTCTCAATTATTGATTTAATAATATAACATATTATCCAGATGATACTGTGACAATAATTGAATTAATAATATGAGAGATATGATGCAGTAATTACTGTAGCAATAATTAAGTATAAATGAGTGACTTCTCACGTAAGCATCAATAACCAATACCGTGTATACTACTATGCAACCACGCCAGACATCGTACTTTTTACTACCGGGTAGTTCAAATAGCTTTTAACGGTAACACTTCCGCCAATTATTTTGTAAAAAGATAATTTTGTTGTTTTCTTATTATGACAATACATCCGTTGTGGGGTCCACCAATGATTGTGTCGTCGTACGAATATTCCCTATTAAAACGAATATTTCCCGACTAATCGAATATTATATAACCACTTGCTTACTTTGCAAAATTTGTAAATATTACCCACAACTATAACATTATATTATATCCACACCATAATATTCAAAAATATATTTCGAGAGAAATTAATCTTTATTCATAAAAGTTGGGGTCTTACAACCTCCCCTTCTTATGAAATTTAATCCTCGAAATTAGGGTATGTACCTGGTGTATCGAAGAGGTGAGGATATCTTGACTTTATCTCAGATTCTAACTCCCAGGTCATTTCTTCCACATCGTGGTTTCTCCACAAAACTTTGACTTGAGGTATAACCTTGGAGCGTAGAATATGATTCTTCTTATCCAAGATTTTAACAGGTAACTCTTCATACGTTAAATCTTCCTCTATCTCGTCTAGTTCTAATTCAATAATGTGGTTTGGGTCTTTCACATATTTACGTAACATAGATATGTGGAAAACGTTATGAACACGAGATATACTTGGCGGTAAGGCGAGTCTATAGGCCATAGTTCCTACTCGTTTGAGGATTATAAATGGGCCAATGAATCGAGGATTGAGCTTTCCTCTCTTTCCAAATCTCGTAACTCCTTTCCATGGAGCAACACGTAACAACACATGATCTCCAATATTGAATTCCACGTCTTTTCGATGAAGATCAGCAAAACTCTTTTGTCAATCTTGTGAGGTTTTTATACATTGTCGGATTATTTGAATCTTTTCTGTAGTCATACGTACCAAATCTGGTCCCAACAACGTTGCTTCACCCACCACATCCCAGCATACTGGAGAACGACACTTTCTTCCATACAACGACTCAAATAGAGCCATGCCAATACTTGCTTGATAACTATTGTTGTAGGAAAACTCCACCAATGGTAAAAACTTGTCCCAACTTCCCTTGAAGTCAAGGACACAGAGTCTTAACAAATCTTCAAGAGTTTGAATAGTCCTTTCCGACTGCCCATCCATTTGAGGATGATATGCCGAACTAAATCATAAATCTGTGCCCATAGCTTTTTGCAAACTAACCCAAAATCTTGAAGTGAATCTTGGGTCTCGATCAGAAACTATGAATACTGGCATACCATGCAAGATGTTCAAGAGTAAAAGTTTCTCGTATCAGTAAGAAATGAGCAGACTTGGTTAATCTATCTAGAATGACCCAAATCGCATCTATGCCTTGAGAAACCTTGGGAAGACCAGTAACGAAATCCATGGTAATGTGCTCCCACTTCCATTCTGGAATTTCAAGTGGTTGTAATGGACCTTTTGGCACTTGATGCTCCGCCTTGACTCGTTGACAAGTTAGACACCTTAAGATAAACCCCGCTATATCTCTCTTCATATTGTTCCACTAAAATGTATGTCAAAGATCATGACACATTTTGGTACTCCCAGGATGGATTGCAAACGGTGTGTTGTGCGCTTCCATCATGATTTTATACTTCAAGTTAAAATTGTTAGGAACACAAAGTCTGGAGTTTACTCAAAGTATTCCTTCTTCATGGATTCTTGCTTCCGGAATAGCACCTTCTTGCACTTTCTTCTTCATACGCATCCGCTCCAGGTCTGTAGTTTGAGCAGCTTTAACTTTATCGATTAAAGTCGGTTCCACTCGTATATTTTCAATCATCACATGGGTCCCTGAAGTCTTTAACTCTATTTCCATCCTTTCCAAGTCATACAAAATGGGTCTTTGCGTTTAAAATATTGCACTCGTACACGCATATGATCTCCTACTCAATGCGTTAGCTACTACGTTCGCTTTTCCAAGATGATATTGGATGGTATGATCATAATGTTTCATCAACTCAAGTCATCGTCGTTGCCGCATGTTGAGTTCCTTTTGAGTGAAGAAATATTTTAGGCTTTTATGATCCGTATAGATCTCCACCTTCTCTCCATACAGGTAATGCCTCCAAATCTTAAGCGCAAAAACGACTGCTGCCAACTCTAGATCATGAGTAGGATAATTCCTCTCATATTCTTTGAGTTGTCGTGAGGCATAGGCTATGACTTTCCCATGTTACATGAGAACACATCCTAACCCTTTGCACGAAGCATCACTTGAGATGACAAATCCTCCAAGCCGATGGTATTGTCGAATAGTCTTTGAAATGAGTCTCCTCTTGAGTTCTTGAAAACTCTTTTCACATTCCTCGCTCCAACCGAATTTTGTATCTTTTTGAGTTAGCTGAGTTAATGGAGTAGCGATTAGAGAAAACCCTTCTACGAATCTCCGATAATAACCAGCTAAGCCGAGAAAGCTACGTACTTCGGTCACTGACTTAGGTTGCTCCCAGCTTTGAATTGCTTCAATCTTTGCCGGGTCAATAGATATTCCATGATTTGATATCACGTGCCCAAGGAATACAACTTCCTCAAGCCAGAACTCGCATTTCTTCAACTTGGTATAAAGCTTGTTTTCACGAAGCTTTTGGAGTATCAGCCTCAAGTGTTGCTCATGGTCTTCATGGGTTTTGGAGTATATGAGGATGTCATCACTCGCATTCCTTGAATACTCGGTTCATCATATCTATGAAGGCAGCAGGAGCATTAGTCAATCCAAAAGACATGACTAGGAATTCATAATGCTCGCATCTGGTTCTCGAAGCGCCTTTGAATGTCATCATTTTTAATCTTCAACTGATGATATCCGGAACGAAGATCAATCTTTGAAAAGAATTTGGCTCCTTGCAACTGACCAAACAAGTCATCAATGAGAGGAAACGGGTACCTATTTTTGATGGTGACATGATTCAACTCCCGATAATCAATACAAAGTCGCATACTTCCATCTTTCTTCTTCACGAATAGAACAGGAGCACCCCAAGGAGACGTACTTAGGATTTAATGAAACCGATGTCTAACAATTCTCAGTAGTTGGGTTTTTAACTCCTGAAGTTCAATAGGAGCCATTCGATATGGGGCTTTGGAAATGGGTTTTGTACCGGATTCAAGGTCGATACAAAATTCAATTTCACGCTCTGGGGGTAGGCCAGGAAGTTCTTCAGGGAATACGTTAGGAAATTTATTAACAATAGAAATATAATTCAAATCTGACGTATCTTTATTTAAATCAGTGACATGGGCTAAGAAAGCTTGACATCCATTTTTTAATAAACGAATAGCTTTATGACTTGATATGACAGTGATTGATTTTAGTGGTTTGGTTGCTTGAATTCTCATAATAGGTTGGTTAGGAATATGAAAGCTAACAACCTTACGAAAATAATCAATTTTAGCATGATGAGTAGTTAACCAATCAACCCCTAAAATCACATCAAATGTAAGTATTTTCAAAGAAATAAGATCGACAGGTAACGTGCGGTTATCGATTTGAATCTAACAAAACTTATAAACCGTGGATGTAATGAAGGTTTCTCCCAACGGAGTTTCAACAGATAAGTCAAAGTCTAATTTCTGCTGAGTCAAATTTAAACGTTGAGCGCAAGTAGGAGAAATAAAGGAATGGGTAGAACCGGTATCAAATAAAGTATAAACTTCGCTAGAGTTTATGATTATCTTACCCGTGATCACCTCGTTTGGATTCATCGCTTTTTGGGAGGTTACGACAAACGCTCTCCCTTGAACTACCGGTTTTGTCTTGTCTGGGACACCCTTTGATGCCTCCATCCCAGCTGGGTTTGACTTTGGTGCACGACAAAATCGGGCTAGGTGACCTTCTTTTCCATAATTATAACACGCTTTGGACTGCATTGTGCAGTTTGAACTTATGTGTCCTTCCCTTCCACATTTGTAACATACGACTGGTGGTCGTTCTCCTTCCTTAACAACAGGTGCTGGTGCTGACATCTTTCCATCCTTGTTGAATCTCCTCTTCTTGAAATGTTCAATCTTATTGTCATGGCCATGATTACCACCGAAGTGATTATCATTTCTGGCATGTTGATTCCCTCCACGTTTGTTGTCACCGCTTCGATGACTGCTACCACTGGTATTATCGACTTGTCGGTTGCTCTCTCTTGGTTGGGTTGACTCATTATTGCGCTCCAATAACTGAGCCCTATTCACAACATCTAAATAAAAACACAATTTGTGAGAAATTAGGTATTGACTTATCTCGGGTTTCAAACTTCTTAGAAACATCCGCGTCATTTTCTCCTCATTATTAACCAAGTGGGACGCAAATCGAGACAACTCCGCAAACTTAGCTTCGTACTGCGCCACGATCATATTGTTTTGCTTAAGCTTGATGAACTCTACCTCCTTCATAGGACGAATACTTTCAGGAAAGTACTTGTCATTGAACAGCTCTTGGAACTTCTCCCAAGACATTTTGTGTGCGGCAGGTTGAGTACGCTTTACAGATTCCCACCAGTAATCTTCCTCTGCTCGCAACATGAAGGTGGCAAAGGGAACCTTTTGCTCCTCGGAGCATCCCAAGACATCAAATATCTTATTGATTTGCTTTATCCACGTCTCCGCCTTAAGTGGTTTTGGCTCTCCAAAAAACTCTGGTGGTCCCAGCTCCTTGAACTGCTTAGCGGTGACCATCCGAGAGTTGTCAGAGTTTCCGCCTGCATTTTGGACAAGAGCCGCTTTCTCCTGATGTTACATGAATTTCATAAAGCCTCTGAACATCTCATCGTTCACCATTTCATCGGTGTTATTGTTTAGATGAGGATTATTGTCTTCCTGTTGCACATTATCCTAGGCATTAATTTGTGGTGACTCAATGGTCTCATGTGCTTCAATGTTTATCTCAACATTTTCGGATGCCGTTTTCAAATACTGCCACAAAATAAGGGTTAATTAACACACCACATATTATCCCTATACTCTGACCGACCAATTAAATACCAAATAAACTTAGGTAGGTCATACTAGCGAAGGAATTCCCCGTCTCTCCCCTCCTTGTTTTTGTCTCACATGTCAGCCAAGGATCATATCCCTAAGCTTTGCTACCAACTGTGACGCCCCCAAAATAGGTATACATCACCCATCTTGAGTCGCCAAATACATAGTACAAAATTCAAATACAACTTAATTATACAACAGTCGTGTAAAATACTACAAAACATAATCTAAGAGTTTTAATAAGAATATTGTCAGCTAGACAATATCCACACTCAATGGAGTCCTCATTACATTTATTGTCACACTATTTAACAGAATACTGAGGACTACTAATGCTATCATCTGGACCGTCACTCCATTCCCCGACTAGTCCCTGCCACGTTTTCATTTCCTCAAGAGAACAAAGAAAAAGAAAGGGTGAGCTCAACTAGCCAATAAGAAATATTATGACTAAGATAATACGAATAAATTATCATTAGTCTTCAAAATGTTAAACCGATAAAATACAATAGACATCAAGTTTAATCAGAAGGAATAAGAAATCCATTAGAAGAGTCAAGTAGAGCATGATATCTACTATCTTCTATGATTTAAAATGTTTTCATCAATTTTTATCGCTGAGACTCAGCTTAATAAATAAACCACATCATTGAGTCATCCCTACACTACGGGCCAAGGATATTAATTAAATCATCAATGGTCATGACTATACCGAATAATCCCTGGTCATAATCATACCAAAAACTGTCCATCAATGCACTATAGGCTACTGAGGACTTTTACCACATCATTTATAATATTACAGGTCATGATTATACCGAATAATCCCTAGTCATAATCATACCAATTCTATCTATGCACGTAAGCCAAAGATGACTTTCATCACAACATAAGCATGAGGATGATGAAAATGACATAAATTCAATAAAACAAGTTCAAGAATAAAATTTAAAGATTTATAAGTTAATTTATCTTGAAATCAATTACGTCCAAATTGTCAACATGATACTGCTTTGTGGAGTAAAATTTAAGAATGCTCAGAAGAATATTTCCATGAAAAGATACCGGATGAAGCCCAAATATCCAGGATATTCGACTAATTTCATGGAGTATAGAAGCCAAAACTTTAACCAAACGAGTATCATAGAATAAATGAAACTGCAAATGGATTTTCACCCGCCATGCGGGAATCCACGTAGACATATCATTTCCATAATTTAATAAGAAATGAATACGAAGGATCATTCACCATACATGTGATAATCCACATGTATGCAAGTTATTCCAATGTAATAATAAAGAATGGAACCAGTCGTCATGTAATAATCAATGCATGCATGTGATATTCCAAATGTAATAATAAAGAATGGAATAACAGAAGAATTTTACCATGTATGCGATACTTCGCATAGACAGGTTATTCTAACATAATAATAAAAAATGGAACCAGGTCTAGCGTAATCCGCACAAACAGGATATTCCAACAGAATAATAAAGAATGGAATACCAAAAGAATTTCACCATGTATGCGGTACTTCGCATAGACGGGTTATTCTAACATAATAATAAAGAATGAAATAATAGAAGAATTTCACCATGTATGCGGTACTTCACATAGACAGGTTATTCCAATATAATAATAAAAAATGGAATAACAAAAGCTCTCTTCATGAATACTAAAAAAATAATACCCCTTGCCTTATAAAGAAACTGGATACTAGAGTAGAGAGGTAGCAGACTTCTCTTCTTCTTTCTCTCTATAATAATTGCTCTATAGCTTTATTGAATTGGTGAGAAATGAAGGAAGAATGAGCTTCTATTTATAGGAAAATATAGTTTCGATAATTGAACGTTTTGGGGCTCGAAATATTACAGTACAATACCTCCAACTTTTCTTTCATTTTTAATTTAGTCCTGCTAGTATTATCAAACTTGCACCACCTCCCCTAATAGTAAATAATGTGAATCAATAGTTCAATCATGTGAATCAATAGTTGTAATCTTGTGAAAATATGAATTATAGTATAGTACCTCCATCTATACCTCCATTTTTCACTTAGTCATGCAAGTATTATCAATCTTGCGCCAACTCCCCTAATAGTACATGAATGTGATTCAATATTACACACATGTGAACAAATAGTTATATAAGAATGTGAATTAGTAGCAATTAATTGCTCATTTATCCAATTAATTACCCGATTTACCAATATAATCCCCAGACATCAATTATCATCGAAATAGATGTAGCTTTCCACTAATACTAATAATCCCAACACAATGGAACTATCAAATTCATCTTTAATTAACACGAACTTATTCATCATTAATATTATAACTCACAATATTTATCAACCAATCGTTCCCCGTGAAAGAGGGGCTTTTCGATAAGGATTTCTCCTTATTATGCGCAAATTAGATGACAAAACCTCTCCTTGACAGAACTTCTAGACATTGTAAATATAGTAATTTAATAATAGAAATAACTTTGTCGTCTCAATTATTGATTTAATAATATAACATATTATGCAAATGATACTGTGACAATAATTGAATCAATAATATGACAGATATGATGCAACAATTACAGTAGCAATAATTAAGTATAACTGAGTGACTTCTCACGTAAGCATCAATAACCAATACCGTGTGGTACTATGCAACCACGCCAGACATCGCATTTCTTTTACTACCGGTAGTTCAATAATTTTAACGGTAACACTTCCGCTGTTATTTTTATAAAAAGATAATTATTTTGTTTTCTTATTACGACAATACTTCCATTGTGGGGTCCACCAATGATTGTGTCATCGTAAGAATATTCCCTGTTAAAACGAATATTCCCAGACCAATCGAATATTATATAACCACTTGCTTACTTTGCAAAATTTATAAATATTACCGACAACTATAACATTATATTATATCCACACCATAATATTCAAAAATATATTTCGAGAGAAATTAATCTTTATTCATAAAAGTTGGGGTCTTACACAAGGCTTATAATATCATGTCAGACTCGGATGCACACTTTCTAGGTTACCTAGAAAGTGTTGGTCATGCTTGGTCAACTCTCTTTGACCATTAATAACTTTTAATCTATAACAGATATAGACCTGATTCAAGTTCCACATTAAAGTACTCATAACATACTACAAGATGAAACACTTAAACAACAAAAACACATAACAACCAAAGATCTACAGGCTCTGACATTTGTTGTCAGAACACAGAAAAAATATTTTCCAGATTTTGAAAATCATCAATTTTGAGCACTTTGATGTTATGGATCTAGGATATAACAACCCAGATCACTAAATAACATCTTATTTAACATGAATAAACATAAAAATCACAAATCCATTAAAGCATACAAGATCAAAAATTTTAGCTTAGGTTTATACCTTTCTTGGACAATTTCTTTATCTAGTCTTACTGATCTGTTTGTGTAGGTGGGGGAGACTTGATAAGGGACTGGTATACTTAATAAATTCGTGAGTTAGAGAGAGAATAGTCTAGGTTGAGTGTAACTGCACAAATAAGTTTTAAAAGTGAACTTCTCTCTCTCTTTAATTCTATACATATAACATGAAATGAAGTTGGTTGATATGTAATGCTAGTATGTATAATATTTAGAGCACATGGGGTTGGTAGAAGTTGGCCAACCACTAAAGTGTTGTCCAAAATACAAGTTATCTATCAATTATGCAAGAGGGGCAATATGGTCATTTGTCTAGAAAATTTAATGGCATGTTAGTAACTTGGCAAACCCTTAGGGTTTGACCCTTAGGGTTTAACCCTTAGGGTTAGCACATAGATTTGCAAGATTTTAATTTAGGGTTTACTATAAAAACATTAATTTCAAAAATTGTAATTTGGGTTTCTTAATTAGATTAGAGTTTCTAATTACATGAAACATGATAATTAGGTTTAGGTTTTACTAATTATCATTAAGTATGCCAAATTAGCAATTAGGGTTTATAATTAGCAAATTAGAGTTAGCAATTAGGGTTTCTATTAGCTATTAAGTTTTCTAACAGTTAGGGTTTCCAAATATTAATAATTAGGGTTTTCCTAATTAAAATTAATATTTATATTAACATTAATCATATAACACAATTTCTTACCAACCATAAACTCCAGTTTGAGTTTTAAATTAAGGTTAAACTAATTAATACTAGGGTTTTAACATTATACACATAATTTGACCAACATTGTCAGACCACACATATACAGTACATATTTACGGCATTGAAATAAAATAATAATATAATAAATGTCATTAATCACATAATATAATTACTAAACAGATTTTAAAGTCTCATTTGACTTCAAAACTAGGGTTCATCGGTACATTAGGGTTTTCCAAATACTGCACCACCATTGACCAATCATTAACAAAGCGTACATACAGTACATAATGATAGCAGTGAAAAATCAAAATATAATTAATATTACATTATTATTCTCATTCCTTGATCAAAATCCAAAATTAGAGTTTGGATTCCATATCTGATTGTTTTGCATATACATACCATTACTAATTAAGTTAAATAATTAACTTAATTATTTTGAAATAAATGCATATAATAAAATAATTATTATAATAATTCTATAATCATTTCATATATTATTTAAATAATATAATAATAATATTTTCATGGAAAATAATTAATAAAAATATTTCTACTATAAAATTAATTATTATAAAATATAATTTATAAATGATCAATAATTCTAAAATAAAATTATTTGTAATTATTCATGTAATAAATATATTTTATATTTATCACATAAATACATAAACATTATATTGGCATGTATTCCCCATATTTATTTAAATAAAAAAAAATATACGCAAAATTTCTGATTTAATTATATAGAAAATATCGGGTTATTACATTCACCCTCCCTTATAAAGATTCCTTCCCCGGAATCACCGTTTTAAAACCTATACATACCAGAGTACATAGCATACACAATCATTGCGAGTAGATCTTCATCATAATTGTTTGAATCGATCTTTAACTATTCAGTATAAATCTTATTTATCTGCTTATACGGAAGATCGATTTCTAATAGAACTCAATTTCCTCCTTCAAAATAATTTATAAAATAATATACTATATATATAAGAGAATCATATATAAGAAAATAAAATTGATTAGAATAATACCTGGAGTTAAATCCTCGGCTGCTACAGTTTCTTGAGCGGTCATGTTGAAGACGCTTACGGTTGATTTCGTTGGTTTGTTTGTTGATGTTGGTCCTGTTGTCGCCAATGTTCTGCTGCTTTTTCCTGTATTCGCATTCCTTGCCTCCCTTCTCCTTCTTGGACAATCTTTCACCTTATATTCCCTTGATCCACACTTAAAACACCTACTATACATTCTTGGATTGGGGCAATTGGGAGAGAAACGTCCCTTCTGCCCATACTTATAACACACAAACGTTCCCTTTATCTTCTTTCCTTTTTCCAGCTCTAGCTTGATTTGCCTTCCACAAAAAAAAAAATTTGTCTCCACTTTCATCGCATAGGTGACAAAAGCTGTCTTTTGCCCCTCCGTTATCCTAGCTATCACAAACGCTTCTATCGGGTCAGCTTATCCCTTAAATCCTTGAGGTCCATTTTCCTTGAAGTCTTTGACGTTTGTCGGTCGATTATTTGGCTAATTTTCCGCGGCAGGTATTCCGTTCTGCATAGCTTGAGTGTCCATAATCGTAAAATTCTGTATCGGGTCTGGTTGTTCTCTAGCTTTGTTGACAGGTTCTTCTGCCCTTTGGTTTCATTTTCGTCTTGACGGCATTATCATAAATTATTCCTTATTATCTTTCATCCTAAGCCTTATCGTGCATGCTTAACATATCACGCAAAATTTTCTACTCAAATAATCATGTATTCAAAATATTAGATTTTGAAATTTTGGTTTTATGCATTAACCAGTGCTCAGATAAATAATTACTACCTTAATACCAACTTATTTCAGTAATTCATCATAGATTCATACTCATAGCACTTGACATACCATAACACATACTGCTTTAAACATTCGTTATCCCTTTGTAACTCAAGAGTTGGGAATCGCTGCCATAGCTTATACAAAAGTTGAAAATATTACCTTATACAGACATACTTATCATATACACCACATAAAATCAGACATATTCAAGTAATACTAATACTACTCATTTCCTACGCCTTCACTAAGGATTAATTGCTTAGTATTCTATATAGTCCCATTATCCTAAATAATCAATTCACAGCTAACTATACCTAGTTCGTCACACTTACAACACATTATGAGTTTAAGAACTCATCACAACATATGAGTTTAAGAACTCGACATTGACCACATATTCTTTAACTATACTCTACCTATCAGTTATACTATCGTTTCTGGGTCCGGTACTACATTTTCCAAAATAACCACCTCATTGAGGTAGCTTTCAATGTGAGCCTCTATTTTAGCTATTGACTTTGATATTGGCTCAGTTATGAAGGGTGACTTATTCTTTACGGCCTGAGGGTATCCTAATCCTTTTCCTATCTGACATCTATAAACAAACTATCTTGATTAACACATAGTATATACACACAGCACATAATAGTTTTATATAAGTTATCTTTTATTTTTTTATTTTATGATGAATTTATTCAATTCATCTCCTTAAAAACTCTATATGAGTTATTTGTATTTTCAACGTTTCCCTCTGTCCCAAGGTTATAGCCTAAGGTCTAACCCACCAAAGGTTTTTAACCCTAAAGCTCTGATACCATGATGTAACGCACCCAAATTCAGGTACTTGAAACCCGAATTCAGTGCTTTACGATACCATTTCTATGAGCGGAAATAATACTAATAATAATAACAATAATATAAATATCAAACTTATCTTACATTTAATAGAGTCTAATCCCAAGTATGTAACCTTTACTACAATACATTACATGATAGATAATAAATATCATGATCTAAAATATTGTTTAACTATTACAAAAGATATCATTAACAGTTATTCTGTTTGCTTTTCTTTTCACTTGTTCTTGGCCGAACCTTCTAGCTGTTCACACTAAGCTGAAAACATTTAAATTAAGCAAGGATGAGTATTTGAGTGCCCAGCAAGTAATAACAATTATAAATATAATTAGCTGAAAGAAATAAATATTTTCTTTGTACATCACTTCTACAATAAATCAATAGTTGTGAAGTAAACTGAAACAATCATAACCATATATTATTTCTATATCAAAGTTTTTGAAACTACGTACTGACTATATATATATAAGGTAGTAGACAGACTATGAACATTATTTTCTGTTTTCAAAAAGGTTAGACAGAACTTCATCTGTAAACCGTCATAACTTACGGGCACGAGGGTGTACATCCCATGGACCCTATATTGATCAATACTACATTGCAAGAACGATATTATCACTCATCCTTTGTCCGCCTTGGCGCATAAAATTTTTCCCATGTTCGGGATGCTCATAATTAGTTAGGAATCCAAACCAAAAAAAATTGATTGGATACGAAAGAGTTTTATCATACTCAACGATATTTCTGAATCTGTGTCTAGCTAGGTCAAATAGCTTAGATGGCTTTTACTGTATTCATACTGGGGAAATATATATATATACTGGGGAATCTGTTTCGTCTAATAAAATTTATGAATGGAATATTGACGGATTTAGTGAACAAGAAATCCTCAATAAGTTAAATCATATGTCCATGGTGGCAAACAGCTATCTAACTAAATTCAACACTCTTACTCAACCAGATATTGTTGAATTATTGGCTAGTGGATTTACAGGTATTCTCAGATCTTGGTGGGAAAAACATCTCACTGAAGATTCTAGATTATCTATTATCCATGCTGTTCAGTTAGATGCTGAAGGTAACCCGATTTTTGATGAAGCTATAGGAATTGGGCCACCTGATGGAGTAAATACTTTGATTTATACTATAATAAAACACTTCGTAGGAACCCACAAAGAACATCAATCGAAAGAATCCACGATCAGCTAAGTAATCTCACGTGTCCCACTCTAAGTGACTTTAGATGGTACAAAGATGTTTTTACTTCTAGAGTTATGATGAGAAATGACAGTAATAAACCTTTCTGGAAAGAAAAATTTGTTAATGGTTTACCGTCCTTATTTGCTCACAAAGTTCGTGAAGAACTTAGTAAAAATTTAGGATATATTGATTATGATAATCTCACTTATGGTGACATAATCAGTTATATTCAAAAGATAGGATTAAAAATGTGCATTGATTTTAAGTTAGCCAAACAAGCTAGTAAAGACAAGAAAAAAGCTAAATATGAGCTCTAAGATATTCTCATGAAAGCAATATGGTTTACCTCCCAGTGGCTCCTTCTGCACGAAAGCACAGGCATAAACATATCGACTCTCACAAAAAGTCATAGGCGTCACAAGAAAAGACGCAATCATCATAAAGATAAAATCAAGATAATTATTATAATAAGCTCAAACTTAAACCCATTAATAAAAACACAATAAAAAGAACTAAAAATTTGATAAAAAGTAACCATTGTGTACTAACCAATTATTTTCAAAAGTTAGTTATAAAAGTGAATGTAAAATAAATGTTGTAGTTGTCATTATTACTAACTTCATTTTCATCCTCATTAATTTAATATATACCAAAATGATTAATAAGAATATTTAACTCGACAACTTCGCTTTTATTTTACATTCACTTTTATAATGAATTGAGTTAGTAGCTACAATCAGTGGGCACACAATTTTACTTTTATCAAATTTTTAGTTCTTTTATCAGGTTTTTATTAATGGGTTTGGGCTTATTATAATAATTATCTTGAATCTTCAAAGAGATGTTTTTCCCACCAAGATCCGAGAATACCAGTAAATCCACTAGCCAATAATTCAATAATATCTCGTTGAGTAAGAGTGTTGAATTTAGTTAGATAGTTTGTTTGCCACCATGGACATATGATTTAACTTATTGAGGATTTCTTGTTCACTAAATCCGTCAATATTCCATTCATAAATTTTATTAGGCGAAACGATGAAAAATTGTTTATCTAGGTTTCTCTCTTCAAATTGTAAATCGGAGGAGTTGGTCTAGAATACCAATTTCTCGTCATACTAGTATTATGGACGGTTAACTTATTTAATCTGCTTCATGAATATCTTATTTGATGAGGTAGGCGATTGACTATCGATCGACTCATCGCTTTCATTATCGAGTTAATCTGATCGATAATAGCAATAATAATACCGCTTGTTTCCTGTTCGGTCTTTGTTTTTAATTTTTAAATAACCGATCAATAGGCTCTTTGTAAGATCAACGCCTTTATTAGGTAAACCTAATTTTCTCTATTTTCTGGTAGTTTTAATAGTGGTTGAACAATTTTTGACTCTGGTTTTTTAATTATATTTTCTTCAAATTTTTCTTCAATCCTGTCTAACTGTTTTCCTACAGTTGCTAGGTATTGGTTACTAAAATTTAACTGTTCAATGATTTTTTTATCATCATTAATTCCATTTGAGATTTTAAATGGGCTGGCCGTTACTGAAGTATTTTTTACTGAAATTAAGACGATTCTAAGGGTGGGTGACTAGAACGAAACCTTAGACTTGTCTTCTTTGACCCATTGAGTTTTAGTTATAACATTGCATTTAAATTGATCTTTGCTTCATACCAATCATAGAAGGTAATATTAATTTTTTCACTATTGATAAATTTCTTCCATTTATTGACAATTTTATCTCTTTCTTTCTCAGTTGGGTGATTTTTTCTAAATTGATGTCTTTTAATTTTATTAGACTTGGAGTTAAAATCATTCACAAGATTAATCCAATCTAACACAAATTCTTTCTTAATGACTCTTAATTGATTATTAATTGGAACATCAAAATCAGACTGAGTGGGGAGCTCAGAAGGAGTCGGAGAAGAAGAGCTTTCTTCCTCGGCTGGGTAATTCTGAGGGTGACAAGAATAACAAGGATGACTTGCTTGACCTTGATTTAAAATTCCTTTTAACTTAATGTCTCTTATAGAAGGGTTACTAAGGACTTCAGAATCTCTTCTAGGTAGATTCATAGAAGGAGCTGAAGAACTAGAATAGTCCTCTATAATAACTGGTCTTCTAGAACGTTCAAAGCTAACTTTGACAGTTCCATCAGAAAATTGCCTTATGTTTTCAATGTTCACTACGTTGTTTACTACAGGCTGCTGTGGTATTTCACTTGGTAAAATCCATTGACTGGGTAATGTAATATCTTTCCATAGAATTGTTCTAGGGATCTGGATATTAGCATCACTGGTTGAACTTTGAATTAATACAGTGTGATCTTTAGGGCTTTTATTAAGGGCATGGACATTCAAATTAGTCTTCATGGTCTTATAATAAATTCTAAAGATTAGAGCAATTGGTTGAGAACCTTCAATCATTTGTGTAATTTCTCCTGCTGTTTTAATATTTAATGTTAAGGCTTTTAATAGGTGTTGATCACTTAGACTAAGTGTGAAGTCAGGAAAGCAATTAAAATGGATAGGACCATTGTGCAGACTGGCTTCCATAGCACCTATTATGCTTGGATAATAATTCAAAATCTAGCATCTCCGAGACAGGTAGATACTTGAATTAATTCCTTTAATATTCAATGGTTTAACTGCTACTTGAACTAGACCTATGTGGATGAAATTATAACCCTTTTTTCTATGTTTTTTAATAACATCAGGGGAAAGAAGGCTACAATTTTCATACTCTTTGTTAATAGCATAGACCTTTTCAACCGTTTTAACATTATAATCTGTTTTAAAGTTATCTAAGAATGTTGACTGATAAATTTCTTTGGGAGAAATTCTGGGAATATTCCAATTATGTAAAACTTGACTGATATTTTCATAACTGTTTTCTTCCTGATTAACTATGTCTGGTATAGGTTGCAAGGTTGACCTATGACTAGCTGAGGAGTTAGATCTAAATAACCTACTCATTATTACTGGGTTCAAAAATATTCACTCTTTATCTTCCATTCAGACCCTCTTACCTGGGTAGACTCATACCTATTGTTCTTAAACCCTTCACCGCTCGCACAAGAGACTTACCTAGGGTTGACAGCGAACAAGGTGTTCTACAGTAAGTTAGGTGACTTCTGATAAAGGATGAAATGATTTTTGAAAACAGTTTTAATGAAGCAAATCAAAAGATCTTACTGGTCGCTAGAACATAGAGAAGAACTTGGCTTTGATACCTTTTGGGAAGAGAAAGAACAAGAGAAGAACAGAGAGAGCGCATACACAATCAAATACAGTACTATAAATAAATAACTGAATTGTATTAATTATTCATACTATGTACAATCTAAGAACTGAAAATAAAACAAGAACTTACAAATTTAAAACATTTAACTAGAGAATTGGAGAAGAGGGGTTAAGTAGGGTGATCGGGTAGAAACTAAAGATTCTTACGAGAGAGAGAGCTCGAGTCTTTCTAAGTTTGAAAACTCCTTGCCAAATGAGCTCGCCTTCCTTTTATAGAACAAGGAAAGGGAATCTGTACATTTACTTGGGTAAAGTAAAAACATTTCACTAAGGTAAAAGTGATTTACTAAAGTAAAAGCAAAAGTAAAAGCAAGTTACTAAGGTAAAAGCAAAAGTAAAAGTAAAAATGCAGAATAACAATTTGTTGATGAGCAGTGCTAACTTTTGACTATTACAGATGCTTTTGGTAAAACAACTTTTGACTCGACTCTGCTTTTTCGGTTGGAAAAGAGCCTCTTTTCTTGTTGAGCTACTTTAAATTTGGAAAGTGGAATCTTTTGACCGCTCAAAAAGGCGAGTCTTTGGCCATTGAAACGATGGTAACTCTAGCAAAGGCAGTCTTTGAGTAATCGAATAATAATGGCCGGTTTGCTGGAGGCGGTCTCTTGGTTAATCGAAACGATGGCATTGGCTGCTGCCGGAGCAGTCTTGCTAATGAATAGTAATCGGCTTTTCTTTGTAGATGTCGAGCAAATGGGTCTGAGCATCCGAAGGTTGATGGTGCCGTAGGGATCGTCTGAGACCATCATCTTACGCAAATTAGCTAATCGAGTCATTACGAGAAGAAGCGAGGAATGCTAGAGGCTTCTTCGTGTAACTCATCAATTCTTTTATTGAGGGCTTGAGCAATAAGTTTTAACTCACTACTGAGAGCAATCTTTGAAATCGAAATGCTACGGGAACAGGAGGATCTGTGGGGTGGTTTTGACTTAGATTCTTTTGAAATCTTTTTACGACTTGAGGAAGAGGGTTCTAAAGGGATGGCTTTAGAATCCTTAGCTTTGAATGGTTGGGAATTATTTGAACTGGAATAGAACAACAGAAATTCTTGTTGAACGACCAATGATTACAATTAACATCGAACTTATCCCACCACTTGATGTAGAAAAAGCGGGAAAGTCGAGGGAGTGGATCGAGAGATAATCTATTTGAATTACTAGCAACGGAGGGTGGAGAAATCTTAGTATTGCCATTTAAGTATCCGAGGAACCTTATATTTACTAATGAAGAGAAGAGTGAGAGGAATGTTCTCATTCTTTGGATCTAGTTTACTATTATTAGCAAAATGGGTAACTTGGACCTTAAGGGGATCGGGAAGGAGGTCATAGGTAGAACCATGCCTATACCACGGAGAGGACGAACCAATAAGGGATTGGACTTTTGAATTTATGATCGAAGCCCGAATAAACCGAGAATGACTATGGGACTCGTTACGATGAAGGAGAACCTTATACCGAGCTTCATATAATCATAAAAGCAAAAAGGATAACTATGATTAGAGATCCATTAGATCGGAGGATGTTTTCCCAATCGAAATCTGAAGGAATTGTTTAATATACAAAGAATGATAAAGAACTTTTGATTTATCATTGTTTGCATAAATTAGTTTGATATTCTTGACTTCGATTTCAAGGAGAATGTCCTTATAATAAACAAGAGACTTATAAGGAGCGGTTTGGAGGAAAATGCTGACCGGAGGGAAAAAAGCTGGGCGACAAGCTTAAGCTGGATCATTTTTGGCTTCATGTAGGGTTCAATATGAAACAAATAACTTTCCCATTTGAGCACATACTCGGAAGAGGAGTATTGGGAGTGAAGGCGAGGTCTTTCTTTGGATTCTTGAATGGGTCAATGGGTTCGGGCTTATTAACTAGAAATTTGAACTATAAGGCTTGGGGATTGTCCCAAAACGAAAAATTTGTTTGGTGATGAGGCGGGGGAGTATTCGGGTGAGGACTAAGGTACCTCTGGGATGATTACTTGGGCCACTAGGGCGACCCGGGACCACGAGAGGAGGATGAACCTCTGAAACTCATGGTATATAGTACCTGTATGAATAAATTCTCTGGTAAGAAAATCAGGAATAGAATTATTTTTGCCTTTAATGTATTCAATATCAAAATCAAAAATGCTTAATAAAGCTTGCCATCTAGCGAAAAGAATGCTTAGAGGCTAAATTTTCAACATCTTTTACTAAAATGTACTTGGGTGACTTGCGGTCAATCACGAACCGAAATTTCGATTTAATAAGTCATTTTGAAATTTATTAATACATAATACCAATGAAAGAATTTCTTTTTTAATAGTACTATATTTTGATTGTGTAGTATTCCATGCGCCAAAATGAAATCGAACAATTTGTTCAGGAGAATCGGATGTTAATTTTTGTTTAAGAATGCCTCCGAATCCAATATCCGAGGCGTCGGTTTCAACAATTTTGAGCAATTTTGAATCATTAGAAATGCCAAAGGCGAGGGCAATGTCTTGACATATTTTTTAACTTGTTGAATTGCGAAGTATGAATGTCGGTCAAGTGGAAGATTATTTTGCAAACGAAAAAGAGGTTTGCAAAGTCTTCCCGAATTCTTGTAGAACTTGCTATATAATTCAAATGAGCGAAAATCTCTGCGATTGGGTTTTATTGGTTATCTTATCTGGGAACTTGTCGAAAATTGAATAGCTCGTTCATAAAATTTGAACTTGTCCATTGAAGATATTAAGACCAAGAAACCTTATTCGGACTGAAAGCAGTTTGCATTTGGAAGGAGAAAAGAACAAGACCATTTACCTTAATAGTAGTGAAGAACGACTTTAAATGTTTTTCGTGTTCTTCATAGTCTTGGAGTAAACAAGAATGTCGTCGATATAAACAACGATAAAATGGCTGAAAGGGTTTAATATGTCATTGAGTATATTTTGAAATTCACTTGGAGCATTTTTTAGGCCAAATGCTTGAACATTCCATTCATAATGTCCAAACGAATTGGTGAATCTTTGTTTTATCTTGATCATCGGGATGAATGGCAATTTGCCAAAAACCGGATTTAAGGTCAAATTCTTTGAAAATGGTGGCATTACTTAACCTATTGATAAGGTCGTCTTTGTTGGGAGGGTACCTAATCCATTCTAAGACCTTGTTCAATGGTTTGTAATTAATAACTAAGCAGGGTACACCTCTTTCTTTTTACGCTTCATTATTGACATAAAAGCGGAAGCGAGACCAAGGGGATTCTTGGGTTTAATTAATCCTTTATTGAGGAGATCATTGATTTCATTTTACATAACTCCATTTGTTCATGACTCATCCGAATAGGCCTAGCCTTAGTAGGAATTAAATGCTCTTTGAATTCCACTAGCATAAGGAAGCTAACCATATGTTTCTTTCTATGCCAAAAGGCATTGGGGAATCGAGAACAAAGGTTATTCTTCATGTAGGTTTTAATTCTTCAATTTTTTAGTAGAACCTCTTCATTTTGAAGTTGTTCTTCAATTCTTTTATATTTGATTTCCTCTTTTAAAAATTCAAATGTGTAGATTTCTGATTTATTAAATTCAATGATTTAGAAATGGATTCTTCTTGAATGTATTTTAAATCTCTTTCTTTTAGTTTAATAAGAAACTTAAATGTTATTTTCTTTCCTAAATGTTTACTGAGTTAATCCTTCATTACTAGTTGTAAATGGGTATAATAAGTATATAAATGGTAAACCCAAAATAATTTTATGCATAAGATTGCGAATCAAAACAAAAGATGTTTTGAAACACATATTATCTGACAAATATGTACTTTTGGTAATTTATATTTTATTTCCATTTGACTACCATTAATAAATTCAATTTTTCACTAGTTTTTTGTAATATTTAGTTGGGATTAGACCTTCACGGATACTGATTTAAATCACACTTTGTATCTACCAAGGCGATAAAATTTGTATTGAAAAGTTTTTATCCACAACTAGGTTAATAGAAACATACCATACGAATGGTGATGTCTTTAATTCTTTTAAGTGAAAGACCTTGAATAAATAAGTCTGAAATATCTTTAGTACGGAGATGATTACGGTTCATCGTGATTTTCATCACTTGATGAGGAATCATTGATCTGAAGATCGAAGCTTTTTATCTAAATCTTTTCTTAGAATAGAGACTTCTATTTTAAATTAGCAATTTCTTTCTTTAATTTATTAACTTCGATTTAATTACGGAAAGTGACTTCTTCTTTAATGGAGATTTAAATCTTTCCAAAGTTTTATTAAGACTAAAAATTGGTTTCTCTTTAGCTTTAATAAACTTATCATTTTCTCTATTATCTTTAGTTAATAAATCTTTTAAGCTGCTTTTGTGTATTGGGCTTTTAACTTAGGATCGGTGATTTTACTAATTAAGTCGATTAACAAAGAACTTTCTTCATCATCCTTGTTAATTACATTAATCTTTTTAGTGCAACAATTTTCATTACAATTATTAGCACGAGATGGTGACTTAAATCGGTCTTTACTTAACTGAATTATTTTCACTTTATTAGTATCGGAGGAATATGAAATGTTAGAGTCTTCATTATTACTAACTTCATTTTCTATCCTCATTAATTCTAATATATACTCGATATCTTCATCGATAATATTTAAGCGGGACAACTTACATTTTATTTTACATTCACTTTTATAATGACCCTTTTGCCCACAATTGTGGCACACAATTTTACTTTTATCAAATTTTTAGTTCTTTTATTGTGTTTTTTTATTAATGGGTTTGGGCTTATTATAATAATTATCTTGATTTTTATCTTTATGATGGCTGCGTCTTTTCTTGTGGCGTCTATGACTTTTGTGAGAGTCGATATGTTTATGCACATGCTTTAAATCTAGAAGGAGCCACGGGAGGTAAACCATATTGCTTTCATGAGAATATCTTAGAGCTCATATTTAGCTTTTTCTTGTCTTTACTAGCTTGTTTGGCTAACTTAAAATCAATGCACATTTTAATCCTATCTTTTGAATATAACGATTATGTCACCATAAGTGAGATTATCATAATCAATATATCCTAAATTTTTACTAAGTTCTTCACGAACTTTGTGAGCAAATAAGAATGATAAACCATTAACAAATTTTTCTTTCGAGAAAGGTTTATTCTTGTCATTTCTCATCATAACTCTAGAAGTAAAAACATCTTTGTACCATCTAAAGTCACTTAGAGTGGGACACGTGAGATTACTTAGGCGATCGTGGATTCTTTCGGTGATATTCTTTGGGGTTCCTACTGAAGTGTTTTATTATAGTATAAATCAAAGTATTTACTCCATCGGTGGCCCAATTCCTATAGCTTCATCAAAAATCGGGTTACCTTGACATCTAAGCGAAACGGCATGGATAATAGATAATCTAGAATCTTCGATGAGATGTTTTTCCCACCAAGACACGAGAATACACAGCAAATCCACTAGCCATAATTCAACAATATCGGTTGAGTAAGAGTGTTGAATTTAGTTAGATAGTTGTTTGCCACCATGGACATATGATTTAACTTATTGAGGATTTCTTGTTCACTAAATCAAATCGATATTCCATTCATAAATTTTATTAGGCGAAAATGAGAAAATTGTTTATCTAGGTTTCTCTCTTCAAATTGTAAATCTGGAGGAGTTGGTCTAGAATACCAATTTCTGGTCATACTAGTATTATGGACGGTTAACTTATTTAACTATTCATGAATATCTTGTATTGATGAGGTAGCTGATTGACTATCGAATGACTCTTTGCTTTCATTATCGAGTTAATCGATCGATAATAGCAATAATACTTAAAGCTTGTTTAGGTTCGATCTTTGTTTTAATTTTTAAATAAGCGATCAATAGCTCTTTGTAAGATCAACGTCTTTATTAGGTAAACCTAATTTTTCTCTATTTTCTGGTAGTTTTAATAGTGGTTGAACAATTTTTGACTCGGTTTTTTAATTATATTTTCTTCAAATTTTTCTTCAATCTGTATCTAACTGTTTTCCTCTGATTTGCTAGGTATTGGTTACTAAAATTTAAGCTGTTCAATGATTTTTTATCATCATTAATTCCATTTGAGATTTTAAATGGGTTTGGCCGAATTCTTGAAGTATTTTTCTTTGAAATTAAAATGATTCTAAGGGTGGGTGACTAGACGAAACCTTAGACTTGTCTTCTTTGACCCATTGAGTTTTAGTTATAACATTGCATTTAAATTGATACTGCTCATACCAATCATAGAAGGTAATATTAATTTTTTCACTATTGATAAATTTCTTCCATTTATTGACAATTTTATCTCTTTCTTTCTCAGTTGGGTGATTTTTTCTAAATTGATGTCTTTTAATTTTATTAGACTTGGAGTTAAAATCATTCACAAGATTAATCCAATCTAACACAAATTCTTTCTTAATGACTCTTAATTGATTATTAATTGGAACATCAAAATCAGACTGAGTGGGGAGCTCAGAAGGAGTCGGAGAAGAAGAGCTTTCTTCCTCGGCTGGGTAATTCTGAGGGTGACAAGAATAACAAGGATGACTTTCTTGACCTTGATTTAAAATTCCTTTTAACTTAATGTCTCTTATAGAAGGGTTACTAAGGACTTCAGAATCTCTTCTAGGTAGATTCATAGAAGGAGCTGAAGAACTAGAATAGTCCTCTATAATAACTGGTCTTCTAGAACGTTCAAAGCTAACTTTGGCAGTTCCATCGAAAAATTGCCTTATGTTTTCAATGTTCACTCGTTGTTTACTACAATGTTGCTTGTGGTATTTCACTTGGTAAAATCCATTGGTAGGTAATGTAATATCTTTCCATAGAATTGTTCTAGGGATGCGGATATTAGCATCATCACCGGTTGAACTTTGAATTAATCTGATGTGATCTTTAGGGCTTTTATTAAGGGCATGGACATTCAAATTAGTCTTCATGGTCTTATAATAAATTCTAAAGATTAGAGCAATTGGTTGAGAACCTTGATCATTTGTGTAATTTCTCCTGCTGTTTTAATATTTAATGTTAAGGCTTTTAATAGGTGTTGATCACTTAGACTAAGTGTGAAGTCAGGAAAGCAATTAAAATGGATAGGACCATTGTGCAGACTGGCTTCCATAGCACCTATTATGCTTGGATAATAATTCAAAATCTAGCATCTACGAGGCAGTAGATACTTGAATTAATTCCTTTAATATTCAATGGTTTAAGCTACTTGAACTAGACCTATGTGGATGAAATTATAACCCTTTTTCTATGTTTTTTAATAACATCGGGGAAAGAAGGCTACAATTTTCATACTCTTTGTTAATAGCATAGACCTTTTCAACTGTTTTTAACATTATAATCATTTTAAAGTTATCTAAGAATGTTGGTGATAAATTTCTTTGGGAGAAATTGCAGAATATTCGAATTATGTAAAACTTGGTGATATTTTCATAAGCTGTTTTCTTCACGATTAACTATATACGGTATAGGTTGCAAGGTTGACCTATGACTAGTGAGGAGTTAGATCTAAATAACCTACTCATTATTCTTTGGGTTCAAAATATTCACTCTTTATCTTCCATTCGGACCCTCTTACAGGTAGACTCATACCTATTGTTCTTAAACCCTTCACCGCTTTTCGCAAGAGACTTACCTAGGGTTGACAATGAAACAAGGTGTTCTACTGATGAGAAGTTAGGTGACTTCGATAAAGGATGAAATGATTTTTGAAAAGCAGTTTAATGAAGCAAATCAAAAGATCTTCTTGATTAGGTAGAAACATAGAAGAACTTGCTCTCGATACCATTTGGGTGAGGGACTAAGGTACCTCTGGGATGATTACTTGGGCCACTAGTGGCTGACTCCTACCACGAGAGGAGGATGAACCTCTGAAACTCATGGTGATAATTACACTATATGAATAAATTCTCTGGTAAGAAAATCAGGAATAGAATTATTTTTGCCTTTAATGTATTCAATATCAAAATCAAAAATGCTTAATAAAGCTTGCCATCTAGCGAAAGAATGCTTAGAGGCTAAATTTTCAACATCTTTTACTAAAATGTACTTGGCTGACTTGCAGTCAATGCGAACCAGAAATTTCTGATTTAATAAGTCATTTTGAAATTTATTAATACATAATACCAATGAAAGAATTTCTTTTTTAATAGTACTATATTTTGATTGTGTAGTATTCCATGCGCCGGAATGAAATCGAACAATTTGTTCAGGGGAATCGGATGTTAATTTTTGTTTAAGAATGCCTCCGAATCCAATATCCGAGGCGTCGGTTTCAACAATTTTGAACATGAATCATTAGAAATGCCAAGCGAGGCAATGTCTTGACATATTTTTTTAACTTGTTGGATTGAAAGTATGAATGTCGGTCGAGGTGGAAGGATTGTTTTGCAAACGCTTGAAAAAGAGGTTTGCAAATCTTCCCGAGATTCTTGTAGAACTTGCTATATAATTCAAATGAGCCAAGAAATCTCTGCGATTTAGGTTTTATTGGTTATCTTATCTCGGAACTTGTCGATGAAATTGAATAGCTCGTTCAATAAATTTGAACTTGTCCATGAAGATATTAAGACCAAGAAACCTTATTCTGACTGAAAGCAGTTTGCATTTGGAAGGAGAAAGAACAAGACCATTTACCTTAATAGTAGTGAAGAACGACTTTAAATGTTTTTCGTGTTCTTCAATAGTCTTGGAGTAAACAAGAATGTCGTCGATATAAACAACGATAAAATGGTGAAAAGGTTTAATATGTCATTGAGTATATTTTGAAATTCACTTGGAGCATTTTTATGATAGGCCAAATGCTTGAACATTCCATTCATAATGTCCAAACGAATTAGTGAATGTTTGTTTTATCTTGATCATCGGGATGAATGGCAATTTGCCAAAACCGGATTTAAGGTCAAATTCTATCGAAAATGGTGGCATTACTTAACCTATTGATAAGGTCGTTTTTGTTGGGGAGAGGGGTACCTAATCCATTCTAAGACCTTGTTCAATGGTTTGTAATTAATAACTAAACGGGGTAATAAAAATCAAGATAATTATTATAATAAGCCCAAACCCATTAATAAAAAACACAATAAAAGAACTAAAAAATTTGATAAAAGTAAAATTGTGTTGCCACAATTGTGGGCAAAAGGTCATTATAAAAGTGAATGTAAAATAAAATGTAAGTTGTCCCAATTAAATATTACTTGCGAAGATCTTTGAGTATATATTAGAATTAATGAGGATAGAAAATGAAGTTAGTAATAATGAAGACTCTAACATTTCATATTCCTCTGAAACTAACAGTGAAAATAATTCAGTTAGTACCTTAAACGAAGTCACCATCTGTGCTAATAATTGTAATGAAAATTGTTGCACTAAAAGATTAATGTAATTAACAAGGATGATGAAGAAAGTTCTTTGTTAATTGACTTAATTAGTAAAATCAACGATCCTAAGTTAAAAGCCCAATACACAAAAAAGCAGTTAAAAGATTTATTAACTAAAGATAATAGAAAATGATAAGTTTATTAAAGCTAAAGAGAAACCAATTTTAGTCTTAATAAAACTTTGGAAAGATTTAAATCTCCGATTAAAGAAGTCGATCTTCCGAATTAAATCGGAAGTTAATAAATTAAAGAAAGAAATTGCTAATTTAAAAATAGAAGTCTCTATTCTAAGAAAAGATTTAGATAAAAAGCCTGATCTTCAAATCAATGATTCCTCATCCAGTGATGAAAATCACGATGAACCAGAATCATCTGGTACTAAAGATATTTCAGACTTATTTATTCAAGGTCTTTCACTTAAAAGAATTAAAGACATCACCATTCAGAAGTGGTATGTTTCTATTAACCTAGTTGTGGATAAAAACTTTTCAATACAGCTTACTGCCTTGGTAGATACAGGTGTGCATTTAAATTGTATCCAGAAGGTCTAATCCCAACTAAATATTACAAAAAAAACTAGTGAAAAATTGAATTCGGCTAATGGTAGTCAAATGGAAATAAAATATAAATTACCAAAAGTACATATTTGTCAGGATAACATGTGTTTCAAAACATCTTTTGTTTTGATTCGCAATCTTACAGACAAAATTATTTTGGGTTTACCATTTATATACTTATTATACCCATTTACAACTAGTAATGAAGGATTAACCTGTAAACATTTAGGAAAGAAAATAACATTTAAGTTTCTTATTAAACCAAAAGAAAGAGATTTAAAATACATTCAAGAAGAATCCATTTCTAAATCATTGAATTTAATAAACTGTAAATCTACACATTTGAATTTCTTAAAAGAGGAAATCAAATATAAAAGAATTGAAGAACAACTTCAAAATGAAGAGGTTCGGTCAAAAATTGAAGAATTAAAAACCTACATGAAGAATAACCTTTGTTCTGATTCCCCCAATGCCTTTTGGCATAGAAAGAAACATATGGTTAGGCTTCCTTATGCTAGGGAATTCAAAGAGCATTTAATTCCTACTAAGGCTAGGCCTATTCAGATGAGTCATGAACAAATGGAGTTATGTAAAAATGAAATCAATGATCTCCTCAATAAAGGATTAATTAAACCCGATAAATCCCTTGGTCTTTTCTGCCTTTTATGTCGATAATGAAGCGAGAAAAAGAAAGAGGTGTACCAGTTTAGTTATTAATTACAAACCATTGAACAAGGTCTTAGAATGGATTAGGTACCCCTCCCCAACAAAACGACCTTATCGATAGGTTAAGTAATGCCACCATTTTGATAAATTTGACCTTAAATCGGTTTTGGCAAATTGCCATTCATCATTTTGATCGGTACAAAATGCGACATTCACCACTCCGTTTGGACATTATGAATGGAATGTTCAAACCCTTTTGAAAGTTTATTTTGCATCTAAAAATGCTCAGTGAATTTCAAAATATACTCGATGACATATTAAACCCTTTTCTTACATTTTATCGTTGTTTATATAATCGACATTCTTGTTTACTCAAAGACTATTGAAGAACACGAAAAAATTTAAAAGTCGATTCTTCACTACTTATTAACTAAGGTAAATGGTCTTGTTCTTTCTCCTTCCAAATGCATTTTATTTGAATTAGAATAAGGTTTTTGGAGTAAACAATAAGACCCCAACTTATTATTAATGAAATTTAATTTTCTCTATTTATTATTTTAAAATAGTAAGGGTTGATTTGATTAATGTGGATAGTTAGGGGTAAAATATATATCAAATATTTTAAAATAAGCAAGTGGTTATAAAATATTCATTGTTAATGAAATTTAATATTATTATTTGGTAGTAAGTGGAATATTAAATCTTAGGGGTAAAATATGAATATTAAATGCGACAGTAGCGACCATGTGTGGGCCCATGCTGTGAATATTTAAATTGGATGAAAGCGCGACAAATATAAGTGGTTTAAAAATAGCAGGCGTGGTTATTCTGCAGATTATCTTGTTAAAATACCGGTGGGTTTTAAAACACGATGCTTTGCGGTATTGCACCAATTATTGATTCTTACGTGAAAGGCACTACTCGATAATGGTTCTGATAATTCTTTATTCGATATTTTATTGATTTAATAATTCTTTGCGTTGATATTTTATATTCTTTGTTGTTTGATAATTGTCATTACACATATTTTTCATTATCGAAGCGATAATTCATATTATCTGAATAATATTATTAGATAACATTATTGGCGATGTCTAGAAAGTTACATCTAAGGAGAGGTTTGGTCACCTAATTAATTGCCGCCCGATGAAGAAAAATTCTTATTGGAAAGCCCCTCTTTCTTTCAGGAAGCTGCACGGTTGTCGATATTGTGATTACATAATATTATTTGTGAATAATTAATTATTGATTCATATGATGAGAAAAATATTGATTTTATGTGGATATAGATGGAGAAAAATTTTAATGTGACAATTGTTGAAAATTGAAATTTTATCTTTTTACGATAAAATAATTCATTTAAATATATTATTATATTTTAGTAATATAATAATGGTGATATTTTTACAACGAATGTGGGATATATGAGTATCTGAGGAGGAAGAAGAGTATTTTTTTGTTGCAATAAATGTTTAAAACATGTTAAACATGTCGGTGGACCCCATTTATTGGTTGAAATTTGATTATAGCACAGTAAAATCTGGTTTGTGGATTTGGTCAATTTCTGTTTGGAATTTGGAAAAACTTTCTTACGCAAAGTTGTAGAAATTGAATTTCCTATAAAAACTCGCGAGATTCGAATTTTTTGATAAAAGGGCTATTTATTATGAATTATTGATGTTAAAATTCTGAATAATTGATTTTTGGAAGTTTTAATTATTTTAAATAATAAAAACGTTTTTGATTTGTTTGGTAGACTTATTTGTTGTCAAGCATGGCTAAATTCAGATCATAGATTGTGTGCGTAGGAATTTATATATAATATATTAATATTATATTAAATTTTACTGCTTTGGTTTTAGCGATTTCTATAAATAGGGTGCTTAGGTTAGAATTGAAAATCACACGAAAGCTGAAGTTTTCTCTCTATATTATCGGCGTATTCTTGTGAGTATTTTGAGTATAATTTGAGTATTGCTATTAGATGCAAGTTCAAGTCATAGCTTTATATCCGGTGTTTAATTTAGAAATCTTGATCTTTTCGAGGTAAGGGATATTATTTTTTTTTGTAATGATATTATTTCTTGAATATCATTATGTTGAAATATTGATCTGAAATTTTTATCAAATTTGGAACTTTTGGTGTAGGAGTTCTTATTCACGTATCTGACCTTTATTCACGTATCTGACACTATTCACGAATCTGGCCTTTATTCATAGAAAAATGAAAATTTCTTTTTTTGTCCAAAATATCTATTATGGATACTAGCTTTGATTGTATCCATGTTTTGATCATTCTTGAATTTTACACCACTGTGTGATTATTTTTGAGGTATTTTTGGGCGTGGATAAAATAAAGTCTGAATCCTTAATCCTTAATCCTTGTCATTTTGTTTCCTTTGGATTCGTTTCTTAAAAAAAAAAATATTTTCATCATCCTCGGTCTTAAATGATGATATTATTGAATATCTTTGGCTTTGTGTAGTGCAAAGATGAATGATTTCTGAAGAATATCTTTGGCCGTAGTGCAAAGATGAGCAGTGTTTAGATGAACATGACCAAGGTGATGAATATCTTTGGCCGTGGTGCAAAGATGAATATTTGATTCGGATGTATGTTGATTGATGTTCTGGGGATAAAAGATGAGCGATGAACTTTTAAATTCATACATAGAAGATAGTAGTTTGCATTCTCTACTTAACTCTTCTAATGAATTATTATTTCATTGCGAATATTGATTTAAAATTTGTTGTCTATTGTATTACTATTAGATTTTTCCTGTTGAAGACTAACGATAATTTGTTGTATATTATCTTAGTCATAATATTCTTCTTCTTGGGCTAGTTGAGCTCACCCTTTTCCTTTTTGTTCCATTTTTCTTCTCGGGATGCGAGAATATAAGCGATCACGAGTCGGGTATGGAATGAAGGTTCTAAACGAGTTGTTTTTAGTAGTCCTCACCATTTTGTAAAATAATGTACCAATAAATGTGATGAGGATTTATTTGAGTATAGATATTGTCTAGAAGATAATATTTGTATTCAAACTCACAGTTTCTTGTTGTAATAATAAAGTTGTAGTTGTTTACATACCATGTATTGACAACTTTCGAATGGGTGATGTATACCTATTTTGGGGGCGTCACGGTTAGTATCGAGCTTAGGGATATGATCTCTGGCGGAGATCGGGGAATAGAACTAGGAGGGAGAGGCAGAGTAAATCCTTGCTAGTGTGTCCTACTAAGCTTATTTGTTAGTTAGTCGATATATAGGGATATTATGTGATATATTGATTTCCTTAATTAACCCTTGTTTTATGGCGGTGTTTGAGAATGTCGTTGAGAATATTAACAATGGAAATGAGGCCAGTGGAGGCGCTTTGTACTCACCAGCGAGGAGAAACGTCTGACAGTGGTGGCAATGTTCCTCCTGTGAACAACACCATTGAAGCGAGATGATGAGCGAGGGGATGTTTAGAAGTTTTTGCGATTCATGCAAAATCGACGAGGAGACTTCGTGTTCAAAATCTGAGGAGGAAATGATAGCAATTCACGGGTTGTCACAACCAAGCGATTCGAAGAGTTGGGACCACGAATTTAAAGGAAAGCGGATCCGATCATGGCGGAAACATGGGTCAAACAAATTACCAAGATATTCGATGTCTTGGGATGCGGAGAGAACGAAGGTTCCATTCGCCACCTTTATGTTCCGTGGCGAAGCGAGACTCTTGGTGGGAGTGCGTGAAGCGTACCCATCCGGTACTTTTCGGCATGTCTTGGGAGCGTTTGAAGCTATTTAATGACAAATACTTTCACGAAAGTGTTAAATCGTATATGAAGGAAGTGGAGTTCATCGATTTGGAACAAAACAACATGGCGGTGTCTCGATGCGAGGCAAAGTTTGCGAGAGTTATCGAGTTTGCACCTCATTTGGTGGAGAATGAGGAGCGTGTGGCGGATGTTTACGAGAGGTTTGAAACCCGGCGTCGACAATATCTCATTTCTCATAAATTTTCTCTCTATTCGGATGTTGTTAACGAGGGCTCAATTGTTAGGCGAGATAACGAGTATATTCAACGAGGACCATAACCGAGGATCGTGCGAGAGATAGCGATCAATGAATAATGATAACCCGGCGGAGAAAAGCAGACGGACAAAATGGTAACCACTCTGGTGGTAATCATAGCCATGAAAATAGAAGAAGCGAGTCGGGAGGAGATTTTAAAGAGGAGATTTAACAACGACCATGTGAAGGCAGCGGTCTTAAATGACAAGCTGGTTCTAAGGGAGGAGAAACGACCACCGGTCGTATACTACAAATCTGGAAAGAGGGACATATCGATCAAAAGCGCCCTGACAGTTCAAGGTATGCTATAATTGTGGAAAGGAAGGACATATAAACTCGAGATTATGCGATGGCGAAACCTAGTTCAATGAGGACGGTGACTCGAAAAACTATCCCGGAAAAGTCAAAGTCAGCGGTTCTGGAAGAAGCGTTTGTTGTGGTTGGTCATAATCGAGAACCCAAACGAGGTGATCACGGGTAAGCTATTTATAAATTTTTGCGAAGTTTATACCTTACTTGATCTCTGGTGCTACCCATTCATTTATCTCTCCTGCTTGTGCTCAGCGTTTAAACTTGACTCAGGAGAAATTAGACTTTGACCTATCTGTGGAAACTCCATTAGGAGAAACTTTCATCACATCCACTTGTTTATAAATCTTGTTTGATTCAAGTTGGCACCATCACCTTACACATTGACCTTATCTCTTTAAAGATACTTGCTTTTGATGTGATTTTAGGGATTGATTGGTTAACTACTCATCATGCCAAAATTGATTGTTTTAAATAAGGTTGTTAGTTTTCATATTCTAACCAACTTTGTTATGCAATTCAATGAACTAAACCATTAAAATCAATCAACATCATATATCTAATCATAAAAGCTATTCGTTTATTGAAAAAGCGGATGTCAAGCTTTCTTAGCCCATGTTATGGATTTGAATAAAGACACGTCAAATTTGAATAATATTCTGTTGTTATTGACTTTCCGACGACGTATTTCTGAAGAACTTCCGATCTACCCCGAGCGTGAAGTTAAATTCTTTATTGATCTTGAACTGATACAAAGCCCATTTCTAAAACCCCATATCGAATGGCTCTATTGAACTTGAGGAGTTAAAGGTCCAACTACGAGGAATTGTTGGACATCGGTTTCATTAGATCTGAGTACATCTCCTTGGGGTGCTCTGTTTTATTAAGTAAAGAAGAAAGAGCGGGGAGTATCGACTTTATATTGACTATCGGGAATTGAACCATGTCACCATCAAGAATAGGTATCCTCTACCTCGTATTGATGACTTGTTTGACCGATTGCAAGGGCACAATTCTTTTCAAAAATCGATCTTAGATTACGGATATCATCGGTGAAGATTAGAACGAGGATATTCAAAGGCGCCTTTAGAACTTCGATGCGGGCATTATGAATTCTTAGTCATGTCTTTGGATGACTGACTAATGCTCTAATGACTTTCATGGATATGATGAGCCAAGTATTCAAGGAATATTTGGATCGGTTTGTTGTTGTCTTTATTGATGACATCCTCATATATTCAAAAGTCGTGAAGATCATGAGCACCATTTGGCTTTGGTACTCCAAAGGCTTCGTGAAAACAAACTATATGCCAAATTGAAGAAATGCGAGTTACGGCTTGAGGAAGTAGCATTTCTTGGGCGCGTCAGTGTCAAAACATGGAGTATCTGTTGATCAAGCGAAGATTGAAGCAATCTGAAAGTTAGGGAACAACAAAGTCGGTGGTGAAAGTACGTGTAGTTTTTGGGCTTAGTTGGTTATTATCGGAGATTAGTGGAAGGGTTTTCTCGAATCGCTACTCCATTAACCCACTAACTTTCGGAAGGATACAAAATTCGTTTGGAGTGAAGAATGTGAGAAGAGTTTCCAAGAGCTTAAGAGGAGACTTATTTGGCACTGTTCTACAATACCATCTGGTTCGGATGGATTTGTTATCTCTGACGATGCTTGAGGCAAAGGGTTAGGATGTGTTCTCATGCAGCGTGGGAAAGTCATAGCCTATGCCTCGCGACAACTTAAAAGAGTATGAGAGGAATTATCCTACTCATGATCTAGAGTTAGCGGCCCGATCGTTTTTCTTAAAGATATGGAGCACTATCTATATGGGGAGAAAGTGGAGATATATTGGACCATAAAAGCCTTAAATATTTCTTCACTCAAAAAGAGAACTCAACATCTGCGGCAATGACGTTGGCTCGAGCTATTGAAAGACTACGACCACACTATTGATACCATCCATCGGAAAAGCGAGCGTGGTAGGCGACGCGTTGAGTAGAAGATCATATCTTGGGGAATGAGTGCGATGATGTCAGTATCTGCGTAGAGCCAACTTTAATAGAAAAAGTTAAGGTTGCTCGAGCCAGGCGGGGTGATCGTATGAAGAAGAAAGTACAAGAAGGAGCTATTAGGAGCGAGAATTGATGAAGAAGGAATACTTGAGTCCACTCTAGACTTTGTGTTCCTAACGACCACGATTTGAAGTACAAGATTATGATGGAGGCACACAATACACCATTTGCAATCCATCTGGGAAGTACTAAAATGTATCGTGATCTTGACATACATTTTGGTGGAACAATATGAAGAGAGAGAATTGCAAAGTTTATCTCGATGTGTTTAACTTGCCAGCGTGTAAAGGCGGAGCATCTAGTACCTAAGGGTCCGTTGCAACCACTTGAGATTCGAAATGGAAGTGGGAACACATTACCATGGATTTAGATTCTGGGTCTTCCTACGGTTTCTCAAGGCATCAATGCTATTTGGGTTATTGTTGATAGATTAACCAAATCGCTCTCATTTCTTGCCGTCTGGAGACTTATTCCTTGAGCGTCTTGCTAGTATATATGCGTGAATGAGATTGTGAGGTTGCATGGCATGCACTGTATCCATAGTTTGGATCGTGACCCAAAATTCACTTCAAGATTTTGGGTTAGCTTGCAAAAAGCTATGGAGCGCAGTTCTGATTGATTCGACATACCATCCTCAAGCAGACGGACAATCGAAAAGGACTATTCAAACTCTTGAAGATTTATTAAGACTACGTGTCCTAGACTTCAAGGCGGTTGGGATAAGTATTTACCATTGGTGGAATTCTCCTACAACAGCAGTTATCGAGCAAGTATAGGTGTGGCTCCATTTGAAGCATTATATGGGCGAAAGTGTCACTCTCGATATGTTGGGATGAGGTGGGTGAAGCAACATTGTTGGGACCCGAGTTGAAATGCGTATGACTACGAAAAAGATCCAAATGATTCGACAGCGTATACAAAGCGGCACAAGATCGACAAAAGAGTTATCACGGATCTTCATCGAAAGGGCGTGGAATTTAGTGTAGGGGATCATGTATTGTTTGCGTGTTGCTCCGTGGAAGGGAGTTACAAGATTTGGGAAGAGAGAAAAGCTCGATCCACGATTTATTGGTCCATTTCAAATTCTTGGCCAAAGTAGGAAATGTAGCCTATAGACTCGCGTTACCTCAAGTATGTCTACGTGTTCATAATGTGTTTCACATATCTCATACTTAAATAAATATGTGAAAGACCCGAACCACGTTATAGAGTTAGAACAGGATGAGATAGCCAGAAAGACTTAACGTATGAGGAGGTACTGTCAAGATCTTGGATAGGAAGGAGCATGTCCTACACGCATGAAAGGTCATACCACAAGTTAAAGTTTTGTGGAGGAATCATGCTTTATAGAGGAAATGACACAGGAATTGGAAGCGGAAATGAAAGCGAGGTATCCTCACCTTTTGAAACACCGGTATATCGTCGATTTAGAGGCGAAATTTCATAAGGAGGGAGGTTGTAAGACCCCAACTTATTATTAATGAAATTTAATTTTCTCTATTTATTATTTTAAAATAGTAAGGGTTGATTTGATTAATGTGGATAGTTAGGGGTAAAATCATGAATATTTCAAAATAAGCAAGTGGTTATAAAATATTCATTGTTGTCGGGGAATATTAGTTTGGTCGTGGAATATTAAATGCTTGTCGGGAATATTAAATGCGACGGTAGCGACCGTGTGTGGGCCCATAACGGAAGCGATTGGATGAAGAAAGCGACAAATATAAGTGGTTTAAAAATAACGGCGTGGTTATTCTGAATTATCTTTGTTAAAATACCGGTGGTTAAAACACGATAGCTGCAGTATTGCACCAATTATTGATTCTTACGTGAAGGCACTACTCGATAATGGTTCTGATAATTCTTTATTCGATATTTTATTGATTTAATAATTCTTTGCGTTGATATTTTATATTGTTGTTGTTTGATAATTATCATTACTACGGTATTTTTCATTATCGAAGCAATAATTCATATTATCTGAATAATATTATTAGATAACATTATTGGCAATGTCTAGAAAGTTACATCTAAGGAGAGGTTTGGTCACCTAATTGCGCGCCATGAGAAGAAATTCTTATTGGAAAGCCCCTCTTTCACAGGAGGCTGCACGGTTGTCGATATTGTGATTACATAATATTATTTGTGAATAATTAATTATTGATTCATATGATGAGAAAATATTGATTTTATGTGGATATAGATGGAGAAAAATTTTTAATGTGACAATTGTTGAAAATTGAAATTTTATCTTTTTACGATAAAATAATTCATTTAAATATATTATTATATTTTAGTAATATAATAATGGTGATATTTTTACAAATGAATGTGGGATATATGAGTATCTGAGGAGGAAGAAGTATTTTTGTTGCAATAAATGTTTAAAACATGTTAAACATGTCGGTGGACCCCATTTATTGGTTGAAATTTGATTATAGCACAATAAAATCGCTTGGTTTGTGGATTTGGTCAATTTACATTTGGAATTTGGAAAAACTTTCTTACGCAAAGTTGTAGAAATTGAATTTCCTATAAAAACTTCATGAGATTCAATTTTTCTGATAAAAGGGCTATTTATTATGAATTATTGATGTTAAAATTCACGAATAATTGATTTTTGGAAGTTTTAATTATTTTAAATAATAAAAACGTTTTTTGATTTGTTTGGTAGACTTATTTGTTGTCAAGCATGGCTGAATTCAGATCATAGATTGTGTGCGTAGGAATTTATATATAATATATTAATATTATATTAAATTTTCTGCTTTGGTGTTCTAAGCAATTTCTATAAATAGGGTGCTTAGGTTAGAATTGAAAATCACACGAGCTGAAGTTTTCTCTCTCTATATTATCGGCGTATTCTTGTGAGTATTTTGAGTATAATTTGAGTATTGCTATTATTGATTGCAAGTTCAAGTCATAGCCTTATATCCTGTTTAATTTAAAATCTTGATCTTTCGAGGTAAGGGATATTATTTTTTTTAATAATGATATTATTTCTTGATATCATTATGTTGAAATATTGATCTGAAATTTTATCAAATTTGGAACTTTTGGTGTAGGAGTTACTATTCACGTATCGGCCTTATTCACGTATCTGACCTTTTTCACGAATCTGGCACTATTCATTCAGAAAAATGAAATTTCTTCTTTTGTCCAAAATATCTATTATGGATACTAGCTTTGATTGTATCCATGTTTTGATCATTCTTGAATTTTACACCACTTGTGATTATTTTGAGGTATTTTTGGGCGTGGATAAAACAAAGTCTGAATCCTTAATCCTTAATCCTTGTCATTTTGTTTCCTTTGGATTCGTTTCTTAAAAAAAAAAAATTTTCATCATCCTCGGTCTTAAATGATGATATTATTGAATATCTTTGGCTTTGTAGTGCAAAGATGAATGATTTGAAGAATATCTTTGGCGTAGTGCAAAGATGAGCAGTGTTTAGATGAACATGACCAATGATGATGAATATCTTTGGCCGTGGTGCAAAGATGAATATTTGATTCGGATGTATGTTGATTGATGTTACGAGGGATAAAAGATGAGCGATGAACTTTTAAATTCATACATAGAAGATAGTAGTTTGCATTCTCTACTTAACTCTTCTAATGAATTATTATTTCATTGCGAATATTGATTTAAAATTTGTTGTCTATTGTATTCTATTAGATTTTTCCTGTTGAAGACTAACGATAATTTGTTGTATATTATCTTAGTCATAATATTCTTTTCTTGGGCTAGTTGAGCTCACCCTTTTCCTTTTTGTTCCATTTTTTTCTCGGGATGCGAGAATATAAGCGAGTCTGAGTCGGGGTATGGAATGAAGGTTCTAGACGAGTTGTTTAGTAGTCCTCACCATTTTGTAAAATAATGTACCAATAAATGTGATGAGGATTTATTTGAGTATAGATATTGTCTAGAAGATAATATTTGTATTCAAACTCACAGATTTCTTGTTGTAATAATAAAGTTGTAGTTGTTTACATGCCATGTATTAACAACTCGAATAGGTGATGATATATTTGATGTATACTTGTATTTTGGAAAATAACGAACATAATAAAACAATGATCGGATATAGAATATATTACAATAGGGTTAATAATCTAGCATAATAATAATATAATTATGAAACTTTCTTACTCATATCCATTGCATAAAGGAAATGCAAAGGTAGGATACTTATGCAGTCTGCGACTTACAATACATGACTTAACTTAAGATCACCGCTTTCCAATTGAAGACATAACCTAATCATTAATAAGATCATTCTATCGATTAGAATCATTAATAAGATCATTCTATCGATTAGAATCACATATCATAACACATAGTACTGCTTATTCCAGTCAGCACATAACCTAATCACATTGTCACACATGTTTCACAAATCATTAAATCACAAATAAACACATATCGGACATTATGCAAGTTCGGATCAATTTAAAAAAACACAAACGGCATCGACTGCTTTATCTCAGTAATTATCGAGTCTAAGACTCTATATCGAGGTTCAATATCTATTTAGACTATTTAAATAATAGTCGTAACATTTTTAAATGACTTGCAGTAATTTTAAACAATTATTAGAATTTATTCTAAATTTTCAAATACTAGAATCATTATAAAATGATTTAAATATCAAATAATTATATTATCATTAATATTTAATTAATATTAAACTATTAATGAAATCATTGCAAAAATATTAAAGTTATTTATAATAACTTAAAATACTTTTAAAGTATTAATATTACCACTTAAATGATTTTTAAAACGTTAAAAATCATTTTAATGATGATTACCATTAATATTAAAATATTAATGTACTAGTCATAAAACCATTTTTTAAACCATGTATTTAATATAATTATTAAATAAATATAATATCATTAATATTAAATTAATATCATTAATATTAAATTATTAATGAAATTATCCTTTAAATATTAAAAGTTATACTTTATAACTTAAAATATTTTTAAACACCTTAATTTCATTTAAAATGATTTTTATAATATTAAAATCATTTTTAAACAAATTTATTTTATATAATTATTAAACAAATCTAATATCATTATTATTAAAATATTAATATTTTTCATGACAAAATATCAAAAGTTATATTTTATAACTTCAAATATTTTTATAATCTTTAAATGATTTTAAATCATTAATTCTATTTTTCATATTTTATTTAATACATTTATTAAATAACTTAAATATCATTAATATTAATTAATTAATGAAATTCAACACAAAATATTAAAAGTCATTAAAAATAACTTAAAATATTTTCTTATACCATAATATATTTTTAAATGATTTTTAAGTATTTAAATCATTTTAAATAATTTATTTAATATTATAATTAAATAAATTAAATATCCTTAATATTCCAAAAATATTAAATATTTATGAATATATTAAAAATTAATTTTTCAGACATTAAAATAATTTTTAAGAATTTATTTTGTATTTTTAATAATTTAAAACTATTTTTTTTTATTTATTTAATAAAAATAATAATTTTATAAATAAAGTGTCGCTATAGGTGCTTTAGGCGACAAAACTGCCACTAAATGTGTTCTTGAGCACCAAGAACACTGACAGTCAGTTTTCAAGGGGCTTCCTTTGACCGACTTAAATCTTCTGTTCATGCTTGATTTGGCCAATCTAAGATTTCATTATTGTAATATACAGGTAGTACTACAATTATCAACTTCCACTTTGGTCACACAACAATTTAAAAGCAAGATCTAAGCCTTTAAAACCATTGTCAGAGTTGTTCTGGGTTTTCTGGGTAACGCAGAAACCCAGACAGTTTCATGGTGCCATATTGAAGGTCGATTTCTTCTAGGTCTTGTTCATGACTATATTGTTATTAAGGTTCAAGTATGTTGTCCTTATGTGAGGTAACACATATGTAAAATTATTTTAGTCAGATCACAAAACAATCACCAGATTTAATCTGGTCAAACCTTCTCATAAACATTGTTCATACACTTCCTGGGAATTCTAGAAAAGTGTCTTCGTGATCAGATGGACTACTTTGACCATCTGCTACTATCGATCTGTTAATTGTTTAAGGGATAAAAAGGTATAGATATAAAGTCCATATGGAAGGCTACAACATGTATATAACAAAATCATCAAATCACTTAACACCTAACAGATACAAGGCTTAGAATATCATGTCAGACTCGGATGCACACTTTCTTGGTTACCCAGAAAGTGTTGGTCATGCTTGGTCAACTCTCTTTAACCATTAATAACTTTTAATCTATAACATATATAGACCTGATTCAAGTTCCACATTAAAGTACTCATAACATACTACAAGATGAAACACTTAAATAACAAAAACACATAACAACCAAAGATCTACAGCCTCTGACATTTGTTGTCAGAACACAAAAAAAAATATTTTCCAGATTTTTAAAATCATCAATTTCGAGCACTTTGATGTTATGGATCTGGGATATAACAACCCAGATCACTAAATAACATCTTATTCAACATGATTAAACATAAAAATCACAAATCCATTATAGCATACAAGATCAAAAATTTTAGCTTAGGTTTATACCTTTCTTGGACAATTTCTTTATCTAGTCTTGCTTATTTGTTTGTGTAGGTGGGGGAGACTTGATAAGGGACTGGTATACTTTATAAATTCGTGAGTTAGAGAGAGAATAGTCTAGGTTGAGTGTAACTGCACAAATAAGTTTTAAAAGTGAACTTCTTTCTCTCTCTAATTCTATATATATAACATGAAATGAAGTTGGTTGATATGTAATGCTAGTATGTATAATATTTAGAGCACATGGGGTTGGTAGAAGTTGGCCAACCACTAAAGTGTTGTCCAAAATACAAGTTATCTATCAATTATGCAAGAGGGGCAATATGGTCATTTGTCCAGCAAATTTAATGGCATGTTAGTAACTTGGCAAACCCTTAGGGTTTAACACTAAGGTTTAGCACATAGATTTGCAAGATTTTAATTTAGGGTTTACTATAAAAACTTTAATTTCAAAAATTGTAATTAGGGTTTCCTAATTAGATTAGGGTTTCTAATTACATGAAACATGATATTTAGGTTTAGGTTTTACTAATTATCATTATGCATGCCAAATTAGCAATTAGGGTTTATAATTAGCAAATTAGGGTTAGCAATTAGGGTTTTTATCAGCTATTAAGTTTTCTAACAGTTAGGGTTTCCAAATATTAATAATTAGGGTTTCCCTAATTAAAATTAATATTTATATTAACATTAATCATATAACACAATTTCTTACCAACCATAAACTCCGGTATGAGTTTTAAATTAGGGTTAAACCAATTAATACTAGGGTTTTAACATTATACACATAATTTGACCAACATTGTTAGTCCACACATATACAGTACATATTTACGACACTGAAATAAAATAATAATATAATAAATGTCATTAATCACATAATATAATGTCTAAACAGATTTTAAAGTCTCATTTGACTTCAAAACTAGGGTTCATCGGTACATTAGGGTTTTCCAAATACTGCACCACTATTGGCCAATCATTAACAATGCGTACATACAGTACATATTGATAGCAGTGAAAAATCAAAATATAATTAATATTACATTATTATTCTCATTCCTTGATCAAAATCCAAAATTAGAGTTTGGATTCCATATCTGATTATCTTACATATACATACAATTACAAATTAAGTTAAATAATTTACTTAATTATTACGAAATAAATTATTCATATAATAAAATAATTATTATAATAATTCTATAATCATTTCATATATTATTTAAATAATATAATAATCATATTTTCATGGAAAATAATTAATAAAAATATTTCTACTATAAAATTAATTATTATAAGAATATAATTTATAATGATCAATAATTCTAAAATAAAATTATTTGTAATTATTCATGTAATAAATATATTTTTATATTTATCACATAAATACATACACATTATCTTGGCATATATTCCCTATATTTATTTTAATAATAATAATAAAAAATTATACCCAAAATTTTTGATTTAATTATATAAAAAATATCGGGTTATTACAAAGCCACAAAGAGAATTCGAGAGTTCTTCTTCAGATCTACTGAGTTCGGGCCGTTTTCTACAAACTCTGTCACCGTATAAGTGTTCTACATTATCCTGGTAACGTATGCATGTCTTCTTTTCTAGTTTTGTGCATTAGAAAATGAGTTATCACATGAAATTCTTCTAAACATATAGTAGTGAATATGCATGCTCATATGACTTGATAAAAAATTATTCAACATAGTAAATGTTAATAATTAACCATGTTGAACGTATTGATGTAAAAAAAATTTAACTTTTGAAGCAGTCAAATTGGCACCTTTTTTCTACTATTTCTTATCATATTTGACGACAAATGAGCAAAGGTTGTAAAACAAAGTAATCCTGGTAATTAGGCTACCCTTATGGATTGTGACTTTGATGTTTTTCATGCATATAGGATGTTTATGACTGTGGATTGGTGTGCTACTGAATGGCCACCTAGTCATACCTACGTGCATGTGGATAGTCCTTTTTATAAAGGAGACTCTAGCGAAATCTTCTCTATGAGTGTAGGCATTGAATGAACATACATTTTTAACTCTACTGTAGGCGTATGTTAAAGTAATGCATGCATGCATATAGACATAAAATGCATTTAAAAAGCTCCAGGTTAGAAGTTACGACACTCTTTCTAAGGTGATTTGGAGACTTGTGTCCAGATATATGGATCTAGACCAGCCGAGCAACTCCCCCAAGACCTCTTCAGGTGTGAGGATGAGAGCTTCTGATTTGCCTCGGCCTTGCCGAGCCCGACAGCCTTGTCGATTGACTGAGTCATTGATTCGTCCTATCCGGGTTGAGGTACCGGATGTTAAGGACGAGGAGGAGGATACCGGTTACGTCTCCTGCTCCTGCCGCTTCTATTCCCCGCAGGGTATTTCCAGCCAAAAATGTGACGAATCCAAAGCTTCTAAATGATTTGAGTTACCACCCCTCGGTCTACTTGCATGCGAACTAGGTAAAAAGATACGTTCTATCTTCCTTTTTCGTATTGATGAGGAGCAACGGTTCTGATGTTGTTTTACATTTATGATGCAGGTTCCCGGCTTTACGCAGCCTCGAGGAACTGGTATAGTATACACTCTTTGTACCAGACTGTTTACCTAGAGTACCGAGAGATTGTGCATTCTTGGGGTTTCAAGGCATTTTTTTCTATCCTCCCTTGTCGTTGTCCCTGGGGTTACCTCAGGCGTTGTTTAAGCGCTGGTTTCACCAGACTCAGTCTCTCCATTTGCTGGACTACGAGATGATGATGACGTCGATGGATTGGCGGTTTATCATCGATATGGAGTTTTCAGGGGCGCCAATGCCTTGTTTGGCTAACATGTCCCCTACTGCCATCAGATCCTTGCTAGGAGTCCAGGCTAAGGCGCTCAAAGGTAGGACAGTTCATGTTGGTCCTTTGAGTATAGACGCCACTAGTGGGGTGTTGAGTGAGCCATTTCTCGATGATAGGAGAGTCAGGGACCGCATTCTTCTGCAATTGTTCCTGGTCATCCTTCGGGGTTGTTTCATAGCAGATAACTCTTCCACGGTGTCGTTCACTTTAGTCAGTGCCACACGTGAGGTGGACCATATTGGAGAGTATGATTAGGGCTCATATACCTTTTCCTATTTCCTCAAGGAAATGCAAATACGATCGCAGGGCTTGATAGAGGTGTGGCTATGATTTTACCCATTTCTGCTGGTGAGTATTTCTCTTTTATTTTTCCCTTGTACGAGTTAAGAGTGTTGACTGACCGCAAATGTTTGCTCTTGTGTTGGCTGTTTTAGGTCTATGAGAGGCTTCCATGTCTACGTCCCATTAGCCTATTAGGTTTGGACACCTATCCACGGGGACGGCGATGGCATCACTCCACACTGGTGGAGGTTCTTTTAGCTAAGGGTTTCACCCTTTCTCGCCTACAGTTGGAGTTATTGACAACCGGTGTCATTACATGGGTTCCCTATTCTAGGGACCATTTGACAGTTGGCTTTGAGGGTGGTTTCCCGACTGGTATCGAGCATGTGATATCCACCTATCGGGTTCCACTCTTTCTCAACGTCGGGATTTTTATTTGTTCTTTTTCTGTTCTTGTTCTTTGGTGTTCTTAGATTTGTTTGAAAAAACAAGTGAAAAAGGTCCAACATGTATCATGTCGACGATTTGACTGTAAGAGTCGCTAGTTGGTGTTTTTAACTGGTTGCACCAACGCAACCAAGAAAAGGTTTGCACATTCACCCAGTGATGGGACACTGCTAATTGGGTCTGTGAAACCGAGATTCATTTAGGTTTGGGGGCTTGATTATGCGGAGGGAAGGTGTTGCCACGGTGACCACCACTTTTCAAGAAACTGTTATATGAATATGTGTGTGTGTGTGTGTGTATGTATGTGTGGATCAATGTGCAATTTATTTGGAAGTAGTGCAAGGCTTCGTTCGTACCTATATACAAAGGGTTTGAACTGGTATGAAAAAATCAGTTTTAAACATGATATAACAGTGAAGTTTTGTAAAAGAGGTTTTTCAAACCCTGTGCTCAATAGTAATTGAGACCTTTTTAGACTTCCATTTTATTATTAAATGTTTGGCTTGTTTGCTTTTATTTTCGAGATGCGAAGCATCTTCGAGAAAATTATATACAGCAGTGCCGAACTCCTTATAGGAATGAAATCCATCTAAGGAAATTCAAACACCGTAAATAATTTACAAGCTGTTTACAGCTGAAAATGTCTATCATGGGAACTGAATCTAGATTCAGTGGAGTGAATTTGTGATTATATGATTCATAGGCTCACATGATGCTGCAGTTTATATGAAAAGCAGTAAGCAATTATATATATAAAAGTTGTAAATATATATATACATACATGATCAACCACCACGAAGCACCTCCATGGGGAATCAGAAATGTAAATATATAAAAGCGGTAAATATATATATAGACATGATCAACCACCATGAAGCACCTACATGGGGGATTAGAAATGTAAATAAAGCAGTAAATGCGATCAACCGCCACGAAGTAAACTCCAGGCGGGACTAAATGTAAATAAAGCGAGAAAAGGCCAAAGTAAACTCGAACTGACGAAATGTAATTATATATATATATGTATATATATAAAAGCGTAAACGCACGGATATTTCTCAATCCTTGTTAGGTTTATCATTTCAATTGATTTTTTCATATATATATATATATATATATATATATATATATATATATATATATGAACTGTTGTCGAACTACATTACGATGAGCGTTGATTTTATAGACAACAGTTCATATAAATATATATATAATATATATATATATATATATATATAAAAAAGCAAGTAAACGCCTGAGACATAAGTCTAGGCTCAATCGAGGCATAACCCGATAATGTTAGTCCATATATATAAATATATATATATATAAGTATATATATATAGACAAAAATGAAAACCACGGATCAAAGTTCGGGCATACACACACAACACAACTCTCAATGTGAAGAATAATGTGTGCAAAGATAAAGAGAAAGGCTTTATAATGTGTAAGAAGGCTTACAGTGGGCTACCAAAGAAGACATCTATGACTATAAATGGATGAACACTCAGCTCTCGCCGATAAAAATTTATCTATATGTGAGCTAACAAGTGTTTAAATGGATGAACACTCAGCTCCCGTCTCGGTTTATCACTTCAGTGATTTGTGAGCTATATGGGTTGTGTACAGAGCAAATTTGACATGGGCCTCCTCACCTTTTCCTCTTTGAATATGGCCACTCCAAGCTCTATATTTATAGATTTGGTGGTACATGTGTACTATAGCTATAGATGTAGATCATAGCTGCAGGCGACACAAATGCACTACTTGTTACTGGGGTACCACAGGCTTTACGTCCCGCCGTCTCGAAGTACATGCACTCGTGCACTGTCATGTTCGCTCGAACTTGCAGAACTTCAATCCGAGCACCCGAATGAGGTGTACAAGACCTTTTTCGGACTACTTTTGTTGAGAGTTACGCAATGGCATGGGATTAGAGGTTGTACGATGTCAGGAAGAGGGGACCATGCCCATGGTCTTCAAGCTTCAAATTCTATTCGGTGTGCTGCCCTGCGTAATAGTCACTTGGGATTAGAACTCCTCAACTCTTGTGGGACATTATTGTGTAGAAATGTATGTATGAGATGTTGAGATGGCGCACTGGGGGTTGAGGTGGCAAGATGATGATTTTTCCCCTCACCGGGGTTATCTCCGATTTTGGCTGATAAAGCAGACATTGCTCAGGGTTATCTCTAAGATTGGACTACTGAAAGTGTTTGAATTCCGCAAGGTTATCATTAAGTGTGCCTGTCTTCCCGATGTTAGCTCCGGGTCTTTGAAATGAGTGCCTCGGCGGAAGTTCCGAGGTTGAAGCTGACTGCATGCATTTAAAACAAGCATTTCCGGAGTTATCACCGGAGCTGCAATGACATTCCTTGGGGTTATCTCAAAGGACAAAACACGGGGTTATCTCCGAGGTTGGAACTGATACTCCCGGTGTGTGTTCCGGGGTTGAGACTGAACTTCTGTTGGTATCTAGAATTGATGTGAGTTGTCTTCCAGGGTTATCTCTGAAAGATGAATCTGCCCTCCTACAATGTTAGTAACAGGTGTGTAGAAAATTTTGAGTGTCTACAGATGCCCCTCTTTATCATATTAATGCAATGCAAGGCATGAATAGGATAAAGAATCCTAGACACTTGAAATGCAACAAGATAAATATGATGTCATGTGCAGCAACATGATGCAAATGCATGATGCATGTATTTTGTTGGATTATTTCCAACATGATGGAATGATTTCTGGTTCCCTGTTAATCCTGCCGGGGATGACAATTAGTGATGTCTTGGACATGCGATCCAAGTCTTCTAGGATGTTGACGTTTGGGTTAGCACCAAAGTCCAAAATCCTTGATACAAACTTTACTCTGAAGATGTGCCTCTCGTGTGCAAGAGATCTGTGGGGATAAAGCTTTGTCTGTTTGAGGATGTATATAACATATTCCATCATCGGTCCTCTTCGATCAGGATAGTCTTCTCTTGTTTGTGTCACCAACATATACCACGGTCCTGTTGGATTTATTGCCAACAGTATGTATTGTCAGTGCTGCTTGACCTTCACTGATGTTTGTATCACCGGATAGATCCCTATTGGGCTAACTATCAAGGCTGCTTGACGTTTATTGATGTGTGTATTAATGGTTGCATTGCGTTGTGACCCTCGTTGGGGAACATGTCAAGTCTACTTAACCTTTATTGACGCGTATATCAATGGTTGCATTGCATTGTGACCCCCGCTGGGAAACATGTCAAGCCTGCTTAACCTTCATTGATGCGTATATCAATGTTGCATTGCGTTGTGACCCCCGACGAGGAACATGTCAAGGCTGCTTGACCTTCATTGATGCTTATATCAATGGTTGGATTGCGTTGTGACCCCCGCCGGGGAACATGGATGGATGAAATCTGCGTTGTGACCGCCGCCGGGGTACTTTATTAATGACATCGGTGTTGTGACCCCGGCCGGTGACCATGTCAAGGCTGCTTGACACTGAACTGACAACATCGAACCTTCGTGAGGTATTGCCGAATGTAGTTTGCAACAGCTGAGATCATTGGTATAGTATACCTTGTGTTTGGGAGTGTAACGACCGAGAAATTAGGATCCTTTTTAAAATAATTTAATAATGAATAAAATAATATTATTTATTATTATTATGTGTTATTAAGATGAATGTCGTTCTATAACCTAGAAATGTCAGAAAATCATAGTATTTTATGTGACGCCCCCAAAATAGGTATACATCACCTATTCTGAGTTGTCAATACATGGTACAGAAACAACTACAATTTTATTATTACAACAGTAAAACTGTGAGTTTGAATACAAATATTATCTTCTAGACAATATCTATAACTCAAATAAATCCTCATCACATTTATTGATACATTATTTTACAAAAATGGTGAGGACTACTAAACAATCCTTTCTAAAACCTTCATTCCATACCCCAGACTGCACTCGCTTATATTCTCGCCTCACGAGAAGAAAAATGGAACAAAAAGGAAAAGGGTGAGCTCAACTAGCCCAATAAAGAATATTATGACTAAGATAATATACAACAAATTACCGTTAGTCTTCAACAGGAAATATCTAATAGAATACAATAGACAACAAATTTTAAATCAATATTCATGAATGAAATAATAATTCATTAGAAGAGTTAAGTAGAGAATGCAAACTACTATCTTCATGTATGAATTTAAAAGTTCATCGCCTATCTTTTATCCCCGTAACATCAATCAATATACATACCGAATCAAATATTCATCTTTGCACTACAGCCAAAGATATTTATCGATTAATGGTCATGTTCATCTAAACACTGCTCATCTTTGCACTGACTACCAAAGATATTCTTCAAAATCATTCATCTTTGCACTACGGCCAAAGATATTCAATAATATCATCATTTAAGACGAGGATGATGAAAAATATTTTTAAAGAAACGAATCCAAAGAAACAAAATGACAAGGATTAAGGATTAAGGATTAGTACTTTGTTTTATCCATGTTCAAAAATACCTCAAAAATAATCATAGTGGTGTAAAATTCAAGAATGATCAAAACATGGATACAATCAAAGCTAGTATCCGTAATAGATATTTTGGACGAAAAAGAAAATTTTTCATTTTTCGATGAATAGTCTTGTGATTCGTGAATAATACCGTATACGTGAATAATGTCGATATCGTGAATAATAACTCGACACCAAAAGTTCCAAATTTGATAAAAACTTCAGATCAATATTTCAACATAATGATATTGAAGAAATAATATCATTACAAAAAAATAATATCCCTTACCTCGAAAGATTAGTACTTCTAAATTTGGAATCTACCGTATAGTCTTTGAAGGAACTTACACCGCCTAACAATACTCAAAGTATACTCATAAGAATACGCTCAATATATCGAGAGAAAATAGAGAGAAACTTGGGTTTACGGTGTGTTTTCAATTCTAACCTAAGCACCTATTTATAGGAAAATGCTTAGAACACCAAAGCGAAAATTGAATATAATATTAATATATTTTTCACATTTTCTTTAGCCCACCTTAGACAACTGATCTCAGCCCATTTGAATCACATGTGAGGCCAACTTAGTTGCAAAAAACGTTTTTCTCAAAATAATTAACTAAAACTCCCAAAAATTAATTATTTCGGAACTTCGGAACTTCAATAATTCATAATAAATATCCCTTTGATCAGAAAATTCGAATCTCGCGAGTTTTTATAGGAAATTTAATTCTCTACAACTTTGCAGAAGAAAGTTTTTCCAAATTCCAAATAAAAATTGACCGAAATCCACAAACGGGCGATTTTACAAGCTATAATCAAATTTCGGTCAATAATTGTGTCCACCAACACACAAAATATGTGTTAAACATTTAATGCCACAAAAATACTCTTCCTCCTCATATACTCATATATCCCACATTCATTATAAAAATATCATCGTTAATATATTATTAAAATAATATATTTAAATGAATTATTTTATCAGAAAAAGATAAAATATTAATTTTCAACAATTGTCACATTAAAAATTTTCTCCATCAATATCCTCATAAAATCAATATTTTTCTTATCATATAAATCAATAATTAATTATTCATAAATAATATTACAGAATCACATTATTGACAACCAGGCAGTTCCCAGGATAGAGGGGGCTTTTCAATAAGAATTTCTTCTTACTGGCGCACAATTATGTGACCAAACCTATCCTTAGACAGAACTTTCTAGACATTGCCAATAATGTTATCTAATAATATTATTCAGATAATATGAATTATTGCTTCGATAATGAAAAATCTTTGTAATGACAATTATTGAAACAACAAAGAATATAAAATATCAACGCTAAGAATTATTAACTCAATAAAATACTAAACAGTAATTACTGTAACCATTATTGAGTAGTGCCTTCTTACGTAAGAATAAATAAGCGGTGCAATACCGGTACTATCGTGTGTTTTTAACCACCGGGTATTTTAACAATATAATTGTGTAATAACCACGCCATTATTTTTAAACAACTTATATTTGTCATTTTCTTCATCCAATCGCTTTCCGTTATGGGGCCCATACATGGGTCATACTGGCCGTCGTTAATATTATTCCCACAAAGCGATTTAATATTCTCGACAACAATGAATATTTTATAACCACTTGCTTATTTTGAAATATTTACGTATTTTACCCCTAACTATCCACATTAATCAAATCAACCCTTACTATTTCAAAATAATAAATAGAAAAATTAAATTTCATTAATAATAAGTTGGGGTCTTACAACCTCCCTCCTTATGAAATTTCGTCCTCGAAATTGGCGTATGTACTGTGTGTTTGAAAAGGTGAGGATACCTCGCTTTCATTTCCGCTTTCCGATTCCCGTGTCATTTCCTCTATAGCATGATTCCTCCACAAAACTTTAACTTGTGGTATGACTTTTCTTAGCGTAGGACATGCTCCTTCCTATCCAAGATCTTGACAGTACCTCCTCATACGTTAAGTCTTGGCTATCTCGTCCGGGTTCTAACTCTATAACGTGTTTCGGTCTTTCACATATTTACGAAATACGATATGTGAAACACATTATGAACACGAGACATACTCGGAGGTAACGCGAGTCTATAGGCTACATTTCCTACTCTCGGTCAAGAATTTGAAATGGACCAATAAATCGTGGATTGAGCTTTCCTCTCTTCCCAAATCTTGTAACTCCTTCCATGGAGCAACTCGCAACAATACATGATCCCCACACTAAATTCCACGTCCTTTCGATGAAGATCCGCATAACTCTTTTGTCGATCTTGTGCCGCTTGTATACGTTGTCGAATCATTTGGATCTTTTCCGTGATCATCATACGCACCAACTCGGGTCCCAACAAAGTTGCTTCACCCACCTCGTCCCAACATACTTGAGAGTGACACTTTCGCCCATATAATGCTTCAAATGGAGCCACACCTATACTTGCTCGATAACTGCGTTGTTGTAGGAGAATTCCACCAATGGTAAATACTTATCCCAACCGCCTCTTGAAGTCTAGGACACATAGTCTTAATAAATCTTCAAGAGTTTGAATAGTCCTTCGATTGTCCGTCTGCTTTGAGGATGGTATGCGGCGAATCGTCAGAGATCCGTGCCCATAGCTTTTTGCAAGCTAACCCAAAATCTTGAAGTGAATCTTGGGTCACGATCCAAACTATGGATACTGGGCATGCCATGCAACCTCACAATCTCATTCACGTACATACTAGCAAGACGTTCAAGTGAATAAGTCTCCGTGTCGACAAGAAATGAAGCGGACTTGGTTAATCTATCAACAATAACCCAAATAGCATTGATGCCACGAGAAACCGTAGGAAGACCCGTAATCGAAATCCATGGTAATGTGTTCCCACTTCCATTTCGAATCTCAAGTGGTTGCAACGGACCCTTAGGTACCGGATGCTCCTTTTTTACACGTTGACAAGTTAAACACATTGAGATAAACTTTGCAATCTCTCTCTTCATATTATTCCACCAAAATGTATGTCAAGATCACGATACATTTTAGTACTTCCGTGATGGATTGCAAATGGTGTATTGTGTGCCTCCATCATAATCTTGTACTTCAAATCGAGTCGTTAGAACACAAAGTCTAGAATGGACTCAAGTATTCCTTCTTCATCAATTCTCGCTTAGGAATAGCTTCTTCTTGTACTTTCTTCTTCATACGATCATCATTTCAAGATGGGTGGCTTGAGCAACCTTAACTTTTTCTATTAAAGTTGGCTCTATCGTATATACTTAACATCATCGCTTTTCGTTCTCGCATATGATCTTCTACTCAACGTCGCCTACCACGTTCGCTTTTCCAGGATGGTATTGAATAGTGTGGTCGTAGTCTTTCAATAGCTCGAGCCAACGTCATTTGCCGCGTCTTAGAGTTCTTTTGAGTGAAGAAATATTTAAGGCTTTTATGGTCCGAATATATCTCCACTTTCTCCCCATATAGATAGTGCCTCCATATCTTTAGCGCTGAAACGATCGCTTAACTCTAGATCATGAGTAGGATAATTCCTCTCATACTCTTTAAGTTGTCATGAGGCATAAAGCTATGACTTTCCCACGTTGCATGAGAACACATCCTAACCCTTTGCACGAAGCATCACAGAGATAACAAATCCATCCAAACCAGATGGTATTGTTAGAACAGTCTTAAAAATAAGTCTCCTCTTAAGCTCTTGGAAACTCTTCTCGCATTCTTCACTCCAAACGAATTTTGTATCCTTCCGAAGTTAGCCGAAGTTAATGGAGTAGAGATTCGAGAAAACCCTTCAACGAATCTCCGATAATAACCACTTAAGCCCAAAAGCTACGCACTTGATCCACCGACTTGGTTGCTCCCAACTTTGTATTGCTTCAATCTTCACGGATCAACAGATACTCCATGTTTCGATACCACGTGCCCAAGGAATGCTACTTCTTCAAGCCGAACTCACATTTCTTCAATTTGGCATATAGTTTGTTTTCACGAAGCCTTTGAGTACCACTTCAAATGGTGCTCATGATCTTCACGACTTTTGGAATATATAAGGATGTCATCAATAAAGACAACAACGAATCGATCCAAATATTCCTTGAATACTCGGTTCATCATATCTATGAAAGCCAGCAGAGCATTAGTCAATCCGAAAGACATGACTAAGAATTCATAATGCCCATACCGAAGTTACAAGGCGCTTTGAATATCCTCGCCTAAATCTTCACCGATGATATCCGAATCGAAGATCGATTTTTGAAAAGAATTGTGCCCTTACAGCAATCGGTCAAACAAGTCATCAATACGAGGTAGATGATACCTATTCTTGATGGTGACATGGTTCAATTCCCGATAGTCAATACAAAGTCGCATACTCCCGCCTTTTCTTCTTTACAAATAAAAAAAGGAGAGCACCCCAAGGAGATGTACTAGGGGCGAATGAAACCGATGTCCAACAATTCCTGTAGTTGGACCTTTAACTCTGAAGTTCAATAGGAGCCATTCGATATGGGGTTTTAGAAATGGGCTTTGTATGCAGTTCAAGATCAATAAAGAATTTAACTTCACGCTACGGGGTAGGCGGAAGTTCTTCTGAAATACGTCGGAAAGTCAATAACAACGGAATATTATTCAAATTTGACGTGTCTTTATTCAAATCCATAACATGGGCTAAGAAAGCTTGACATCCGTTTTTAATAAACGAATAGCTTTATGATTAGATATGACAAATGATTGATTTTAATGGTTTAGTTGCTTGAATTGCATAACAGGTTGGTTAGGAATATGAAAACTAACAACCTTACGAAAACAATCAATTTTGGCATGATGAGTAGTTAACCAATCAATCCCTAAAATCACATCAAAAGCAAGTATCTTTAAAGAGATAAGGTCAATGGTAAGGTAATGGTGCCAACTTGAATTAAACAAGATTTATAAACGATGGATGTGATGAAAGTTTCTCCTAACGGAGTTTCCACGGATAGGTCAAAGTCTAATTTCTCCGGAGTCAAGTTTAAACGTTGAGCACAAGCAGGAGAGATAAATGAATGGGTAGCACCGTTATCAAGTAAGGTATAAACTTCGCAAGAATTTATAAATAGCTTACCCGTGATCACCTCGTTTGGGTTCCTCGCATTTTGACCAACACAACAAACGCTCTTCCGGAATCGTTGACTTTGACTTTTTCGGGGACGATCTTTTGAGTCACCGTCCCCATTGAACTAGGTTTCGCTCATCGTACAATCTCGAAAGCGATATGTCCTTCCTTTCCACAATTATAGCATACCTTGAACTGTTGGGACGCTTGGACCGATATGTCCCTCTTTCCGCATTTATAGCATATACGACCGGTGGTCGTTCTCCTCCCTTAGAACCGATTCTTGCCGAGACATCGCCTTCATATAATTAGTTGTTAAATCTCCTCTTTTAAAATCTCCTCCCGACTCGCTTCTTCTATTTTCATGGCCATGATTACCACCAGAGTGGTTACCATTTTGTCCCGTCTCTGCTTTCTTTCTTATTTGGTTATCATTATTACGCTGATCGCTATCTCCGGTACGATCCTGGTTGTGGTCCCTCGATTGACCGTACTTGTTATCTCGCTCTAATAATTGAGCCCTCGCTTTACAACATCCGAATAGAGAAAAGTTTATGAGAAATGAGATCTTGATGTATCTTAGGGTTTCAAACCTCTAAGAAACATCCGCGTCATCGTTCCTCATTCTCCACCAAATGAGGTGCAAACACGGATAACTCGCAAACTTTGCCTCGCATCTTGAGACACCGCCATCGTGTTTTTTGCTCTAATCGATGAACTCCACTTCCTTCATATGACGAACACTTTCGTGAAAGTATTTGTCATTAAATAGTTTTTGAAACGTTTCCCAAGACATGCCGAAAGTACCGGATGGAGTACGCTTCACGAACTCCCACCAAGATGATCTGCCTCGCCACGAAAACATAAAGGTGGCGAATAGAACCTTCTGTTCCTCCGTGCATCCCAAGACATCGAATATCTTGGTAATTTGTTTGACCCATGTTTCCGCCATGATCGGATCTGGCTATCCCTTAAATTCGTGGTCCCAACTCTTTGAATCGCTTGGGTGTGACAACCCGTGAATTTCTATCATTTCCTCCTCAGATTTTGAACACGAGTCTCCCTCGTCGATTTTGCATGAATCAGAAAAACTTCTAAACATCCCCTCGTTCATCATCTCGCTCAATGGTGTTGTTCACAGGAGGAACATTGCCACTGTTGCACGTTCTCCTCGTTGGTGAGTACAGCGTCTCCACGGTCTCATTTCCATTGTTAATATTCTCAATTCGACATTCTCAAATACTTCATAAAACAAGGGTTAATTAAGGAAATCAATATATCACATAATATCCTTATATACTTGACCAACTAAAAAATAAGCTTAGGTAGGACACACTAGCGAAGGATTTACTCGTCTCCCTCCTAGTTCTATTCTCCGATCTCCGCCAGAGATCATATCCCTAAGCTCGATACCAAATCATGACGCCCCCAAAATAGGTATACATCACCTATTCCGAGTTGTGAATACATGGTACGTAAACAACTACAACTTTATTATTACAACAATAAGAAATCTGTGAGTTTGAATACAAATATTATCTTCTGAGACAATATCTATACTCAAATAAATCCTCATCACATTTATTGATACATTATTTTACAAAAATGGTTAGGACTACTAAACAATCATTTCTAAAACCTTCATTCCATACCCCACACGCATACTCGCTATATTCTCGCCTCCCGAGAAGAAAAATGGAACAAAAAGGAAAAGGGTGAGCTCAACTAGCCCGAGAAAAGAATATTATGACTAAGATAATATACAACAAATTACCGAATTAGTCTTCAACAGGAAATATCTAATAGAATACAATCGACAACAAATTTTAAATCAATATTCGCAATGAAATAATAATTCATTAGAAGAGTTAAGTAGAGAATGCAAACTACTATCTTCTATGTATGAATTTAAAAGTTCATCGCTCTATCTTTTATCCTGTAACATCAATCAATATACATCCGGAATCAAATATTCATCTTTTTGCACTACAGAGGCCAAAGATATTTATCGATTGGTCATGTTCATCTAAACACTGCTCATCTTTGCACTACTGACCATAGATATTCTTGAAAATCATTCATCTTTGCACTACTGAGGCCAAAGATATTCAATAATATCATCATTTAAGACGAGGATGATGAAAATATTTTTAAAAGAAACGAATCCAAAGGAAACAAAATGACAAGGATTAAAGATTAAGGATTAGTACTTTGTTTTATCCATGTTCAAAAATACCTCAAAAATAATCATAGTGGTGTAAAATTCAAGAATGATCAAAACATGGATACAATCAAAGCTAGTATCCGAATAGATATTTTGGACGAAAAAAACAATTTTCATTTTTCGATGAATAGTCTTAGATTCGTGAATAAGTACAGATATCGTGAATAGTCTTGTAGTATCGTGAATAGTAACTCAGACACCAAAAGTTCCAAATTTGATAAAACTTCAGATCAATATTTCAACATAATGATATTGAAGAAATAATATCATTACAAAAAATAATATCCCTTACCTCGAAGATTAGTACTTCTATTTGGAATAACGGGTATAGTCTTTGAAGGAACTTGCACCGCCTAACAATACTCAAAGTATACTCACAAGAATACGCTCAATATATCGAGAGAAATAGAGAGAAACTTGGGTTTACGTGTGTTTTCAATTCTAACCTAAAGCGCCTATTTATAGGAAAATGCTTAGAACACCAAAGCGAAAAATTGAATATAATATTAATATATTTTTCACATTTTCTTTATCCCACCTTAGACAACTGATCTCAGCCCATTTGAATCACATGTGAGGCCAACTTAGTTGCAAAAAACGTTTTTCTCAAAATAATTAACTAAAACTCCCAAAAATTAATTATTTCGGAACTTCGGAACTTCAATAATTCATAATAAATAGCCCTTTCATCAGAAAATTCGAATCTCGCGAGTTTTTATAGGAAATTCAATTCTCTACAACTTTACAGAAGAAAGTTTTTCCAAATTCCAAATAGAAATTGACCAAAATCCACAAACGGGCGATTTTATAGGCTATAATCAAATTTCGGTCAATAATTGTGTCCACCAACACACAAAACATGTGTTAAACATTTAATGCCACAAAAATACTCTTCCTCCTCATATACTCATATATCCCACATTCATTGTAAAAATATCATCGTTAATATATTATTAAAATAATATATTTAAATGAATTATTTTATCAGAAAAAGATAAAATATTAATTTTCAACAATTGTCACATTAAAAAATTTCTCCATCTATATCCTCATAAAATCAATATTTTTCTCATCATATAAATCAATAATTAATTATTCATAAATAATATTACGAGAATCACATTATTGACAACCGTGCGGTTCCCTGGATAGAAGGGGCTTTCCAATAAGAATTTCTTCTTCTTGGTAGCCGCAATTAGGTGACCAAACCTCTCCTTATGTAACTTTCTAGACATTGCCAATAATGTTATCTAATAATATTATTGAGATAATATGAATTATTGCTTCGATAATGAAAAATACCGTAATGACAATTATTGAAACAACAACAATATAAAATATCAACGCAAAGAATTATTAACTCAATAAAATCTTTGAATATAATTTATGTAACCATTATTGAGTAATGCCTTCTTACGTAAGAATCAATAATCGGTGCAATACCGCAGTACCTCTTGTGTTTTAACCACCGGGTATTTTAACATGATAATTGATAACAACCACGCCGTTATTTTTAAACAACTTATATTTGTCGTTTTCTTCATCCAATCGCTTTCCAGTTATGGCCCCACACATGGTTGCTACTTGTCGTTAATATTCCCAACAAGATGAATATTCTCCGACAACAATGAATATTTTATAACCACTTGCTTATTTTGAAATATTTGCGTATTTTACCCCTAACTATCCACATTAATCAAATCAACCCTTACTATTTCAAAATAATAAATAGAGAAAATTAAATTTCATTAATAATAAGTTGGGGTCTTACATTTTAGCTACGTGAGAGAATTAAAGTGTTTGAATTTCCAAGACGAAAATAAAAGTTTTTCGAGAAATTTTCTGAAAAACACTACTCATCAATTTCCGCTCAGGAATTATTTTTGAACTTAGCAGCGGAGATTGCTCCCGGGGAGTCAATGATGTCATTATTCATGTCAGTGTTGGATAGAAATATCCATTACTGTCAAGAGTTTAAGGAGCTGAAGGCAGAGCTCCAGGCGGTTATAGAGGATAAGACGAACGTGGAGTCTATGTGGGAGCAGGAACACGATGAGAGGATTTTGACTAAGGACAAAGTCCATGAGCTGAAACATGAGGTCTTTGAGCTCAAGGAGGACCTAAAGACCAAAAAGCAGAAAATTTGGAGAATGTCCTATATTCATAGGAGTTCTCATGCAGATTTCCAATGACGGTAGTTGGTTATCCTCAGAGGCGGGCGGACGCCAGATACATCTTATCGGTAGTGATATTATTACCGGTCTTGCCAAGGTAGATTTTAATAATTCCTTGAGGAAAATGTGATTTAGTAGTGGTTAGAGTAGTTTAGATATGTAAATATTTTGTATCTTGTAGTGACGTGAAACCCTCTTTTGTATAACAAAGGGTGGTCTTTTGTAAATCCCAATTTTTGGAAAGTAATAGCAGAAAAGTAATGTAATCGACTTAGGTCGTAATGTAATGTAGATGTAGTATTATACTACAATGAATGAATGAATATAAGCTTTTTTATGGAACACAATGAGCAATGGACGTTGAAGTTATTGTTTAATATCGAATAATAACTAAATAATAAAGAAAGGAATAATAACGAAATATGTTGTTTATTGTATCAGCAAAATGTCACTGAGAAGAGTACAACGTAATCAAGGAGCTAACATAAATCAATCGGAGGGAGGTCCGGTTAACCCTATGCGGGAGTTTGTTAATCTTTTAACAGTCGCATTTAATAGAAATGGGGCAAATATTCCCGTAAATCCAGGAGTAGTGTGAGCTACTACCTTTAAGGATTTTAAGAACGTGGGTCCACCGAAGTTCAAAGGAACTATGGACCCTATCGAAGCCCAAAAGTGGGTAAAAGAAATTGAGAAGGCATTTTTGATAGCAAATGTTGACGAGGCCTAGAAGGTTGCCTTTGCAACCTACATGATGAAGGTAGAGGCCAACTTTTGGTGGGAAGCCAATCAGGCTAGGGCCGGGATCGAGAATCTAAGATGGGTGAGGTTCAAGGAGATATTTTTCGAGAACTACTTTACCACGAGCATGCAGGGAAGGATGGAGATGCGATTTCTTGAGTTGAAACAAGGGGACATGTCGGTTCCCCACTACACCGCCAAGTTTAATGAACTGGCAAGGTTCGCTCCACACAAAGTGGATACCGAGGTTAGGAAGGAGTGATGGTTCGAGCAGGGCTTGAAACCCTAGCTCTATAAACGTATTTCAGTGTTCCAAAGTACTTCATTTGGAACCATTTTAGAGAAGGCGATAATCTCCAAGGGTGGTAGTGAGGCTCTAAGCCAATACCACAAATATAAGAAGAACAAGGGGAAGGTGGATGGGGGAGTGAAGGTCGAAGGAGCCAGTGGAAGTGGCGAGGGACAGAAAAGGATGGCGTTCAACTCTGGGAATACGGGAGTGAAGCAAAGGGACCCAAAGAGGAGGATGGAGGCCTGCAAGACCTGTGGGAAGACTCACTTAGGAGTCTATCTCAAGGGGAAGGCCGTATGCTACAACTGTGGACAGGAGGGGCACATCTCTCCTAACTGTCCAAGTCCGAAGAAGAATCATAGCTGCTTTGTGTGTGGATCAACTGACCACATGGCAAAGAACTGCCCGAAGAAGGGTACGGATGGGAACCGGGGCACTAATGGTGGTAAGTTAGCTATTAGTGGTCCATCACAGCTGGGTAGGCCGATGGGCCGTACCTTTAATATGACAGTCCAAGATGTAGTTGCATCAGGGGACATTGTCGCAGGTATTATTCTGATCAACGACAAAAATGCTTACGTCTTTGCTTTGATTCTAAAATGCTACTTGTTCATTTATAGCATGTGATTTTGCTAGACGATTAGGATTACTTCCCAAAAAGTTACCTATACCTTTAAATATTAAGGTAGCAAATGAAGAAATAATTCCTGTTGAAGATGTTCATAGGAGTTGTTACGTAGATATACGGGGTTGTAAATTATCGATAGATTTGATACCGATAAAATTAGGAGAATTCGACGTAATTCTCAGAATGGATTGGATGGTAAACCATGGGGCAATTATAGATTGTCAGAAGAAATGTGTGAACCTTAGAACATTAATGTAATGCCCCAGAAAAATCGGATTTTATGAGAATTAAAATTTTATTTTATTATGTGGATTAAATGAATTTAATTAATTATTTATGAGAGTAAGCTAATTGAAGGTTGTTCTATGACCTAGATATGTCGAAACGTCATAGTATTTTGGCTATGTGATAGAATTAATGTGTTTGAATTTCCAAGACGAAAATAAAAGCTTTCCGAGAAATTTTCTAAAAAATACTATTCACGCATTTCTGCTCGGGAATTATTTTTGAACTTCCAAGAAATACATAATGATAGAATATCGAGGTGAGATAGAATATCCGATAATATTTCAGTTATGGCAAACACAGTTTTCACCTGCGGACTTAAAATCTAATGGTTAGGGAAAGTGAGTTCCGAGAAGGAATTTAAATGTGTATAATGAATTAAAGCAATGATCATATAATACGTAGGTATTGTACGAGGTAATGAATAATAGTATGATACGAGGTATTATATGAGTAAGTAGGAATGATGGTATGTCGTATATATAAATAAGTATATGAGATAGAGTACGAGATTAATACGTAGATTATACGCTATAAGGCTTTAAGCCTATGTAATGGAGTTGTAGGATTGTGTAGGAAATTGTAATGTCCAATTTGGATAATAATAAAGCCTAATACGAATTAATGTTAAAGCCCAAATGTTTGTAATGATAAGTCTAATGTAAATTAATGAACAAGCCCAAGTGTTTGTTTAATTTCAAGCCCAATGTATAAGTTAGGTTAATTAAACCTTAAGCCCAAACTATTAATCCAATGGGTTAGGGTGACCCATGGGGCAACCCAAGATCATATGGGTGAATTGGTGACCAAGAACTTTGTGTGATGAGCAAGTAGACTTAATGACCAAGTAGACTTAATGACTAAGAAATGTGATGAGCAAGCAAAGGATAAAAGTTGTGCTTAACAAGTAAACTTAAAGGCTAAGTTATGTGATTAGCAAGTATACATAATGATTACGTAAATGTGATGCCCCAAGTATTGGATAAATGTTTTGATGGCCAAGAAAAGAGTGTGATGGCCAAGTTAACTTAGTGCTTAAGCTTGGAATAGTAAGGAGGTGATTAAGGAGGTGGGTTGGATTAATGACCCTTATGCCCTAACCTAGCAACTACTATAAATAGCATGCTTTGGATTTCATTTGTTCCTTGTTCAAAAACACCAACAACTTATAGCTTATTGGTTAGAGAGAATAAGTGAGAATAAGCTAGAAAAGCTAGAAAGGTAGTCTTTCATAGTTTAAGAAGCAAGAAGAAGATTAAAGATTAACCAAGTGATATTCAAAGGTAAGCAATCTTAAACCATGATTCTCTATCTCTTCAATTGTTAGAGAAGTGGGTAGTAGTAGAACATGTATGCTAAGGAATTATAAGAATGATTAATCAATGGAATTAAGTTGTATAAGTCATGAATAAGTAATTCAAACTTAATTAAGTGATGAATTTATGAAGAGCTTATATGAACTACTCATATGTTTTCCTTAATAAGATGGTATGATAAGAAGAAGTAAGAATGGAGGTTAAAAGATTTAAGACATGATAAATCATGAGAAATGAAAGTGTAAGTAGTTTATACTTTTATAAGTTACAAACTCACAAAGAACAAGTAATAACTTATCATGTTTATAAGTTAATGAAGTATGCATGTCAAGATGTTAGTATAATGGATTGAATCCATTTGAAGTGAATAACAAATCATAAGAAACAAAGTTATGTTGAAATTCACACGATTAGACGATAATCGTCGAATTCGTGAAAATCTCGGAATGGAAGTTGAATTTTGATATTGAGCTTGGAAACATTAGTTTTTAATGGAGATAAGTCTTATTTGGCATTATAGAGTTGCGGACTCGAGAATGACCAAATTCTGACTTAGAACAAAGAAACGAGCGTTGAACGTTCACGAACATTTATCGTTTTTGTTAAAAATGGACTAATAGGTGAATTTTTAGTTAAAGAAGTCAAATAGATAAAATTCTTGCATGAACACGTAGAGTATGTAATTTGTGAACCATAGGCTCTTGAACGAGCCAATTCGGACTTATAACGAAGAAGTTATGAGCCCGACAATCTCACCTAAAAAGTTAATTGTCAAATTTTTACAGTCTTTGAGATCATGGCGCTCGGCCAATCAAGAAAAAAATATGTGTGCATTGGCCAAGAATGGTGATAGCTCTTCAAGTCTCATCTTCTTCATAGGTAGCATTGTTGTTTGAAGCTACGTTGGCATGCCAACATTAAGAGAAGCCCAAAGAGGAAAGATTATGAATTTAAAGGAGAAACAAGTTAATAATAATGAATCATATCAATGCTAAACCTAATGTAACATCATTAAAGGATGTTATAAACCTTAAGTATAATACTAAAAGTCAGAGATAAGTCAATTCAATGTGAACATGAACGGTATGCAATACATGTACTTAACGATCGAGTTTCGATTAATAAACGTGATAACGTTAGTAAGCCGTGAAGAAGGATGATTAACTAGAAATGAGTTCTATTAACGAAATAATTTCAGTTAAGTTATAAAAGAGAACAAAGTTGGTAAGAACTATGTAAATTATAACGGCAAGTCGGAACCAATAATAACAAATCTAATATATAATTAGATTGAGAAGAATGGTAAGATTCATTAGGAACCATGTATGTTCATTCATGACCTAATGTGGTATGTTATGTGATTATGTGTTGTAGAGATCGTAAAGACTCAAAGGAAAAGTATTTTACTGTAGCAGACACTGAAGGCATGTTTTTATTAAACGCTTGTCTAACCTTCGTGTTAGCCAAGTTTTCTGTGATTCATATTATGAGATGCATGAAATGTTTTACTAATGGGTCAATGCCAGTTTTACCTCGGCTAGACTAATCATGAAGAGTTGATTGATTTATTTACAAGTCTTTCAATATAGAATTGCTAATGCTATCCTACGCCAATTGTTTGGTACGGATTCAAGGTAAGCCTGAGTATGAATAAACAAATGTATTTTCATCGATTATTCGATGGGCATGTGAGGTTTCCATAACTTAAACGTACACACGTTTAATGAATATAGTGTTGATCAACATAGAGTACTATGGGTTGATCACCCAGAAGTGCTCGTAAGCTATGCCGGACTTACGGACTTAGTGTTGGGTTGTCCTTTTCAAAGAAATTATGAAATGCGCATGGTCTTGGACCAGAATTGATGTTTTACTGAATATTGTTATTGTAAAATGTTTTGAAGGAAAAGAAATACTATTTTGAATTATTGATAGTACTTCATAACTATTATCCAGTTATTGAAGATATACGATTCCTATAATTCAAGCATGTCATTTAAAAGAAATTATTGTACTTGCTGAGCTTGTTATGCTCACTCTTTCTTGAACCATATGAATGCAGCTTAGACCAAACGGACTGAGGGATCCGAGAAGGATAAAGGGAAGGCTAAGGTGAACCTGTAGATTACCTGTGTAATAGTATATGTTTGTAATGATAATATTTGATATTATGACAAGAAAAAATGTAACGGTTATAAAGAACCTGGGGTATGGTAATATTATTTTGGAATATATATATATAAGACATAATCATTTTTTTGAGACATTTCAATTGAATGTTTGTGTGAACTATAGCACCGTGGAGCACCATATGTCGGGTTGAAAGATACCCGGATTTGGGGGCGTCACAGTTAAAACAACCACATGTAGTATTTTACAGAAATAGATCGCCGGACGTTGGTGTTGTTTAACCATGACACAAACTAGGAAATTATTGAGGAAGAGATGTGTAGGTTATCTATGTCATGTTGTTGATACCTAAAGAGTGGTAGCAATCATGGAACAAATACCTATAGTTAGAGAATTCGCCGATGTATTTTCGAGTGAACTGCCAGGTCTTCCGCCGGATAGGGAGACTAAGTTTGTAATAGACATCGTGCCAGGAGCGACACCAGTTTCCAGCACCGTATCGTATGGCGCCAGTGGAGATGAAGGAGTTGATGATGTAGTTACAAGAATTATTGGACAGAAAGTACATTCAACCGAGTGTTTCGTCGTGGGGAGCATCCGTACTGTTTGTCAAGAAGAAGGATGGATCATTAAGACTTTGTATCGACTATAGAGAGTTGAACAACGATAAAGAATAAATACCCATTGCTCAGGATCGATGATCTCTTTGATCAGTTGAAAGGGGCTAAGTATTTTTCTAAAATAGATTTAAGAACGGGGTATCACCAGTTGAAGGTTAGAAAGGAGGATGTAGCAAAGGCAGCATTCAGGACTTATTATGGTCATTATGAGTTTCTGATGATGTCATTTGGATTGACTAATGCACCAGCTGCATTTATGGATATGATGAACAGAGTGTTCAAATAATATTTGGACAAGTTCGTCGTGGTGTTTATCGATGATATTCTAGTCTATTATAAGACGCCAGAAGATCATGCTGAACACCTAAGATTAGTGTTGGAGACACTAAAGAGGGAGAAGTTGTATGCGAAGTTCACTAAGTGAGAATTTTGGTTGGAGAAGGTACAATTTTTAGGTCATGTCATTGACCATGAGGGGATTTCAGTAAACCCAGCGAAGGTAGAAGCCGTGATGAATTGGGAACAACCAAAAATGTCGACTAAGGTGCGGAGTTTCCTAGGGTTAGTGGGTTATTATCGGAGATTCATCCAGGATTTTTCAAAGATATCTACTCTGTTGACTAACTTGACAAGGAAGACAAAGAAATCTGGCGTGGATCGATAAATCGCGAGGGCGCTTTTTAAGAATCAAGAAGAGGTTGAGTGAAGCGCCTGTTTTGTCATTACCCGATGACACATGAAATTTTGTAGTTTATAGCGATGCTTCATAGAGAGGACTTGGTTGCGTGCTCATGTAGCATGGCAAGGTCATTGCATATGCATTTAGGCAGTTGAAGGATTATGAGAAAGTCTACCCTACTTATGATCTGGAACTGCGCCGCAGTAGTTTTTGCCTTAAAGATATGGAGACATTGTGACGCCCTCAAAATTAGGTATACATCACCCATCTTGGGTAGTCAGATACATGGTACAGAATTTAAATACAACTTACTAATATAAGCGTAGGTATGCAATGCGACATAAACGTGAGTTTGAATACAAATATTGTCTACTAGATATTATACAAACTCAAAAGGAGTCCTCATTACAATTATTATCACACTATTTCACGAAATAGTGAGGACTACTAATGCTATCCTCTCGACCATTACTCCGTTCCCAGGCTCGTCCCAACTATGTTCTCATTTCACGAGAACAACGGTGAAAGAAAGGGTGAGCTCAACTAGCCCGATAAGAAATATTATGACTAAGATAATGCGAATAAATTATCAATAGCCTTGAACATTGTTAAAGCGATAAAATATAATAAACATCAAGTTTAAGCTGCGGTGAACAAGCAATCCATTAAAAGAGTCAAGTAGAAAATAAAATCTACTATCTTTTATAATTTAAAAGGTTTTCATCATTGTTATAGTGAGACTCGACTTTAATAAATAATCCACATCATCGAATCACCCCACACTTTCTGACGAGGATATTCTTTAGTATCACGACCACAATTATTCACACTACGGGCCAAGAATAGTTGTGTATTCATTAATGGTCATGATCATGCCAACAACTATCCATCAATGCACTACTGACCCATTGAGGACTTTTACCACATCATTTGTAACATTACGGTCATGATTACAATCAATAATCCTCGGTCATAATCATACCAAGTCCATCCAAGCTCTACAGGCCACAGATGACTTTAAAAAAATATAAACATGAGGATGATGACAATGATATAAGAATTCAATAAAACAAGTTCAAGAATTAAGTTATTCAGAACTAATAACATCAAATCTGTCGACATGTATCTTTGCTTTGTAGAGTAAAATTCAAGAATGATCGGAAGAATATTTCCATGAAAAGATCTTTGGATGAAACGCAAATATCAAGGATATTCTACTAATTTCATGGAGTATAGAAGTCAAAGTTTTAACCAACTGGGTATAATAAAGAATGGAATAACAAAAGAAATCACCATGCATGCGGTACTTGCAGCATAGACAAAGTTATTCAATGAGAATAATAATAACGAAACCGAGTCGGGTGAAATTCACGCAAGCGGGATGTTCCAACAGAATAATAAAGATTGAACCAGATCCGATGTAAAACACACAGATAGGATATTCCAACAGAATGATAAAGACGGAACCAGGTCCGATGTAAAACACACAAACAGGATGTTCCAACAGCATAATAAAGACGGAACCAGTCCGGTGTAAAACACACACAGCAGGATGTTCCAACAGAATAATAATAAAGACGGAACCGGGTCCGGTGTAAAACACACGACAGGGATGTTCCAACAGAATAATAGAAGAATGGAATAAAAGAAGAAGATCACCAAGTATAGGGGATTCCGCGTATACAGGTTATTCCAACAGAATAAATAAGAATGGAATAACAAAAGAAGTTCTCTTCATGAATACAAAAGAATAACACCCCTTACGAGTACAACAAATAATATTCCCTACCTTAAAAGAACTGAATATTGGCAAAGTGAAGTAGCGAGAATACTTTTCTTCTTTCTCTCTATAGTTTCTCTCTCTAGAGTTTAGGTGAATTAAGTAAGAAAATAATGAAGGAATGAGCTTATTTATAGGAAAATAGAATGCATAGTAATTAATCCATGAGCGGTCCGATTGATTTACTTTAATCGACGGTCTATATTTAAAAGCAAAATCTTTTAAATAAAATATAATATATTCTATTTATATAAAACATTTTACTATACAAACACTATGCAACACTATGCAAAATACTATGCAAAATACTATGCGTAATAAAATATAATATATTTTATTTATAGAATAACTTTAATAAAGTATTACATTTTATATAAAAGATGTTTCGCTTTTTATTACGTTAATAATACTGAATAAAACAAAACGTCATTATCGCTATAATAATTCATATTATTAATCGACAATAATGGAATCAAACCGAGTGACTTCTCACATAAGCATCAATAATCAATACCGTGTGTTCTTATGCAACCACACGTATTCTTCGTACTTTTACTACCGAGTAGTTCAACAGTATCAACGGTAAAACTTCTGCCATTATTTCAATAAAATATTTTTGTCGTTTTTTCAATCCGATGAATAATTACATTGTGGGGTCCACCAATGATTGGTAGTTATGCGAATATTCCCTGCTAAACCCGAATATTCCCAGACCAATCGAATATAATATAACCACTTGCATACTTTGCAAAATTTATAAATATTACCTGAACTATAACATTATATCAAATTATTCCATAATATTCAAAATAATATTTATAGAAAATTCATCTTTATTTATAAAAGTGAGGTCTTACAACCTCCCTTCTTATGAAATTTAAGCCCTCGAAATTAGGGTGCGTTACACGGTATGTCGAAGAGGTAAGGATACCTTGATTTCATTTGATTCTAACTCCCAAGTCATTTCCTCAACATCGTGGTTCCTCCACAAAACTTTGACTTGAGGTATAACCTTGGAGCGTAGAATATGTTCCTTCTTATCCAAAATTTGAGCGGGAACCTCTTCATACGTCAAATCTTCCGCTATTTCGTCCGGGTTCTAACTCAATAATATTGTTCGGGTCTTTCACTTATTTACGTAACATGGATATGTGAAAAGCGTTATGAACACGAGACATATTTGGCGGTAGCGAGTCTATAGGCCACGGATTCCTACTCGATCGAGGATTAAAAATAGGCCAGATGAATCGAGGATTAAGTTTTCCTCTCTTTCCAAATCTTGTAACTCCTTTCCATGGAGCAACTCTTAACAACACATAATCTCCTATATCGAATTCCACGTCCTTTCGATGAAGATCGGCATAACTCTTTTATGTCGATTTTGTGAGGTTTTTATCGTTGTCGGATCATTTGAATCTTTTCCGTAGTCATACGTACCAACCGGTCCCAACAACGTTGCTTCACCCACCTCATCCCAAAGATCTTTCGAGAAGCGACACTTTCTTCCATACAACGCTTGAATGGAGCCATGCCATACTTGCTTGATAAGCTGTTGTTGTAGGAAAACTCCACCAATGGTAAGAACTTGTCCCAACTCCCCTTGAAATCAAGGACACAGAGTCTTAATAGATCTTGAAGAGTTTGAATAGTCCTCTCCGATTGTCCGTCCGTCGAGGATGATATGCCGAAACTAAATCGTAAGTCTGTGCCCATAGCTTTTTGCAAACTAACCCAAAATCGTGAAGTGAATCTTGGGTCTCGATCGAAACTATGGATCTGGACATACCATGCGATCTTACAATCTCGTTTATGTACATCTGACGAAGGACGTTCAAGTGTATAAGTTTCTCGTGTCGGTGAAAATGAGCGGACTTGGTCAATCTATCAACAATGACCCAAATCACATCAATGCCTTGAGAAACCTTAGGAAGGCCGTGCTTGAAATCCATGGTAATGTGCTCCCTTCCATTACGGAATTTCAAGTGGTTGCAATGGACCTTTTGGTACTTGATGCTCGCTTTAACTTCGTGAACAAGTTAGACACCTTGAGATAAACAGCGCTATCTCTCTCTTCATATTGCTCCACCAAAATGTATGGCGAATATCATGATACATTTTGGTACTCCCGAGATGGATTGCAAATGGTGTGTTGTGCGCCTCCATCATGATATTATACTTTAAATCGAAATGGTCGTTAGGAACACAAAAGTCCGGAGTTGACTCAAGTATTCCTTCTTCATCGATTCTTGCTTAGGCGTAGCACCCTCTTGCACTTTCTTCCTCATACGCATCGACTCCTGTGTGCAGTAGCTTGGCGACTTTAACTTTATCGATTAAAGTCGGTTCTACTCGTATATTCGCTATCATCACATGCGTCCTTGGAGTCTTTAACTCTATCTCCATCCTTTGCAAGTCACACAAAATGGGCATTTCGCGTTGACAATAACGCTTTTCGTGCTTGCATATGATCTTCTACTCAATCGTCGGCTACCACGTTAAACTTTTCGGGATGGTATTGGATGGTATGATCATAATCTTTCAATAGTTCAAGCCAACGTCATTTATCGCATGTTGAGTTCCTTTTGAGTGAAGAAATATTTGAGGCTTTTATGATCCGTAAAGATTTCCACTTTCTCCCCATACAAGTAATGCCTCCAAATTTTAAGTGCAAAGATAACATGTTTGTGACTCCGGATCATGAGTAGGATAATTCCTCTCATATTCTTTGAGTTATCGCGAGGAATAAACTATAACTTTTCCATGTTGCATGAGAACACATCCCAACCCTTTGCCTAGAAGCATCATCTTTGTAGATGACAAATCCTCCGAGCCGGATGGTATTGTCGAGCAGTCTTTGAAATAAGTCTCCTCTTGAGTTCTTGAAAACTCTTCTCACATTCTTCGCTCAATAGAACTTTGTATCTTTTCTAGTCAAATTTGAGTCGATGGAGTAGCGATTCGAGAAAATCCTTCCACGAATCTCCGATAATAACCATAAGCCGAAAGCTACGTTACTTTGGTCATCGATTTAGGTTGTTCCCGACTTTGAATAGCTTCAATCTTTCTTTGGGTCAACAGATATTCCATGACTTGATACCACGTGCCCAAGGAATGCTACTTCTTGAAGCGAACTCGGTTTCTTCAACTTGGCATAAAGCTTATATTCACGAAGCTTTTGGAGTGTCGACCTCAAGTGTTGCTCATGATCTTCACGGCTTTTGGAATAAATAAGGATGTCATCAATAAAGACGCGACCACAAAGTGATCTAAATATTCCTTGAATACTCGGTTCATCATATCCATGAAGGCGGCGAGAGCATTAGTCAATCCAAAGGACATGACTAGGAATTCATAATGCCCGTCTCAGATTACGAAAGCCGTCTTTGGAATGTCGTGGTTCTAATCTTCAATTGGTGATATCCGGACGAAGATCAATCTTTGAAAAGAATTTGGCTCCTTGCAATGGTCAAACAGTCATCAATACGTGGCAATGGATACCTATTTTTGATGGTGACATGATTCAACTCCCGATAATCAATACAAAGTCGCATACTCCCATCTTTCTTCTTCACGAATAGAACAGAGCACCCCAAGGAGAAGTACTAGGGCGAATAAAGCCAATGTCTAACAATTCCTGCGGTTGGGTCTTTAACTCCACGAAGTTCATAGAAGCCATTCGATATGGGGCTTTGGAAATAGGTTTTGTCTGGGGGTTCAAGGTCGATACAAAATTCAATTTCACGCTCTGGGGTAGGCAGGGAAGTTCTTGAGGAATCGTCGAAATTTATTAACAATAGAAATATCGTTCAAAAGCGGCGTATTTTTGTTTAAATCATGACATGAGCTAAGAAAGCTTGACATCCGTTTTTCAATAAGCGAATAGCTTTATGGCTTGAGATGACCGTGATTGATTTTAATGGTTTGGTCGTTTGAATTCACATAATAGGTTGATTAGGAATATGAAAGCTAACAACCTTACGAAAACAATCAATTTTTGCATGATAAGTAGTTAACCAATCAATCCCTAGAATCACGTCAAATGCAAGTATTTTTAATGAAATAAGATCCGAAGCGGTAATGTGAGAATACCGATTTGAACCAAACAAGACTTATAAACAATGGATGTAATGAAGGTTTCTCCCAACGGAGTTTCCACGAGATAAGTCAAAGTCTAATTTCTCCTGAGTCAAATTTAATCGATGGCGCGCAAGTAGGAGAAATAAAAGAATGGGTAGAACCGGTATCAAATAAAGTATAGACTTCATTAGAGTTTATGATAAGCTTACCCATGATGACCTCATTCGGTTCCTTGCTCTCCAGGAGAGTCACAACAAACGCTCTCCCTTGCACTTCTGGATTTTGACTTTTACGGGACTGACCTTTGGTGCCTCCATCCTAGTTGAATTTGTCTTGATGGCGACAAAATCGAGCTAAGTGACCTTCTCTTCCATAATTATAACATGCTTTGGACTGGCGTGGCACGATTCGGATGATGTGTCCCTCTTCTCGCATTTGAAGCATATGATAGGTGGTCTTTCTCCTTCCTTAACAACGGGTCTTTGGTCTTGGCGTCTTTCCATCATTGTTGAATCTCTGTTTCTTGAAATGTCCATTCTTATTGTTTTGGCCGATTACCACCAAGTGGTTACCGTATCGCCTGTTGATTCCCTCCACGCTTGTTGTCACCGCTTTGATGACTACTCTCATTTGGTATTATAATTTTGCCATTGCTTCTCTCTTTTAGTTAACGTTGACTCGTTATCGCGCTCCCACTAATCGAGCCCTATTTATAACATCTGAATACAAACACACGGTTTATGAGAAATAAGATGTTGGCGTATTTCGACTTCAAACCTCTTAAAAACATTCGTACCATTCTCTCTTCATTATCCACCAAGTGGGGCGTGGCGTGATAACTCCGCAAATTTTGCCTCGTATTGCGACACGGTCATATTGTTTTGTTCCAACTTGATAAACTCCACCTCCTTCATGTGGCGAATACTTTCGGAAAAGTATTTGTCGTTGAAACGACTCTGGAACTTCTCCCAAGATATCTTGATGCAAAGAGGTTGAGTACGTTTCTGATTCCCACCAATGTCTGCCTCTCCACGCAACATAAAAAAGGCGTGAAGGGAACCTTTTGCTCCTCGGAGCATCCCAAGACATCAAATATCTTGGTAATCTACTTTATCCATGCTTCCGCCAAGTGGGTTTTGGCTCTCCCTTAAACTCCGGTGGTCCCACTCCTTGAATTGTTTAGCGGTGACCGCTTGAGAGTTTCGTGTTTTCCACCTACGTTTTGGACGAGGAGTCGCTCTTGCTTCTTTGTTACATAAATTGCATAAAGCCTCTGAACATTTGATCATTCATCATTTGGTTAGTGTTATTGTTTGCATGAGGATTGTTGCCTTCACGATGCACATTATCCACGATTATTGATATGTGGTGAATCAACGATCGCTTTGTGCTCCATTCTATTCTCAACATTCTCGGATGTCATTTTCGAATCTTGCCACAAAACAAAAGATTATTTGACATGTAACAATTATCTTTATATTCTCGAGCCACCAATAAAATAGCACCTAAACTTAGGTAGGTCATACTAACGAAGGTATTCCCGTCTCTCCCCTCCTAGTACTATTCTCACATCTTAGCCATGGATCATATCCTAAGCTCGATACCAACCGTGGCGCCCCAAAATTAGGTATACATCACCCATCTTGGGTAGTCGGATACATGGTGCGAAATTTAAATACAACTTACTAATATAAGCGCCGTATAATAATCTGACATAAATCATGAGTTTGAATACAAATATTGTCTACTAGATATTATACAAACTCAAAAGGAGTCCTCATTACAATTATTATCACACTATTTCACGAATAGTGAGGACTACTAATCTTATCCTCTCGGACCATTACTCAGTTCCGAGAGACTCATCCCAAATATGTTCTCATTTCACGAGAGAACGGTGAAAGAAAAGGGTGAGCTCAACTAGCCCAAGAAGAAATATTATGACTAAGATAATGCGAGAATAAATTATCAATAGCCTTGACATTGTTAAACGATAAAATATAATAAACATCAAGTTTAATCTGCGGTGAACAAGCAATCCATTAAAAGAGTCAAGTAGAAAATAAAATCTACTATCTTTTATGATTTAAAGGTTTTCATCAACGTTATAGGTTTGAGACTCGACTTTAATAAATAATCCACATCATCGAATCACCCCTCACACTTTCTGACCAAGGATATTCTTTAGTATCACGACCACAATTATTCACCGCACTATGGGCCAAGAATAGTTGTGTATTCATTAATAATCATGATCATGCCTGACATCGTCCATCAATGCACTACTACCATCGGACTTTTAACACATCATTTGTAACATTACGGTCATGATTACAAGAATAATCCTCGGTCATAATCATACCAAGTCCATCCATGCTCTCTACAGAAGCCACGAGATGACTTTAAAAAAATATAAACATGAGGATGATGACAATGATATAAGAATTCAATAAAACAAGTTCAAGAATTAAGTTATTCAGAACTAATAACATCCAAATCATCGACATAATCTTTGCTTTGTAGAGTAAAATTCAAGAATGATCGGAAGAATATTTCCATGAAAAGATCTTTGGATGAAACGCAAATATCAAGGATATTCTACTAATTTCATGGAGTATAGAAGTCAAAGTTTTAACCAACTGGGTATAATAAAGAATGGAATAACAAAAGAAATCACCATGCATGCGGTGCCAGCATGTTATTCAGCGAGAATAATAATAACGGAACGGTAAGGTGAAATTCACACCAAGCGGGATGTTCCAACGAGAATAATAAAGATGGAACCGGCATCCGGTGTAAAACACATGATAGGATATTCCAATGAATGAATGATAAAAAGCGGAACCAGTCCTGTGTAAAACACACAGACAGGATGTTCCAAATGAATAATAATAAAAAGCGGAACCAGTCCGGTGTAAAACACAGAGCAGGATGTTTCAAATGAATAATAGAAGAATGGAATAAAGAAGAAGATCACCAAGTATAGGGGATTCAGCAGATATCTGAGTTATTCCATCGAGAATAAATAAGAATGGAATAACAAAAGAAGTTCTCTTCATGAATACAAAAGAATAACACCCTTACGGATACAACAAATAATATTCCCTACCTTAGAAGAACCGAATATTGGCAAAGTGAAGTAGCGAATACTTTTCTTCTTTCTCTCTATAGTTTCTCTCTCTAGAGTTTCAATGAATTAAATAAGAAAATAATGAAGGAATGAGCTTCTATTTATAGGAAAATAGAATGCATAGTAATTAATCCATGAACGGTCCAGATTGATTTACTTTAATCGGACGGTCCATATTTAAAGCAAAATCTTTTAAATAAAATATAATATATTCTATTTATATAAAAACATTTTACTATGCAAACACTATGCAACACTATCTATGCAAAACACTATGCATAATAAAATATAATATATTTTATTTATAGAATAACTTTAATAAAGTATTACATTTTTATTTAAAAGATGTTTACATTTTATTACGTTAATAATACGAATAAAACAAAACGTCATTATTATTATATAATAATTCATATTATTAATCGACAATAATGGAATCAAAGTGAGTGACTTCTCACATAAGCATCGATAATCAATACTGTAATGTTACTATGCAACCACACGTATTCTTGTACTTTTACTACTACCGAGTAGTTCAACGATGATCAACGGTAAAACTTCCGTCGTTATTTCAATAAAATATTTTTGTCGTTTTCTCGAATCCAATAATTACATTATGGGGTCCACCAATGATTGGTAGTTATCACGAATATTCCGTGCTAAACCGAATATTCCCGACCAATCGAATATAATATAACCACTTGCATACTTTGCAAAATTTATAAATATTACCCACAACTATAACATTATATCAAATTATTCCATAATATTCAAAAATAATATTTATAGAAAATTCATCTTTATTTATAAAAGCTGGGGTCTTACAGACATTATCTTTATGGAGAAAAATGTGAGATATACACGGACCACAAGAGTCTAAAATATATCTTCACATAGAAGGAGTTGAATATGAGACAAAGGAGATGGCTGGAGATGATAAAGGATTACGACTGTGAAATCCTGTATCACCTGGGAAAAGCCAACGTAGTTACCGACGCCTTAAGTAGGAAGGGTCGGAAAAAGTTGTCTTTGTTAACGGCTCAAACTGAGTTAATAACAGAGATGGCTAGGATGGAATTGGAAGTGAAGTTGACGAGTGAAGCAGAACAAATACTGTTTGCGATGGAGATGCAATCTAGCAACGTAGAGAGGGTTAAGGAGGTGCAACTCAAAATCGTTGAGCGTGGCCGGGTAAAGGAGCGGCTAACCAATGAAAAGGATAATAAGTACAGTCTTGATAATGAGGGATTATTAAGATTTGAAGGAAGAATTTAGATTCTGAATGAGATGGAATTAAAGGAGCAGGTATTACAAGAGGCTCACAGCTTGAGGTTTTTGATTCATCCTGGTAGTACTAAGATGTATCAAGACCTTCGACAGAGTTTTTGGTGGCCAAACATGAAGAGGGAAATAGCCAAGTATGTGAGTAGGTGCTAGACTTTTCAGAAAGTTAAGGTCGAACATCAACGACCAAGTGGCTCAACGACCAAGTGGCTTGTTACAGTCATTGGAGCATATCACGATGGATTTTGTGGTGGGATTTCTGACTACAACAAAAGGGTATGATGCCATTTGGGTAATAGTGGACCGGTTGATGAAGTCGGCTCACTTTTTGCCAATTAAGGTCAAGTATAACCTAGACCAGTTAGCTAGACTATATGTTAAGGAAATAATTTCCAAACATGGAGCACCAGTATCGATTGTGTCAGATCGTGATCCACGATTTACATCAAACTTTTGGAGGAGTCTACAAGAGCAATTGGGAATGTAGTTGAAGCTGAGTACGACATATCATCCACAAACTAATGGACAGAGCGAGAGAACAATTCAGACGTTACAAGATATGTTAAGATCTTGCGTCATGGATTTTAAGGGTAGTTGGGATGATCATCTACCATTAATAGAGTTTGCGTATAACAATAGTTATCATGCAAGCATAGGTATGCCGCCTTACAAAGCTTTGTACGGGAGGAAGTGCAGAACATCGTTGTATTGGGATGAAGTGGGAGAACGCTAAATGCTAGGATCAGAATTGGTGCAGCAAACAACAGATATGGTGAAGTTGATAAGAATGCATCTCATTGCAGCTCAAGACAGACAAAAAAAGTATGTGAACTTGTATCGAGAAAATAGGGAGTTTGAAGTAGGCTCTTACATATTTCTAAAGGTATCTCCTTGGAAAGGAAAGATACACTTTGGAAAGAAGGGAAAGTTAAGTCCAAGGTTTGTAGGACCTTTTGAAGTGTTAAAACGGGTAGGTGAGGTAGCTTATAATATATCATTACCTCCAGACCTAGAACGAATACATAACGTGTTTCATGTATCGGTATTGCGTCCTTATAAGCCAGATTATAAGCACGTGATAGAATATGAGCCTATTCATATCGAAAAGGACTTAACGTACGAAGAGACACCAATTCTAATTGTCGATAGAAATGAACAAGTTCCGCGAAATAAAGTTATACCTTCCGTGAAGGTGTTATAGAAGAACCACGATGCAGAAGAAGCAACGTGGGAATTGGAAGAAAAGATAAGGAAGGAATACCCTCAGTTGTTTGAATAATAAGAGGCAAGATTCTGGGGACAGAATCTTTATAAGGGAGGAAGAATGTAACGACCGAGAAATTCGGATCCTTTGTAAAATAATTTAATAATGAATAAAATATTATTATTTATTATTATTATGTGTTAGTAAGATGAATATCGTTCTATAACCTAGAAATGTCAGAAAATCATAGTATTTTAACTACGTGAGAGAATTAAAGTGTTTCAATTTCCAAGACAAAAATAAAAGTTTTCCGAGAAATTTTTTGAAAAACACTATTCATCAATTTCCGCTCGGGAATTATTTTTGAACTTCTGAGAAAAATGTAACGTTATAATATTGAGGTGAGATGGATTATGTAATAATAATCGAAGTATGGAAAACGTAATATTTTGCATGCTGACTTAGTTCGTTAATGTTAAGAAAATCAAGTACTAAGAAGTAAATGTAATGGTCGCATGATACTTATGTATTGTATGAATGAATGAATACAAGTATAATATGAAGTATTATACGAGTATGTATGGAGGATGGTAAAATGTATATTATGAATTAGTATACGAGTAGAATATGAGGATTATACATATATAATGCATACTAAAGCTTTAAGCTAATTTTGAATGAATGCGTGGATTATGTAAGATGTTTAAGTCCAATAGGAATTGGAGGTGCAAGCCCAAGTGTTTGTTAATCAAAAGTCCAAACTAATGTAATGCAAGCCCAATAGGAATAAGTTAAGTTAATTAACTTAAGCCCAATGTAATGATCCAATGGGTTAGACATGATCCATGGAGCAACCAATGTTGTTATGGGTTATCTTGGTGGGCAAGAACTTTATGTAATGTCCAAGAACTTTATGTGGTGACCAAGTAAGTTATGTAGTGAGCAAGTTTACTTAGTAGTTAATTAGATGAATAGTAAGGAGGTTAGTAAGGAGGTGGGATGTTTAAAGGACTAAAATGCCCTCACTTTGGCTTTCCTATAAATATAAGGCTAGGATTTTAATTTATTGCTTGTTATTTTCAACCAACAACTTTTCTTATAAAGCAACTTATTGGTTAGAGAGAATAAGCACTTATAAGTCCAACAACCATTGTTAGATTTCCAAGAATAAGAAGTTAGTCATCAAAGGTAATGATCTTATGATCTTATATCTTCCATCTCTATCATTGTAGGATGATAAGAGAAGTGTAACTTAATAAGCATGTATGCTAAGAACATGTAAGAATTGAATAAGCAATGGACTTAAGCCGATTAAGTCATAAATAAGTAACTTCAACCTAAACAAGTTATAAATTTATGAAGAACTTATGATGAATGTGACACCCCCAAATCCGGGTTACCTGACCCCCGAGTTTGGTGCTCACGATCCACAATATATTAACATCTAACTACCCATTTAAATATAAATAGGAATACATAACTCATTAACATAGGTTGTTAATACATAAGTCCTAGGTCCACTAACCTTAACATTATAGTCATACCCCTTAGTTATACAAAAAGGGTTTACAATACAACATAATAAATATGATAATCATAACTAATTAATAACTATGCCTTTGCCTTTATCCTTCGCAGCACCTCCTGCCACTTCGTCCCTAGTTGAAAAGTTTTATTTAGCAAGGGTGAGCAACTAATTTGCCCCGCAAGTTAAGAAATACAATAAATGTATAAGAATTCAAAACAACAAACTATCTATTTTGATAGAATGAAACCAAAGTTCGAGGAACTTTGAAATAGCTGAACAAATCGTTATTCAATAACAAGTCTTCTCGTATTCTATACAACAAAATAATTCAATAATGAAATAGTACAATGCTTTCAAAGTTTCTACGATATTCTAATGAATAATCAAGAATCAATTCTACGAAATAGCAAAGTGGAATGTTTTCCAGATTTATACTGAGTGATCACACAAGATCTTGAACTTATCTTCTTGGGTAGATATCAAAGATTTACTTTGATATATACTCAGGTGTATCAGATAACCATAAAGATTAAATCATACCCTCTCAGTAGTACTTAGAGCTTCCGCCCGACTCCTTGTACCTTCTATATTATGCATAATACTTAAACATAGCGTGCAGTAGTCCAATTTACGACCAATAAAATGTTCCCTTTATATAAAAGGTTATTTTTCTCAGTCTCAGAATCAAGATTTTGATTTAACAACGAAATACTGTAATTTCAAATTCTAATTACTTCTCGGTCTAGCCAAAATAATTGGCATTGATCTGTCAATAATAATTGATTTCTCTTTTCGAATCTATCAAATTCTAACAAATGTTCGTCTAGACAGAATAATTAGCTAAGACATTTCTCAACATAATTTGACAATAAACAGGAATTATCTGTACTGTCAATACTATCTTCTACGGATATGAATATCAAACAATAGTTATTCTACAAATGTATTTTTTCCAAATCAGTAATTCAATTTGAATTATTAAACATGCACTAATTGCGAATAATCAACAATAAATCCCTGGATGTGGTATAATTAGCTATAATTAACCACCATAATAATTGAATGAATATAACTTAAGGTTGAGTTAAGGAACTTGCCTCTTCCACTGATTACAGCTACACAATAAACTTATCTGCTTTTGAAAAACCTATAACCAATAATATTGGTCTCACAATTAGCACAATATTTCATAACACGCAACACTATAATTCACAGTTAAACTTCTCCTAGACACATTACCACATAGCCACATCAGTGTTTATAACCTATATAAACACTTAACAAGTCTAACTACTTTGGTCTGCTTGGACTTCGGTCCATTCTCAGTGTTCTGGTCACCCTATCCGACAATTAACCCAGTTATTATCAAGTAAATTCGATTTCTAAGCTTCAATATTGTTTTAGATAAGTCAAATATTATTAATAATATTTTTCGAAAGCTTTTAATAATTTATAAGCAATTATTATAATTTATAATAATTTTTCAAACATCAAAATCATTTTTAAATGATTTAATTATAAAATAATCCTATCATCATTAATATTTAATAATATTAAAATATTAATGACATACTTGTCAAAATATTAAAGTTATTATTAATAAATTCAAATATTTTTAAACCATCAATATTCTACTTAAATGATTTTTAAAATAATTAAAATCATTTTTAAATCATCACCATTAATATCTAAATATTAATGAAATTATTATTCAAATATTAAAAGTCATTAATTATAACTTAAAATATTTTTAAATCATTTTTCTTATTTTTAAATGATTTTTATATCAATAAAATCATTTTAATTCATTTATTTAATATTATAATTAAATATATCTAATATCATTAATATTAATTTAATAATAAAATTCTCCAAAAATATTGAAAATTATATTTTATAATTCAAAATATTTTCTAAAAGTTTAATCCCATTTAAAATGATTTTAATTCAATAAAATCATTTTAACTTATTTATTTAATTTAATAATTAAATAAATCTAATATCATTAAAATTAAATTATTAATGAAAATTCTCTAAAAATATTAAAAGTTATATTTTATAACTCAAAATATTTTTAAATACATTATTCTTATTTAAAATGTTTTTATATAATTAAAATATTTTTTCTCTAATTTATTTAATACACTAATTAAATAAATTAAATACCTTTAATATTTAAATAATTATAGATATTAAAGAAAAATATTCCAATTGGTCAAAAATTATTTTTCATAATTTAAAATAATTTTTAATAATTTTTATAATTTATTTCTATTTTTAAATAATTTTTAGAAATTCAAAAATTCAAAAATTAAATAAACTGTCGCTAATGGCTATAGCGACACAAAGCGTCACTGTTGGTGTTATTGAGCTCAAGAACACTGACAGCTTCGTGTTTAATATGTCATGTTTGACCAACCTTATTTATCAATCCATTTATGTTCTAGACTTGTTAAGATACTGATTTGGTAGTGTGTTTGTAACACTACTGTCGACGTCGGGATTTTTAGTGTCCCTTTTCGTTACTTGATCTTTGGTGTTCTCATGTTAATGTAAGATTTGTTTGAAAAAATAAGTGAAAAAGGTTCGACATGTATAATATCGACGATTTGACTTTAAGAGTCGCCAGTTGGTCTATTTAACTAGTTGCACCAACGCAACCGAAAAGGTTTGCACATTGACCCAGTGATGCGACACTGCTAAACGGGTCTGTGAAACCGAGATTCATTTGGGTCCGAGGGCTTGATTATGCGGGGGGAAGGTGTTAGGCACCCCCCGACATCCGTGTTGCCACGGTGACCGCCACTTTTCAAAGAAACTGTTATAAGAATGTGTGTGTGTGTGTGTGTGTGGATCAATGTGCAATTATTTGAAAGTAGTGTTGTACCTCGTTCGCACCTACATACATAGGGTTTGAATTTATGAAAAAATTAGTTTTAAACAGGATATAGCAATGAAGTTTTGTAAAAAGAGGTTTTTCAAACCCTGTGCTCAATAGTAATTGAGGCCTTTGATACTTCCATTTTATTAATAAATGTTCGGCTTGTTTGCTTCTATTTACAAGATACGAAGCATCTTCGAGAAAATAATATACAGCAGTGCCAAACTCCTCATGGGCATGAAAGCCATCCAAGGAAATTCAGACACTGTAAAATAATGTACAAGCTGCTTACAGCTGAACCAAATCTAGATTTAGCAAACTGAATCTGTGATCACATGATTCCTAGGCTCACATGATACTGCAGTTTGTATGGAAAGCAGTAAGCAATTATATATATAAAAGATGTAAATATATATATACAGACTTGATCAACCACCATGAAGCAACTCCATGGGGGATCAGAAATGTAAATATATAAAAGCGGTAGATATATATATATATATATATATATATATATATATATATATGGACATGATCAACCACCACGAAGTAAACTCCAGGTGGGACGATATGTAAATAAAGCTGTAAAAGCGATCAACTTCCATGAAGTAAACTCTAGATAGACTTTAATGTAAATAAAGTCAGAAAGCGATCAACCGCCATAAGTAAACTCTAGCGGGGATTTAAATGTAAATATATATATATATAAGCGATACGCATTCGGATGTAAATCTAGGCTCATCGGATATGTCCGACACCAATTATATATATGAGTATATATATATAAAGGCAGGTAAATGCTCCGGATATAAATCCAGGCTCATCGGATATGTCTGACAACAATTATATATATATATATATTTATATATATAAGCAAGTAAACGCTCCAGACATAAGTCTAAGCTCAATCGAGGCATAACTCGATAATGTTAGTCCATATATACATATATATATAAGTATATATATACAGACAGAAATGAAAACCACGGACCGAAGTCCGGGCAAACACACACAACACGACTCTCAATGTGTATAACAGTGTGTGATAATATAAAAGAAAGACTTTATAGAATGTAAGAAGGCTTACAGTGGGATGCCAATGTTGACTTCTATGACTCTATATGGATAAACACTCAGCTCCCGCTGGATAAAAGTATAGCTATATGTGAGCTAACAGGTGTTTAAACTGAGGAAACACTCAATATGTGTGTATACAGAGTATATTGGACAGGGCTTCCTCGCCTTTTCTCTCTCTTTTTCTCTCAAATGGCTGACCCCAAGGTCTATATTTATAGACTGATGGCCGAAGATACACTCGCAAGCAGCGCATGTTGTACTGCGGTGGTCGTAATGTATCCCAGGACCTCATGGTCCTGTCGTCTCGAAGTATGTGCACTCGTGCACTATAATGTCTGCTCAAACTTGCAGATCTTCAAACTGAGCATCCGAACGAGCTATATGTGACCTTCTTCGGACCACTTGTGTTGAGAGTTATGCAATGACATGGATTAGAGGTTGTACGAAGTCAGGAAGAGGGGTCCATGCCCATGGTCTTCAAGCTTCAAATTCTATCCAAGGTACTGCCACGCGTAATAGTCACTCGGGATTGTAACTCCTCGGTTCATGTGGGACATCGTTGGATGTATGTATGTATGAAGTGTTGAGATGACGAGCAGGTGTTGAAGGGTCAAGATGAGTATGCTTTCAGATTTGCTGAGTTCGGGAAACTTTCTGCATATTCTGCCACCGTACAAGCGTTCTTCACTGTCCTGGTAACATATGCATGTATTTTTTTTCCAATTTCTATCCGTTGGAAAATGACTTATCACATGAAATGCATTTAGACACATAGTAATGAATATGCATGTTGATATAACTTGATAAAAAAATATTCAACATAGCAAATGTTAGTATTAAACTATGCTGAACATAATGATGTGAAAAAATTTGACTTTTAAAACAGTCAAATTGGCACCTTTTATTGTCATTTCTTATCCTATCTGAGGACAAATGAGTAAAGGTAGAAAAGCAAAACAATCTTGGTAATTAGACTACACTTACAGATTTTTTATTGTGATGTGATAATGCATGTAGGATGTATATGACTGTGTATAGGTGTGCTACTGAATGGCCACCTAGTCATGCATATGTGCATGTGGATAGTCCCATTTACAAAGGGGGCTATGGCAAATTTTTTACAAAATGTAGTCATTGAGTAGTCATGCATTTTTAACTCTACTATAGATGTATGTTAAAACAATGCATGCATGCATGTAATCGTAAAATGCATTTTGAAAAACTCTACTGTGTATAGGTGATTTGGAGACTTGTTGTCCATATATTATGGATCCGGATCAGCCGAGTAGTTCCAGTAGGACTACTTCTAGTGTACAGAGGAGGGCTTCTAAAGAGCCTCAACGCCGGTCTGTCAGACAGCCTCGTCGTTTGGTGGAGGTGGTGATACGTCCTATTCGGGTTGAAGTGTCGAATGTCGAGGACGAGGAGGAGGATGTACCGATCGAGGTTCCTACTCCTGCTGTACGTGTTCCCCATAGGGAATTGCTAGGTGTTCAAGTGGCGAACCCAGATCTTCTGGGTGACTCGAGTAGGCATCCTTCAGTATACTTGCATGCAAATGAGGTATGAAGTTAGATCTTTAATCTTCCTTATCTCCTATTGGTGAGGAGTCAAGGATTCTGATGTTGATCTGCATTTGATGTAGGTTCCCGGCTTCACACAGCCTCGAGGGAACTGGTTTAGCATCCACTCTATGTATCAGGCCTTATATTATGACTACAGAGAGATTGTACATGGCTGGGGATTTGGGATGTTCTTTTCCATTCTTCCCCGTCGATGTCCCTGGGGTTACCTCAGGGCATTGTCTGAGCGGTGGTTTCACCGCACTCGATCCTCCATTCTTTGGATCGTGAGGTGATGATGACGCTGATGGATTGGCGGTTTATCATAAGTATGGAGTTTGGAGGGGATCCAGTGCCTTGCATAGCGGATATTACCCCTACTACCGTCAGATCCTTGTTGGGAGTTCAAAGTGAGGCGCTCGAGGGCGGGGACTGTCAGACGGGTCCTTTGAGCATAGATGCTATGAGCGGGCTGTTGAGTGAGCCCATACCCGATGATGTGAGAGTCAGGGATCGCATTCTTCGACGATTGTTCCTGATGATCAGTAGGGGCTGCTTCATAGTAGATAATTCCTCTACGGTGTCCTTCGTTTTGATCAGCGCCACTCGACACGTGGACCATATAGGAGAGTACGATTGGGGTTCCTATACCTTTGCCTACTTCCTCAAGGGAATGCGCATGCGATCGCGGGGCTTGACCGAGGCGTGGTTAGGATTCTACCCGTTTCTACTAGTGAGTGTTTCTCTTGTCTTTTCCCATGTACAGGTTAAGAGTGTTGACTGACAGCAGATGTTGCCTTTGTGTTGGCAGTTTTGGGCCTATAAGAGGCTTCCCTGTTTGCGTCCTGTGAGCGTGCTAGGTTTAGACAACTATCCACGAGGATGGAGATGGCATCATTCCATACTGGCGGAGGTCCCTGTTGCTGAGGGTTTCACTCATTGTCGCCTAGAGCTGGAGTTGTTGACCGCTGATGTCATCACATGGATTCCCTACTCTGGAGAGCATTTGGGAGTTGGATTTGAGGATGGGTACCCGACTAGAGTTGAGCACTACAAGAGAGATCCGTATGCCAATCTTGCCTCCTGCTAGGCGTTATTGACCTGTTTCGCAGTCACCCGTCATTAACATCCCATTGATGGGGATTAACGGTTTTACATTGTCAGAGGGCCCCTAGTCTCAGGATAAGTTCCAGCATTGGTGGATCCCTCGTACTATTGGAGCTCAGACCCGTGCCACACAGTTTATAGGGGATATGGTTCTAGGATCCATGATGATGACGGATTGGCTAGCCTGTGTCAGAGATCCGACTCATGTGACACAGATTGACAAATTGACCCGGCAGCTGGACCGGACACATCTTTTCATTCGGCATTTGGGTAGAGATCCTTCAGATGTAGATACTTTTGATCCTTCTAGCTCTCGCACCGCCCCTCGGTGACCCATATGGCTTTCGGGTCAGATCCTCCTCAGACGGCCTTAACATCCTTGTAGATAGAGATCCAGTGACTCAAGAGGAGTTACATCGGGTGGACAGTATCGATGATGTAGACATCGACACCATTAACTTTTTCTGATGTATGTTTCTCGTTATTTCTTTTGATAGGCCTCTGTTAGCTACTGGGTAGCTTCGCCCCATTCTCACTATATCTTTTGATAAGCCTCTATTAGATGTTGGGTAGCTTCGCCCCATTTCCCTGTATTTTAGTTGTACAAAGATGTATTAGATGATGATATACTTAGGAATGTATACACGCGTTTTCCATTCCTATATCATATTTCCATCTATCATATCATGCGTGTTATTATGTTATGCATATGTATGTATGTCCAGAGATATTCAAATTGACCTGGATGGTCTTATACATCCGCCCCATACTGAGATCTTCTTGACGAGTTAATAGTATTGATCATACCCCACCACTTTTGGTGGTATCTAGTATGCGCTCATGGTATGATAGTATATCACCATCAGACATGGTGATCGTAGATGATTTGCTACCGCATACTATGACCCTGTTGATGTTTCAGGTTCCCACAGGATTTTGAGAGGCTATGCTAGAGCACTGGGTATCGGAGAGGCAGGTTTTTCGATTTGGGACCCAAGAGTTAACTCCTACTTTGGAGGAGTATGCACAGTTGACGATGCTACCGCTGGACAGACCTTGCGTGCATATAGCAATCGGAGACATGAGCAGATAGTTTATGACCCTCACCGGATTGAGATAAAGAGTTGTACATGACGAGATTACATCTGGCCACGTGATATCCCAGCATTTTCTGTTTGACAGATTTGGCTCTGAGGATAGTTATGCACGGCATTCTGGGGATTTCACCACACCGGAGGACCATTGGCGTTCAGACAGGGTGGATGTACTACTTTTGTGGGTATTGTCATACGTCTTCATGTCGCGGTACATGAATGAGTTGGATATCGGCGTCATTATGGCAGTGAGAGCTCTCAAGGAGGGTCATACCATTGTATCGATGATCATTGCAGAGACTCTGAGGTCAGCTACATACTGCTGCACTTATCCGGTAGGAGTGTTCACAGGTAGCTCGGTCATGCTATATGTGTGGTTTATGTCACACTTGAGACCGATTGGCACACTCAGACGGCAGGGGTTTTATTTCACCCATGATATAGCCATGACGTACTCCTTTCGACTTGCAGAGTGTCTGAATCTTTGTATCGTGGTCACTTTCATGGCGAGGATTAGAGATTCGTTTGCTATATTGCTTGTGTTCGAGGCTTAGCTCACCCTACGACTTCATTACTCATGCTCCGAGCATAGATTATCTCCTCCGGTTTGGATTGAGGGCATGATTACTTATCGCCATGGCGAAGATGTGTCGGTTTGACCGGTTTCAAGATTTTCATCCTTTTGAGGGGGCAATGAGTCGTAACTTCACAAATATGGCGTTTATCACGGAGGATGATCTAGGTTGTATGCTGTTTGGGATCGGCCGAGAGTGATCGGATTTTCTGTCAGTCATCCGGGTTGTTCTGCAGAGTATTCCGCATGGATGGAGACAGAGACTGCATCAGCTGTGGTAGTATCCACAATGCAGGAGACTGATTCTGACGATGAGGAGCCTATAGAGGAGGCTGACATTCCCATCGATGACTTGATCATTGGGTCATAGCATATGTGATGGATTCTCCCACCTCGAAAAGCCATCATTACCCGAAGTTCTTCAAGACAACATTTGGAGCCGAGCTTACATCTGATGACCTATGATAGAGATCAGGCTAGGGTCGCGATGTTGACAACTCTTGATGAGAGAGACGTCGCTCTGTAAGAGAGGGATGAGGCTAGATCAGCCAGGGATGCATTGATTGAGGAGCGGGATGCCGCATTATCTGCTAGGGATGTGGCCATTGCAGATAGTACTTCAGTGAGATCCCAGATGACTGTCAGTCTTGCTGATATGAGTGCTTACATTGATGAGCATTACGCCACCATGCAGTTAGCCTCTGATCTGCTAGCTCGTGTAGATACCTTTGGGCATGAGCTTGCAGCGCTACCTTCGTCTTCAAAGAGGGATGCCATGTTAGATCTGATAGTCCGCATACACACAGATCTATAGATAGCTTTGTATTTTCCTGCACAGACTAGTTTAGCCATTTTCACTACACCAAAAATGGCCTCTAGTGAAGGACAAATCCTTCACTAGAGGCCCTATGTCTCTCACAAGTGATTTATTGCGAAGAAATATTTCTTTCACACGAGTGCTCGCATTAGACCTCCTCGTAATTGGGTATCCTTCACTAAGTAGTAACAAAATGTTTTTTGTGAAGGATATATTGTGAATAACTTATTCCTTCACAAATTGTATTTAGTAATGGAATATTGTTATTTAGTGAAAGATTAGTTTTCTTCACAAATAATATTTTAAGGACTATTTGAAATTAGTGAATAACTTGATTCCCTCACAAATAATATATTGTGAAGAACAAATTTATTTAACGAGAGAATATTTTCCTTCAGTAATTATAAATTGAGAATCTTTTTTCAAATTAGTGAGAGAAAAATTCCTTCACAAATTATAAATTTGTAAATAAAAAATTAATTGCTAAATAATCAAAATTCATTAAAATTATAATTAATTTTCAAATCAATGATTTCATATTTATTATTATTACTATTATTTTAGTAATTGCTATAATAAATATTAAATTTAATATTTCAAGTTAATATAAATATCATACTTATTTCAAACTAATTAATAAACTAATGCATAAAGAGCCAATAATTAAAACTAATACTCCATATATAAATAGATAATGCTCAAGTCGCGATAAGTACAAAATTTATTATTATGTCTTGATCCCAAAGATCATAGTACTTACAATATTTAATAACTAACACAAGAAAACTGAAAGAATAACAACGAACTAGATAGCAGGGCTCCCCCTCATGCTTATTTCTTTATTACTTGAATCCCTGCGCTGCCAAATTCTCTTCATAGTTTAGAGTTTTTCTTTGCGATTCGGAGTTTTTTTTGCAGTTAGAAACATTTCTGAATCTCTGAGACACTGAAAGTATAACTAAATAATTGACTAGGCCCAAACATAATAAAACAAAAGGCACTAGCAAGTTTCTTTCAATGAAGAGAGCGACCAAAACTAGATCACACCACCTACTAAATGTCTGTAGTACTAACAGAACAAAGAAACCTGTAATATTTCTACCTGAGACAAAAATAACTTGCACTATCCATGTACATGACATTCCCCCAAAACATGAAATTGTTCCAAGGCATTACCAAGGTTAAGAGGCGACAGACCACAGTGAAGTTGATATCTGCCAAAATATCCTACTCAAGTTAACTCGAGGTAACAAATATAAGAACTTGGCAAATATGATAAGACGTCTCTAAGCTCATAATTGCACATAGCACAAATCACACTCCAGGTTAACAAAAAACGATGCATTATGACTCCAACGAATAAAATAAGAAAGTGAAGACCACTGGAAAATAGGGAAGGAAAGCATATGTTTATTTAAAAAGTAGGCTAGCATGTGTAAATCTCTGGTAGTCATTTATTGTCCAGACAAGTTGAAAGATAGATCAGAATGAGATTAGAAAAGAGAGGTTGGATGCTATTTTTAGCTAGCGCTTGGTTAACTGTCATCCACCTATAAATTACCTAACTAATATATACTAGATTGAATTAACCTAACCATTGAATCAAAATGACACCTGAAAGATGGAAACCACAACAATTGTGGTAACACAATGTATTCATGTATAAATAAAAAACAAATATCATACTATCACAATGCATGAAATTTGAACTTTTCGCTCACCCCCTAGATAAAGTAGTGTTTTTCATTGTTTTTTTTAAGAGAAGTTTATCCTTGTAACATGATATGGGTTTGTTTTAGGGTGTTCCATGAATAGGATCAGACACATCCACCAGGAACGATTCAATGACTAGAGTGCCAGCTCTCCCATCAATCACTTCGGATGGACAAGTAATGATCAAGAATAGTTACTCGCTTAAAGTAACATAAAATTAACATTAGAATGTTTATAGAAAGAGAACATGAGGAGAATTAGTATAGAATGGATTAATCTGATGCTCCCGCAAAAATTTAAAGGATGCATATGTGCTATAATCTATTTCAAATGAACTCCTTCAAAATGCATCAAATACCATATTTGACCAAATCAAGTTTTATACAACAAAATCATATCAACTAACAATACTTGAGGCCAAAAGATCCCAAACTGTTAACGAATCTCGCATCAAAAAGCATAATTGCACATAAACCATTCACTTAAAAGTATATATTACCTTTATACTCATGCCTCTTTCATCATTCACGTGGCACAAAAGTACCATCTTCTTTCGCTATGATATCTAATTTTGTCTTTGCATATTGGATCCTCTGTGTTGATTACATACAATAATGATTAATTTATTAGCAACATATGACAAACAAAAAGCAGAAGGAATTTGGGTATTATGGGTAGAAATATTTTTATTAGTTTTCATGATAAGCAAGAAACAAACACCTTTGCTAATCATTGAAAGCCAATTTACTAACAATAAAGAAACATGATTGCACTCAAGTTCCTAATAGGTTTGTTTGAAGTGTCTTAACATTTTGTACCTTTTTAGTAACATTATAAATAAAGCATTGAATACTTAGTCCAGGTGGGGGGCAAATTCCTCTAGATTTTTTTTAAAAAAAAAGAAGAAGAATTGCTGATCAATTATATGCAACCCTATACTTGAATTCCCTCAAAGGAATCATGTGTATAATTAAGTTTCATATATTAGTTGGCTACCAGACTGAAAAATTTCTTACATGTGTAATGCTGAAGGATAATCAAGGAAAACTGACAAGTATTTCCATGTGAAAAAAAGCAGGATAGACCACAGAGCCCCTTGAGCTGAGATTAATATTTACATCGAGAGTAAACCCTATGGGATTTAAGTAATAATTTCACATATATAAGACTGTAAAAGATAAGGGAGAGATCTGGCGACAGTAAGATAAAAATAGACATAAATAAAGAAATACTTGTTGTTTACAAATTAATACTGGCGAATTGCCATAATTTACAATTATGTTTACCTATTCCATAAAATAAAATCCTCCCTCAAACCAAAACATAACATCAACTTAATACAAGTAGATTATCTTCTTAAGAAATGAAACTCTTAACTGTATATTATACTTTCAAAAGTCATTTTGATCATTTATTTTAACTAAAAATCATTTTACTGTTATATTCTGGATCAGACGTAATACAACAATTAACTACAATATTACATAAATTAAGGACGGGAGTATTTATCAAACCATGGGCTTATCGTAGAAGGGGAATCCCTGCATCTGGCGAAGGGCATTGGTAGCAGAAGAAACGTCCTCAAAAACAATCCAAGCTTGACCTTTGTGCTTTAGGGTTTTGAAGGCTAATATCTTCATTATCTTCCCAAATTGTGTGAATACGGCGTGTAGCGATTTCTTCAACTCTGTAGTAAATCATTATTCAGCCTGTAAACCCTTACATATAGATGTAAACATTCATATAGAGAGAAAAAAGGAATGAAGAATACCTTCAAGTTTAATTTTTTTCGTTGAGATTGTTGATGTATATAGTATTATTCGTCGGAACGTCGGTACCAGCAGTCAATTCGACCATCTCTCCCTGTTGAAGCAAAATTGATTCAAACTCAGAGCTGGGCAGAAGCTTGAAATTGGAGTTAATTAGAGCGGCCAATTCTTCGTTTTTAAGAAGCATCAGCGTTAATGGGTCATTCTGTGGCTAATGCAGCTAAAATTTCTGAGATTAAATACCAGCTAAAATTTCACAGATTCCTCCTGCACTTTTGCATTTTTAAGACCAAATCAAGTTTAAGTATAAAACACATTACACAAATGAATATATAGAGAGACAAAGTGAGAAGGGCATGCCTGGAAACCATTGTGATTCAACTATTTAATAGCAACATCCAATTTCGAATCATTATCATCCGAAACCCTAACTTCTCCTCTGTAAACGGAACCAAACCCTCCCTCTCGAAGCTAAGCTCAGGGACCGAACCCAGGACACCTTGGACAACCTTGAAACGACGTCGTCCTCGTCGTCTCTCACCTCTTCGTTGGTGAAATGAAAGCACTTCATAGTAATTGAACGGAAGCCAAACAGATCCGTACTGAATTTTTTGAAATGAACATGAAGAATTTTTTGAAATGAACATGAAGAATTCTGTAAAATAATTGAAGCAGATTTTGGGCGAAATGAAGCAAAAGCTTGGGCAAACCCTAGGAGAGAGAATCACAGAAAATGGAAGAGAGAAGAGTAGAGAATCGGAGAAAATGGAACCATGTTTGGGAGGAGAGAAGAGCAGAGCCCTTATGCGCGAGTTTTGATTTGGGAGGGGAGAGCTGGATCCGTGTTTTGATTTTAGAACAAATACCTTAATATGACGTCATTTTGATATATTGTATAAATAAAAAGTTTACAAGGCTGTGTACAGTCATATATCCAAAAAATTATTTAAAATAAAATAGCGATCAATTTTATGTATAATGAGTAATAATTCCTTTACTAAATAGATTTTTTTTTCGCAAATTTTCATCATAAATTGGCTCCAAAAATTTTTCTATCGCCCCAATTTTGCGAGGAAAAAAATATAAATTGTGAAGGATGTTTCTTTCGCTAATAACTATATTGTCACTATACTTTTTTCTTTCACTGTTCTTTCGCTAAACAACTCCTCGTGTGAAGGAATAAATTCCTTCACAAATTTTCTTTCGCTACATCCCTATTTTGGTGTAGTGTTTGTCATGTACAACACAGATGTATATATAAAATAGTATTATATATGGCAGGAAAATTTACTTTGATTCACTTCCCTTTTAGTTATGCCTTGATACTTACTTGATATTTGCCTATTTCTTTAGGGCCTTGTGATCTTGATGCATTCTGGACTTATCCTTGATAGGTGGACATTGAGACGTCGCAAGATCTCTCACAACGGATCATTGATTTCTGTATATCCCAACCATCTTTGGTGTCTTGGGACTGGTATCTGTATGGAAAAGTGGAGAGGAGGGTAGTTTTTCCTCTTTGAGATTGACCGCACCACAGATGGTCGCCAATACTTCTATTTGTGAGAAGCCTAGTTAATTCCATCTCTTATGGGTTGGTATTGCTTTTTGAGGCACTATCGCAGCTTAGATGGTCACCGAATCTTCTATTAGTGAGAAGAGGTTGGGTAATTCCATCCCTTTGATCTGAAACCGATGAAATATGGTGAATTGAAGGTCGATCCCAGTACCGTGTGACAAGAAGTTTTGTTCTGGTAGGGGTTAGACTAAATCATAAATGGCTGCCTACGTACTCATATTGAAGAGGAGATCAAGTCTTCGTAGTTAGAACCTGGTGTAAGAGGTTCAACGCTGAATGTAAAAGGTAGATAGGTGTAGAAATGTTTTTGTTATTTTCGTTGTTTAATGCAGAAGGGCAGAAATGTTTTTGTTGTGTTTTTTTTATTGCGACCGGGCCATATAGAATATGGTTACCTACGTACCCCCAGGTATCAGGGAGATCAGGTCGACGTAGTTCACCCCTCAGGATGAATCGCAGCCAAAGAAAAGTGTAAATCCCATGTGCAGGCTATACTGCGGGGAGAAGAAAATTTGATCCCATAATGGGGATAAACTGTAGGTGTGGAAAACGTTTGATCCCGTCTTCAGGACAAACTACAAGTGTAGAAAAGTTTAATCTCGTCTTCAGGATAAACTGCAAGTGTGAAAGGTTCAATCTCGTCTTCAGGATAACCAAAATTGTATGAAAGGTTTGAAATGAAGTGAAACCAGGCTGCTAGTTTGAAGTGTATGTTTCCATGAGGGGCAGAAGAGTATGTAGAAAGGAAAGGGTTCAAAACCGGAATGACTGGTGATTTGATGATCAAAACCAGGATGTTTGTTTGATGGTAACCTCGAGACATAAGAATCGCTTCGGTGTCCGAGTTGATAAGCTGTGGAAATTCATCGCCATCCATTTCCTGCAATCTGAGAGCACCTCCTGTTAATACCTCCTTGACAACAAATGGGCCTTCCTAGTTAGGAGCGAATTTTCCCTTAGATGTGTCTTGGTTGTCAATGATCTTCTTTAAAACCAAGTTATGTTGTTTGAATTGCCGTAATCGTACTTTTCTGTTGTAGGATCATGCGATCCTTTGCTGATATAACTGACCATGGAAGATAGCCGCGTTTTGCCTTTTGTCTATTAGAGACGATTGGTGATATCTGCCTTGTACCCATTGGTCTTCATCCAACTGAGCATCTATCAACACTCGGAGGGATTTCATTTCTACCTCTATGGGGAGCACTACTTCCATCCCATAGGCTAATGAGTATGGGGTTGCCCCAGTGGAAGTACGCATAGAAGTTCTGTAGGCTAATAAAGTCAGAGGCAAGAGGTCAGGCTATCCTTTGTGATTGGCGGACATTTTCTGCATGATCTTTTTGATATTTTTATTAGCCGCTTCAACAGCGCCATTCATCTTTCGACGGTAAATGACAGAGTTAAGGTGTTTGATGTCAAATTTTCTGAATAACTCCTCCATTATTTTGTTATTGAGGTTCTTAGCATTGTCTGACACAATGACCTCTGGTTTCCATATCGATAGTGTGACGCCCCCAAAATAGGTATACATCACCCATTCTGAGTTGTCAATACATGGTACAGAAACAACTACAACTTTATTATTACAACAGTAAAACTGTGAGTTTGAATACAAATATTATCTTCTAGACAATATCTATACTCAAATAAATCCTCATCACATTTATTGATACATTATTTTACAAAAATGGTGAGGACTACTAAACAATTCTTTCTAAAACCTTCATTCCATACCCCACTCTACGTACTTCGCTTTATATTCTCGCCTCCTAAGAAGAAAAATGGAACAAAAAGAAAAAGGGTGAGCTCAACTAGCCCGATAAAGAATATTATGACTAAGATAATATACAACAAATTATCGTTAGTCTTCAACGAGGAAAAAAATCTAATAGAATACAATAGACAACAAATTTTAAATCAATATTCGCAATGAAATAATAATTCATTAGAAGAGTTAAGTAGAGAATGCAAACTACTATCTTCATGTATGAATTTAAAAGTTCATCGTTTATCTTTTATCCTGTAACATCAATCAATATATATCTCGAATCAAATATTCATCTTTGCACTTCGAGCCAAAGATATTCATCGATTAATCATGTTCATCTAAACACATGTTCATCTTTACTACTGACCAAAAGATATTCTTGAAAATCATTCATCTTTTTTTTTCTCTGGGCCAAAGATATTCAATAATATCATCATTTAAGACCGAGGATGATGAAAATATTTTTAAAGAAACGAATCCAATTGAAACAAAATATGACAAGGATTAAGGATTAAGGATTAGTACTTTGTTTTATCCATGTTCAAAAATACCTCAAAAATAATCATAGTGGTGTAAAATTCAAGAATGATCAAAACATGGATACAATCAAAGCTAGTATCCGAATAGATATTTTGGACAAAAAGAAGAAATTTTATTTTTAGGTGAATAGTGTTAGTATATGTGAATAGTGCCGTATCGTGAATAAGTAACTCAGACACCAAAAGATAGAAATTTCCCAAAAAAAAAACATCTTCACGCTTCATGAATAGTACTAAATGAATAGTAACTCAGAATAGTAACTCTCATGAATAGTAACTCGTGAATAGTAACTCATGAATAGTAACCCCAGACATGAAAAAGTTCCAAATTTGATAAAAGTTCCAACCAATATTTCAAAGATAATGATATGGAAGAAATAATATCATTTGAGAAAAAAATAACATCCCTTACCTCGAAAGATTAGTACTTCTAAATTTGGAATCTGGGTATAGTCTTTGAAGGAACTTACACCGCCTAAAAATACTCAAAGTATACTCACAAGAATACGCTCAATATATCGAGAGAGAAATAGAGAGAAACTTGGGTTTACGGTGTGTTTTTCAATTCTAACCTAAGCACCTATTTATAGGAAAATGCTTAGAACACCAAAGCGAAAAATTGAATATAATATTAATATATTTTTCACATTTTATTTAGCCCACCTTAGACAACTGATCTCAGCCCATTTGAATCACATGTGAGGCCAACTTAGTTGCAAAAAACGTTTTTCTCAAAATAATTAACTAAAACTCCCAAAATTAATTATTTGAACTTGAACTTCAATAATTCATAATAAATAGCCATTTTATCAGAAAATTCAAATCTTATGAGTTTTATAGGAAATTCAATTCTCTACAACTTTGCGGAAGAAAGTTTTTCAAATTCCAAACAAAAATTGACCAAATCCACAAACCAGGCGATTTTACGGTATAATCAAATTTCTATCGATAATTGTGTCCACCAACACACAAAACATGTGTTAAACATTTAATACCACAAAAATACTCTTCCTCCTCATAAACTCATATATCCCACATTCATTGTAAAAATATCATCGTTAATATATTATTAAAATAATATATTTAAATGAATTATTTTATCGAAAAAAGATAAAATATTAATTTTCAACAATTGTCACATTAAAATTTTTCTCCATCTATATCCTCATAAAATCAATATTTTCTCATCATATAAATTAATAATTAATTATTCATAAATAATATTACAGAATCACATCACATTATTGACAACCGAGCGGTTCAAGGATGAGGGGCTTTCGATAAGGATCTCTCTTCTTGGCCGCAATTAGATGACCAATCCTCTCCTTAGACGAACTTTCTAGACATTGTCAATAATGTTATCTTATAATATTATTCGGATAATATGAATTATTGCTCAGATAATGGAAAATACGGTGTAATGACAATTATTGAAACAACAATGATATAAAATGTCAACGTAGCAATTATTGAATCAATAAAATAAAATCTTTGAGCGATAATTACACGTAACCATTATTGAGTAGTGCCTTCAATAATTGGTGCAATACCGGTATCTTCTGTTCAACAACAATACGACATTCTTGTGTTTTAACCACCGGTATTCCAATAGTGTTAATTGAACAACTACTTCTGTAGTTATTTTTAAACAACTTATATTTGTCGTTTTCTTCATCCAATCGCTTTTTCAGTTATGGGGCCCACACATGGTCTGCGGCTACGTCATTACAAATATTCCCAAATATTGATGCGAATATTCTCCTCGACAACAATGAATATTTTATAATCACTTGCTTATTTTGAAATATTTGCGTATTTTACCCTAACTATCCACATTAATCAAATCAACCCTTACTATTTCAAAATAATAAATAGAAAATTAAATTTCATTAATAATAAGTTGGGGTCTTACAACCTCCCTCCTTATGAAATTTCGTCCTCGAAATTGACGTCACGATGTACTGTGTTTGAAAAGGTGAGGATACCTCGCTTTCATTTTGTTTTCAATTCCCGGTCATTTCCTCTATAGCATGATTCCTCCACAAAACTTTAACTTGTGGTATGACCTTTCTTGCGTAGGACATGCTCCTTCCTATCCAAGATCTTGGCAGTACCTCCTCATACGTTAAGTCTTGGCTATCTCGTCCGGTTCTAACTTTATAACGTGGTTCGGGTCTTTCACATATTTATGAAATGATATGTGAAACACATTATGAACACGAGACATACTCGGAGGTAACGCGAGTCTATAGGCTACATTTCCTACTCGGTCGAGAATTTGAAATGGACCAATAAATCGTGGATTGAGCTTTCCTCTCTTCCCAAATCTTGTAACTCCCTTCCATGGAGCAACTTCATGACAATACATGATCCCCTACACTAAATTCCACGTCCTTTCGATGAAGATCCACATAACTCTTTTGTCGATCTTGTGCCGTTTGTATACGTTGTCGAATCATTTGGATCTTTTTTGTAGTCATGCGTACCAACTCGGGTCCCAACAGTGTTGCTTCACCCACCTCGTCCCAACATACTGGAGAGCGACACTTTCGCTCATATAATGCTTCAAATGGAGCCACACCTATACTTGCCTGATAACTGTTGTTGTAGGAGAATTCCACCAATGGTATATACTTATCCCAACTTCCCTTGAAGTCTAGGACACAGAGTCTTAATAAATCTTCAAGAGTTTGAATAGTCCTTTCTCGATTGTCCGTGTCCGTTTGAGGATGGTATGCGGCCAGAATCGTAAATCCGTGCCCATAGCTTTTTGCAAGCTAACCCAAAATCTTGAAGTGAATCTTGGGTCACGATCCGAAACTATGGATACTGGGCATGCCATGCAACCTCACAATCTCATTCACGTACATACTAGCAAGACGCGTTCAAGTGAATATGTCTCCGTGTCGGCAAGAAATGAAAGCGGACTTGGTTAATCTATCAACAATAACCCAAATAGCATTGATGCCACGAGAAACCGTAGGAAGACCCGTAAATCTTGAAATCCATGGTAATGTGTTCCCACTTCCATTTCGGAATCTCAAGTGGTTGCAACGGACCCTTAGGTACCGGATGCTCTACTTTTACACGTTGACAAGTTAAACACATTGAGATAAACTTTGCAATCTCTCTCTTCATATTGTTCCACAGAAAATGTATGTCGAAGATCACGATACATTTTAGTACTTCCAGGATGGATTGCAAATGGTGTATTGTGTGCCTCCATCATAATCTTGTACTTCAAATCGAGTCGTTAGGAACACAAAAGTCTAGAGTGGACTCAAGTATTCCTTCTTCATCAATTCTCGCTTAGGAATAGCTCCTTCTTGTACTTTCTTCTTCATACGCATCGACTCAAGGGTGGGTGGCTTGAGCAACCTTAACTTTTCTATTAAAGTTGGCTCTGTCGTATACTTGAAATCATCGCCTTTTCGTTCTGCATATGATCTTCTACTCAACGCGTCGTACTACCACGTTCACTTTACCGGATGGTATTGAATAGTGTGGTCGTAGTCTTTCAATAGCTCGAGCCAACGTCGGCTGCCGCGTGTTGAGTTCTTTTTGAGTGAAGAAATATTTAAGGCTTTTATGGTGCGAATATATCTCCACTTTCTCCCCATATAGATAGTGCCTCCATATCTTTAAGCGAAAACGATCTGGCGCTGACTCTAGATCATGAGTAGGATAATTCCTCTCATACTCTTTAAGTTGTCGCGAGGCATAGGCTATGACTTTCCCACGTTGCATGAGAACACATCCTAACCCTTTGCACCGAAGCATCATTTGTAGATGACAAATCCATCCAAACCGGATGGTTTTGTTAGAGCAGTCTTAAAATAAATCTCCTCTTAAGCTCTTGGAAACTCTTCTACGCATTCTTCGCTCCAAACGAATTTTGTATCCTTAGGAGTTAGCTAAGTTAATGGAGTAGCGATTCGAGAAAACCTTCCACGAATCTCCGATAATAACCAAATAAGCCCAAAAAGCTACGTACTTGATCACCGACTTGGTTTCCTCCCAACTTTGTATTGCTTCAATCTTCACCGGATCAACAGATACTCCATTTTTCGACACCACGTGCCCAAGGAATGCTACTTCGTCGAAGCGAACTTCGCATTTCTTCAATTTGGCATATAGTTTGTTTTCACGAAGCCTTTGGAGTATCGACTTCAAATGGTGCTCATGATCTTCACGACTTTTGGAATATATGAGGATGTCATCGATAAAAACAACAACGAATTGATCCAAATATTCCTTGAATACTCGGTTCATCATATCCATGAAAGCCACGGGAGCATTAGTCGGTCAAAAAGACATGACTAAGAGTTCATAATGCCCATGTCGAGTTCTAAAAGCGGTCTTTGGAATATCCTCGGTTCTAATCTTGGTGATGATATCCGAGCGAAGATCGATTTTGAAAAGAATTGTGCCCTTTGCAATTGGTCAAACAAGTCATCAATACGAGGTAGAGGATACCTATTCTTGATGGTGACATGGTTCAATTCCGATAGTCGATACAAAGTCGCATACTCCCGTCTTTCTTCTTTACAAATAAAAGCAGGGGAGCACCCCAAGGAGATGTACTTGGGGCCAGAATGAAACCGATGTCCAACAATTCTGTAGTTGGACCTTTAACTCCCGAAGTTCAATAGGAGCCATTCGATATGGGGTTTTAGAAATGGGCTTTGTACAGGTTCAAGATCAATAAAGAATTCAACTTCACGTTACGGGGTAGGCAGGAAGTTCTTGAAAATCGTCGGAAAGTCAATAACAACGGGAATATTATTCAAATTTGGCGTGTCTTTATTCAAATCCATAACATGGGCTAAGAAAGCTTGACATCCGTTTTTCAATAAACGAATAGCTTTATGATTAGATATGACGGTGATTTGATTTTAATGGTTTAGTTGCTTGAATTAAATATAACGGGTTGGTTAGGAATATGAAAACTAATAACCTTATGAAAACAATCAATTTTGGCATGATGAGTAGTTAACCAATCAATCCCTAAAATCACATCAAAAGCAAATATCTTTAAAGAGATAAGGTCAACGGTAAGGTAATGGTGCCAACTTGAATCAAACAAGATTTAAAAAGCGATGGATGTGATGAAAGTTTCTCTAACGGAGTTTCCACAGATAGGTCAAAGTCTAATTTCTCCTGAGTCAAGTTTAAGCGTTGAGCACAAGCGGGAGAGATAAATGAATGGGTATGCCGTTATCAAGTAAGGTATAAACTTCGCAAGAATTTATAAATAGCTTACCCGTGATCACCTCGTTTGGGTTCTTCGCATTATGACCGATCACAACAAACGCTCTTCCGGAATCGTTGACTTTGACTTTTACGGGACGATCTTTTGAGTCACCGTCCCCATTGAACTAGGTTTCGCTCTTCGTCAATCTCGAAGCGATATGTCCTTCCTTTCCACAATTATAGCATACCTTGAATCGTTGTGGGCGCTTGGATGATATGTCCCTCTTTTCGCATTTGTAACATATGGCCAGTGGTCGTTCTCCTCCCTTAGAACCGATTCTTCTGCCAAGACTTTGTCGTCACATAATTCGTTGTTAAATCTCCTCTTTTAAAATCTCCTCATTTCGCTTCTTCTATTTTCATGGCCATGATTACCACCAGTGTGGTTACCATTTTGTCCGTCTGTTTCTTTCTCCGTTGGTTATCATTATTACATTGATCGCTATCTACGAGTACGATCCTCGGTTGTGGTCCCTCGGGTTGGCCGTACTCGTTATCTCGCTCTAATAATTGAGCCTCATTTTACAACATCTGAATAGAGAAAGTTTATGAGAAATGAGATCTTGGCGTATGCAGTTTTCAAACCTCTAAGAAACATTCGCGTCATCGTTCCTCATTCTCCACCAAATGAGGTGCTGACACGGATAACTCTGCAAACTTTGCCTCGTCTTTGAGACAATCGTCATGTTGTTTTGCTCTAATCGATGAACTCCACTTCCTTCATATATAGATGAAACACTTTCGGGAAAGTATTTGTCATTAAATAGTTCTGAAACGTCTCCCAAGACATCTTTGAGTCTTGGTTGGATGGAGTACGCTTCATTACACCATGAGTCCCTTCGCCACGGAACATAAAGGTGGCGAATGGAACTTTCTGTTCCTCCGTGCATCCCAAGACATCGAATATCTTGGTAATTTGCTTGACCCATGTTTCCGCCATGATCGGATCGGCTTTCCCTTAAATTCGTGGTCCCAACTCTTTGAATCGCTTGTGTGTGCGCCCCAAAATAGGTCCATTCCATCCAACCCATTCTCGAGTCGCCAAATACATAGTGCGAAATAACTACAACTTTATTATTACAACATATAAAGCGTGAGTTTAAATACGATATTATCTTATCTGAGACAATATCCACACGCAAATAAATCCCCATCATAATTATTGATACATTATTTTACAAAAATGGTGAGGACTACTAAACAACTCTCTCTAGAACCTTCATTCCATACCCAGGCTACATTACTTCGCTATATTCTCGCCTCCACGAGAAAAAAATGGAACAAAAAGGAAAAGGGTGAGCTCAACTAGCTTCGATAAAGAATATTATGACTAAGATAATATACAACAAATTATCGTTAGTCTTCAACGAGGAAAAATCTAATAGAATACAATAGACAACAAATTTTAAATCAATATTATTAGCGAAATAATAATTCATTAGAAGAGTTAAGTAGAGAATGCAAACTACTATCTTCTATGTATGAATTTAAAAGTTCATCGTCTATCTTTTATCCTGTAACATCAATCGATATACATCGGAATCAAATATTCATCTTTGCACTTTCTGAGCCAAAAGATATTCATCGATTAATCATGTTCATTTAAACACTGTTCATCTTTGCACTCACGGGCCAAAGATATTCTTCAGAAATCATTCATCTTTTACACTCTGGGCCAAAGATATTCTTAAGAAATCATTCATCTTTGCTTCTGAGGCCAAGATATTCCATAATATCATCATTTAAGGCGAGGATGATGAAAATATTTTTTAAAAGAAACGAATCCGATGAAACAAAATGACAAGGATTAAGGATTAATGATTAGTACTTGGTTTTATCCACGTCCAAAAATACCTCAAAAATAATCATAGTGGTGTAAAATTCAAGAATGATCAAAACATGGATCTGATCGAGAGTTAGTATCCGAGAATAGATATTTTGAACGAAAAAAGAAAAAATTTTATTTTTAGATTGAATAGTATAGTGATATCGTGAATAGTGTCGTATATCGTGAATAGTCTTGAGATATCGTGAATAGTAACTCGACACCAAAAGATAGAAATTCCACAAAAAAACATCTTCACGCTTCATGAATAGTACTGCGTGAATAGTAACTTTCGTGAATAATAACTCATGAATAGTAACTTCGTGAATAGTAACTCATGAATAGTAACTCATGAATAGTAACTCATGAATAAGTAACTTAACATGAAAAAGTTCCAAATTTGATAAAACTTCGGATCAACATTTGACATAATGATATTGAAGAAATAATATCATTTGAGAAAAAATAACATCCACTTACCTCGAAAGATCGAGACTTCTAATTTGAAACACACGATATAGGCTATGACTTGGACTTGCACTTGCATATAGCAATACTCAAAGTATACTCAAAATACTCACAAGAATACGCTCGATAATATAGAGAGAAAACTTGATTTACGGTGTGATTTTCAATTCTAACCTAAGCACCTATTTATAGGAAATTGCTTAGAACACCAAAGCGAAAAATTTAATAAAATATTAATATATATTTATTAAATTCCTACGCACCAAAATCTGATTCAAACCATCACCACCAAGAGTGACTCACCTTGCCTAACTCAAAAAAAAACGTTTTCTTATTAAAAATATTTAAAACTTCAAAAATTAATTATTTGAGCTTGAACTTCAATAATTCACAATAAATAGCCCTTTTATCAGAAAAATTCGAATCTCGGGAGTTTTTATAGGAAATTCAATTCTCTACAACTTTGCGAGAAGAAAGTTTTTCCAAATTCCAAATAGAAATTGGCCAAAAAATCCACAAGCAGGGCGATTTTACAAGTATAATCAAATTTCAATTCGATAAATGGGGTCCACAGAGCATGTTTAACATGTTTTAAACATTTATTGCAACAAAAATACTCTTCTCTCCTCGTATACTCATATATCCCACATTAGATTGTAAAAATATCACCATTATTATATTATTAAAATATAAAATATATTTAAATGAATTATTTTATCGAAAAAGATAAAATTTCAATTTTCAACAATTGTCACATTAAAAATTTTCTCCATCTATATCCACATAAAATCAATTTTTCCTCATCATATGAATCAATAATTAATTATTCATAAATAATATTACTGAAATCACAATATTGATGACCGAGGCGGTTCCCAGGAAAGAGGGGCTTTCGAATAAAATTTCTTCTTCTTGCGCGCGATTAGGTGACCAAACCTCTCCTTAAGCGAACTTTCTAGACATTGCCAATAATGTTATCTAATAATATTATTCAAATAATATTAATTATTAGCCGATAATGAAAATACTATGTAATGACAATTATTGAAACAACGAATATATAAAATATCAACGCGACAATTATTAACTCGATAAAATAAAATCTTGAGCGATAATTCATAACCATTATTGAGTAGTGCCTTCTTCGTAAGAATCAATAATTGGTGCAATACCATGTGTATTCTTGTTCAACAACGCGTATTAGTGTGTTTTAACCACCGGGTTTCAACGATGATTAATTGGTAACAACTACTGTAGATTATTTAAAAACAACTTATATTTGTCGTTTTCTTCATCCAATCGCTTTCAGTTATGGGGCCCACACATGGTCTTGCGTCGTAAATGAATATTCCCCGAGCGATGCGAATATTCCACGACCAAATGAATATTCCACGACGATAATGAATATTTTATAACCACTTGCTTATTTTGAAATATTTGCGTATTTAACCCTTAACTATCCACATTAATCAAATCAACCCTTACTATTTCAAAATAATAAATAAAGGAAATTCCTTTTATTTAAAAATTTGAGGGTCTTACAACCTCCTCCTTATGAAATTTAGTCCTCGAAATTGGCGTGCGTACACAGTGTTTGAAAAGGTGAGGATACCTCGCTTTCATTTCCGTTTCAATTCCCGGTCATTTCCTCTATAGCATGATTCCTCCACAAAACTTTAACTTGTGGTATGACCTTTCTTGCGTAGGACATGCTCCTTCCTATCCAAGATCTTGGCGGTTACCTCCTCATCGTTAAGTCTTGGCTATCTCGTCCGGTTTCTAACTTCAATAACGTGGTTCGGGTCTTTCACATATTTACTGAAATCGGATATATGTGAAACACATTATGAACACGAGACATACTCGGAGGTAACGCAAGTCTATAGGCTACATTTCCTACTCGGTCGAGAATTTGAAATGGACCATAAATCGTGGATTGAGCTTTCCTTTCTTCCCAAATCTTGTAACTCCCTTCCATGGAGCAACTGACTTCATGACAATACATGATCCCCACACTAAATTCCATGTCCTTTCGATGAAGATCCGCATAACTCTTTTATCGATCTTGTGCTTGGTTTGTATCGTTGTCGAATCATTTGGATCTTTTGGTAGTCATACGTACTAACTTCGGGTCCCAACAATGTTGCTTCACCCACCTCATCCCAACATATTGGAGAACGACATTTTCGTCCATATAATGCTTGAATGGAGCCACACCTATACTTGCACGATAAGCTGTTGTTGTGGGAGAATTCCACCATGGTAAATACTTATCCCAACTACCCTTGAAGTTTAGGACACGAGTCTTAATAGATCTTGAAGAGTTTGAATAGTCCTCTCGATTGTCCGTCCGGTTTGGGGATGGTATCTTAGAACTAAATCGTAAATCCGTGCCCATAGCTTTTTGCAAGCTAACCCAAAATCTTGAAGTGAATCTTGGGTCACGATCCGAAACTATGGATCTGGGCATGCCATGCAACCTCACAATCTCATTCACGTCACATACTAGCAAGGCGTTCAAGGAATAAGTCTCCGTGTCGGCAAAAATAAGCGAGACTTGGTTAATCTATCAACAATAACCCAAATAGCATTGATGCCTTGAAAACCGTAGGAAGACCCGTAACGAAATCCATAGTAATGTGTTCCCACTTCCATTCCGTAATCTCAAGTGGTTGCAGCGGACCCTTAGGTACAAGATGCTCGCCTTTACACGTTAACAAGTTAAACACATCGAGATAAACTTTGCAATCTCTCTCTTCATATTGTTCCACCAAAATGTATGTCGAAGATCACGATACATTTTAGTACTTCGAGGATGGATTGCAAATGGCGTATTGTGTGCCTCCATCATAATCTTGTACTTCAAATCGAGTCGTTAGGAACACAAAGTCTAGAGTGGACTCAAAGTATTCCTTCTTCATCAATTCTAAACTTAGGAATAGCTCCTTCTTGTACTTTCTTCTTCATACGCGCATCGCTCGGATTGGGTGGCTTGAAGCAACCTTAACTTTTTCTATTAAAGTTGGCTCTGTCGTATATACTTGAAATCATCGCTTTTCGTTCCTGCATATGATCTTCTACTCAACGCGTCGGCTACTACGTTCACTTTACCGGGATGGTATTGAATAGTGTGGTCGTAGTCTTTCAATAGCTCGAGCCAGCGTCATTTGCCGCGTGTTGAGTTCTTTTTTAGTGAAGAAATATTTAAGGCTTTTATGGTGCAGAATATATCTCCACTTTCTCCCCATATAGATAGTGCCTCCATATTTTTAAGCGCGCAAAAGCATGCTTTGCTTGACTCTAGATCATGAGTAGGATAATTCCTCTCATACTCTTTAAGTTGTCATGAGGCATAGGCTATGACTTTCCCACGTTGCATGAGAACACATCCTAACCCTTTGCACGAAGCATCATTTGAGATAACAAATCCATCCGAACCGGATGGTATTGTTAGAAACAGTCTTAAAATAAGTCTCCTCTTAAGCTCTTGGAAACTTTTCTCGCATTCTTCGCTCCAAAGCGAATTTTGTATCCTTTCGAGTTAGGCGAGTTAATGGAGTAGCGATTCGAAAAACCCTTCCACGAATCTCCGATAATAACCAATAAGCCCAAAAAGCTACGTACTTGATCCAAACTTTGGTTGCTCCCACTTTGTATTGCTTGATCTTGGCGGATCAGCGGATACTCCATGTTTCGACACCACGTGCCCAAGGAATGCTACTTCCTCGAGCCGAACTTCGCATTTCTTCAATTTGGCATATAGTTTGTTTTCACGAAGCCTTTGGAGTACCGACTTCAAATGGTGCTCATGATCTTCACGACTTTTGGAATATATAAGGATGTCATCAATAAAACAACAACGAATGATCCAAATATTCCTTGAATACTCGGTTCATCATATCCATGAAAGCCGCGGGAGCATTAGTCAATCCGAAAGACATGACTAAGAATTCATAATGTCGTCATCTGGGGTTACGAAAGCGGTCTTTGGAATATCCTCGATTCTAATCTTGGTGATGATATCGAGCGAAGATCGATTTTTGAAAAGAATTGTGCCCCTTGCATTTGGTCAAACAAGTCATCAATACGAGGTAGAGGATACCTATTCTTGATGGTGACATGGTTCAATTCCGATAGTCGATACAAAAATCGCATACTCCGTCTTTCTTCTTTCTGAATAAAGCAGGAGCACCCCGAGGAGATGTCTTGGGGCGAATGAAACCAATGTCCAATAATTCACAGTAGTTGGACCTTTAACTCTGAAGTTCAATAGGAGCCATTCGATATGGGGTTTTAGAAATGGGCTTTGTACCGGTTCAAGATCAATAAAGAATTCAACTTCACGTTACGGGGTAGGCCGGAAGTTCTTGAAAAATCGTCGGAAAAGTCGATAACAACGGGAATATTATTCAAATTTGGCGTGTCTTTATTCAAATCCATAACATGGGCTAAGAAAGCTTGACATCCGTTTTTCAATAAGCGAATAGCTTTATGATTAGATATGATAGTGATTGATTTTAATGGTTTAGTTGCTTGAATTAAATACAACGAGGTTGGTTAGGAATATGAAAACTAACAACCTTACGAAAACAATCAATTTTGGCATGATGAGTAGTTAACCAATCAATCCCTAAAATCACATCAAAAGCAAGTATCTTTAAAGAGATAAAATTCAACGGGTAAGGTAATGGTGCCAACTTGAATCAAACAAGATTTATAAGCGATGGATGTGATGAAAGTTTCTCTAACGGAGTTTCCACGAGATAGGTCAAAGTCTAATTTCTCCGGTCAAGTTTAAGCGTTGAGCACATGCGGGAGAGATAAATGAATGGGTATGCCGGTATCAAGTAAGGTATAAACTTAGCAAGAATTTATAAATAGCTTACCTGTGATCACCTCGTTTGGGTTCCTCGCATTATGACCGATCACAACAAACGCTCTTCCGGAATCGTTGACTTTGACTTTTACGGGACGATCTTTTGAGTCACCGTCCCATTGAACTAGGTTTTATTCTGTCAGTCTGATCTCGGCGATATGTCCTTCCTTTCCACAACTATAGCATACCTTGAGCTTGTTGTGGGCGGTTTGGTGATATGTCCCTCTTTTCCGCATTTGTAGCATATAATGGGTGGTCGTTCTCCTCCTCCCCAGAACCGATTCTTTGCCGCCTTTATGTCGTCTTCACATAGTCATTGTTAAATCTCCTCTTTTAAAATCTCCTCTCGACTCGCTTCTTACATTTTCATGACCATGATTACCACCAGAGTGGTAACCATTTTTGTCCGTCTGTTTCTTTCTCCATTTGGTTATCATTATTACATTGGCTGCTATCTACGATGCGATCTGGTTGTGGTCCCTCGGTTGGCCGTACTAGTTATCTCGCTCTAATAATTGAGCCTGTTTTACAACATCTGAATAAAGAAAATTTATGAGAAATGAGATCTTGGCGTATCTTAGGGTTTCAAACCTCTAAGAAACATCCAGCGTCATCGTTCCTCATTCTCCACCAAATGAGGTCTGAAACACGGATAACTCTGCAAACTTTGCCTCGTCTTTGAGACAAATCGTCATTTGTTTTGCTCGAATCTAATAAACTCCACTTCCTTCATATAGCGAACACTTTCGGAAAGTATTTGTCATTAAATAGCTTCTGAAAGCGTCTCCCAGAGACATCTTTGAGTGCGGGTGGATGGAGTGCAACTTCACGACTCCCACCATGTACGCCTCGCCACGGAACATAAAGGTGGCGAATGGAACCTTCTGTTCCTCCGTGCATCCCAAGACATCGAATATCTTGGTAATTTGTTTGACCCGTGTTTCCGCCGTGATCGGATCGGCTTTCCCTTAAATTCGGTGGTCCCGACTCTTTGAAGCGCTTGGGTTTGTGACAACTTTGTGAATTGCTATCATTTCCTCCTGTATTTTGAACACGAGTTTCCACTCGTGCGATTTTGCATGAGCGCAAAAAACTTCTAAACATCCCTCGTTCATCATCTCGCTCGATGGTGTTGTTCACGGGAGGAACATTGCCCGACTGTTACGTTCTCCTCGTTGGTGAGTCTGAGCGTCTCCACGGTCTCATTTCCATTGTTAATATTCTCGATTCGACATTCTCAAATCTTTGTCATAAAACAAGGGTTAATTAAGAAATCAATATATCACATAATATCCTATATCTTGACCAACTATCAAATAAGCTTAGGTAGGACACACTAGCGAAGGATTTACTCGTCTCTCCCTCTGGTTCTATTCCCGATCTCATGGAGATCATATCCCTAAGCTACGATACCAATGTGGCGCCCCCCCAAAATAGGTATTCCATCACCCATTACGAGTTGTCGCCAAACGTAGATGCGAAATAACTACAACTTTATTATTACAACATATAAAGCTGTGAGTTTAAATACAAATATTATCTTCTAGACAATATCCATACTCAAATAAATCCTCATCATATTTATTGATACATTATTTTACAAAAATGGTGAGGACTACTAAACAACTCTCTCTAGAACCTTCATTCCATACCCAGGCTAAATACTTTCGCTATATTCTCGCCTCCACGAGAAAAAATGGAACAAAAAGGAAAAGGGTGAGCTCAACTAGCTCGATAAAGAATATTATGACTAAGATAATATCTGACAAATTATCGTTAGTCTTCAACGAGGAAAAAAATCTAATAGAATCTGATAGACAACAAATTTTAAATCAATATTACAATGAAAATAATAATTCATTAGAAGAGTTAAGTAGAGAATGCAAACTACTATCTTACATGTATGAATTTAAAAGTTCATAAATCTATCTTTTATCCTGTAACATCAATCGATATACATACGGAATCAAATATTCATCTTTGCACTTTCTGGCCGAAGATATTCATCGATTAATCATGTATTCATTTAAACACTGTTCATCTTTGCACTACGGGCCAAAGATATTCTTGAAAATCATTCATCTTTGCACTACTGGGCTAAAGATATTCTTAAGAAATCATTCATCTTTTGCTCTGGGCCAAAGATATTCCATAATATCATCATTTAAGGCGAGGATGATGAAAATATTTTTTTAAAAGCGAATCCAATTGAAACAAAATGACAAGGATTAAGGATTAATGATTAGTACTTGGTTTTATCCATGTCCAAAAATACCTCAAAAATAATCATAGTGGTGTAAAATTCAAGAATGATCAAAACATGGATCTGATCGAGTTAGTATCCGAAATAGATATTTTGAACGAAAAGAAAAAATTTTATTTTTTGGTTGAATAGTCTTGGTATCGTGAATAGTCTTAGTATCGTGAATAGTCTTGTATATCGTGAATAGTAACTCAGACACCAAAAGATAGAAATTCCACAAAAAATCATCTTCACGCTTAGTACTTATGAATAGTACTAAGTGTGAATAGTAACTTCGTGAATAGTAACTTCATGAATAGTAACTTCATGAATAGTAACTTATGAATAGTAACTTCATGAATAGTAACCCCAGAGCATGAAAAAGTTCCAAATTTGATAAAAACTTCAGATCAACATTTCGACATAATGATATTGAAGAAATAATATCATTTGAGAAAAAATAACATCCCTTACCTCGAAAGATCGATCTTACAAATTTGAAACAGGATATAGGCTATGACTTGGACTTGCAAGTATAGCAATACTCAAAGTATACTCAAAATACTCACAAGAATAAACTCGATAATATAGAGAGAAAACTTGATTTACGGTGTGATTTTCAATTCTAACCTAAGCACCTATTTATAGGAAATTGCTTAGAACACCAAAGCGAAAATTTAATAAAATATTAATATATAATTATTAAATTCCTACGCACCTCCAAAATCTGATTCAAACCATCAGCCACCAAGAGTGACTCACCTTGCCTAACTCAAAAAAAACGTTTTTCTTATTAAAAATATTTAAAACTTCAAAAATTAATTATTTCGGAGCTTCAGAACTTCAATAATTCACAATAAATAGCCCTTTTGTCAGAAAATTCGAATCTCGCGAGTTTTTATAGGAAATTCAATTCTCTACAACTTTGCAGAAGAAAGTTTTTCCAAATTCCAAATAGAAATTGACCAAAATCCACAAACGGTCGATTTTACAGGCTATAATCAAATTTCAGTCAATAAATGGGGTCCACCGACATGTTTAACATGTTTTAAACATTTATTGCAACAAAAATACTCTTCCTCCTCGTATACTCATATATCCCACATTCGTTGTAAAAATATCACCATTATTATATTATTAAAATATAATAATATATTTAAATGAATTATTTTATCAGAAAAAGATAAAATTTCAATTTTCAACAATTGTCACATTAAACTTTTTCTCCATCTATATCCACATAAAATCAATATTTTTCCTCATCATATGAATCAATAATTAATTATTCATAAATAATATTACGAGAATCACAATATTGACAACTAGGCGGTTCCGGGAAGAGGGCTTTCGATAAGAATTTCTTCTTCTTGGCGCATGATTAGGTGACCAAACCTCTCCTTAGACAAAACTTTCTAGACATTGCCAATAATGTTATCTAATAATATTATTCGGATAATATGAATTATTGCCGATAATGAAAAATCTTGTGTAATGACAATTATTGAAACAACAATGATATAAAATATCAACGCGACAATTATTAACTCGATAAAATCTTTTGACAATAATTCACGTACCATTATTGAGTAGTGCCTTCTTACGTAAGAATCAATAATTGGTGCAATCTGGTATATTCTTGTTTTCAACGCGTATTAGTGTTTTTTACCACCAAGGGTATTCAACGATGATAACTTGGTAACAACTACTGTAGTTATTTAAAAACAACTTATATTTGTCGTTTTCTTCATCCAATCGCTTTTAGTTATGGGGCCCACACATGGTTTGTGCGTCGATGCGAATATTCCCAAACGATGCGAATATTCCACGACCAAAATGAATATTCCCAAACGATAATGAATATTTTATAACCACTTGCTTATTTTGAAATATTTGCGTATTTAACCCTTAACTATCCACATTAATCAAATCAACCCTTACTATTTCAAAATAATAAATAAAGGAAATTCCTTTTTATTTAAAAAAGTTGAGGTCTTACTGACTTGGTGACAACCCGTGAATTGCTATCATTTTCTCTCTGTAGATTTTGAACACGAGTCTCCTCAAATGCGATTTTGCATGAATCGCAAAAAGCTTCTAAACATCCCTCGTTCATCATCGCTCGGTGGTGTTGTTCACGGGAGGAACATTGCCCGACTGTTGCACGTTCTCCCTCGTTGGTGAGTACATGCGTCTCCGCGGTCTCATTTCCATTGTTAATATTCTCGATCGACATTCTCAAATCATCGTATAAAATAAGGGTTAATTAAGAAATCAATATATCACATAATATCCTTATATCTTGACCAACTAAAAAAATAAGCTTTGGTAGGACACACTAGCGAAGGATTTACTCGTCTCTCCCCTCCTAGTTCTATTCCCCGATCTCATGGAGATCATATCCTAAGCTCGATACCAACCGTGGCGCCCCCAAAATAGGTATACATCACCCATTCGAGTTGTCAATACATGATGCGAAAAACAACTACAACTTTATTATTACAACAATAAAATCGTGAGTTTGAATACAAATATTATCTTACAGACAATATCTATACTCAAATAAATCCTCATCACATTTATTGATACATTATTTTACAAAATGGTGAGGACTACTAAACAATTCTTTCTAAAACCTTCATTCCATACCCCAGGCTTCATACTTTATATTCTCTTGCCTCTGAGAAGAAAAATGGAACAAAAGGAAAAGGGTGAGCTCAACTAGCCCAAAGAATAATAGAATACAATAGACAACAAATTTTAAATCAATATTCATTGGTGAAATAATAATTCATTAGAAGAGTTAAGTAGAGAATGCAAACTACTATCTTCTATGTATGAATTTAAAAGTTCATCGTTTATCTTTTATCCTGTAACATCAATCAATATATATCCGAATTAAATATTCATCTTTTACTACTGAGCCAAAGATATTCATCGATTAATCATGTTCATCTAAACACTGCTCATCTTTGCACTACGACCAAAGATATTCTTTAGAAATCATTCATCTTTGCACTACTGAGCCAAAGATATTCAATAATATTATCATTTAAGGCGAGGATGATGAAAAATATTTTTACATTCATCTTTTGCACTCTGAGCCAAAGATATTCAATAATATCATCATTTAAGACTCGAGGATGATGAAAATATTTTTAAAGAAACGAATCCAATTAAACAAACATGACAAGGATTAAGGATTAAGGATTAAGTACTTTGTTTTATCCATGTTCAAAAATACCTCAAAAATAATCATAGTGGTGTAAAATTCAAGAATGATCAAAACATGGATACAATCAAAGCTAGTATCCGAATAGATATTTTGGACAAAAGAAGAAATTTTATTTTTCTATTGAATAGTCTTGCCAGTATCGTGAATAGTAACTCAGACACCAAAAGATAGAAATTTCCCAAAAAAAATCATCTTCACGCTTCATGAATAGTACTTTCGTGAATAGTAACTTCGTGAATAGTAACTCATGAATAGTAACTTCGTGAATAGTAACTCATGAATAGTAACCCAGAACATGAAAAAGTTCCAAATTTGATAAAAAGTTCCAACCAATATTTCAACATAATGATATTGAACAAATAATATCATTTGAGAAGAAAATAATATCCCTTACCTCGAAAGATTAGTACTTCATTTGGAATCTAGGGTATATAGTCTTTGAAGGAACTTGCTTACCGTCTAACAATACTCAAAGTATACTCACAATAATACGCTCAATATATCGAGAGAAAATAGAGAAAACTTGGGTTTACGGTGTGTTTTCAATTCTAACCTAAGCACCTATTTATAGGAAAATGCTTAGAACACCAAAGCGAAAAATTGAATATAATATTAATATATTTTTCACATTTTATTTAGCCCACCTTAGACAACAGATCTCAGCCCATTTGAATCACATGTGAGGCCAACTTAGTTGCAAAAAACATTTTTCTCAAAATAATTAACTAAAACTCCCAAAAATTAATTATTTCGGAACTTCGAAACTTCAATAATTCATAATAAATAGCTATTTTATCAGAAAATTCAAATCTCACGTGTTTTTATAGGAAATTCAATTCTCTACAACTTTGCGGAAGAAAGTTTTTCCAATTCCAAATGAAATTGGCCAAAAATCCACAAGCAGGCGATTTTACGTGCTATAATCAAATTTCGGTCAATAATTGTGTCCACCAACACACAAAACACGTGTTAAACATTTAATGCCACAAAAATACTCTTCCTCCTCATATACTCATATATCCCACATTCATCGTAAAAATATCATCGTTAATATATTATTAAAATAATATATTTAAATGAATTATTTTATCGAGAAAAGATAAAATATTAATTTTCAACAATTGTCACATTAAAATTTTCTCCATCTATATCCTCATAAAATCAATATTTTCCTCATCATATAAATCAATAATTAATTATTCATAAATAATATTACGAGAATCACATTATTAATGACAACCGAGCGGTTCCTGGGATAGAGGGGCTTTCCAATAAGGATCTCTCCTTCTTGGCGCCATGATTAGGTGACCAAACCTCTCCTTAGAAGCGAACTTTCTAGACATTGTCAATAATGTTATCTTATAATATTATTCGGATAATATGAATTATTGCTCAGATAATGGAAAATACGATTAATAATGACAATTATTGAAACAACAAAGAAATATAAAATGTCAACGTAGCAATTATTGAATCAATAAAATAAAATCTTTGAATAATAATTCTCGTAACCATTATTGAGTAGTGCCTTGATAATTGGTGCAATACTGCAGTAATCTTCTTGTGCAACAACGCGTATTCTTCGTGTTTTAACCACCGGGTATTCCAACAAGTGTTACTTGATAAATAACTTCTGCCGTTATTTTTAAACAACTTATATTTGTCGTTTTCTTCATCCAATCGCTTTCCGTTATGGGGCCCACATGGTCGGTCATGCTAAATGCGTATTATGAATATTCCCCACGATGCATTTAATATTCTCCGACAACAATGAATATTTTATAACCACTTGCTTATTTTGAAATATTTGCGTATTTTACCCCTAACTATCCACATTAATCAAATCAACCCTTACTATTTCAAAATAATAAATAGAGAAAATTAAATTTCATTAATAATAAGTTGGGGTCTTACAAATAGACAACATTGTTTCTGATGAAAGCAATGATGAATTCTTTAGTAACCCTGGGGAAGGATGTTGCTTCTACCCATTTGGTGAAGTAGTAGATCATAGTGAATATGAATCGATGTCCATTACTGGCTTTGGGCTCAATGGGCCCGATCATGTCCATTCCCGACATTGAGAAGGGCCGCGGCGAACTCATATTGTGGAGTTCCCTTGGAGGGGCGTGGATGGAATTTCCAATAATCTGGCATTAATAGCACCCCTTGACGTGATCATCACAGTCAGCTTTGAGTGTAAGCCAATAATTCCCTATTCTGAGGATCTTCTTGACAAGTAGGGATCCGCTCATGTGAGGGCCACATATTCCACCATGGATCTCATCCATGAGTCTTTGAGTTTGGTCTTTATCCAGACATCTGAGGAGACCTAATCCTGCATCTCTTTTGTAGAGTGCATCTCCGCTCAGGTAGAATTTCATAGCAAGTCGATGAATCCACCTCTTCTCAGTTTGGCTCGCCTCAGCGTGTGTAGATCCATCTCGCAGATACTCCTTGATGTGCTGATACCAAGGGTGGTGGATGGGAGGTAGTTCATCTGATACTTCTCCAGCATAGTTCCCATAGACTGGGGCTTTTTGTAGAGCAAACGTGATGCTTGACATGTTTTCCTTATTAGGTATATGAACCAAGGAGGCCAACGTTGCTAATGCATCCGTAAAATCATTCCTATTACGAGGAATGTGTAGAAATGAGATTTCTTCGAACTCCAAAGCCATCTGTAGAACTTGCCGATAATAAGGTAGTAAATGTAATTCTTTGGTTTGATAAATTCCTGTGGATTGTCTGATTACCAATTCGGAATCCCCAAAAACAGTTAACCGCCTGACGCCTATTGAACGGGTAAGTTTTAGCCCCATGATACAGTTGTGACGCTCCCAAAATAGGTATACATCACCTATTCTGAGTTGTCAATACATGGTACAGAAACAACTACAACTTTATTATTACAACCGTAAAACTGTGAGTTTGAATACAAATATTATCTTCTAGACAATATCTATACTCAAATAAATCCTCATCACATTTATTGATACATTATTTTACAAAAATGGTGAGGACTACTAAACAATTCTTTCTAAAACCTTCATTCCATACCCCTTCATTACTCGCTATATTCTCGCCTCCGAGAAGAAAAATGGAACAAAAAGGAAAAGGGTGAGCTCAACTAGCCCGATAAAGAATATTATGACTAAGATAATATACAACAAATTACCAATTAGTCTTCAACGAGGAAAAAATCTAATAGAATACAATAGACAACAAATTTTAAATCAATATTCGCAATGAAATAATAATTCATTAGAAGAGTTAAGTAGAGAATGCAAACTACTATCTTCTACATGTATGAATTTTTAAAGTTCATCGCTCTATCTTTTATCCCTCGTAACATCAATCAATATACATCTCGAATCAAATATCCATCTTTACTCACTACAGCCAAAGATATTCATCGATTAATCATGTTCATCTAAACACTGCTCATCTTTTGCACTACAGCCCAAAGATATTCTTCAGAAATCATTCATCTTTGCACTACTGTGCCAAAGATATTCAATAATATCATCATTTAAGGCCGAGGATGATGAAAAATATTTTTAAAGAAACGAATCCAAAGGAAACAAAATGACAAGGATTAAGGATTAAGGATTCGTACTTTGTTTTATCCACGTCCAAAAATACCTCAAAAATAATCATAGTGGTGTAAAATTCAAGAATGATCAAAACATGGATACAATCAAAGCTAGTATCCAGAATAGATATTTTGGACAAAAAGAAGAAATTTTATTTTTTGGTGAATAGTGCCAGATATCGTGAATAGTGCAGATATCGTAAATAGTAACTCAGACACCAAAAGATAGAAATTTCCCAAAAACATCTTCACGCTTCATGAATAGTACTAAATGAATAGTAACTTCGTGAATAGTAACTCATGAATAGTAACTTTCGTGAATAGTAACTCATGAATAGTAACTCATGAATAGTAACCCCGACATGAAAAAGTTCCAAATTTGATAAAAAGTTTCAACCAATATTTCAGCATAATGATATTGAAGAAATAATATCATTTGAGAAGAAAATAACATCCCTTACCTCGAAAGATTAGTACTTTAAATTTGGAATACCTGGATATAGTCTTTGAAGGAACTTACTTCAGACCGCTAACAATACTCAAAGTATACTCAAAATACTCACAAGAATACGCTCGATAATATAGAGAGAAAACTTGAGTTTACGGTGTGATTTTCAATTCTAACCTAAAGCACCTGTTTATAGAAATTGCTTAGAACACCAAAGCAGAAAATTTAATAAATTAATAATATAATTATATAAATTTCCTACGCATGCCTAGAATCTAATTTCAGCCATCAAACACATGCCACATTCTAGAAAAAGTAAGAAAAAACGTTTTTCTAATTTTAAATATTTTAAACTTCCAAAAATCAATTATTTCGGAGCTTCGGAACTTCAATAATTCAAAATAAATAGCCCTTTCATCAGAAAATTCGAATCTCGCGAGTTTTTATAGGAAATTCAATTCTCTACAACTTTACAGAAGAAAGTTTTTCCAAATTCCAAATAGAAATTGACCGAAATCCACAAACAAGCGATTTTACGGTTATAATCAAATTTCATCAATAAATGGGGTCCACCGACATGTTTAACATGTTTTAAACATTTATTGCAACAAAATATACTCTACCTCCTCGTATACTCATATATCCCATATTAGTTGTAAAAATATCACCATTATTATATTATTAAAATATAATAATATATTTAAATGAATTATTTTATCGTAAAAGATAAAATTTCAATTTTCAACAATTGTCACATTAAAAATTTTCTCCATCTATATCCACATAAAATTAATATTTTTCTCATCATATGAATCAATAATTAATTATTCACAAATAATATTACGTAATCACAATATTGACAACCGTGCGGTTCCTGGAAAGAGGGCTTTCCAATAAGAATTTCTCCTCTTCTTGGGGCGCAATTAGGTGACCAAACCTCTCCTTAGATGTAACTTTCTAGACATTGCCAATAATGTTATCTAATAATATTATTCGATAATATGAATTATTGCTTCGATAATGAAAAATCTTTAGCGTAATGACAATTATTGAAACAACAACAATATAAAATATCAACGCAAAGAATTATTAAATCAATAAAATCTCAATAGCGATAATTCCGTAACCATTATTGAGTAGTGCCTTCTTACGTAAGAATCAATAATTGGTGCAATACTGCAATCTTCTTGTGTTTAACCACCACCGGGTATTCCAACAATATTAATCTGTAACAACTACGCTGTTATTATTTTTAAACAACTTATATTTGTCATTTTCTTCATCCAATCGCCTTAGTTATGGGGCCCACACATGGTCGCTACTAGTCGCATTTAATATTCCACGACCAAACGAATATTCCCAGACAACAATGAATATTTTATAACCACTTGCTTATTTTGAAGTATTTGCGTATTTTACCCTTAACTATCCACATTAATCAAATCAACCCTTACTATTTCAAAATAATAAATAGAGAAAATTAAATTTCATTAATAATAAGTTGGGGTCTTACAACAGCCTTCATACTTAGCTGTGTTGTTGGTGCTGACAAACTGTAATTTGACAGCGACGAGATACTGCTCCCCCGTACCGCATACTAGAACTGCTCCAGCTCCAGAACCTTCTACGTTAACAACTCCATCAAAATACATTTTCCACGTACGGCATGTATCCTACTGATGTTATTGCTGAATTGTCATTACCCCTTCATCGGGGAAGTATATTTCCAAGGGTTTTGTAGTCCCCTACAGGTGTGGCGGCCAGTTGATCCGAAATTCCTTGACCTTTGACAGACTTTTGCGTCACGTAGACGATGTCAAATTGTTGTAGGATCAACTGCCACCTGGACAGTCGATAATTCAATATGGGCTTACTAAACACATAATTGAGAGGATCCACACGGGATATGAGATGGGTTGTGTGACCATAGAGGTAATGCTGTAACCTCATGGAAGCCCATGCTAAAGCACAACAAGTCTTCTTAATTAGAGTGTACTTGTGTTCATCGATCTTTGAATCTTTTCTTTGAGGTAATAGATAGCTCGTTCTTAGCCTCTATCATCTTTTTGCCCCAGCATACAGCCCATGGCATTGTCATTTATGGATAGGTACATGAATAGGGGAACATCATCCTTGGGAGGTAACAAAATAGGAGCGTTAATCAGTTGCTCTTTGATTGTGAGGAAGGCTTTCTGACACTCATCGTTCCATTTCATGGAAGAGTTCTTCCTTAACAGCTTGAAGATTGGCTCACAGGTTGCTGTGAGTTGAGAAATGAACCTGCTAATGAAGTTGATTTTTCCCAAAAATCTCCGTATTTTCTTCTATGTCTAAGGAATGGACATTTCTTTGATGGCCTGGATTTTGGTAGGATCCAGTTCAATCCCTTTGTGGCTGACTAGGAAACCTAGCAACTTAACTGACTTAACACCAAAGGCGCACTTGGCTGGATTCAACTTCAAGTTGTACTTACGCAACCTGTTGAAAAGTTTTCTGAGATGTTTTAAGTGGTCATCCTCCTTTCGAGATTTGACAATGATGTCATCCACGTAGATCTCTATCTCTTTGTGCATTAAATCGTGGAAAAGAGCCATCATAGCTTGCTGATAGGTTGCCCCGGCATTGATGAGGCCGAATGACAACCGTCTATAGCAAAAGGTTCCCCAAGGCTTGATGAAAGCAGTTTTCTCACGGTCCTCCTCAGCGACCATAATTTGATGGTAACTCACAAAGAAATCAGCAAAGGAGTACATGTCGTATTAGGAAGTATTGTCAATAAGAATATGGATAAATCGCACGGGAAAGCTAACTTTAAGGCAAGCTTTGTTCAAATCCCGGTAATCCACGCAGACTCGCACCTTTCCTCCTAGTTTAGGCACTGGAACAATGTTGGATATCCACTATAGATATGTAGACACCATGATGTTGCCAGCTTGAAATTGTTTCACAATTTCTTCTTTGACTTTTAAATTCCACTCAGGTTTCAATCTTTGAGCTTCGCTAATGGCTTGAATCCTTCTTTAATGGGAAGGCGATGAAGAACAATGTCAGTGGACAAACCCACCATATCTTCATGAGACCATGCAAACACATCTTGGAATTGGGTTAATAGTGCAACCATGTCATTCCGTTGATTTGCGGTAAGGTTTGAACCAATTTTGATAAGCTTAGGATTGTCTAAGGTTCCAAGATCGAAAGAAGTGGTTTGATCAAGATTGGGTTTGGGTTTGGGTTTGGGTTTGTCTGCGACTAATTCCTTAATCTCTGAGGTGTCTCAATGTCCTCTTGGATGCCCATCAAGTCTAAGTCCAACTTTGCATCAAAGTTACAGCCCTTGTGGAGAGAAGGCACCTCATCAGCAAGTACAAGAACATCTAAATTCAGAGTCCTGAAAGAGAATATGCTTTCACTTAATATATGTAACTGTTCGATCATACAAAAGTGTTAGCATATACTTGGTAAAATAAATGCTAGTACTGTAAAGAAAAACAAGCAATTAAAGTTATCTATAGGGCAGAGGGATTTTTCTGCCCATTTTACCCTCGTCGACCAATGTATGGAGTGCTGCTCCAATTGTCGAGGGCAAAGTCCTGATGGATTGCAGTGATGGAAGGATCGTCATTGTCCTCCTTCTCCCGAATGATAACCATGACATCTGGGCAATCATCGTCTGGGGTGTATCTGTTTGTTTGTTCATCATGAACAATGACGCGTATGCCTGCCATCATCAAGGTAATGTCATGTTTACATTTCCGTTCCTTTTCTTTCACTTTGGGATTAGGAATCAACACCTCTTTAGCTTTGATTGGCACTGGTTTAGGAAACAGCATGGCCACAACATGGGCTGGCACCTTTATCGAGACCATGATATCTCATGGGGTAAAGATAGAAAATGCCATGCATGAAAAGCTTGAGGAACCTGTTTGTGCTTATGAGGATTCTCAGGATCAAATCGGCGAAATAGCCTAGTCTCGATTGTTCCAATTTGGACCGACCTCGAATAGGGTGCTTAATACGGCCGCTTATCTTTACCAAGCCCTTGTCCAAAGGTTGATAACCCAATGACATCATTTCTTAAGTGGTAAGCCTATAACCTCATGGCGAAATCTTGGGTATGGGAAGTGGCACTCAATAGAATGGTATTAAGCGTGGTACTCACTTCCGCAGTATGAAAATCGCCGGCTTCAACTTCGAATTGAATGAAGTCGATGATTGGTAGAGTTCCTTGTTCAGGACATTCCGGCTCAGCATTGACAGTGACTAGACTGTTATTGATAATGTATTTGAGTTGTTGATGTAGCGTGGAGGGAATGACTCCAGCCATGTGTATCCATGGTCTCCCCAATAGCAGGTTGTATCCTGAATCTATCTTGAGGACGTGGAAGGATACATTGAATGTATTTGGACCAATCTCAATGGGCAACTCAATTATTCCAACGGAATTTCGTCGGGATCCAACAAAAGCTCTGATAACCGTATGGCTGCTTTGGATCCGCTTGAGATTGACATTCATTTTCACCAAGGTGGCATAAGGACATATATTTAGAGATGAGCCTCCATCTATCAAAACTCCAGCTAACATATACCCGGAAGATAAAACCGCAATGTGTAATGGTTTGCAATGACCGGTCTCTTCGGGCGGTATATCGTCATCAGTGAAGGATATCACATTGTTGTTGAAAATATGATCAACCAAATGCTGAAATTTTTCCACATCCACTGATTTTGGTAAATAAGCTTCTTCCAAAACCTTTAGTAAAATCTTTCGATGATCCTCGGAAGAGAAAACCAAGTCCAGTATAGATATCTGGTGTGGAGCTTCTCGCAAGCTTAAAACCACCTTGGCTTCATTGTGGCCCATAGTGCAGAGGAATTTTTCAATCTTTTCCATGGGAACCTTATGCTTTGCTTCGCAAGTAGGTTTCATAACCCATTGAGGAAGATACAATGGATTTTCCCCCGACACTGTAGCAGAGATATGAGACGTGGATCCTTCAGCTTCTCCATAATTCCATGGAACTTTGTGTAAGCTGACAACAGGATGTTGTGGTCTAAAAGGTAAAGAAATTGGCTCTAGTGCGACCACTTTCAAAGGATTGTCATCTCCTTTGAGTTGAATTGGTTTTATGGGGAATACTTTGACAATCTCATCATCCACTTCAGATATAACTGCTACTGATCCCTTCCATTTGGTAGGACATGCATTCCCACCCTTGAGTTGCACAGTGTAATCATCTGCTATTTGCAGGACACCGCTACCAATAAGATTCTGAATGAAATGGCGGAGTGCCCAACATTCTTCAGTGTTGTGACCTCGAGAATGTGAATGATATTGACACACTTCATCAGAATTGAACCGTCCTGAGCGGGGATTGATTGGAGGCAGAAGGAAGGTAATTCTTCCTTCATTGATCAACATTTGCAATATCTCCTCCATAGATTAGCCAAGATAGGTAAATTCCCTTTGATTGGCAAAATCCCAACGGGCTTTAGCATTAGCTCTCTTTGCAACCTTATCCTCCATAGCTTCGCTTTCTGAAGGTGGTGATGGAGCATTCATAACAAAAGGAAGGAGATAGACATGCTTCTGCCTGATTAATTGGCGTGTGACTTGATGCTGGTGGGTCACCAGTTCTACCAATTGCTCAATTTGTTTGCAAAGAGCTTTCATCTTTCATTCCGAGTAGCATTAAAACCTCTCCCATTAGGGTTGGCTAGCGGAAGAAGATGTGTAATTTTCTCCTGAGTAGTCAGAAGAGCAAGAATATTCTTGAGCGAGTCCCCTACGGGTGTGAATGTTCGAGGAAGCTTTACTTCTCCACCTTTAGGCAATAGAGGGTTTAAAGGTTGTGCTTGAAGAGGGGAGTAGTTTCTCCTCTGTATAAGCACGCTTTGATTGCCTTTTTGACCTTGTAGTATCAAGGAAACATCCTCCTCTTTCTTTTTATGGACCCTCTGGGGGTTGTTTCCATAAGATCCGGACTGGATGTGCTCAGCAACAGCTTTAAGAGCGGCTAGGTCTTGAAGTTTACCAGACTTCAATCCTATTTCAGCCATCTCTTCGTGTTTTATCATTTTAGAGAATGGTTTGCCAATACCAGCTAAGACTCTCTCATAGAAAGGAGCTTCCTGTACATCTATGAACGTCATGGCCATTTTTGATTCCGTCATGGAAGGAATAACTTGAGCAGCAAGGCACCTCCACCTTTGAGCATACTCTCTGAAAGACTCATTAAATTGTTTCTTGACCTTGGTAATTTGGTACCGGTCAGGAGCCATCTGAGATTGAAAACTGTATTGAGTGAGGAAGGCGTGAGCCAGCTCTTCCCAGCTATGGATCTTTGAGTTGTCTAATCTGGTATACCACGAACGGGCTTCTCCAGTTAGACTTTTCTAAAACAGCTGCATTCTGAGCTTTTCATTTTCTGCGTAAGACCCAAGTTCTCCAATGAACACTTTCAAATGTGTATAACGATCCCCTAATCCGTCATTTTTTTCAAAATCAGGGGTTTTGAATTTCTCTGAATAATGAACACCAAGGAAGATGCAAAGGTCAGCATATGAAACACTTCCATATGTTCCAATCCCTTTGAGAACACGGATAGTTTCTTCCATTTGGAGTACTTTCTTCCTGATATCACCGGTGTCTGGATCTCCTTTGAGATGGGTGTTTTCAAGGTCTTTGTTGGTCGTATCCAACGGAGGTTCTAGATTTGTTTTATCTGGACCTTGTGTTCCTCCTTGTGTAGAGGATTCTTGTATGTGGAGGCATCTTTGTACCCTGAGTGGACTGATGCAATTCTTTAAGCAAGACAGCCAAATTTGTGATTTGCTGATTTAATCTGTCAAATTCTTCACGAGAAACAGGATTACACTGGTCAGGCGAAGACATGATTAGCTGTAGGCTCATGGCCTTTTTGGATTTTGAGCGAGTAACAGGCCCAATGATTTCCCTACAAAAGACTTATGTAGTTTAGTCTTAGGGTAATGTAAATGTTATCATAACATGTCCGTTTTAGGAATATTTTCCTGCAAAATCAGGTGTTAATTGATAACATGCATGCACAGATAATCTTCATATTTTCCATTACATAAAGATGAACATGGAATAAAATTACAAGTAAATGCTTTTACAAGTAATTGAAAATAGAAAGCATGAAGAGACTTTCCTCCGCGTTTGGTTTATCAGAGGTTGACCTATCTTAGGGTTACTCTCGCGGCTTTTCAGCATGAAGGTTCCCAGATCATCGCAATCTACTTGACGGGAGGTTAATCTAGTCTTTCAACTGAAGCGAATCTGGGTGGTGCCTTTCCTGAACCCCATTGGAATTATTCTTCCTACGAGTCCAATAATCAAACACCGAGTGATGCAACAATGCTAAACGAGTCTGTGAAACCGAGATTCATTTGGGTCCGGGGGCTTGATTATGCGGAGGGAAGGTGTTAGTCACCCCCCGACATCCGTGTTTCCACGGTGACCGCCACTTTTTAATGAAACTGTTATATGAATGTGTGTGTGTGTGTGTGTGGATCAATGTGCAATTATTTGGAAGTAGTGTTGTACCTCGTTCGCACCTATATACATAGGGTTTGAATTTATGAAAAATTCAATTTTAAACAAGATATAGTAATGAAGTTTTGTAAAAAGAAGTTTTTCAAACCCTGTGCTCAATAGTAATTGAGGCCTTTGATACTTCCATTTTATTATTAAATGTTCGGCTTGTTTACTTTTATTTTTTGAGATGTGAAGCATCTTCTAGAAAATAATATCTGAAGATGCCAAACTCCTCATGGGCATGACAAACCATCCAAGGAAATTCGAGACAATCAGAAAATAATGTACAAGTTGCTTACAAATTTGAAAAATGTCCATCATGGGAACCGAATCTAGATTCAAAGAATCAATCTATGATCACATGATTCCTAGGCTCATATGATACTGCAGTTTGTATAGAAAGCATTAAGCAGTTATATATATAAAAGTCAGTAAAATATATATATGAGACTTGACTTGATCAACCACCACGAAAGCAACTCCACGGGTATCGAAATGTAAATATATAAAAGTGGTAAATATATATATATATGGACATGATCAACCACCACGAAGTAAACTCCAGGTGGGACGAAATGTAAATAAAGTTGTAAAAGTGATCAACTGCCACGAAGTAAACTCTAGGCAAGACGAAATGTAAATAAAGCTGTAAAAGCGATCAACTACCACGAAGTAAACTCCAGGAAAGATGAAATGTTAATATATATATATATATATATAAGCAGTAAACGCACCAGATGTAAATCCAGGATCATTGGATATGTCCGACACCAATTATATATATGAGTATATATATATAAAAGCAGGTAAATCATACGGATATAAATCCAGGCTCATCGGATATGTCCGATAACAATTATATATATATATATATATAAAAGCAAGTAAACGCTCCAGACATAAGTCTAGGCTCAATCGAGGCATAACTCGATAATGTTAGTCCATATATAAAATATATACATATATATAAGTATATATATATATAGACAGAAATGAAAACCATGGACCGAAGTCCGGGAAAACATACACAACACGACTCTCAATGTGTATAACAGTGTGTGATAATATGAAAAAAAAGACTTTATAGAATGTAAGAAGGCTTACACTGGGCTGCCAATGTTGACTTCTATGACTCTATGTGGATAAACACTTAGCTCCCGCCGGATAAAAGTGTAGCTATATGTGAGCTAACAGGTGTTTAAACTGAGGAAACACTCAATATGTGTGTATACAGAGTAAATTGGACAGGGATTCCTCGCCTTTTCTCTCTCTTTTTCTCTCAAATGGCTGACCCCAAGGTCTATATTTATAGACTGATGGCCGCAGTACACCTGCAGTAGCCGCGGTTATACCTGTAGCTGGTCATTGTGCATCCGGTTCTCGTGGGTCCTGTCGTCTAGAAGTATGTGTACTCGTGCAATGTAATGTCTGCTCGAACTTGCAGAACTTCAATCCAAGCATCCGAACAAGGTATATGTGACCTTCTTCAGACCGCTTGTGTCGAGAGTTACGCAATGACATGGATTAGAGGTTGTACGAAGTCAGGAAGAGGGGTCCATGCCCATTGTCTTCAAGCTTCAAATTCTATCCAAGGTACTGCCACGAGTAATAGTCACTCGGGGTTGTAACTCCTCGGTTCTTGTGGGACATCGTTGGATGTATGTATGTATGAAGTGTTGAGACGACTCGTAGGTTATCGTCGGTTTGAGTTAAAAGTAGTCGTTTCTCAGGGTTACATCTGAGATTGGACTACTTGTTTGTATACCGCAATGTCATCTTGTGAGAGGAAATGTTGAGGTGGCAAGATGACGTTTGACTCTTCGCTGAGGTTATCGTCGGTTTGAGCTGAAAGTAGACGTTGCTCAGGGTTACATCTGAGATTGGACTACTGCAAGTGTTTGAATGCCGCAAGGTTATCTTATGAATGTGCCTGTCTACCCGGTTTTAGCTCCGGGTCTGAGGTATGAGTGCCTCGGCAGGAGGTCTGAGCTTGAAGCTGATAGCATGCATTTGAAATAAGCATTTTCGGAGTTATCGCCGGAACTGCAACAACACTCTTTGGGGTTATCGCCAAGGATGAAACTCGGGGTTATCTCTGAGGTTGGAAATGATCCTTCCAGTGTGTGTTCTGGGGTTGGAAATGATGTTCCCGGTGTGTGTCCCGGGTTTTGAGGTTGAACTTCCGGTAGTATCCGGAATGGATGTAAGCTGTCTTCCAGGGTTATCTCCGAAAGACGAATCTGCCCTCCTACAATGTTAGTAACAGGTGTGTAGAAAATTATCAATCCTCATCTTGCTTAAAACAAATCACAACAAAGAGATCTAGTCTCTTAAACTAACTGTCAGACAACTCCTGGGCTTTCTGGGTAACCTAGAAACTCAGGCAGCTTCAAGGTAGCACTTTAGGGCTCAATTATTTTCTTGATCTGGCCATACAATTAATGATCTTAAGGTCCAAAACACTAGTACACACAACAAGGAACAAGTACATAACAACAACTCAGTCTAACAACAATATAATCACTAGATATGATCTGGTCAAACATGGTCAGAAACCATGTTCATCCCAATTCTGGGTTTCCCAGAAATGTAAAATCAGTTCTGGTGGCCTAGTTTGACCATCTATAAAATCCCACTGGTTTGTTATTTAAGAGATCTAAAGGTAAAGATCTCAAGTCCACAAATCATATTACAGATTGGATATCATAACATCAACAAAAGGATTAACATACTACAGATCAAAGCCTTTCAAGGTATTGTCAGACACTGGTTTAGCACTTTCTGGGTTGCCCAGATTTTTGACTGGTCATGCTCGGTCAACGGGTTTTGACCAGTAATAACTCGAAATCTAGACATCAACTGTCTTTTATTTCACTTCCAGATCCAAGACAACATAACAAGCTACCAATAACAACCTTAAAACAACAAATATCATATACGAGCAAGGATCTGTGGCCACTGACATTTCTTGTCACACCACTTTTCAAGCTCAAGAACAGATTTTGAAAAACACTACTTTAAAGCCCTTTGATGCTATGGATCCATCATGGATCATCATAGATCAACTAAAAACATCTTTTAACACAAATATAAACACAAAAACACAACTTTGAACCTAGCATACAAGATCTAGAATGAGATAGGGTTTATACCTTTCTATCCAAATCTTTGATCCTTGCCTTAATAATCTGATCTATGTGATCAAGTGGGTGTTTATGGGACTGAATTACTTCAAAATTTCGGATGCTAAGAGAGAGAGAGAGAGAGAGAGAGAGAGAGAGAGAGGTTAAGAGCTTTGGTGAAAATGATCAACTTTTTGTGACTTTCTCTCTCTAATTCTCTTATATAATTGATTCAATGAATTCTCAAGTTCTAGGTGGCGATTTTGATCAGTGTTTGGGTGAGATATAAGTCAGTGCTCAAGTTCTAAATTTAATGGTACACTTGACATTTGCATAAACCTTAACTTTTTAGGATTTCCAAATTAGGGTTATGAAATTAGAAAAATAAAATTTCTAAATTACAATTAAGGTTTCCTAATCATATTAACGTTTAATAAATACATTAGGCTTGCCAATTAAGATCAGGGTTGCCTAATTAGGGTTTAGGAAATCCCAGATTTTAAAGTAGGGTTTCCCAGCGTATAATTAGGGTTTTTAACTGTACATTTGGTTCTCTAAATCTGATATTAGGGTTTCTAATCCCTTATTAGGGTTTACAATATAAAACCTTATCCAGTCAATTTTTAGTTATTAAGTTTATACAGTACAAGCACATACTCACAGTTACAGATATTATAACTGTAATTTCTGTCGAATCCCTATCCAAAAATTAGGGTTAGGGTTTCTATTCTCTGTTAAGCACAGCTCTACTCTTATTTATCAGTCAATACATAAATTGACCACTTCTCGAGACTCGTATCACAGATATACAGTACAATATTAACAGTCAATGTCATTATTAAATAAATAAAAAAATTTATTCGTAAATTTTGGATTATCCGAAATCCTGGGTTATCACAATGAACTTTTCATTTGTTTGTCATATGAAGTTAGCATATTTGATAAGATGTGAGAATGTTGATTAAAGGACTTAAATCTATAATAAGTCATAAGGAATGAAAATTTGTAGTTTATAAGTAATTAAGTCATGAACTTATGAAAAATAAGCCAAGATATAGCTTGAACATAAGTTAATGTAATGTGTAGTTTGAAATGTTCATAGGATGGTTAGAATCCATTTAGAACGATGATTAAATCGTTAGTAATGAAGTTTTGCCAGAATTTACACGATTGGACGATAATCGTCGAATTAGTGAAATTCTCGGAATGGAAGTCGGATTTTGTGTTTGAACTCGAAAATATTAGTTTTCGATGCAAACAAGCCATATTTGGAATTATAGAGTTGTGGACTCAAAAATGATCGGATTCTGACTTAGAACAAAGAAACAAGCGTTGAACGTTCACGAACGTTTATCGTTTTCGTTAAAAATAAACTAATAGGTGAATTTTTAGCAAATGAAGTCAAATAGATAAAATTCTTGCATGAACGCGTAGTGTATGTAATTTGTGAATTGTAGGCTTTTGAACAAGCTAATTCGGACTTATAACAAAAATTTATGCGTCCGAGAATTTCGCAAAGTTAAAAGTCTGTAAAATTTTCTGGTGCATAGAGTTGGCGTCGCGGCGCCAACCCAAGGTATATTGGTGGCGCTATAGCGCCATATACAGTGAAATCGTATATTATAGAGTCACATCAAAGCGCGAGCATGAGGGATAAGTGTGGCTCCGCAGCGCCAAGGCCGGGTTCTAGCTACTGCTAACTTGTGCCACAGCCCGAGATGAAAGGCAATAACCGGTGCCGCAGCGCCAGTCCTAGGGTTTAGCCAGTGAAGAAGGTTTAAAAGTATGACATGAATGGTAACTCATTAGTAATGAACTAAGGCTTGATTATAATATTATTAAGACATGTTTGAACCTTAAGTATTATCAATTAAGGTTAACGTAAGTCAATTGTATGTTAATGTAAGAACAACGTAACAAAAAGTCGAAACCAATAATAACAAATCTAAGTAATAATTAGATTGAGAAGAAGGGTAAGATTCATTAGGAACCATGTATGTTCATTCATAACCTAATGTGTTATGTGATGTTATCATTTACTGTAGAGACTTAAAGACTTAACGTGAACGTGTTATAATTGTAGCAGACGCTGAAGGCAATTATTCTAACCCTTGTTCCAGTTCAATTTGGACAAGCTTTGTAATTCATGTATTCTTACACATGAAGTATTGTATGATGAAGTCTAAGCCAACTCTTTCGGCTAGACTTATATTATGTTTCTATCAAAGCATGGTCAATGTTTACCAAGTTATATTAGTGTGGTTTTCAAACGAAGACTGAGTATGCTAAAATGTTTTTTTGTCAAATGAAAGTTACGTGAGGTTGCCACAACTTAAATGTACATACGTTTAATGAATGTAGTGTTGATCAACATAGAGTACTATAGGCTGATCACCTAGACGTGCTCGTAAGTAATGTCGAACTTACGGACTTAGTGTCGGGATGTCCTTTTTAAATGAACTTATTAAATGCTCAAGGTCTTGGACTGAAATTGATGTTTTACTGAATATTGTTGTTGTAAAACGTTTTGAATGAAAAGAAGTGCTATTTTGAATTCTCGATAGTACTTCGTAACTATTGTTCAGTTATTGAAGTTATATGATTCCTATGTTTCAAGCATGTTGTTTATTAGAATTTTTGTACTTGCTGAGCTAGTCATGCTCACTCTTGCTTGAACCATATGAACATAACTAAGATCGAACAGACCGAAGGCTCCAGCAAGGATAAAGGCAAGGCGAAGACGAAATACTTATGTAATAGTATAGGGTTAATGATTGTAATATATTTGATATTATGACAAGAACAATGTAATGGTTATAAAGAACCTGGGGGAATGTTAATATTATTTTGAATATATGGAAGACATATTCTGTAACGACCCGGAAATTTGAATTTTCCAGAATTTAAGTTTAAAGAATTAGTTATTAATAAGATGAATTTTTATTAATAATATTATGTGCTATGTGTTTATTAATCGTTCTAGAGCCTAGGATGATTATAAGTCGGGAGGATTCTGGCTACGAGCTAGACTAAGCGATTTAGAATTTTCAAGACGAAAATGAAAATTTTCCGGGAACAAAATATTTCTGGGGAAAAAGACGAAATAGGCACTATTCACCTGACGAAACCTAAAGGTTAGGGTTTAAATAACCTAATCCATTCTAAAAGTTGGGTATGTCGAAATGACATTCTGTCGAAAGATTTGCCGATAATATGTCGTGAAAAGTTAAGTAAGCCGATAAAAGTGTTTCTCGAAAAACGTGCAGAAATAATGAAAAGTTTTATATGTTTTAAACATAACTTAATGAGAATAAGAAGTAGATAATGTTAAGGATGATTTCATATGGTTGAAATCATGAGAAATAATGAGAATAAGAATTTAAAGTTTAGTAAATAAATTTCTTAAGGAAGTATAAGATTCGTAATGAATTAGAACGATCCGAGTGGATTATATCAATAAGTAGATGAAATAAGTAAGGAATAATGTTCTATAACATCAAATTCCAATAAAAAGTGAAATCATAATCCAAAATATCGATTAAAATGAAGAACGAACGAAGAACACGAAAAACAAGCGAAGAATACGAAGAACGTTGTTGATGGACAAATTTAAAACCATCGTAGGATAATTGTTGTTGATGGACAAGTTTAAAACCATCGCATATAAGTTTGATGCATATTGCTTGGTTACGAACGGTAGAAACGTTCATGAAGAACGGATTAAAACTTAGCTATAACGAAGTTATGGCGAAAATTTCATAAAACACGAATGAGAATTAGAAAGTTAGTAAATGAACTTGAACGTGTAGGGTTTGATTAGAAATTAAGAAAACATAGAAAACGTGAGTCGTGGACTCAAGAACGATCGAATTTCGAGTTCGGATGACCGAATTACGTACGAACGAACAAAGAGCGCTAAAAACGTAAAATGAACAAAGTGTGAAGATCAAGCCAATCAAATGACACGTTAACAGATTCAGAATGAAGTTCTGTCTGAGGGTGATTGAAGTACGTAAGATAAGGAAGAGAATGGATTTGGAACGACCTCGTTTTGAGTTATAACAAAGGAGTTATGAGATCGGGAAGTAGCATCTCAAAATGAAGTTAACACTTAGAAGAAATTTTCAAGAATTAGGGCTTGGCACCACGGCGCCAACCATGCCTTGTAGTGGTGGCCGCTAATTTGCCAGACAAGGAGCCAGCCTTGCAACTAGAACTTGCGATCACGAGAGATAGAAGGAAGAGTGGCGCCGCAGCGCCAATGTAGGGAAAAAGCCAAAGAAGAGCTTTTAACTGCTCAACTCTTGGGGGAAACGTAAGGGAAGATAAAGAACAAAAGATTCGTCAAATGTAACACTTAATTTAGTGAATTAAACCTTTAATGAAGGTCGAACAAAAAGATTATATGAGTGTAAAAGACAAAGAATTTTAAACGCGAGTTACATAACCGATGTCCGGGGACCGTAGTCGTGATGAACGAACGTGAGGGATTGCTAGGGTTGTGATTCCTTAGACATTGAGAGACGAGGGTAATGAATAACATTTTGATGTTATGTCATGATAGTGAGGGATAAGTGTAAAGCGTATAGACGCTGTAAACGCAACATTGTTGCGATATACAAGTGGTCTTAGCATACAACGAACGGTATGGCTTGGACATTAAGAATGACTAATGAACATGGGGTTCAAGTAAGGGATAACGAAAGTATTAAGTAAGATACGAATGGTATTAAGAAAGCCGTAATGAACGGTAATAAGAATAATGAAAGTCGAAGGTGAGTCGTATAAGAATGAATCCTGAGGGTGGCATTTAGTTGCCAGGAAGCCATAAGGAATGAGAAATTAACTTAACGAAGATTAAGTATAATGATTAAGATAAGTTACGATAAGTTTAGGTTATGGTACAATCGTAACCTTTGATGGTTGATATATGGGAGCTGGGCTAAACAATCCCTTCAAAGAGCGAAGGTATATACAAAACTGGCAACCGATCTAACTCACCGCGCATATGGGCAAAGGTAGACGATTTAGACAGAACTTGTTTGTTGGTTGTTTGTGGGAAACCACTCAGATTACCATATGAACTACTAGCAGAGAAGCGATGTGTGTTGAGTCCTAGAGAAGTTATAAGAAGAAGATAAGAATGTAAAACATCAAAGATGATAGACATATAAGTAAGACATCTCCGTATGTCATGAAACCGTAAAACGGTAGTTAAAGTGGTTGCGTAAACTTAGGTTGCAAGAACACGAACCCTAAGAAGTAAAGTTAAGTAAGCTAATGCATAAGTCAAAGATGTATGACTAATTGGTGTTTATGTTTTCTCCTTATGTGTTACATAGGAACTGGAATGAGCAGTTCAGCGTAAGCTGTAGCTATGCGTAAGGCAAGTTTCCTAACTTCATTCATATTTCAAATGAATGCTAGTTTCTTAAACTTCTCAGATGTTAAACTTGAGAAGTTCTGTCTATGTGCTAATGTGCGATATTTGTGCAAGGTGGTAGAACATATGAGGCCTTGTGCCACAATGTGAACACTTCGGTGTTTGTATGAAATGAACTATTCTGTGATTTAACTGTTCAATAAGAGAATGCTCTGTTTATACATGATCTGATATTGTTAAGTCTGTGCTAATGATTCTAGCCAGATAGAATGTGTATGAAAAAGGTAGAAGAATGAAAGTATTTTAAAATGAAAGTGAATATTTTTTTTAAATGATAGGAATCGAGATTATTCCTATTATTCAAGCTGCTTCATAACCTTTGTTCGGTTATTGAAGTCTTAAAAGAATGTTTGAATTCTTGAAGATGTTTGTTCAACTGTGATGACTTGTTGGGCAATTGAATGCTCACACTTGCTTTAAATGAAAAAAAATTCAGCGAACGATGTTTGAAGAACTTAAGGATCCCGTAAAGATCAAGCTGACGGTATCCAGATGAAGTGCCATTCAGAATGTGGATGAGCGAGAAGATTGAGTGAAGACTTGTAATATAGAAATATGAAATTGAACTATAGACTAGTTTAAGAAACTGTTATATATCCTTGGTGGCGGATAAAAGTCACTCTTGTAAGATGAAACCAATAATGTATTTATCATTATTTGTAATGAAAAAGGTTATATGGTTTTTAGAACCTGGGATTTGAGAGTGTATGTTGTTATATTTTACTATATATTGATGTATGTTTGGAAGAAGATGGGATCGTGATGTACAGAATCCGGGTGTGAAGATAGACCAGATTTCGAGGCGTTATAGATTGGTATCAGAGCTGATAGGTTATAAATCGTAGGTAAGAGTATCTAAGACTATAATCGTAGAGAGAGGGATAAGAAGGTCACCACGTGATCATAGTGAATCGTAGTAACAGATGAGCTGTTAAATGATGAATGATTTATAATACAACGAAGTAGTACTGGAAGAAGAACTCAGATTGAGTTGTGAAGGATAGTATATGAATTAAAAAAAATTCGTATTAAGTTAAGAGAGATTTAGGAGTTGTAAAATTTCAATTGAGGACTCATGTGATAGCTGAGTTGTATGAACCTTTGTATGGGCAGAGGTTTGTGCTTGGTGTAACAACTGCTTAGCTTATTACAGTGATAATCAGTGGAATTGGTCGCGCTATCAAGATGTAAATGACGAGAAGGTGAATTTTTTCTCATGTATATACTTGATAGGTAGAGAATGATAAGGTAGGTGCGAGTTCTTGAAACTCATACTTATGGTACGTTCGTGACTCATAATGATATGGTATGTTTTTGAACTTCTCAGCGAATGGACGCTTATGGTCTGTCTGGGATGGTTCTTAAACTCATATTATTGTGGAAAGTTCCTGAACTCCTAATGTGTGGTAAGTTGATGGACTGTGCTAAGGTAGAGGGATGTTTAGACTGAAAACAAGTTGTTTCCAGTAGGCTTAGTATTGAAGGTGCTAGAGAAGATTAAGTACTGTCGCAATAAGACAATGGAGGAAGAAGGAGAATAGGATATTCCAAGTCATCTAGCTATGCTAGATTTTGAAGTTTATTGAACTCGTGTTGATAAGTACATTTTGAAAAAGGAAAGAATTGGTTCAACTTTTGGAACCAATAGATTTTTAAAAAGAGCTATTCTTGGTATGTCTATGCTAATTGTTTCGGCTAGACAAAAATTGATTTGAAATATCAAAATGAATTTTATATCATCAGTGCATTTGATGCAAGGATAATAAAAGGATGGAGTTATTAATGCAATTGAACCTGGTGTTGGATGTGGTCTTAGGATCAACAACCCGCTATGATATGATGTATAATGACGAAGTCAAAAACTGACGAAGTCCTCAACGTACTGTGAAAAGTACGGTATCATGACGTCATAAAATGTTTTGATGTATTGCAAAAAGAATTTAAAGAATTAGTAAATATCAATTGAGTTGACTAGATGAATGTTTCACGTTGATATCCAATTTATTAGTATGGTCTAAGCTACTTGATTCGGCTAGACAAATGGTATGTCATGTTTAAAAGAAAATCAAGCTTTTCTTGAGAAGTTGTGCCAATCCAAATTGTTTTGGTGCGGAATCTAATGATTAAGTCTGAGGTGAACACACCCCAAAATGGGGTTATACAATGGGTTGATCGCCTACGTATGGAAGATATAGTTTACCTTCTTGGTGATTGTAAACTGCTAGTAAGAGTTCATGGTCAATTTGACCCCTCAGCAAAAGTATGAAATATTTTAAGGGGATTCTTATATTCCTCGTTGTTCATTCTACTTCCTAATTCTTGATAAGTTATGAAGGTGAGAGAATGTTTGAAAGATAGGAACTTATTTGAAGAGAAGTTGAGAAGATGGGTAGGCTAAAATTTCGAGGACAAAATTCTGTGAAGAAGGGGTGAATGTGATGACCCGAGTATGGGTGTAGTTTTAAGAAATTCCGAGGACGGAATTTTTATAAGAGGGGAAGAGTGTAACGACCCGGAAATTCGGATTTTCCAAAATTTAAGTTTAAAGAATTAGTTATTAATAAAATGAATTTTTATTAATAATATTATGTGCTATGTGTTTATTAATCGTTCTAGAGCCTAGGATGATTATAAGTCGGGAGGATTCTACCTACGAGCTAGACTAAGTGATTAAGAATTTTCAAGACGAAAATGAAAATTTTCTGCGAACAAAATATTTTCGGGGAAAAAGACGAAATAGGCACTATTCACCTGACGAAACCTAAGGGTTAGGGTTTGAATAACCTAAGCCATTCTAAAAGTTTGGTATGTCGAAATGACATTCTGTTGAAAGATTTACTGATAATATGTCGTGAAAAGTTAAGTAAGCCGAAAAAAGGTTTTCTCAAAAAAAGTGCAGAAATCGGACGAAATAAAAATGACGAAAAGTACTGTTGTGTACTTTTCACTCATTTAACTACGTTAGGGTAAAACGTGAAGGAAACACACAACGTCAAAAGGTGTTTTTTAGTTTTTCAAAAATCCGAAGAATACGTAAAAGTTAATCGGTAAATGAAAGACGAAATATCCAAAAATATTTGGATTCCGATTAAGACACCACAATCAATTTAGTAGGACATGTATTCCCACTCTCGAATAGCACAGTGTCATCGTCTGCCAATTGCAGGACACCACTATCAATTAGATTTTGAATAAAGTGGCGGAGTGCCCAGCATTCTTCTGTGTTGTGACTGGGAGATTGTGAATGATATTGACATACTCCATCAGAATTGAATTGTCTTGAACCGGGATTGATTGGAGGTAGAAGGGAGGTGATTCTTCCTTCGTTGATTAGCAACTGAAATATTTCCTCCATAGGTTGGCCCAGATATGTAAATTTCATTTTATTGGCAAAATCCCGACGGGCTTTAGCACTGGCTCTCTTCGCAACCTTGTCATCCAGTGCTTCACTTTCTGAAGGTAGTAATGAAGCATTCATAACAAAAGGAAGGAGCTAGGCATGCTCCTGGCTGACTAACTGGCGTGTAACTTGATGCTAATGGATCACCAGTTCTGCCAATTGTTTAACTTGCTTACAAAGAGCTTTCATCTTTTGTTCCATAGAAAATTGAAACTTTGCGTAATCCCATCTTTCAATACCATCTATGATGGTCTGGGATGATTCACCATTAAAATTGGAACTCTGTCCACTGCTCCAACTAATCATATTGACCTCTTCTTCTTTGTATTGAGGAAGAAGGTTGTCTTGCACATGAGGTTGATATGGTTTGGTGACCACAATCTCACCGTTGTCTATCAAATCTTGGATCTTGTGTTTCAAAACCCAACAATCTTGAGTATCATGTCCAGGTGTCCCAAAATGATAAGCACACTTCCGAGTAGCATTAAAACCCCTCCCAATAGGGTTGGCTGATAGAAGAAGATGCGTGATTTTCTTCTAAGTAGTCAAAAGAACAAGAATATTCTCGAGTGAGTCCCCTAAGGGTGTGAACGTTAGAGGGCGCTTTGCTTTTCCACCTTTAGGTAATGGAGCGTCTGAAGTCTGTGCTTGAAAAGGGGAGTGTGATAACCCCAAATCTGGGTCTCAAATCACCATGGATCTGGTACAATCATTCTATAACTATTGCGGAAGATATAAACATAATTTATTTATACATTAAACTTTACACACTACTCCCCAAGGTCGAGTAACCTTAACTTATACACAATTCATTGTCCTATCTGACATACAAAGATATTATCATACTCTAACTGTTACAAATAAGCTGCACATTTTATCCTAAGCTGAACTTGGCTTTATCCTTTCCTGTATCCGAACGTATTCGCCTTATCTACAATGTTTATCATGCAAAAATTGATTATTTTCGTAAGGTTGTTAGCTTTCATATTCATAACCAACCTATTATACGAATTCAAGCAACCAAACCATTAAAATCAATCACTGTCATCTCAAGCCATAAAGCTATTCGTTTATTGAAAAATGGATGTCAAGCTTTCTTAGCTCATGTCACGGATCTAAACAAAAATACGTCAGTTTTGAATGATATTTCTATTATTAATGAATTTCCTGACGTATTCCCTGAAGAACTTCCTGGCCTACCCCCAAAGCGTGAAATTGAATTTTGTATTGACCTTGAACTCGGTACAAAACCCATTTCCAAAGCCCCATATCGAATGGCTCCTATTGAACTTTAGGTGTTAAAGACCCAACTGCAGGAATTGTTAGACATCGGTTTCATTCGTCCTAGTTTGCGTCCTTGGGGTGCTCCTGTTCTATTCGTGAAGAAGAAAGATGGGAGTATGCGACTTTATATTGATTATCGGGAGTTGAACCATGTCACTATCAATAATAGATTTCCATTTCCTCGCATTAATGACCTGTTTGACCAGTTGGAAGGCGCCAAATTTTTTTCAAAGATTGATCTTCGTTGCGGATATCACCAATTCAAGATTAAAATCGATGACATTCCAAAGACGACTTTCAGAACTCGGTACGGGCATTATGAATTCCTAGTCATGTCTTTTGGATTGATTAATGCTCCTGCTGCCTTCATGGATATGATGAACCGAGTATTCAAGGAATATTTGGATCACTTTGTGGTCGTCTTTATTGATGACATCCTTATTTATTCCAAAAGCCGTGAAGATCATGAGCAACACTTGAGGCTGATACTTCAAAAGCTTCGTGAATATAAACTTTATGCCATGTTGAAGAAATGTGAGTTCTGGCTTAAGGAAGTAGCATTCCTTGGGCACGTGGTATCAAGTCATAGAATATCTGGTGACCCAGCAAAGATTGAAGCTATTCAAAACTGGGAGCAACCTAAATCAGTGACCGAAATACGTAGCTTTCTCGGCTTAGCTGGTTATTATCGAAGATTCGTAGAAGGGTTTTCTTGAATCGCTACTCCTTTAACTCAGTTGACTCGGAAAGATACAAAATTCGGTTGAAACGAGGAATGTGAGAAGAGTTTTCAAGAACTCAAGAGAAGACTCATTTCAGCACCTATTCTGACAATACCGTTTGCAATCCATCTTGGGAGTACCAAAATGTATCATAATATTCGACATACATTTTAGTGGGGCAATATGAAGAGAGAGATAGCGCTGTTTATCTCAAGGTGTTTAACTTGTCAACGAGTCAAGGCAGAGCATCAAATGCCAAAAGGTCCATTGCAACCACTTGAAATTCCAGAATGGATGTGGGAGCACATTACCATGGATTTTGTTACTGGTCTTCCCAAGGTTTCTCAAGGCATAGATGCAATTTGGGTCATTGTTGATAGATTGACCAAGTCTGCTCATTTCTTACCAATACGAGAAACTTATACACTTGAACGCCTTGCTCAGATATGTACATAAACGAGATTGTAAGACTGCATGGTATGCCAGTATCCATAGTTTCTGATCGAGACCCAAGATTTACTTCACGATTTTGGGTTAGTTTACAAAAAGCTATGGGCATGGATTTACGATTTAGTTCGTCATATCATCCTCAGACGGACGAACAATCAGAAAGGACTATTCAAACTCTTGAAGATTTATTAAAACTCTGTGTCCTTGACTTCAAGGGAAGTTGGGACAAGTTCTTACCATTGGTGGAGTTTTCTTACAACAACAGTTATCAAACAAATATTAGCATGGCTCCATTCGAGGCCTTGTATGGAAGAAAGTGTCGTTCTCTAGTATGCTGGGATGAGGTGGGTGAAGCAACGTTGTTAGGACCGGAGTTGGTATGTATGACTACAGAAAAGATTCAAACTATCCGACAGTGTATAAAAACCTCACAAGATAGACAAAAAAGTTATGCTGATCTTCATCTAAAGGACGTGGAATTCGATATTGGAGATCATGTGTTAGACCCCATATTTTATCAATAAAGATTTAAATTTTGTCGAAATAATTTTTAATATTATGGTGTGAATTTGAGATAATATTATAGTTGTGGGTAGTATTTATAAATTTTGCAAAGTATGCAAGTTGTTATAAAATATTCGTTTGGTCTGGGAATATTCTTTTTGTTAGGGAATATTCGCATAACTACCAATCATTGGTGGACCCCACAATGTAATTATTGTCGGATTGAGAAAACGACAAAAAATATTTTATAAAAATAACTACGGAGGTGTTACCGTTAAAACCGCTGAACTACCCGGTGGTAAAGTAAAGAATACGCGTCTGGCGTGGTAAGTAGCACACCACAAGATTGATTATTGATGTTTACGTGAGAAGTCACTCGGCTATGCTCAATTATTGCTATAGTAATTCTTTCACGATCATATCTCTTATATTATTGATTCAATTATCATCATAGTATCATCTCAGATAATATGTTATATTATTAATTGAGACGACAAGTTATAAATGATTAATAATTGTTGAAAGATTAAAAATGTGTTGATTAAAATAAAATGATTTGTGGTAATATTTATTCAATCCTTAATGTATATAAAGAGTCTGCATTATGACACGCTTTGTGGTAAGTTTGATTATTTTATGGGGGCCCATATGTCATTATCTAAGAGTCTCTTCAATCGATAGTAATTACCTTTGTGAATAGTAATTACCTTCGTCAATAGTATTTACCTTCGTCGATAGTAATTACCTTCACGTCAATAGTAATTACCTTTGTGAATAGTAATTACCTTCACATCAATAGTATTTACCTTCACAATAGTAATTACCTTCGTCGATAGTAATTACCTCGTGAATAGTAATTACCTTCGTCAATAGTAATTACCTTTACCAGACGCCAAACCACTTGCCGCTTTCACATTACAAAGCGCCAAACCACTTGCCGCTTTCACATTACAAAGGCCAAACCACTTGTCGTTTCACATTACAAAGTGCGAACCACTTTTCTTTTCACATCACCATGTCAAGCCACTTGCCTTTTCACATGGTAGGTGCTAAGCTAGAAATCTTCTATAAATAGAGGCCTAGTGCTTCATTATTTTTCACGAATTCACTGAAACTCTAGAGAGAGAAACTATAGAGAGAAAGAAGAAAAGTATTCTGCTACTTCACCTTGCCAATATTCAGTTCTTCTAAGGTAGGGAATATTATTTGTTGTACCTGTAAAGGGGTGTTATTCTTTCTTATTCATGAAGAGAACTGTTGTTATTCCATTGCTTATTATTCTCATTGGAATAACTCCGTAAAAGTGGTATACCCTATACATAACTCAGACACGCTGCGACATACCTATACTTGGTGAAATCCTTATATTATTCCATTCTTATTTATTCATTTGAATAACTCAGATACGCTAATCCCCTATACTTGGTGATCTCCTTCATTATTCCATTCTTTATTATTCTGTTGGAATATCCTCGCTCGTGTGTTTACACCTACCTCAGTTCCATTGTTTATTATTCCGTATTTATTATTCTCGTTGGAATATCCATGTGTGTTTTACAATCACCGTTCCATTGTTTATTATTCAAATTTATTATTCATTGGATCATCCTGCTTGCGTGAATTTCACCGACTGGTTCCGTTATTATTATTATCGTTGAATAACTCGTCTATGCGGCACCGCATGCATGGTGATTTCTTTTGTTATTCCATTCTTTATTATACTCAATTGGTTAAATCTTTGACTTCTATACTCCATGAAATTAGTGGAATATCCTTGATATTTGCGCTTCATCCAGTATCTTTTCATGAAAATATTCTTCCGATCATTCTTGAATTTTACTCTACAAAACAAGATCATTTTGACAATTTGGACGTTAATAATTCTGGATAAAATAATTCTTGAACTTGTTTTATTGAATTATTATGTCATTGTCATCATCCTTATGTTATATTATGTTATCTTCTGGCCTTACGTGTATAGATGAACTTAGTATGATTATGACCGTGGATCATTCTAAGATAATCATGGCTTGTTATAAATGATGTGATAAAAGTCCTCGGTGGTCTGTAGAATGCAAAGTGATGGATAATTTTGGTATGATTATGACCGTGGGTGATTCGGTATAGTCATGACCATTGATAATTTGATGAATATCCTCCTCAGAAGTAAGTGTGGGTGATTCGATGATGTGGATTATTTATTAAAGTCGAGTCTCAAATATATAAAGATGATGAAAACCTTTTAAAACCTAAAAGATAGTAGACTTTATTCTCTACTTGACTCTTTTAATGGATTGCTTATTCCTATTGCAGCTTAAACTTGTTGTCTATCAGTATTTTATCGGTTTAACATCGTTGAGGCTAATGATAAATTATTCTCGCATTATCTTAGTCATAATATTTCTTCTTGGGCTAGTTGAGCTCACCCTTTCTTTCACTTTGCTCTCTTCTGAAAATGAGAACATAGTCGGGACGAGCCTGGGAACGGAGTAATGGTCCGAGAGGATAGCATTAGTAGTCCTCACTATTCTCGTGAAATAGTGTGATAATAGTAGTAATGAGGACTCCTTTTGAGTTTGTATAATATCTAGTAGACAATATTTGTATTCAAACTCACAGTTTATGTCGTATTGTACACGACAGTTATATTAGTAAGTTGTATTTGAATTTATGTACCATGTAAGTGGCGACCCAAGATGGGTGACGTATACCTAATTTTGGGGGCGTCACATCATGTGTTGTTACGTGTTGCTCCATGGAAAGGAGTTGCGAGATTTGGAAAGAGAGGAAAGCTCAATCCTCAATTCATTGGCCCATTTTTAATCCTCGATCGAGTAGGGACAAAGAGCCTATGTATACGCTTAACTTCAGCAAGTATATCTCGTGTTCATAACGTTTTTCATATATCCATGTTACGTAAATATGTGAAAGACCCGAACCACATTATTGAGTTAGAACCGGACGAAATAGCAGAAGATTTAACGTATGAAGAGGTTCCTGTTCAAATCTTGGATAAGAAGGAACATATTCTACGCTCCAAGGTTATACCTCAAGTCAAAGTTTTATGGAGGAACCACGATGTTGAGAAAATGACTTGGGAGTTAGAATTTGAAATAAAATCAAGGTATCCTTACCACTTTGACATACCAGGTATGTACCCTAATTTCGAGGGCAAAATTTCATAAGAAGGGGAGATTGTAAGACCCCAACTTTTATGAATAAAGATGAATTTTTTGTAATTATCAATTTTGAATATTATGGAATGAATTTGATATAATGTTATAGTTATGGATAATAGTTATAAATTTTGCAAAGTACACAAGTTGTTATATAATATTCGATTGGTCGGGGAATATTAGTTTTAGCAAGGAATATTCGTACGACGGCACAATCATTGGTGGACCCCACAATGGAATTATTGTCGGATTGAGTAAATGACAAAAATATTTTATGAAAATAACGGCGGAAGTTATATCGTTAATCAAAAACACCGATGTTAAAAGTACAGAATACACGTGGTTGCGTAGTAGCACACTTGATTGATTATCGATGCTTACGTGAGAAGTCACTAAGTTTTGTTCAATTATTGCTTGATGAATTATTGCATAGTATCTCACGTTAATTGATTCAATTATTGTTTATATTTTATATATTATTAAATCAATAATTGAGACAACGAAGTTATTAATATTATTATTTGTAATATTAACGATGTCTAAGTAAGTTCTCGCCAAGGAGAGGTTTGGTCACCTAATCAAGCGTCGATAGGAGAAATCCTTTTGGAAAGCCCTCTTCCCGGAACGACTTCGTTGATTAATAATGTGAATTATAATAATGATGATGAAGTTTTATTTTATTAATATTATTAATGTAGTAAAATGTATCGACTTTTTATATAAAAATGTAATACTTTTATAAAGTTATTCGCTTTTATTAGACTATAAATAGAATATATTATATTCTATTATGCATAGTGTTTTGCATAGTAAAATCTTTTTATATAAAACAAAATACTTTATAAAGTTATTCGCTTTTATTAGACTATAAATAGAATATATTATATTTTATTATGCATAGTGTTTGCATAGTGTTTTGCATAGTAAAATCTTTTTATATAAAATGTAATACTTTTAATAAAGTTATTCGTTTTATTAGATTATAAATAGAATATATTATATTTTATTTAAAAGATTTTGTTTTATTAGAATATTTTATAGTAAACCAATCTGGACCGTCCGTTTAAAAGTAAATCATTCTGGACCGTTCAGGAATTAATTACTATTCATTATTATTTCTTACGAATTCACTGAAACTCTAGAGAGAGAAACTATAGAGAGAGTTCTTCTTCTATAATCTTGAGCGTATTTCTTTAGAGTTTAAGAAAGCTTTGAAATAGTAGTGCAAGTTTTCTTCGAGTATATCCTCACCCTACCAATTGGAATACTTTTCTTTCAAAGGTAAGGGTATTATTTCTTTTGTATTCATGAAGAGAACTTCAGTTATTCCATTATTTATTATTATGTTGGAATAACTTTGTTTATGCAAGTACCGCATACATGGTGAAAATTTTCTATTATTCGTTTCTTTATTATTCTCGTCGTAATATCCGCATGCGTAACGTTCTGTAACGACTCGTTCCATTCTTTATTATTTTGTCGGAATATCCCGTATGCATGCGTTACGCATTTAATTCGTTCCATTATTTATTATTATGTTGGAATAACTTGTCATGCGATCTATCGCATGCATGGTGATTTTTGTTGTTATTCTATTCTTTAATATTCATTGGAATATCGCCGCTTGGTCAAGTATTACGCTTAACTTTGTTCCATTATTTATTATTCTCATTAAGAATAACTCGCTTTGCAGTCGATCTATCGCATGCACGGTGATTTCTTCATTATTTCATTTTTATTTTTCCGTTGGAATAACTTTTTATGTGGATTATCACATGCATGGTGAATGATCCTTTGTATTTATTCCTTATTAAATTGTGAAAATGATCCATCAAGTGATTATTGCATGGCGACGAAAATCTATTCTCATAGCTTCATATATTCTCTTATACTCAGTTGGTTAAAACTTTGACTTCTATACTCCATGAAATTAGTGAAATATCCTTGATATTTGCGCTTCATAGAGTATCTATTCATGGAAATATTCTTCTGAGCGTTCTTGAATTTTACTCTACAAAGAAGTATCCTATTGACAATTTAGACGTTATTGGTTCCTGGATAAATTAATTCTTGAACTTGTTTTATTGAATTATTATGTCATTGTCATCATCCTCATGCTTATATTGTGATTAAAGTCATCTTTGGCTTACGTGCATAGATGGACTTGGTATGATTGTGATCAGAGATTATTCGGTATAATCATAACCATAATGTGACGAATGATATGGTAAAAGTCCTCATTGGCCTGTAGTTCATTGATGGACAGTTGTTGGTGTGATTATGACCATGAATTATTCGGTATAGTCATGACCATTGATGAATACACGAATATCCTTGGCCCGTAGTGCATGGATAATTTGTGGTTATGATACTAATGAATATCCTTGGCCGTAGTGCAGGGATGATGTGGATTATTTATTAAGCTGAGTCCCCGCGATAAAAGTGATGAAAAACCTTTTAAATCATAAAAGATAGTAGATTTTATTCTCTACTTGACTCTTTTAATGGATTTCTTGTTCTGCTGCAGTTAAACTTGATGTTTATTATATTGTATCAGTTTAACACTGTTGAAGGCTAACGATAATTTATTCTGTATTATCTTAGTCATAATATTTCTTACTGGGCTAGTTGAGCTCACCCTTTTACTTTCATTGTTCTCTTCAGGATATGAGAATGTAGTAGGGACTAGTCGGGGAACGGAGTGACGGTCCAGATAATAGCATTAGTAGTCCTCACTATTCTGTTAAATAGTGTGATAATAAATGTAATGAGGACTCAATTGAGTGTGGATATTGTCTAGATGACAATATTTGTATTAAAACTCACAGCATATGTTTTATCGTATTTTACACGACTGTTGTATAATTAAGTTATATTTGAATTTTGTACCATATATTTGGCGACTCAAGATAGGTGTTGTATACCTATTTTGGGGTCATCACATTCCATTTCCACCTCTATGGGGAGTACTGCTTCCATTCCATAGGCTAATGGGTAGGGGGTTGCCCCAGTGGAAGTACGCATTAAAGTTCTGTAGGCTAATAAAGTCAGAGGCAAGAGGTCAGACCATCCTTTGTGATTGGCGTACATTTTTTTCATGATATTCTTGATGTTTTTATTAGCCGCTTCAACAACAGCATTCATCTTTGGACGGTAGATGACGGAGTTAAGATGTTTGACGTGGAATTTACTGCATAACTCCTCCATCATTTTGTTGTTAAGGTTCTTAGCATTGTCTAACACAATTACCTCTGGTTGTCCATATTGACAAATGACATTGTTTCTGATGAAAGCAATGATGACTTCTTTGGTAACCCTGGGGAAGGAGGCTGCTTCTACCCACTTGGTGAAGTAGTCGATCATGGTGAACATAAACCGATGTCCATTACTGGCTTTGGGCTCGATGGGCCCGATCACGTCCATTCCCCACATTGAGAAGGGCCATGGAGAACTCATATTGTGGAGTTCCCTTGGAGGGGCGTGGATAGAATTTCTATGAATTTTGCATTGATAGCACCTCTTGACGTGATCATCACAGTCAGCTTTGAGCATAAGCCAATAATGCTCTATCCTGAGGATTTTCTGAACAAGTAGGGGGCCACTCATGTGTGGGCCACATACTCCACCATGAATCTAATCCATGAGCCTTTGAGCTTGGTCCTTGTCCAGATATCTGAGGAGACCTAATCTTGAATCTCTCTTGTAGAGTGCATCTCTGCTCAGGTATAATTTCATAGCCATTCGATGGATCCACCTCTTTTCAGTTGGGCTCGCCTCAACGGGTGTAGATCCATCTCGTAGATACTCCTTGATATGTTGATACCAAGGGTTGTGGATGGAAGGTAGCTCATTCGATACTTCTCCAATATAGTTCCCATAGGCTGGAGCCTTTTGCAGGGCAAATTTGATGCTTGGCATGTTTACCTTGTTAGGTATGTGAATCAAGGAGGCCAATGTTGCTAATGCATCCACAAAATCATTCCTATTACGAGGAATGTGTGAAAAGGATATTTCTTCGAACTCCAAAGCCATCTATAAAACTTGTCGATGGTAAGGCAGCAAATGTAGTTCTTTGGTTTGATAGATTCCTGTGGATTGTTTGATTACCAATTTGGAATCTCCAAAGATAGTTAACCGCCTGATACCCATTGAACGGGCAATTTTTAGCCCCATGATACAGCCTTCATACTCAGCTGTGTTGTTGGTGCTGACAAGCTGCAATTTAACGGCGATGGGATACTACTCCCCTGTACCGGATACTAGAACTGCTCCAGCTCCAGAGCCTTCCATGTTAACAACTCCATTAAAATACATTTTCCATGTATGGCATGCATCGTACTGATAGTGCTGCTGAACTGCCATTACCCTTCATCGAGGAAGTATGTTTCCAAGGGTTTGAAATCCCCTACAGGTGCGGCGGCCAGTTGATCCATAATTCCTTGACCTTTGATAGACTTTTGCGTCACGTAGATGACGTCAAATTATTGTAGGATCAACTGTAATCTGGACAGCCGACAATTCAGTATGGGCTTACTGAACACGTATTTGAGAGGATCCACGCGAGATATAAGATGGGTTGTGTGACCATGGAGGTAATGTTATAACCTCATGGAAGCCCATTCTAAAGCACAACAAGTCTTCTCAATCAAAGTGTACTTGTGTTCACTGCTGCTGAATCTTTTGTTGAGGTAATAAATAGCTCGCTCTTGGCCTCTATCGTCTTTCTGTCCCAGCATACAACCTATAGCATTGTCATTAATGGACATATACATGAACATGGGAACATCATCCCTGGGAGGTACCAAGACAGGAGCGTTAACCAGCTGCTCTTTGATTGTAAGAAAGGCTTTCTAACACTCATCGTTCCATTTTATTGAGGGGTTCTTCCTTAACAATTTGAAGATGGGCTCACAGGTTGTTGTGAGTTGAGAGATAAACCTGCTAATGAAGTTGATTCTTCCCAAAAATCTCTGTATTTCCTTCTCTTTATGAGGAATGGGCATTTCCTTGATGGCCTGGATTTTAGTGGGATCCAGCTCAATCCCTTTGTGGCTGACTAGGAAACCTAGCAACTTGCCTAATTTAACGCCAAAGGCGCACTTGGCTGGATTCAACTTCAAGTTTTACTTACACAACCAATTGAAAAGCTTTTTGAGATGATCTAAGTGGTCTTCCTCCCTTCGGAATTTGACAATAATGTCATCCACGTAGATCTCTATCTCCTTATGCATTAAGTCATGGAAAAGATCCATCATAGCTCGCTGATAGGTTGCCCCGACATTGATGAGGCCGAATGACAACCGTCTGTAGCAGAAGGTTCCCCAAGGCGTGATAAAAGCAGTTTTCTCACGATCCTCCTTAGCGACCATAATCTGATGATACCCCGCAAAGCAATCTGTAAATGAGTACATGCCGTATTGAGCTGTTTTGTCAATGAGAATGTGGATAAAGGGCACGGGAAAGCTATCTTTAAGGCAAGCTTTGTTCAAATCCCGGTAATCCACGCAAACTCGCACCTTTCCTCCTGGTTTAGGCACGAGAACTATGTTGGATATCCATTCCGGATATGTAGACACCATGATAATGCCAACTTGAAATTGTTTCAGAATTTCTTCTATCACTTTTAAACTCCACTCAGGTTTTAATCGCCTGAGCTTCTGCCTGACTGGCTTGAATCCCTTTTTAATGGGAAGGCGATGAAGGACAATGTCAGTGGACAAACCCACCATGTATTCATGAGACCATGCAAACACATTATTGAATTGAGTTAGTAGGGCAACCATGTCATTTCGTTGGTTTGGGGTTAGGTCTGAACCAATCTGGATTAGCTTAGGGCTTTCTAAGGTTCCAAGATTGAAAGAAATGGTTTGATCAAGGTTAGGTTTAGATTTCTCTTCGACCCATTCCTTAATCTCCTAAGTTATCTCAATGTCCTCTTGGATTTCCATCAAGTCTGAGTCCAACTTTTCATCAAAGTTGCAGTCCTTGTGGAGAAAAGGCACCTCATTAGCAAGTACATGCACATCTAAATTCAGAGTCCTGAAACAAAATATGATTTCACTTAATATATGAAACTGTTTAATCATACAAAAGTGTTAGCATATACTGATAAAATAACTACTAATACTATACAGAAAAGTAAGCAATTAAAGTTATCTACATGGCAGAGGGAATTTCTGCCCGTTTACCCTCGTCGACCAATGCATGGAGTGCTGCTCCAATTGTCGAGGGTAAAGTCCTAATGGACTGTAGTGATGGAGGGGCTATTATCGTCCTTATTTTCCCGAATGATGACCATAACATCTAGGCAATCATCGTCTGGGGTGTATCTGTTTGTATGTTCATCATGGACAATGATGCGTATGCCTGACATCATCAAGGCGATGTCATTTTTATGTTTCTGTTCTCTTTCTTCCACTACGGGATCAGGGATCAGGACATCTTTTGTTTTAAATGGTACAGGTTTGGGAAACAACATAGCCATAACATGGGCTGGCACCTTTACCGGAGACTGTATCAGCTCAGGAGGTGCTGATGGAGAAAATTAGCGTGTGGCGAAAGCTTGAGGAATCTGATTGTGCATATGAGGATTCCTATGACTGCAGCTGGCAAAATAGCCTAATCCGGCTGTCCAGATTTAACTGGACATTTGAATTGGGTGCTTAATACCCTGCTAATTTTTACCCAGCCCTTGTCCAGGTTGATGACCCAATGACATTATTTATTAGGTAGCTGCCATCACTTCGGTAGAAATCTTGGGTACGGGAAGTGGCGCTCCAATAGGATGGTATTGTGTGTTGCTCACTTCCAAAGTATAAAAACTGGCCGGCTCAACTTCTGAATTAAAGCTGATGATTGGTAGGTCTGCTTGTACAGGACATTCCGGCTCAGGGTTGACAGTGACTAGGCTATTGTTGACAATGTATTTAAGTTGTTGATGAAGTGTAGAAGGGACGGCTCCAGCCATGTGGATCCATGGTCTCCCCAACAGCAGGTTATATCCTGAATCTATCTTGAGGATGTGAAAGGATACATTGAATGTATTTGGACCAATCTCAATTGGCAGATCAATCTCTCAGATAGAATTTCATCGGGATCAATCAAAAGCTTTGATAACCGTATAGCTACTTCGGATCCTCTTGAGATTGACGTTCATTTTCACCAAAGTGCCATAAGGACAGATATTCAGAGACAAACCTCCGTCTATCAAAACTCCAGCTAACATATACCCGTAGAACAAAACTGCAATGTGCAATGGCTAGCAATGACCGGTCCCTTTGGGTGGTATGTCGTCATCAGTGAAGGATATCACATTGTTATTAAAAATGTGATCAACCAGATGTTGAAATTTTTCCACATCCATTGATTTTGGTAAGTAAGCTTCTTCCAAAACCTTCAATAAGATCTTCCTGTGATCCTCAGAAGAGAAAACCAAGTCTAGTATTAAGATTTGATGTGGAGCTTCTCTTAAGCTTAAAACCACCTTGGCTTCATTATGGCCCATAGTGCGGAGGAATTTCTCAATCTTCTCTATGGGAATCTTCCCCTTTGCTTTTATGGTAGGCTTCATCACCCTCTGAGGAAGATATAGTAGATTTTCCTTTGACACTGTAGCAGTAGTATGAGACGTGGATCCTTCAGCTTCTCCATAATTCCATGGGACTTTGTGTAGGCTGACAACAGGATACTGTGGTCTAAAGGGTAAAGAAATTGGCTCTGGTGCAACTACTTTCAAAGGATTGTTAGCTCCTTTTAGTTAAATTGCTTGTATGGAAAATGGTTTGACAGTCTCATCAGCCTCAGCGGATATAACTGCTACTAGCCCCTTTCAATTTAGTAGGACATGTATTCCCACTATCGAATAGCACAGTGTCATCGTCTGCCAATTGCAGGACACCACTATCAATTAGATTTTGAATAAGGTGGCGGAGTGCCCAACATCTTCTGTGCTGTGACTGCGAGATTGTGAATGATATTGACATACTCCATCAGAATTGAATCGTCTTGAACCGCGATTGATTGGAGGTAGAAGGGAGGTGATTTTTCCTTCGTTGATTAGCATCTAAAATATTTCCTCCTTAGTTTGGCCCAGATATGTAAATTCCATTTTATTGGCAAAATCCCGATGAGCTTTAGCACTGGCTCTCTTCGCAACCTTGTCCTCCAGTGCTTCACTTTTTGAAGGTAGTAGTGAAGCATTCATAACAAAAGGAAGGAGATAAGCATGCTCCTGGCTGACTAACTGGCGTGTAACTTGATGCTAATGGATCACCAATTCTGCCAATTGTTCAACTTGCTTACAAAGAGCTTTCATCTTTTGTTCCATAGCAAATTGAAACTTTGCGTAATCCCATCTGTCAATACCATCTATGATGGTCTGGGATGATTCACCATTAAAATTGGAACTCTGTCCACTGCTCCAACTAATCATATTGACTTCTTTTCTTTGTATTGAGGAAGAAGGTTGTCTTACACATGAGGTTGATATGGTTTGGTGACCACGATCTCACCGTTGTCTATCAAATCTTGGATCTTGTGTTTCAAGACCCAACAATATTGAGTATTATGTCCAGGTGTCCTGAAATGATAAGCACACTTCCGAGTAGCATTAAAACCCCTCCCAATAGGGTTGGCTGATAGAAGAAGATGCGTGATTTTCTTCTAAGTAGTCAAAAGAACAAGAATATTTTCGAGTGAGTCCCCTAAGGGTGTGAACGTTAGAGAGCGCTTTGCTTCTCCACCTTTAGGTAATGGAGCGTCTGAAGTCTGTGCTTGAAAAGGGGAGTGTGATAACCCCAAATCTGGGTCTCAAATCACCACGGATCTGGTACAATCATTCTATAACTATTGCGGAAGATATAAACATAATTTTTTTATACATTAAACTTTACACACTACTCCCCAAGGTCGAGCAACCTTAACTTATACACAATTCATTATCCTATCTGACATACAAAGATATTATCATACTCTAACTGTTACAAATAAGATGCACATTTTATCCCAAGCTGAACTTGGCTTTATCCTTTCCTGTATCCGAACGTATTCGCCTTATCTACAATGTTTATCATGCAAAAATTGATTGTTTTCGTAAGGTTGTTATCTTTCATATTCCTAACCAACCTATTATGCGAATTCAAGCAACCAAACTATTAAAATCAATCACTGTCATCTCAAGCCATAAAGCTATTAGTTTATTGAAAAATGGATGTCAAGCTTTCTTAGCTCATGTCACGGATCTAAACAAAAATACGTCAGTTTTGAATGATATTTCTATTATTAATGAATTTCCTGACGTATTCCCAAAAGAACTTCCTGGCCTAACCCCAGAGCGTGAAATTGAATTTTGTATCGACCTTGAACCCGGTACAAAACCCATTTTAAAAGCCCCATATCGAATGGCTCCTATTGAACTTCAGGTGTTAAAGACCCAACTACAGGAATTGTTAGACATCTGTTTCATTCGTCCTAGTACGTGTCCTTGGGGTGCTCCTGTTCTATTCGTGAAGAAGAAAGATATGAGTATGCGACTTTATATTGATTATCGGGAGTTGAACCATGTCACTATCAAAAATAAATATCCATTGCCTCGCATTAATGACCTGTTTCACAAGTTGAAAGGCGCCAAAATTTTTTCAAAGATTGATCTTCGTTCCGGATATCACCAATTGAAGATTAAAACCGATGACATTCCAAAGACGACTTTCAGAACTCGGTACGGGCATTATGAATTCCTAGTCATGTCTTTTGGATTAACTAATGCTCATGTTGCCTTCATGGATATGATGAACCGAGTATTCAAGGAATATTTGGATCACTTTGTGGTCATCTTTATTGATGACATCCTTATTTATTCCAAAAGTCATGAAGATCATGAGCAACACTTGAGGCTGATACTTCAAAAGCTTCGTGAATATAAGCTTTATGCCAAGTTGAAGAAATGTGAGTTCTGGCTTAAGGAAGTAGCATTCCTTGGGCATATCGTATCAAGTCATGGAATATCTATTGACCCAGCAAAGATTGAAGCAATTTAAAGCTGGGAGCAACCTAAATCAGTGATCGAAGTACGTAGCTTTCTCGGCTTAGCTGGTTATTATCGGAGATTCGTAGAAGGGTTTTCTAGAATCGCTACTCCCTTAACTCAGTTGACTTATAAAGATACAAAATTCAGTTGGAACAAGGAATGTGAGAAGAGTTTTCAAGAACTCAAGAGAAGACTCATTTCAGCACCTGTTCTGACAATACCATCTGGCTCGGAGGGATTTGTCATCTATGAAGATGCTTCGGTGCAAGGGTTAGGATGTGTTCTCATGCAACATGGGAAAGTCATAGCCTATGCCCCTCGACAAATCAAAGAATATGAGAGGAATTATCCTACTCATGATCTAGAGTTGGCAGCTGTTGTCTTCACACTTAAAATTTGGAGGCATTGCTTGTATGGGGAGAAAGTGGAGATCTTTACGGATCATAAAAGCCTCAAATATTTCTTCACTCAAAAGGAACTCAACATGCGACAGTGACATTGGCTTGAATTGTTGAAAGATTATGATCATACCATCCAAAACCATCCTGGAAAAGCAAACGTGGTAGCTGGCACATTGAGTATAAGATCATATGCGGGTACGAGTGCGATATTGTCAATATAGAGGCCCATTTTGTATGACTTGCAAAGGATGGATATAGAGATAAAGACTCCAGGGACCCACATGATGATGGCGAATATACTAGTAAAACTGACTTTAATCGATGAAGAAGGAATACTTCGAGTCAACTCCAGACTTTGTGTTCCTAACGATCCTGAGTTAAAGTATTAAACAATGATGGAGGCGCACAACACACCGTTTGTAATCCATCTTAAGAGTACCAAAATGTATCATGAAATTCGACATACATTTTAGTGGGGCAATATGAAGAGAGAGATAATGTTGTTTATCTCAAGGTGTTTAACTTGTCAACGAGTCAAGGCAGAGCATCAAGTACCAAAAGGTCCATTGCAACCACTTGAAATTCCAAAATGGAAGTGGGAGCACATTACCATGGATTTCGTTACTGGTCTTCCCAAGGTTTAAGTTCTAATATCCCAACAATTCTCTCTATAGTTTCTCTCTCTAGAGTTTTTCTCTCTATAGTTGCCCAACAAGTTTAAATTTTATTTAAGGATATATCATGATTGAAAGAGTTTGAATAATAAGCTAGCTATAATTCATAAATATAATTGAGAACTAGCACGAACAAACTTTTGACTGAACAAGTATTAAACATGAACAAATTTATCTGGACCGAATGGTAATGAAGGTGTTCAGCCTTTCATACCTGACTTATACATGCAATATGTACAGAGTACAATTCTACGTAGCAATCAGCAATGATTAACCATAAGCATATCTGAATGAAACAACTCTTAATAGAGTTAAGAAAAACTTGCCTGAACCGTTGATTATCGCTAGGTATTTTAATAAGCTTTGTCTGAAGACCTAATATATAAATAATATCGATATACAAATTAGAATAATATCATCACAATATAATACTATCATATATATATATATATATATACATAGAATAACCTAAACACATAACACATAACCCTATTAGTCTATTCAACACATAAAACTCGGTATCAAGTCAAATTATTGTAGTCTGAGTTGAACCCGACACAATTTTAATATCCCGACAGTCTAGTCGGACAATTCATGAGTTTAAGTTCAATTAAACTCCGCCTGAACACTTAACAATTATCTTAGATAATTTATTATCAATCAAATTATTTTTCATAGGCTTGTAAAAATTTTCAGATAATTATTACCATTTATCATGATTTTTGAATCATTTATATCGTATTTATATTATATAAATACCACAATATTCCTTTATTATTAAAATGTATTTATTATTAAATATTAATAAAAATCATAACATAATATTATAATATATTTATAATATTAAAAAGTATTTTTAATACCTTAAAATCATATAAATATGATTTTAAATACTTAAATCAATTATTCGATAATTGCTTTTAATATTAAAATATTAATATTTTCATGTCAAAATATCAAAAGTTATATTTTATAACTTAAAATATTTTTATAACACTTAAATCATTTTTATATGATTTTTAAAACATTAATTTTATTTTTCCATAATTTATTTAATTTATTCATTAAATAAATTAATTACCATTAATAATAATTTATTAATGAAATTCATCACAAATATCAAAAGCTATTGGAAAAAACTTAAAATATTTTCTAATAACATAATATAATTTTTCATGATTTTTCAAGTATTAAAATTATTTTTAAATAATTTATTTAATAATATAATTAAATAAATTAAATACCTTTTATATTCCAAAAATATTAAATATTTTTGAAATATACTCAAAATAATAAAAAACTAATTTTTGGACTTTAAAATAATTTTTAGAAATTTATTTTGTATTTTTAATAATTAAAACCATTTTTCTCTAATTTTTAAATAAAATAATTAATTTTCTAAATAAACTGTCGCTAAAAGAGGCTTAGGCGACAAATCTGTCGTTAAAGGTGTTCTTGGTGTTCTTGAGTCCTAACCCAGAAACTCATAGGTGCCATGTTTGACTGGTTCTAGATCTTTGATTATCATATTTCTGGGTGTGTTAAAACGTTAATGTTGTAGTATAAGTATAATACTACCATTATCAATCGATTTCATCGTCAAGCTACAACAAATAAGAGAGTTATAAGTCCTCCAATATGATGTCAGAGCTGTTCTTCATTTCTGGGTTTTCCAAAAAATGAAGAACAGTTCAAGATGTTACTTTTGGATACTATATCTTGGTCTCTAGATCTGCTTTATGTGATTTAAGGCTTCGAACTTGTAGTTAAGATGTCAAGGAATAATAATACATCAACAGATCAACATAAAGATAAAACATTCGACGAATTAAGGCTGGTCAAACCACACTAGGAATTTCGGCTCTTGAAGGTTCTGGGTTTCCCAGAAACCTTCATAAGGCGAATCGGTCAACGTACTTTGACCTTAATTATTTTTGATACTGATCAAGATCTAAGATAATGGCTTTCATATGTAGTATGCGTGACAGGCTACTAATAACAACCAACAACATGACTCAAATAACAAATCACAGCATGATCTAGTGCCTGCAAAAGGTTTGTCGAGGTTCTCAAAATTCGGGTGCCCAGAATTAATTCGCTCGTGAACGGTCAACCTACATTGACCAATCTTATCTCTCAACTTGTTCATGATCTATCCCTGTTTCTAGTTTCAGAATACAGACCAGATGGCATAGAACACATTTATAACATAAAACAACAAATATCAAAAATAGAGAAAGATCTAGGGCCTCCGACATATATAATCGCAAAGCCACGCTTTTGAATTTTTTCCGATTTTCAAAACATCAAAATCGTGCATCTAGATGTTATAGATCTTTGATCTAACAACCCAGATCACTTATTAACACCCTAATACACAACTTTAACCAACAACCTACAACATTTAACATCAAATACAAAGATTTCAAGATTTAGGGTTCTTATACCTTTGAGGCTTTGATTCTGATTCTGATCCTTGAAGATCTGATCTTGCCAAGCTAAGAACTGATATTGGCTTATCTTATCACTCTCTCTCACTCTTTGGAGTTTGAAGAGAGAGAAGGTCTAGAGCAAAAATGAGAAGACAAGTGAGCCTTTTCTCTTTCTTTATTCTATATAAGATTTGGTTCAATGTATTTGCTACCAATAGATGGCTGATTTTGGATACATGGCTAGCGTTAGGGCTAGGGTTAGTCACCAACCCAATATCATGGCAAGATTTGCAAGCTACCAATTAAAGAATGTGACATAAGGGTATAATAGTCATTTTGCATACCATTTTAATTCTAAAATTTCATTTGATGCAACCCTTAGGGTTTAACCCTTAGGCACTAGTACAAAGTAGTAAATAGACAACACTTAAACCACAACGTTTTTATAAAAAACGTTGTGGTATTTTTTTCCACAATATTTTTTAACAAAACGTTGTAGCTATATATGAAAAAACGTTATCTATTTAAAAAGGGTATTTTTTTTATTTTAACTAGATAATTTTTTTTAAATAACGTTATGTATCTAAAAAAACACCGAGCTCAAAAAAAACGCGGAAGTCAATTTGAAATTAAAATAAAACGCCAGCACTCTCTTGTAGAACAAAGACCTAGCCTCTCTTCTCTCTCACTCTCAAATCCGTCCCGATCACGTCGCCCCAGCTCCGTCGTCGACTGCTCCACCGTCGTTCTAAACATGGTGGATCTGCCTCTCTTACGTCGGCGGCGAACACGATGAGTAAGCCACAAGGGACGTCTACTTCGGCCTCAAAAGCTGTTCTCAAATCCAAGTGTCTATGTGAGGCTTTCAAGAACAAAGGCTTTCGATTTGGTGTCTCTTTGAATGTCACCAAAGCCTTGCTCTTCCATCCGCTTTGCAAAATCTCTCGCCTATACATTAGCAATTGTGGAGGTATGGCTCTTTTTCCCCATTTTTTGTGGATTATATTTAAGAAATTAGATTCCCTTTCTCACATACCCTTTATCACAACACCAAAATCAAGAAAACTCGTTTTCCGATCTTGAACTGTAAAAAGGGGATTGAAGTTTCCATCCCGGACAACCATTTGAGCTTTTCCAATTATTCCTGCGAAGGAGATGGATTTAAAAGTGTTGTTAACAAAGAATTTGATGTGGCCACTATTTAATACATGCCAATATTTTTAGTTTGTTCATACTCTCTTCTCTTGTTTACTTTCCTCTTTTGTTTGCTAGACTGATGGCAGTGTTCCAAATACACTAGTTATTGCCAATTGTGAGGTAGTTAAGAAGAGGGTTGCAGCGGGAGACCACATTGCGCATGTAATACTACTATAATGTCATTGTATTAGTTAATTTTTTTCATCTTCGGCCGTGAATTATTTTAACGTGCTTTTCTGATATCTTCTATATAATCACTTGATTTTTCAGTTCAACGAGGAATCACGCTCACCTTTTGTGAAGAAGTACAAAACTATTATACATCCAGGAGAGGTATGAACCAAATAAAACACACTTATATCCATAAACAAAAACATATATATATGCACAATTTGTGTGATCTTGTTTAATCTTATCTTATGCTCTATGTGATGCAAGTAGTTATTTGTTTAGTTATGTGTAAATTTATGGAGTGGAAACTTATTTATTTATTTTTAGTGGCTTATCCTCATTGATAGTTTTGATGCTTGCATTAAATCCCTTTCTTGTGATGGTGTTATTTGAGTTTTTTTATTTAATTTATTAATTTTTTATTGCAGGTGAACAGGATAAGGGAACTTCCTCAAAATAATAGCATAATAGCCACCCATACGGACTGTCTTGAGGTAAGTGATTGAATTAATAGTTAACGAGACTTGTTAATACGTTAAAAAGTTCAACGGAATGTATCAATTTATTGGATTCTTTTTTTAAACTATTGAGAAAAAGTAAAGTGTGATATCTCAAATTTAATCTGTTGAAGTATCTAGTTCCCCTTCTTCCTTTGTTGTAGACTCTTGGGCTTATACTATATGGCCTTTTAGAGGGAGGTGGGGGTTATTAGTTCCCTTTCCCAAACAAAAATATATATCTTAGTTTTAGACTTCGCTTGGGCCATGGGTGATTGTATAGTTAGTTATATGTATTTTTTATAAATATAGTTATCATTTAAAATGCTCTATGTTAATGTGAAAAATGGCTGGTTGAGTGCCATTAATAGCTTGTAACATTTTACGATTCTTGCCTCTGAAAATCATACCGAAATTATCAAGATATTTTAACTATCAAGACGGTATGCAAAAGTTTGAGGGTCATTATTGATAGTTTAGGGATAGCAAAAAAGAGTGTTGAGAATTTGTAAGTTATGTTCTCTTTCCTTCTCGTCTCTCTATAATTAGTAAGTTATGTTCCTTTCTCACTGATAAAATTTGGATAATCGCCATTGAGAATAGCATAATCTGGTTTACTTGGGATTTTATGTTTTCTGTTAAAGAATAGTGGGGAATTATGATGTAATTAATGGAAAGTGTGCCAATAATTGTGGCCAAGGTAAACAGGTGGAGTCTCCATGTTTCCAGTTTCTCAGAACTTTAGTTTAGAAGCTTATATACTATACCTCTCTTGCTGCTTAAGTAGGAGTGATTAAATTTACTTATTAAAATGTGGTTAGATTTGGTTTGTATACTCAAGTACAGTTATCATTTAAGATTTAAGAACATGCATCTACAGATCATTCCATGAAGTAACACTGAGTTCCAAGAATTTTTTTTCAATGAAAGACATTTCGAAGTTGAACTTCTTGTATAAAACACAAATAGTTGCTGCCTATCTTTGTTCGAGTATCCGAAGGCTCTTAACCCAGTATACATATATGGTTTTTGGTGAACACTTATCCTCTAGTTGAGATGATGACATCTTGGGAGATAAATGCTTCCCAAGCATCCTGAAACAAAGTAATCACATTAGAAAGAATCACAATGAGAAACCAGAATCTGCACAATATAAAATTTTATCTGGCAATAAGAATCACATCAGGTGATCCTTTAGGAGAGTGCTTGTTTGCTTTATTTATTAGACTTGTTTGTTTTTTGGTATATTCCATCTAAAGCTGATTCTTCTATTGTGACTTAAGCGTTGTCTATACATCAACAGATCAACATAACAACAAAACATTCGACGAATTAAGGCTGGTCAAACCACACTAGGAATTTTGGCTCTTGAAAGGTTCTGAGTTTTCCCAGAAACCTTCATAAGGCGAATCGGTCAACGTACTTTGACCTTAATTATTTTCGATACTGATCAATATCTAAGTAAGATAATAGCTTTCATATGTAGTATGCATGACATGCTACTAATACCAACCAACAACATCACTCAAATAACAAATCACAGTAAGATCTAGCGCCTGCAAAAGGCTTGCCAGAGGTTACTGGAATTCTGGGCTACCCAGAATTCGCTTTTCTGTGAACGGTCAACCTACTTTGACCAATCTTATCTCTCAACTTATTCATGATCTATCCCTGTTTCTAGTTTCAGAATACAGACCACATGGCATAGAACACATTTATAACATAAAACAACAAATATCAAAAATAGAGAAAGATCTAGGGCCTCTGACATATGACTGTCAGGCCACTTTTTGAATTCTTTTCCTAGATTTTTCAAAACATCAAAATCGTGCATCTAGATGTTATAGATCCTTGATCTAACAACACAAATCACTTGTTAACACCCTAATACACAATTTTAACCAACAACCTACAACATTTAACATCAAATACAAAGATTTTTAGATTTAGGGTTCTTATACCTTTGAGGCTTTGCTTCCGATTCTGATTCTGATCCTTGAAGATCTGATCTTGCTAAGCTAAGAACTGATATTGGCTTATCTTATCACTCTCTCTCACTCTAGATTTCAGAGTTTGAAGAGAGAGATGGTCTAGAGCAAAAATGAGAAGACAAGCGAGCCTTTTCTCTTTCTTTAATCTATATAAGATTTGGTTCAATGTATTTGCTAGCAATAGATGACTGATTTTGGATACATGGCTAGGGCTAGGGTTAGGGTTAGTCATCAACCCAATATCATGGCAAGATTCGCAAGCTACCAATTAAAGAATGTGACATAAGGGTATAATAGTCATTTTGCATACCATTTTAATTCTAAAATTGTCATTTGATGCAACCCTTAGGGTTTGACCCTTGAGGTTTAACCCTTAGGGCTAAAACCTAAGGTTTCTAAAAATACCAATTTATAGGATTTTCAACTTAGGGTTTTCAAAATAGAAAATTAATATTTCTAAATTGTAATTAGGATTCTCTAATTAAATTAAATTTTCCCATTCATAAATCAATCTTGTTAATTGGGATTATTTTATCCCAATTAAAATTGCTAATTTAGCAATTAAGTCCATAAGTGTACATTAAGGTTTCTAACGGAACAATTAAGGTTTATAAATTTGAAATTAGGGTTTGCTAATTAATTAAGCTTTACTTTAATTAATATTATAATTAATATCACTTAAGCATTATAATTATCCTTTAAATTCCCAGATTAGGGTTTCAAATTACTGAATTAGGGTTTTGAATTCCCAGAACTAAAATTAGGATTTCTAGAACCGGTTTCTAGGGGTTCTTATCAGTCGTTAGGGTTTTCTAACTGAACGTCGATATTCGACAATAATATTAGGGATTGACACTGATAAAAATTTATCTGATCAACCCTTGACCCTTAACCACATACTATACACATGTTGTACCATATTCACATAACATATACACATATACACTTAATCCTGAATAATTCACCTAAATCCTTCACTGAATTTTGAAATCCTCAAAATTCATTCTCAAAAATATCAAACGCATACACTAATTTTCTGTCTAGGTTCTAATATTGAACCTTAAATCAATCAATTATAATTTTAAAATTTTTCTAAATTCTCGGGTTGTCACAAGTTCTACATGACAATCAGCAATGATTAACCATAAGCATATCTGAATGAAACAACTCTAAGTAGAGTTAAGAAAAATTTGTCTATTTCGTTGATTATCGTTATGCAATTTAATAAGCTTTGCCTGTAGACCTAATATATAAATAATATCGATATACAAAATAGAATATCATCACAATATAATTGTAAGACCCCAACTTTTTATTAATGAAATTTAATTTTCTCTATTTATTATTTTGAAATAGTAAGGGTTGATTTGATTAATGTGAATAGTTATGGGTAAAATACGCAAATATTTCAAAATAAGCAAGTGGTTATAAAATATTCATTGTTGTTTGGGAATATTCGTTTGGTCGTGGAATATTCTTGTTGTCGGGAATATTCGCATACATTTACGCAAAGATTTTGTGGGTCCCATAATGAAAAAGCGATTGGATGAAGAAAACGACAAATATAAGTGGTTTAAAAATAACGGCGTAGTTATTCACCGTTAATCTTGTTAAAATACTAAATTGGTTAAAACACGAAGATATTACGATATTGCACCAATTATTGATTCTTACGTGAAGAAGGCACTACTCGATAATGGTTACGAATTATTCTCAAAGATTTTTATTGATTTAATAATTCTTGCGTTGATATTTTATATTCTTTGTTATTTCAATAATTGTCATTACAGAGTATTTTCCATTATCGAAACAATAATTCATATTATCTGAATAATATTATTGGATAACATTATTGGCAATGTCTAGAAAGTTCTGTCTAAGGAGAGGTTTGGTCACCTAATTGCGCGTCAGTAAGGAGAGATCCTTATTGGAAAGCCCCTACATCACTGGAACCTGCACAGTTGTCGATATTGTGATTACAGAATATTATTTGTGAATAATTAATTATTGATTCATATGATGAGGAAAATATTGATTTTATGTGGATATAGATGGAGAAAATTTTAATGTGACAATTGTTGAAAATTGAAATTTTATCTTTTTCGATAAAATAATTCATTTAAATATATTATTATATTTTAATAATATAATAATGGTGATATTTTTACAACGAATGTGGGATATATGAGTATACTGAGGAGGAAGAGTATTTTTGTTGCAATAAATATTTAAAACATGTTAAACATGTTGGTGGACCCCATTTATTATTTGAAATTTGATTATAAATTGTAAAATCGCTTGCTGCTTGTGGATTTCGGTCAATTTTGTTTGGAATTTGGAAAAACTTCCTTCGCAAAGTTGTAGATAATGGAATTTCCTATGAAAAAGCGCGAGTTTCGAATTTTTATGATAAAAGAGCTATTTATTATGAATTATTGAAATTCAAGCTCAAAATAATTGATTTTTGGAAGTTTTATTTATTTTATTAAGAAAAACGTTTTTATTATTTTGGCACATGTGTGGTGAAGTTTGGACCAGATTTGTGTGCGAGGAAATTTTATTATATATATTATTATTATATTAAATTTTACGCTTTGGTGTTCTAAGCATTTTCCTATAAATAGGGTGATTAGGTTAGAATTGAAAATCACACCGTAAACTGAAGTTTTCTCTCTATATTATTGAGTTATTCTTGTGAGTATTTTGAGTATAATTTGAGTATTGCTATACTGGTGCAAGTTCAAGTCATAGCCTTTATATCCCGTTTTTTAATTTAAGTCTTGATCTTTCGAGGTAAGGGATATTATTTTTTTCAGAATGATATTATTTTTCAATATCATTATGTTGAAATATTGATCTGAAGTTTTTATCAAATTTGGAACTTTTGGTGTCGGAGTTACTATTCACGTATACGACACTATTCACGAATACGGCACTATTCATCGAAAAATGAAAAATTTTCTTTTCGTCCAAAATATCTATTCTAGATACTAGCTTTGATTGTATCCATGTTTTGATCATTCTTGAATTTTACACCACTATGATTATTTTTGAGGTATTTTTGGACGTGGATAAAACAAAGTACGAATCCTTAATCCTTAATCCTTGTCATTTTGTTTCAATTGGATTCGCTTTTTTAAAAATATTTTCATCATTCTCGGTCTTAAATGATGATATTATTGAATATCTTTGGCACCGTAGTGCAAAGATGAATGATTTCTCGATGAATATCTTTGGCCGTAGTGCAAAGATGAACATGTGTTTAGATGAATATGACCAATCGATGAATATCTTTGGCTTCGTAGTGTGAGAGATGAATATTTGATTCGGATGTATGTTGATTGATGTTACAGGTTAAAAAGATGAGCAGACGAACTTTTAAATTCATACATAGAAGATAGTTGTTTGCATTCTCTACTTAACTCTTCTAATGAATTATTATTTTGACTGCGATTATTGGTTTAAAAACTTGTTGTCTATTGTATTCTATTAGTTTTTTTTCCTTGTTGAAGACTAATGATAATTTGTTGTATATTATCTTAGTCATAATATTCTTTACTGGGCTAGTCGAGCTCACCCTTTTCCTTTTTGTTCCATTTTTCTTCTCAGGAGGCGAGAATATAGCGAAATCAGCAGGGGGTATGGAATGAAGGTTCTGCAAAGAGTTGTTTAGTAGTCCTCACCATTTTGGTAAAATAATGTACCAATAAATGTGATGAGGATTTATTTGAGTATAGATATTGTCTAGAAGATAATATGCGTCACAGTTGGTATCAGAGCTTAGGGATATGATCTCTGGCGGAGATCGGGGAATAGAACTGGGAGGGGAGAGATGAGTAAATCCTTCGCTAGTGTGTCCTACCTAAGCTTATTTGTTAATTGGTCAGTATATAAGGATATTATGTGATATATTGATTTCCTTAATTAACCCTTGTTTTATGACAGTATTTGAGAATGTCGACCGAGAATATTAACAATAGAAATGAGATCGTGGAGACGCCTTTGTACTCACCAACGAGGAGAACGTCTAACAGTCGGCAATGTTCCTCCCGTGAACAACACCACCGAAAGCGATGATTAACGAGGGGATATTTAGATGCTTTTTGCGCTCATGCAAAATCGAATTTAGGAGACTCGTGTTCAAAATACTGAGGAGGAAATGATAGCAATTCACGGGTTATCACAAACCAGCGATTCAAAGAGTTGGGACCACCGAAATTTAAGGGAAAGCGAGATCCGATCATGGGCGGAAACATGGGTCAAGCAAATTACCAAGATATTCGATGTCTTGGGATGCACGAGGAACAAAGGTTCCATTCGCCACCTTTATGTTCCGTGGCAAGGCGGACTCATCGGTGGAGTCTGTGAAGCGTACTCCATCCACCAAGACTCAAAGATGTCTTGAGAGACGTTTGAAACTATTTAATGACAAATACTTTCCCGAAAGTGTTCAATCATATGAAGGAAGTGGAGTTCATCGGTTTAGAACAAAACAACATGACGGTGTCTCGAAGACGAGGCAAAGTTTGCGAGAGTTATCCGTGTTTGCACCTCATTTGGTGGAGAATGAGGAATGTATGACGCGGATGTTTCTTAGAGGTTTGAAACCCAAGATACGACAATATCTCATTTCTCATAAATTTTCTCTCTATTCGATATGTTGTTAATGTGGCTCAATTGTTAGAAGCGAGATAACGAGTATGTTCAACCGAGGGACCATAACCGAGGATCGTACTGAGAGATAGCGATCAATGAATAATGATAACCAAATGGAAAGAAAAGCAGACGGACAAAATGGTAACCACTCGGGTGGTAATCATGGCCATGAAAATAGAAGAAGCGAGTCGAGGAGATTTTAAAAGAGGAGATTTAACAACGACCATATGAAGAGCAGCGGTCTTGTGAAGAATCGGTTCTAAGGAGGAGAACGACCACCCATTCATATATACTACAAATGCGGAAAAGAGGGATATATCAGTCAAACCCCCCAACAGCTCAAGGTATGCTATAATTGTGGAAAGGAAGGACATATCGCTTTCAAGATTGTGCGATGGCGAAACCTAGTTCAATGAGGATTGGTGACTCAAAAGATCGTCCCGAAAAAGTCAAAGTCAACGATTCCGGAAGAAAGCGTTTGTTGTGATCGGTCATAATGCGAGGAACCCAAATGAGGTGATCACGGGTAAGCTATTTATAAATTCTTGCGAAGTTTATACCTTACTTGATACCGGTGCTACCCATTCATTTATCTCTCTGCGCATGTGCTCAACGTTTAAACTTGACTCGGAGAAATTAGACTTTAACCTATCTCGTGGAAACTCCGTTAGAGAAACTTTCATCACATCCAATCGCTTATAAATCTTGTTTGATTCAAGTTGGCACCATCACCTTACACATTGACCTTATCTCTTGAAAGATACTTGCTTTTGATGTGATTTTAGGGATTGATTGGTTAACTACTCATCATGCCAAAATTGATTATTTTCGTAAGGTTGTTAGTTTTCATATTCCTAACCAACCTATTGTGCGAATTCAAGCAACTAAACCATTAAAATCAATCACTGTCATATCTAATCATAAAGTTATTCGTTTATTGAAAAACGGATGTCAAGCTTTCTTAGCCCATGTTATGGATTTGAATAAAGACACGTCAAATTTGAATAATATTCCTGTTGTTATTGACTTTCCTGACGTATTTCTTGAAGAACTTCCTGGTCTTACCCCCGTAACGTGAAGTTGAATTCTTTATCGATCATGAACTGGGTACAAAGCCCATTTCTAAAACCCCATATCGAATGGCTCCTATTGAACTTCGTGAGTTAAAGGTCCAACTACGAGAATTGTTGGACATCGGTTTCATTCGTCCTAGTACATCTCCTCGGGGTACTCTGCTTTATTCAGAAAGAAGAAAGACGGGAGTATCGACTTTAGATTGACTAAAGAATTGAACCATGTCACCATCAAGAATAGGTATCCTCTACCTCGTATTGATGACTTGTTTGACCCGATTGCAAGGGCATAATTATTTTCAAAATCGATCTTCGCTTACGGATATCATCAAATTGAAGATTAGAACCGAGGATATTCCAAAGACGCGCTTTTAGAACTTCGATGACGGCATTATGAATTCTTAGTCATGTCTTTCTTTGATTGACTAATGCTCCTGCGGCTTTCATGGATATGATGAACCGAGTATTCAAGGAATATTTGGATCATTTGTTGTTGTCTTTATTGATGACATCCTCATATATTCCAAAAGTCGTGAAGATCATGAGCACCATTTGAAGTCGGTACTCCAAAGGCTTCGTGAAAACAAACTATATGCCAAATTGAAGAAATGCGAGTTCGCTTGAGGAAGTAGCATTTCTTGGGCACGTCAGTGTCAAAACATGGAGTATCCGTGGACCCGTGAAGATTGAAGCAATACAAAGTTGGGAGCAACCGAAGTCGGTGACCGAAGTACGTAGCTTTCTGGGTCTAGCCGGTTATTATCGGAGATTCGTGGAAGGGTTTTCTCGAATCGCTACTCCATTAACCCATCTAACTCGGAAGGATACAAAATTCGTTTGGAGCGAAGAATGCGAGAAGAGTTTCCAAGAGCTTAAGAGGAGACTTATTTCTAAGACTGTTCTAACAATACCATCCGGTTCGGATGGATTTGTTATCTACAAACGATGCTTCGTGCAAAGGGTTAGGATGTGTTCTCATGCAACGTGGGAAAGTCATAGCCTATGCCTCGTGACAACTTAAAGAGTATGAGAGGAATTATCCTACTCATGATCTAGAGTTAGCAGCAGAAGTCGTTTTCGCGCTAAAGATATGGAGGCATTATCTATATGGGGAGAAAGTGGAGATATATTCAGACCATAAAAGCCTTAAATATTTCTTCACTCAAAAGAACTCAACACGCTGGCAATGACGTTGGCTCGAGCTATTGAAAGACTACGACCACACTATTCAATACCATCCCGGAAAAGCGAACGTGGTAGTAGACGCGTTGAGTAGAAGATCATATGCGGAATGAGTGCGATGATGTCAAGTATACGACAGAGCCAACTTTAATAGAAAAAGTTAAGGTTGCTTTCGAGCCACCATTCTTGGAGTGATCGTATGAAGAAGAAAGTACAAGAAGGAGCTATTCCTAAGCGAGAGAATTGATGAAGAAGGAATACTTGGGTCCACTCTGAGACTTTGTGTCCCTAACGACTCGATTTGAAGTACAAGATTATGATGGAGGCACACAATACACCATTTGCAATCCATCCTCGAAGTACTAAAATGTATCGTGATCTTCGACATACATTTTGGTGGAACAATATGAAGAGAGAGATTGCAAAGTTTATCTCGATGTGTTTAACTTGTCAACGTGTAAAGGCGAGCATCTAGTACTTAAGGGTCCGTTGCAACCACTTGAGATTCCGAAATGGAAGTGGGAACATATTACCATGGATTTCAAGTATGGGTCTTCCTACGGTTTCTCAAGGCATCAATGCTATTTGGGTTATTGTTGATAGATTAACCAAGTCTCCGCTCATTTCTTGCCGATCACGGAGACTTATTCCTTGAACGCCTTGCTAGTATATGTGCGTGAATGAGATTGTGATGTTTCATGGCATGCCTGTATCCATAGTTTGGATCGTGACCCAAGATTCACTTCAAGATTTTGGGTTAGCTTGCAAAAAACGCTATGGGCACGTATTTATTGATTCGGTATACGATCCTCAAACCAGACGGACAATCAAAGAGGACTATTCAAACTCTTGAAGATCTATTAAGACTCGTGTCCTAGACTTCAAGGGCGGTTTAGGATAAGTATTTACCATTGGTGGAATTCTCCTACAACAACAGCTTATCGTGCAAGTATAGGTGTGGCTCCATTCAAGGATTATATGGAAGAAAATGTCGTTCTCCAATATGTTGGGATGAGGTGGGTGAAGCAACATTGTTGGGACCCGAGTTAGTACGTATGACTACCGAAAAGATCCAAATGATTCGACAACGTATACAAACGGCACAAGATCGACAAAAGAGTTATGCGGATCTTCATCGAAAGGACATGGAATTTAGTGTAGGGGATCATGTATTGTTGCGAGTTGCTCCATGGAAGGGAGTTACAAGATTTGGGAAGAGAGGAAAGCTCAATCCACGATTTATTAGTCCATTTCAAATTCTTGACCGAGTAGGAAATGTAGCCTATAGACTCGCGTTACCTCCGAGTATGTCTCGTGTTCATAATGTGTTTCACATATCTGTACTTCGTAAATATGTGAAAGACCCGAACCACGTTATAGAGTTAGAATCGGACGAGATAGCCGAAGACTTAACGTATGAGGAGGTACCTGTCAAGATCATGGATAGGAAGGAGCATGTCCTACACGCAAAGGTCATACCACAAGTTAAAGTTTTGTGGAGGAATCATGCTATAGAGGAAATGACCTGGGAATTGGAAACGGAAATGAAAGCGAGGTATCCTCACCTTTTCGAAACACCAGGTACGTACGTCAAATTCGAGGACGAAATTTCATAAGGAGGAGAGGTTGTAAGACCCCAACTTATTATTAATGAAATTTAATTTTCTCTATTTATTATTTTGAAATAGTAAGGGTTGATTTGATTAATATGAATAGTTATGGGTAAAATACGCAAATATTTCAAAATAAGCAAGTGGTTATAAAATATTCATTGTTGTTTGGGGAATATTCGTTTGGTGGTGGAATATTCTTCTTTGTCGGGGAAATATTCGTGCGGACGGTAGCGATTTTTATGGGCCCCATAACGGAAAGCGATTGGATAAAGAAAACGACAAATATAAGTGGTTTAAAAATAACAGCGTAGTTGTTACCGTTAATACTATTAAAATACTAAATTGGTTAAAACACAAGAAGATTACCAGATTGCACCAATTATTGATTCTTACGTGAAGGCACTACTCAATAATGGTTACGAAATTAATTATTCAAGATTTTATTGATTTAATAATTGTTGCGTTGATATTTTATATTCACATTTGTTTCAATAATTGTCATTACACAAGATTTTCCATTATCTGAGCAATAATTCATATTATCTGAATAATATTATTGGATAACATTATTGGCAATGTCTAGAAAGTTACATCTAAGGAGAGATTTGGTCACCTAATTGCGGCCCCGATGAGAGAGATCCTTATTGAAAGCCCCTCTTTCTTGGGAACCGCCTTTGGTCACAATATTGTGATTCTAATACTATTTGTGAATAATTAATTATTGATTCATATGATGAGGAAAATATTGATTTTATGTGGGTATAGATGGAGAAAATTTTTAATGTGACAATTGTTGAAAATTAAAATTTTATCTTTTTCTCGATAAAATAATTCATTTAAATATATTATTATATTTTAATAATATAATAATGGTGATATTTTTACAACGAATGTGGGATATATGAGTATACGAGGAGGAAGAGTATTTTTGTTGCAATAAATATTTAAAACATGTTAAACATGTTGGTGGACCCCATTTATTGACTGAAATTTGATTATAGCTTGTAAAATCGCCCGTTTGTGGATTTCGGTCAATTTTTGTTTGGAATTTGGAAAAACTTCCTTCTGCAAAGTTGTAGATAATGGAATTTCCTATGGAAAAGCGCGAGTTTCGAATTTTTATGATAAAAGAGCTATTTATTATGAATTATTGAAGTTCCGAAGCTCCGAAATAATTGATTTTTGGAAGTTTTAATTATTTTTATTAAGAAAAACGTTTTTATTATTTTTGGCACATGTGTGGCTGAAGTTTGGACCAGATTTGTGTGCGTAGGAAATTTGATTATATATATTATTATTATATTAAATTTTCTGCTTTGGTGTTCTAAGTATTTTCCTATAAATAGGGTGATTAGGTTAGAATTGAAAATCACACCAGAAACTGAAGTTTTCTCTCTCTATATTATTGAGCGTATTCTTGTGAGTATTTTGAGTATAATTTGAGTATTGCTATACTGATTGCAAGTTCAAGTCATAGCCTATATCCTGTGTTTAAATTAGTAAGATCTTGATCTTTCGAGGTAAGGGATATTATTTTTTTTAATGAATGATATTATTTCTTCAATATCATTATGTTGAAATATTGATCTGAAGTTTTTATCAAATTTGGAACTTTTGGTGTCGAGTTACTATTCACGATAATGACACTTATTCACGTTCTATTTACACTATTCACGAATCACTGGCACTATTTATCGAAAAATGAAAAATTTCTTTTTCGTCTAAAATATCTATTATGGATACTAGCTTTGATTGTATCCATGTTTTGATCATTCTTGAATTTTACACCACTATGATTATTTTTGAGGTATTTTTGGGCGTGGATAAAACAAAAGTACGAATCCTTAATCCTTAATCCTTGTTATTTTGTTTCAATTTGGATTCGCTTTTTAAAATATTTTCATCATCCTCGGTCTTAAATGATGATATTATTGAATATCTTTGGCCCAGAGTCAAAAGATGAATGATTTCGATGAATATCTTTGGCCCGTAGTGCAAAGATGAACATGTGTTTAGATGAACACGACTAATCGATGAATATCTTTGGCACAGAGTGCAAAGATGAATATTTGATTCCGTATGTATGTTGATTGATGTTACAGGGGATAAAAGATAGACGACGAACTTTTAAATTCATACATAGAAGATAGTAGTTTGCATTCTCTACTTAACTCTTCTAATGAATTATTATTTTCATTGCGATTATTGGTTTAAAACTTGTTGTCTATTGTATTCTATTAGTTTTTTCCCTGTTGAAGACTAATGATAATTTGTTGTATATTTTCTTAGTCATAATATTCTTTACTGGGCTAGTCGAGCTCACCCTTTTCCTTTTTGCTCCATTTTTCTTCTCAGGAGGCGAGAATATAAATGAGTACGAGCCTGGGTATGGAATGAAGGTTCTAGAGAGAGTTGTTTAGTAGTCCTCACCATTTTATAAAATAATGTATCAATAAATGTGATGAGGATTTATTTGAGTATAGATATTGTCTAAGATAATATTTGTATTCAAACTCACGCTTTTATTGTTGTAATAATAAAGTTGTAGTTGTTTCTGTACCATGTATTGACAACTCAGAATGGGTGATATATACCTATTTTGGGGGCGTCACAATAATACTATTATATATATATATATATATATTTATATATATACATAGAATAACTTAAACACATAGCATATAACCCTATCAGTCTATTCGGCACATAAAACTTAGCATCAAGTCAGATTATTTAAGTCCGAGTTGAATCCGACAAAATTTTAACATTTCGACGGTCTAATCGGACAATACTCGAGTTTAAGTTCAATTAAACTCTGCCTAAACACTTAACAATTTTCTTAGATAATTTATTATCAATAAAAATATTTTTCACCGGCTCATAATAATTTTCAGATAATTAATATCATTTATCATAATTTTTCAATCATTAATATCGTATTTAAATGAATTAAATACCACATTATTCTCTTATTATTAATATTTGTTTAATATTAAATATTAATGAAAATCATATCATAATATTATAATATATTTATAATATCACAAAGTATTTTTAATACTTTAAAATCATATTTATATAATTTTAAAACAATTAAATCCATTATCCGATAATTGATATTAATATTAAAATATTAATATTTTCATGAAAAAATATCAAAAGTTATATTTTATAACTTCAAATATTTTTATAACTCTTAAATCATTTTATATGATTTTTAAAGCATTAAATCCAATTTTCTATAATTTATTTAATATATTTATTAAATAAATCCATTCCCATTAATATTTATTTATTAATGAAATTCATCATAAAATATCACAAGTTATTGAAAATAACTTAAAATATTTTCTTATATCATAATATATTTTTAAATGATTTTTCATGTATTAAAATCATGTTTAATTAATTTATTTAATATTATAATTAAATAAATTAAATACCATTTATATTCCAAAAAATATTAAATATTTATGAAATATACTCAAAATAATTAAAAACTAATTTTCAGGCTTTAAAATAATTTTTCATAATTTATTATGTATTTTTAATAATTAAAAACTATTTATTTTAATTTATTTAATAAATATAATTATTTTTTCTAAGAAACTGTCTCTAAAGGGGCCCTATAGCGACCAAACCGTCGCTATAGGTGTTCTTTGTTTTCTTGAGCAAGAACCCAGAAACTCATAACAGTTTACAGGGTACCACGTTTGACCGTGCATAGATTTTTGGTTTAATGATTCTGGTCCGTCTAGGGCAATCGTATCGTAGTATTTATGTACTACTACACTCACAAACAAATATTAGGGCTAAACAACATCATATCAGTAAGTTATTAGCCCTCAAAAAGTCTGACAACTCTGTTCTTCATTTTTGGGTTTTCTAGGAAATGAAGAACAGTCGTAGATACTATATTTAACTCCTTATATTTTGCATTCTAGGCTTGCCAATCATGTTTTAAAGGTTCATACTTGAAGTAAACATGACAAAGAACAATTCTATCTCATCCGATCATTATAACATCAACACAATTAAACGATCAAGGTTGGTCAATCTCTGACAGAATACTCGGCTGATGAAGACCTGGGTTTTCCAAAAAACCTTCATGAGGCAGTTTGGTCAACTTACTTTGACCATGATTATTTTCGATTCTGTTGTTAATCTAGGCGATCTAATAGCATATATATGTAGTTCATATACTAGTCTATAACAACAAACTAACAACATGACCAAAATAACAAAACACAGCCAGATCTAGCGCTTCCAAAACGTTGTCAGAGAACTTATGGGTTTCTAGGTTGCCCAGAAACCCCATTTCGTGCTTGGTCAACGCAGTTTGACTGCATATAACAAGAGATCTAGACATGATCCAACCCTGATTCAAGTTCCAAATAAAAGCCTACATGGCATAGAACATATCCAAAGCATAAAACACACAAAACATCTAACACATAAAGATTTAAGGTCTCTGACATTCGACTGTCAGGCCACTTTCCAATTTTTTTTCTAGATTTCAAACAAATGCTATTTAGTGCGCTTTGATGTTATAGATCTGGGATTTAACAACCCAGATCACTAAATGACACCTTATTACACATTTCTAAACAACAAATCACAACATCAAACATTAGATCTAAGGATTTCGAAATTTAGGGTTTTTATACCTTTCTAACTTGGATTTTGATTTCTGATCCAACTGATTTGATCTTGGCTTGCTAAGTACTGACATTATCTTGACTTAACACTCCATTTCTCTTAACATTTTCTAAATCTTAGAGAGATAAAGCTTTGGTTCAAATGAAAAATAAAGTTAGCATTTTTTCTCTTTAATTTATAAAATGTATGATGTAATGAATGTTGGCTGTTTAAATTGGCTAAGAGCTGTGATTTAAGTCACATGGAGTCGGTGTAGTTGGTGAACAACTCACAATTGGCAAGATTTGCACTAAACTTACAAATAATGCACAAAGGGAAAAATAGTCATTTTAATTTTTTTAATTTAATGGCATACTTGTCTTTTGCTACAACCCTTAGGGTTTATGTTTTAACCCTTAGGGTTTAGGGTTTAACCCTTTAGGTTTTAAAAAAATAAATTCTAGAATTTCCAAATTAGGTTTCCAAAATAGAAATTAAAAATTTCTAAATTATAATTATAATTCTATAATTATATAAGAATTTCCTAATCATAAATTCAATCTTGCTAATTAGGATTATTATTTCTTAATTAAAATTGCTAATTTCGCAATTAGGGTCATAATTGTACATTAGGGTTTATAACCCATGAATTAGGGTTTTAAAATAGAAAAAAAAATAATTTTTGAAATTAAGTTTCCTAATTATATTAGGGTTTCCTAATTATTTATAACTTGAAAATTAAGATTAATGTTTCCCAATTAACATTAAAATTATTAATTTGACAATTAGGTTTTCCCTAATTATAAATTAGGGTTTCTAATCCAGAAATTAGGATTTTCTAAATCAATTAGGGTTATCCCTAATTAGGTTATTATTAATAACTTTTAAACCTTATACTAGCTTTTGCATTCCCATATCAGGGTTTCATATTTCGAATTAGGGTTTCGAATTCCCGGAAATTAAATTAGGGTTTCCTGAACCGATTTTAGGGTTTTTTGTTAATCGTAAGAATTTTCTAATTGAACGTTGACGTTCTTAATATAATATTACGGATGGCCACTGATATAGGTTATCTGGTCAACCCTTGACTCTTAACCACATACTGTACACATATAATACCATATACACAGAACATAAACACTTATTACCATAATCCAGAATAATTCACCACAAAAATTTTAAATTAACAAAATTCCTTCTCGAAAATCTCAAATCCATTCAGTTATTTTCTGTCTAGGTTTATTATTTAACCTTTATTAAATCAATTATGATTTTAAATTTTTTTCTAAATTCTCGGGTTGTCACAGGGAGTAGTTTCTCCTCTGTATAGACATGTTCTGACTGCCTTTTTGACCTTGTAGTATTAAGGAAACATCCTCTTCTTTCTTTTTATGGACCCTCCGGGGGTTGTTTCCATAAGTTCCAGAGTGGATGTGCTCAGCAACTACTTTAAGAAAGGCTAGGTCTTGAATCTTTCCTCACTTCAATCCCATCTCAGCCAACTCTCCGTGTTTGATCATTTCAGAAAATGGTTTGCCAATACCAGCTAAGACTCTCTCATAGAAAGGAGCTTTTTGTATGTCTATGAAAGTCATGACCATTTATGTGACGCCCCCAAAATAGCTATACATCACCCATCTTGAGTCGCCAAATACATGGTACAAAATACAAATAAAAACTTAATTATACAACTGTCGTGTAAAATACGACAAAACATAAACTAAGAGTTTTAACACGAATATTGTCTTCTAGACAATATTCACACTCAATGGAGTCCTCATTACAATTATTATCACACTATTTCATAGAATAGTGAGGACTACTAAAGCCACTTATCCTGGACCATCACTCAATTTCCCGACTCGTCCCAGCTATATTCTTATTTCCTGAAGAGAATAATGAAAGAAAAGGGTGAACTCAACTAGCCCAGTAATAAATATTATGACTAAGATAATGCAGAATAAATTATCCTTAGCCTTCAACAGTATAACAACTGATAGAATACAATAGACAACAAGTTTTAGATTAACAACTGCAGCGGAATAAGCAATCTATTAGAAGAGTCAAGTAGAGCTTGATATCTACTATCTTTTATGATTTAAAAAGTTTTTCATCAACTTTATCGCTGAGACTCAGCTTAATAAATAAACCACATCATCGAATCATCCCTGCACTACGGGCCAAGGATATTCATGTAATCATCAATGGTCACGATTATACCGAATAATCCTCGTCATAATCATACCAACAACTCGTCCATCAATGCATCATCAAGACGAATGAGGACTTTTTATCAGAAGACCTCAAATTTTTTTAAATAAAAAGGAATTTCCTTTATTTATTATTTTGAAATAGTAAGGGTTGATTTGATTAATGTGGATAGTTAAGGGTTAAATATGCAAATATTTCAAAATAAGCAAGTGGTTATAAAATATTCATTGTTGTTTGGGAATATTCGTTTGGTCGTGGAATATTCGTGCGATTTGGGAATATTCGTATTTACGTCAGCACCATGTGTGTGGGCCCCATAACTGAAAGCGATTAGATGAAGAAAACGACAAATATAAGTTGTTTTTAATAATAACAGAAGTAGTTATTACAAGTATCATCATTGGAATACCCGGTGGGTTAAAACACACTAATACGCGTTGTTGAACAAGAAGACACCAGTATTGCACCAATTATTGATTCTTACGTAAGAAGGCACTACTCAATAATGGTTACGATAATTACCGCTCAAAGATTTTATCGAGTTAATAATTGTCTTTATTGATATTTTATATTCTTTGTTGTTTCAATAATTGTCATTACACGATGATCTTTCATTATCGAAGCAATAATTCATATTATCCTAATAATATTATTAGATAACATTATTGGCAATGTCTAGAAAGTTCGCTCTAAGGAGAGGTTTGGTCACCTAATCATGCGCCAAGAAGAAGAAATTCTTATCGAAAGCCCCTCTTTCCTGAACCGCCTCGTCACAATATTGTGATTCTCAGAATATTATTTGTGAATAATTAATTATTGATTTATATGATGAGGAAAATATTGATTTTATGTGGATATAGATGGAGAAAATTTTTAAAATGACAATTGTTGAAAATTAATATTTTATCTTTTTCTCGATAAAATAATTCATTTAAATATATTATTTTAATAATATATTAACGGTGATATTTTTATAACAAAAATGGGATATATTAGTATACGAGGAGGAAGAGTATTTTTGTTGCAATAAATGTTAAAACATGTTAAACATGTCATGGGACCCCATTTATCGATCGAAATTTGATTATAAATTGTAAAATTGCCCGCTTGTGGATTTCGGTCAATTTCTGATTGGAATTTGGAAAAACTTTCTTCTGCAAAGTTGTAGAGAATTGAATTTCCTATAAAAACTCGCATGAGATTCGAATTTTCTGATGAAAGGGCTATTTATTATGAATTATTGAAGTTCAAGTTCAAAATAATTGATTTTGAAGTTTAAAATATTTAAAATTAGAAAAACGTTTTTTCTTATTTTTTTCTAGAAGGTGGCATGTGTTTGATGGCTGAAATCAGATTCTAGACATGTGTAGAAAATAATATAATTATTTTATTAATTTATTAAATTTTCTACTTTGGTGTTCTAAGCAATTTTCCTATAAATAGGTGCTTAGGTTAGAATTGAAAATCACACCGTAAACCAAGTTTTCTCTCTATATTATCGAAGCGATTCTTGTGAGTATTTTGAGTATACTTTGAGTATTGCTATACTACGCAAGTCCAAGTCATAGCCTATATCCTGTTTTTCAAATTAAGACTCGATCTTTCGAGGTAAGGGATATTATTTTTTTCAGTAATGATATGATTTATTCAATATCATTATAATTGAAATGTTGATCCAAGTTTTATCAAATTTGGAACTTTTTCATGTCGGGGTTACTATTCATGGGTTACTATTCATGAGTTACTATTCACGAAGTTACTATTCATGAAGTTACTATTCACGAAGTTACTATTCACGAGTACTATTCATGAAGCGCGAAGATGTTTTTGTGGAATTTCTATCTTTTGGTGTCGAGTTACTATTCACGATACTCAAGACTATTCACGATACTTATATTCACGATACTATTCATTCAATCGAAAATAAAATTTCTTCTTTTCGTCTAAAACATCTATTCGGATACTAACTCGATTGATCCATGTTTTGATCATTCTTGAATTTTACACCACTATGATTATTTTTGAGGTATTTTTGGGCGTGATAAAACCAAGTACGAATCCTTAATCCTTAATCCTTGTCATTTTGTTTCACCGGATTCGCTTTTAAAAATATTTTCATAATCCTCGCCTTAAATGATGATATTATTGAATATCTTTGGCCCAGAAGTGCAAAGATGAATGATTTCTCAAGAATATCTTTGGCCTCAGTAGTGCAAAGATGAACAGTGTTGAGATGAACACGACCGATTGATTAATATCTTTGGCCTCAGAGTGCAAAGATGAACAGTGTTTAAATGAATATGACTAATCGATGAATATCTTTGGCCTCAGAAGTGTAAAAAGATGAATATTTGATTCCGTATGCATATTGATTGATGTTACAGTGGATAAAATATTGATGATGGATCGTTAAATTCATAGATTATAGTAGATTTCATTCTCTACGTAACTCTTCTATGAATTATTATTTCACATGAATATTGATCCGAAACTTGTCATTATCATTGTATTCTATCGATTTTTCCTCGTTGAAGACTAACGATAATTTGTTGTATATTATCTTAGTCATAATATTCTTTACCGGGCTAGTTGAGCTCACCCTTTTCCTTGTTGTTCCATTTTTCTTCTCGTGAGGCGAGAATGTAGCGAGTACTAGGCGGGGTATGGAATGAAGGTTCTAGAGAGAGTTGTTTAGTAGTCCTCACCATTTTTTAAAATAATGAATCAATAATTATGATGGGGATTTATTTGCGTGTGGATATTGTCTAGAAGACAATATTAAATTTAAACTCATTAAGATATATTGTCGTATTTCACACGACATTTGTATTATTGAAGTTGTAGTTTGCTTTTTGTACCATGTATTTGGCGACTCGTAATGGGTGTTGTGTATACCTATTTTGGGGGCGCCACAGCTTGGTATCGAGCTTAGGATATGATCTCCATGGCGAGATCGGGAATAGAACTAGGAGGGAGAGACGAGTAAATCCTTCGCTAGTGTGTCCTACCTAAGCTTATTTGTTAGTCGGTCAAGATATAGGGATATTATGTGATATATTGATTTCCTTAATTAACCCTTATTTTATGACAAGATTTGAGAATGTCGAATCGAGAATATTAACAAAGGAGTAAATGAGACCGTGGAGATGCCTCGTACTCACCAACGAGGAGAACGCGGTAACAGTCGGGTAATGTTCCTCCCGTGAACAACACCACCGAAAGCGTATGATGAACGAGGGATGTTTAGAAGCTTTTTGCGCTCATGCAAAATCGCATTTAGGAGACTCGTGTTCAAAATACAGGAGGAAATGATAGCAATTCACGAGTGGTCACAAAAGCAAGCTTCAAAGAGTCAGGGACCACCACACTGGGAAAGCCGGATCCGATTAAGGCGAGACGTGGGTCAAACAAATTACCAAGATATTCGATATCTTGGGATGCACGGAGGAACAGAAAGTTCCATTCGCCGCCTTTTATGTTCCGTGGTGGCAGGCGACATCGGTGGAATCAGGAAGCGTACTCCATCCAAACCGCACTCAAAGATGTCATGGAGACGTTTGAAATGCATTCAATGACAAGTACTTCCCCGAAAGTATTCATCATATGAAGGAAGTGGAGTTTATTAGACTAGAGCGTATAAACACGACGGTGTCCCAAAGACGAGGCGAAGTTCATGAGTTATCCGTGTTTGCACCTCATTTGGTGGAGAATGAGGAACGATGACGCGGATGTTTCGAGAGGTTTGAAACCCGACATACGCCAAGATCTCATTTCTCATAAATTTTCTCTATTCAGATGTTGTCAATGGGCTCGGTTGTTAGAGCGAGATAATGAGTATGTTCAACCGAGGGACCATAACCAGATCATACCAAGATAGATAGCGATCATCGAATAACGATAACCAAATGGAGAAAGAAGAATACGACAAAGGCCAGAACCACTCTGGTGGTAATCGTGGGCCATGAAAATAGAAGAAGCGAGCCTGGGAGGAGATTTTAAAAAGAGGAGATTCAACAACGACCATGTGAAGATGTCAGCCAAAGAGTAACTAGTTTTATGGGAGGAGAACGACCACCCGGTCATATGTTACAAATGCGGAAAGAGGGACATATCACCCAAAACCGCCCACAACAGTTTTAAGGTATGCTTTAATTGTGGAAAAGAAGGACATATCGCCGAGATCAGACGATATCGAAAACCAGTCCAAAGCAGAATGGTGACTCAAAAGGATGTCCCGTAAAAGTCAAAGTCAACGGTTCTTGGAAGAGCGTTTTTGTCGACTTCGGTTAAAAGGCAAGGAACCCGAACGGTTAGCACGGGTTAGTTAATTATAAATTCTCATAAGTTTATACCTTACTAGATACCGGTTCTACCCATTCTTTTATCTCTTTGCTTAAGCTCAACGCTTGAACTTGACTACGAGAAATTAGACTTTGACCTATTTATGGAGAATCCGTTAGAGAAACTTTCATTACATCCGTTGTTTAGAAATCTTACTTGATTCAGTTGGCACTATCACATTACCCGTTAACCTTATTTCTATAGAGATATTTGTTTTTGATGTGATTTTAAGGTTAACTACTCATCACGCCGAAATTGATTATTTTCGTAAGGTTGTTAGTTTTCATATTCCTAAGCAACCTCGTTATTCAATTCAAGCAATCAAACCATTGTAGAATCAAACATTTTCATATCAAGCCATGAAGTCATTCGTTTATTACGGATGTCAAATTTTCTTAGTCCATTTTATGGATTTGAATAAAGACACGCCGATTTGAATAATATTCCTGTTGTTATTGATTTTCCCCGACGATTTCAAGAATTTCTTGGCTTACTCCCAAAGCTCGATATTAAATTTTGTATCGACTTTGAACCCTAGACAAAACTCATTTCTAAAATCTCATATCGAATGGCTCCTATTGAACTTCGTGAGTTAAAAATTCAACTATAGAATTTGGTACCGAGCCTTTATCTTGTGACTTCCTTTGTGGAATTCACCTAAGCCGCACTCTCCGTAGGGACGCCATATTTCGCATGATAGTAAATCGATAGGTGTCATTGTGACGTGCTATCCAAGATTGGGATATGAGTCACAGCTTGAGAGCAACCTAAGTCAAGAATCAAAATACGTAGCTTTCTAGGCTTAGTTGGTTATTATCGGAGATTCGTTGAAGGATATTCTCGAATCGCTATTCCATTAACGCAAATTGACTCGTAGAGATACACAAAATTGAATGGAGCAAGGAATGTGGGAAGAGCTTCAAGAACTCAAGAGGAGACTCATTCAAAGACATGTTCGACCATGCCATCCCGAAAAAGCGAACGTGGTAGTGACGCGATGAGTAGAAGATCATATGCGAACGAAAAGGATGATGTCAAGTATACGACAGAGCCAACTTTAATAGAAAAAGTTAAGATCGCTCAAGCCACCGACCCGAGAGTTGATGCGTATGAAGAAGAAAGTACAAGAAGGAGCTATTCCTAAGCGAGAATTGATGAAGAAGGAATACTTGAGTCCACTCTAGACTTTGTGTTCCTAACGACTCGATTTGAAGTACAAGATTATGATGGAGGCACACAATACGCCATTTGCAATCCATCCTCGGAAGTACTAAAATGTATCGTGATCTTCGACATACATTTTGGTGGAACAATATGAAGAGAGAGATTGCAAAGTTTATCTCGATGTGTTTAACTTGCCAACATGTAAAGGCGAGCATCTTGTACCTAAGGGTCCGCTGCAACCACTTGAGATTCCTGGAATGGAAGTGGGAACACATTACTATGGATTTCAAGCACACGTCTTCCCGCGGTTTCTCAAGGCATCAATGCTATTTGGGTTATTAGATTAACCAAGTCCGCTTATTTCTTACCGATACGAGACTTATTCCTTGAACGCCTTTCTCGTATGTGTACGTAAATGCGATTGTGAGATTGCATGGCATGCCAAGATCCATAGTTTTAGATCGTGACCCAAGATTCACTTCATGATTTTGGGTTAGTTTGTAGAAAGCTATGGGCACGAATTTACGATTCTGGCTTTGGCATACCATCCTCAAACGGATGGGCAATCGTAAAGGACTACTCAAACTCTTGAAGATATATTAAAACTCGTGTCCTAGATTTCAAAGGAAGTTGGGATAAGTACTTGCCATTGGTGGAATTCTCATACAACAATAGTTATTAAACAAATATAGGCATGGTTCCATTCAAGCATTATATGGACGAAAAATGTCGTTCTCCAATATGTTGGGATGAGGTGGGTGAAGCAACATTGTTGGGACCCGAAAGTTAAGTACGTATGACTCACCGAAAAGATCCAAATGATTCGACAACGATACAAACGGCACAAGATCGACAAAAGAGTTATGCGGATCTTCATCGAAAGGACGGGAATTTAATGTAGGGATCATGTATTGTTGCGAGTTGCTCCATGGAAGGGAGTTACAAGATTTGGGAAGAGAGGAAAGCTCAATCCACGATTTATCGGGCCATTTCAAATTCTTGACCGAGTAGGAAATGTAGCCTATAGACTTGCGTTACCTCCGAGTATGTCTCGTGTTCATAATGTGTTTCATATATCTCATTTCAGAAATATGTGAAAGACCCGAACCACGCTATAGAAGTTAGAACCGGATGAGATAGCCAAGACTTAACGTATGAGGAGGTACCACAAGATTTTGGATAGAAGGAGCATGTCCCACGTGCAAAGGTTATACCACAAGTTAAAGTTTTGTGGAGGAATCATGCTATAGAGGAAATGACCGGGAATTGAAACGAAAATGAAAGCGAGGTATCCTCACCTTTTCAAACACTGTGTACGTACGCCAATTTCGAGGACGAAATTTCATAAGGAGGGAGGTTGTAAGACCCTCAAATTTTTAAATAAAAGGAATTTCCTTTATTTATTATTTTGAAATAGTAAGGGTTGATTTGATTAACGTGGATAATTAAGGTTAAATATGCAAATATTTCAAAATAAGCAAGTGGTTATAAAATATTCATTGTTGTTTGGAATATTCGTTTGGTCGTGGGAATATTCAGACGGCCTGGAATATTCGTATTTACGGCCCAAGCAAACATGTGTGGGGCCCCATAATGGAAAGCGATTGGATGAAGAAAACGACAAATATAAGTTGTTTTTAAATAACTGGCGAAGTTGTTACCAAGTATTATCGTTGAATACCCTTGGTTAAAAACACACTAATACGCGTTGTTGAACAAGAGTATACCCAGTATTGCACCAATTATTGATTCTTACGTAAGAAGGCACTACTCAATAATGGTTACGTGAATTATCGCTCAAAGATTTTATCGAAGTTAATAATTGTCAAGTTGATATTTTATATTCTTGTTGTTTCAATAATTGTCATTACACAAGATCTTTCATTATCGGCTAAATAATTCATATTATCCGAATAATATTATTAGATAACATTATTGGCAATGTCTAGAAAGTTCGCTCAAGGAGAGGTTTGGTCACCTAATCAAGCCACAAAGAAGAAGAAATTCTTATCGAAAGCCCCTCTTCCTGAACCGCCTCGTCATCAATATTGTGATTCTCGTAATATTATTTGTGAATAATTAATTATTGATTTATATGATGAGGAAAATATTAATTTTATGTGGATATAGATGGAGAAAATTTTTAAAATGACAATTGTTGAAAATTAATATTTTATCTTTTTCCGATAAAATAATTCATTTAAATATATTATTTTAATAATATATTAATCTATGATATTTTTACAACGAATGTGGGATATATGAGTATACGAGGAGGAAGAGTATTTTTGTTGCAATAAATGTTTAAAACATGTTAAACATGCTCTGCGGGACCCCATATATCGAATCGAAATTTGATTATAGCACAGTAAAATTGCCCGCTTGTGGATTTCTTGGCCAATTTCTCGATTGGAATTTAGAAAAACTTTCTTCTCGCAGTTGTAGAGAATTGAATTTCCTATAAAACTCACGAGATTCGAATTTTCTGATGAAAGGGCTATTTATTATGAATTATTGAAGTTCAAGTTCAAATAATTGATTTTGAAGTTTAAAATATTTAAAATTAGAAAACGTTTTTTTATTTTTTTCTAGAAGGTGGCATGTGTTTGATGGCTGAAATCAGATTCTAGATATATGTAGAAAATAATATAATTATATTATTAATTTATTAAATTTTCTCGCTTTGGTGTTCTAAGTAATTTCCTATAAATAGGTGCTTAGGTTAGAATTGAAAATCACACCGTAAATCAAGTTTTCTCTCTATATTATCGAGCGTTATTCTTGTGAGTATTTTGAGTATACTTTGAGTATTGCTATATACGGGCAAGTCCAAGTCATAGCCTATATTCTTGTGTTTCAAATTTAGAAGTAACCGATCTTTTTCGAGGTAAGGATATTATTTTTTTTCAGAATGATATGATTTCTTCAATATCATTATAATCGAAATGTTGATCCAAGTTTTTATCAAATTTGGAACTTTTCATGTCTGGGTTACTATTCATGGGTTACTATTCATGAGTTACTATTCACGAGTTACTATTCATGAAGTTACTATTCACGAGTTACTATTCACGAGTACTATTCATGAAAGCGTGAAGATGTTTTTTGTGGAATTTCTATCTTTTGGTGTCTGAGTTACTATTCACGATATACAAGACTATTCACGATATACAAAGACTATTCACGATATCTGACTATTCAATTTAAAAATAAAATTTCTTCTTTTCGTCTAAAATATCTATTCGGATACTAACTCGATCAGATCCATGTTTTGATCATTCTCAATTTTACACCACTATGATTATTTTTGAGGTATTTTTGGGCGGATAAAACCAAGTACGAATCCTTAATCCTTAATCCTTGTCATTTTGTTTCAATCGGATTTGTTTCTTCAAAATATTTTCATCATCCTCGCCTTTAAATGATGATATTATTGAATATCTTTTGCCCAGTAGTGCAAAAGATGAATGATTTCAAGAATATCTTTGGCCTCAGAGTGCAAAGATGAATGTGTGTTGAGATGAATACGACTGATTGATTAATATCTTTGGCCTCAGAGTGCAAAGATGAACAGTGTTTAAATGAATACGACTAATCGATGAATATCTTCGGCCTCGTAGTAAAGATGAATATTTGATTCCGTATGCATATCGATTGATGTTACAGGATAAAATATTGATGATGGATCGTTAAATTCATAGATTATAGTAGATTTCATTCTCTACGTAACTCTTCTATGAATTATTATTTCACCGCGAATATTGATCCAAACTTGTTGCCTATCAGATTCTATCGATTTTTCCTCAAGAAGACTAACGATAATTTGTTGTATATTATCTTAGTCATAATATTTTTTTCGGGCTAGTTGAGCTCACCCTTTTCTTGTTTGTTCCATTTTTCTTCTCGTGAGGCGAGAATGTAGCAGTACTAGTCTGGGGTATGGAATGAAGGTTCTAGAGAGAGTTGTTTAGTAGTCCCTCACCATTTTGTAAAATAATGAATCAATAATTATGATGGGGATTTATTTATGCGTGTGGATATTGTCTAGAAGACAATATTAAATTTAAACTCATTAAGATATATTGTCGTATTTCACACGACATTTGTATTATTGAAGTTGTAGTTTGCTTCTTGTACCATGTATTTGGCACTTCGTAATGGGTGTTGTGTATACCTATTTTGGGGCGCCACATTTACCACATCATTTGTAATATTACACGTCATGATTATAATTAAATGATCCTCGTCATAATCATACCCATCAACAAATCTATCTATGCATCGTAAGCCAAAGATGACTTTCATCACAATATAAGAATGAGGATGATGACAATGATATAAGCATTAATCAACGAAATCAAGGATAAATATTAAAGACTTTAAATTTATCCGTAGTTTATAAATATCCAAATTGTCAACATGATACATCGCTGTGGAGTAAAATTCAAGAAAATATTGTATCAAAAATGATTTGAACCAAAAGAAATCATTTTTTGTCATGAATAAGTACTCAGAATAGTACTCGTTGAATAAGACCCCGAATAGTAATCGTGAATAATCTTTGTGACGCCCCCAAAAATAGGTATTCATCACCCATCTTAATACAAATTCAAATTCAAATACAAATAATAATACAACTATCGTAAAATAATACGAACAAAACATAATCTAAGAGTTTTAATACGATATTGTCATCTAGATAAGATACAAACTCAAAGGAGTCCTCATTATATTTATTGTCACACTATTTAATCGTAATAATGAGGACTACTAATGCTATCATCCGACCGCTACCCTTTCCCCGACTCATCCCAAATATATTCTCATTTCCTCAAAGAACAAAGAAAGAAAGGGTGAGCTCAACTAGCCCAAGAAGAAATATTATGACTAAGATAATGCGTAATAAATTATCATTAGTCTTCAAGAATGTTAAACTGATAAAATACAATAGACATCAAGTTTAACTGCAGCTGAATAAGCAATCTATTAGAAGAGACAAATAGAGAATAAAATCTACTATCTTCTATGATTTAAAATGTTTTCATCAATTTTTATCGCTGAGACTCAGCTTAATAAATAAACCACATCATCGAATCATCCCTTCTCTACGGGCTAAGGATATTCTTTAAATCATCAATGGTCATGACTATACCGAATAATCCCTGGTCATAATCATACCAAGTCCATCTCTGCATGTAAGCCAAAGATATACAACAATAAAACCAATAATCAACAATCTATCTTTGCACGTAAGCCAAAGATATATAATTCAATAAACAACAGTCCATCTTCGCACGTAAGCCAAAGATAACTTTCATCACCATATAAGCATGAGAATGATGACAATGATATAAGCTTTAATCAAACTAAAACAAGGATAAATATTAAAGACTTTAAATTTATCCAAATATTATCAATCACTTAATAAACTCTTAATCTAATATTATTAATATTATAACAATATTTTAATCATCTCTAAACTTATAAACAAGTTATTTCAATTGTTTACACTTTAACAAATAATGCATTTAATCATTCAAAGGATGCTATAATCATAAGATTTCATCACCAATGATCAAATCCTCATCAAAAATCAGATATACCTTATATAGGATTTCCAAGCCATAAAATCTTATTTTCCAACTTTGTTACTTCACATAACATATTTAACTCATATGTTCAGAATTAAACTATTTTCATGAAAAATACCAAATCAGTTCCAAAAAATATTTCTTTTCTGGGATTTAGCGAATATATAGTCCCATAATGAACATATATTTTTCTCGAATTTTAAAATTCATTTACTATTTTTCAAAAATAAATTTCTAATTAATTCCTTAAGAAATTAGCTACCTCAAGTTTAACTCTAGAAATTCCCAAATCTTGGCAGTGATCTTACACATGTTAACGTGATCTTCCAGCTTAAATTTCATGGTCATCGAGTTATAGAACTTCCTTATAGCATTTTTTTCATTTAAAAACCTAAATATTAAAATGGTCATAAATTGCTCATTTTAAGTCGGAATGAGCTCATTTTTGGACAGGAGGTTCTTTATACCATATACTTTCATATCCTAAAAGGCCAAAATTTTTCTCACAAATTAAGTGGCCGAAATAGCCCTTCTAAAATCTGGATAGTAGAATTTCGGTAATTTCCAACTTTTGACTCCTTTGCTAAAATCAGTCCACACATTAATCTACAACACCTTTTCCAGTGATTCCACTTGGAGATGCTACAAAACTCATAGATCTAACTCTAGAACTTGACCACACTCAAAAATTCAAAATATAATAGGAGATATGGTCAATTGAATTTTCATGTTCCATTTTCACCAAAATCTTATTTTCAACCCTTTGTGATTTCTAAGAAACTTTCATGTTTTCACATAATAACCAACATAACTCATCATAACACTAACTAATACTTCATATACCTATGATTTTCATCAGTCCAAAGATTTTATTATAACTCTCATCATAATTCAACGTAACCAGATCATTTCCACAATTTAATAAGGAATGAATATAAAGGATCATTCATCATGCATGTGGTAATCCACATGTATGTGTTATTCCAATGTAATAATAAAGAATGGAATAATGTAGGATTCACCATGCATGCGATAGAGACAAAGATGCATGTGTTATTCCCAATGTAATAATAAATAATGGAACCAGTCCTAAACGCATTGCATGTGTGATATTCAAGTAATAATAAATGTGGAATAATAAATAATAGAACCAGTCCCACAGAAATGCATGTATGTGATATTCTCAACGTAATAATAAAAAGAATGAAATAACAACATAATTTCACCATGTATGCAGGTATTTCACATAAACAAAGTTATTCCAATGTAATAATAAAGAATGAACTGTGTCGATGAAATTCTCACCGATACGATATTCTAACAAAAATAATAAAGAATGGAATAATAGAAGAATTTCACCATGTATGTGGTATTTTTTCATAAAACAAAAGTTCCAACATAATAATGAAGAATGGAATAACAACTCTTACGAGTATTGAAAGAAAGTAATTCTCTTCATGAATACGAAAGAATAATACCCCTTACAGGTACAACAAATAATATCCCTTACCTTATAAAGAAGAGTACTCTCTACCGGGTAGGGTGGGGATATACTTGAAGAAACTTGCACTACGCCAAAGCTTTCTTAAATGCTAAAGAAATACGCCAAGATTATAGAAGAATAATTCTCTCTACAGCTTTCTCTCTAGAGTTTTAAAGAATTCGTAAGAAATAATGAAGGAATAAGCTTCTATTTATGAAGAATGGATCAATAAGAACTAATCCATGAACGGTCCAGATCGATTTACTTTAAACGGACAAATGTATTGGTTTACAATAAAATATAATATATTCTATTTATAATCTAATAAAACGAATAACTTTTAAAAAGATTTTACTATGCAAACATTATGCAGTACTATGCAAACACTATGCCTAATAAAATATAATATATTCTAATTATTGTCTAATAAAATGAATAACTTTATAAAAGTATTCTGTTTTATATAAAAAGATTTTACTATTAGCCTAATAAAACGAATAACTTTATAAAAGTATTCTGTTTTATATAAAAAGCTTTTCTGTTTTATTACATTAATAATACTAATAAAACAAAACTTCATCATCATTATTATTATTCACACTATTAATCGACCAGGTCGTTCTCAAGAAAGAGGGGGCTTTCTAATAAGGATTTCTCCCTATCAAGCACAATTAGGCGACCAAACCTCTCCTCGCGTAACTTCTGACATCGTTAATATTGTAAATAATAATATTAATAACTCTGTTATCTCAAATCCACACCAAAATTTTGAAAAAAATTATTTTGAGAAAATTAAATCTTTATTCGTAAAATCTGGGGTCTCACAATCTCCCCTCCTTATGAAATTTCCCTCGAAATTTACGTACGTACCTGGTATGACGAAGAGGTGAGGATACCTTGAATACCTTTATCGTCAAAAACATTAAATTCATCTTTGCAATACGGCCAAAGATATTCATTAACAATTCATCTTTGCACTACAGGCCAACAGTATAACCAATAATGCTGAGACTCAGCTTAATAGTATCATGACCATGAATTATCCATGCACTACGGGCCAAGGATATTCGTGTTTTCAATTACGATCATGATTATACCGAATAATCCCTGGTCATAATCATACCAAGTCCATCTATGCACTACGGGCCAAAGATGACTTTTACCACATCATTTGTAACATTACGGTTATGATTATACCGAATAATCCCTGGTCATAATCATACCAAGTCCATCTATGCACTACGGGCCAAAGATGACTTTTACCACATCATATGTAACATTACGGTCATGATTATACCGAATAATCACTGGTCATAATCATACCAAGCCCATCTATGCACTACGGGCCAAAGATGACTTTTACCACATCATTTGTAACATTACGGTCATGATTATACCGAATAATCCCTGGTCATAATCATACCAAGTCCATCTATGCACTATAGGCCACAGATGACTTTCAACAAAATATAAACATGATGAGTAGTTAATCAATCGATTCCTAAAATCACATCAAAGACAAGTATTTTCAAAGAGATAAGATCGACAGGTAACGTGAAAGTGTCGATTTTAAGCAACAAGATTTATAAATAGTGGAGGTAACGAAGGTTTCTACCAACGAAGTTTTAACAGATAAAATCAAAGTCTAATTTCTCCGAAGTCAAATTTAAACATTGAACGCAAGTAAGAGGGATAAAATAATGGGTAGAACCGGTATCTAATAAGGCATAGACTTCGTAAGAGTTTATAATTAACTTACCCATAATAACTTTGTTCGGGTTTCTCGACAAACGCTCTCACTTAAACTACCGGATTTGGCTTTGCTATAGAGTACATTCCACCCTTAGTTGCTTCGTCACATTCCTGATCCATGATTTGAATCATTACTCTCCGATCCATATCGAATTGGGGTTGACCGCTCTATACAGGGTAATTCCGAATTCGACGTTGGATTCTCCCAATTGTTGTCCAAAAATCGAAATCCATTTCATTTATTTTGACTTTATTAGATCAGACGTCTTTTTCTACACTATCAACGCGTCGTGAAACTTTTACCCACGCATCATCTATTCTTCTTCGTTCAGCTGTTTCTGCTTTCATCAGAACTTTGATCATAACGTTCTCAGATTCCAGCTCTAATATCTTATACTCTGCCAAAGAGTGCTTCTGTTCAAGCATCGCACATCGGGTAACACAATTTTGAATTGTTGCATCTCTTTGCTCCACAATCGCTGTCGCTTCTTCAAATTTCGCTTCTTCCAACTCATGAATACGATTTTGTAATTCTAAATTTTGATCATAAAATTCTTCTAACCAATTCTCATCGTGTTCCTCTTCTTCCTCTTCTCACTCTCACCGCTACCTCTCGCAACTAGCTCTCTAAAAGCAACTATTAGTTCTTCACTTACCACGTAGATATCTCTAATTTCTTCTTCGTCTGATATCACATTAACCTGGTTAGTGATTAAAGGTGTCTCAATGGTCTCATTCACTCCATTGCTAACATTTTTAGCTGCCATTTTCAAACACTGCCACAAAATAAGAGTTAATTAACATATCACATATCATCTCTATACTCTGGCCGACCAATTAAATACCAAATAAACTTAGGTAGGTCATACTAGCGAAGGAATTCCCCGTCTCTTTCCTCCTAGTTCTTGTCTCACATCTCAGCCAGGGATCATATCCCTAAGCTTTGATACCAATTGTGACACCCCCAAAAATAGGTATTCATCACCCATCTTGAGTTGCCAAATACATGTTACAAAATTCAAATACAACTGTCATGTAAAATATGACAAAACATAATCTAAGAGTTTTAATACGTATATTTTCATCTAGACAGTATACAAACTCAAAGGAGTCCTCATTACATTTATTGTCACACTATTTAATCAGAATAGTGAGGATTACTAATGCTATCATCTGGACCGTAACTCATTTCCCCGACTCGTCCCAACTATATTCTCATTTCCTAAAGAGAACAGTGAAAGAAAAGGATAACTCAACTAGCTCAGTAAGAAATATTATGACTAAGATAATACAGAATAAATTATCATTAGTCTTCAACAATGTTAAACTGATAAAATATAATAGACATCAAGTTTAACTGCAGCGGAACAAGCAATCTATTAGAAGAGTCAAGTAGAGAATAAAATCTACTATCTTCTATGATTTAAAATGTTTTCATCAATTTTTATCGCTGAGACTCAGCTTAATAAATAAACCACATCATCGAATCATCCTCGCTTACAAAAGCCAAGGATATTCTTTAAATCATCAATGGTCATGACTATGCTGAATAATCTCTGGTCATAATCATCCCAAGTCCATCTCTGCACGTAAGCCAAAGATATACAACAATAAAACCAATAATCAACAATCTATCTTTGCACGTAAACCAAATATATATAATTCAATAAACACCAGTCCATCTTCGCACGTAAGCCAAAGATAACTTTCATCACCATATAAGCATGAGGATAATGACAATGATATAAGCATTAATCAAACTAAAACAAGGATAAATATTAAAGACTTTAAATTTATCCAAATATTATCAATCACTTAATTAACTCATAATCTAATATTATTAATATTATAACAATATTTTAATCACCTCTAAACTTATAAACAAGTTATTTCAATTGTTTACACTTTAACAAATAATGCATTTAATCATTCAAAGGATGCCATAATCATAAGATTTCATCACCAATGATCAAATCCCTCATCAAAAATCTTCATATACCTTATATAGGATTTCCAAGCCATAAAATCTTATTTTCCAACTTTTTTACTTCACATAACATATTTAACTCATATGTTCGTAACTAAACTATTTTCATGAAAAATACCAAATCAGTTCCAAAAATATTTTTTTTCTGGGATTTAGTAGAATATAGTCCCATAATGAACATATATTTTTCTCGGAATTTTTAAAATTCATTTACTATTTTTCAAAAATAAATTTCTAATTAATTCCTTAAGAAATTAGCTACCTTAACTCCAGAAATTCCCAAATCTTGGTAGGATCTTAAACATGTTAACGTGATCTTTCAGTTTAAATTTCATATTTATCGAAGTTATAGAACTCTGGTTATAGCGTTTTTCGTCAGAAAAACCTAAATATTAAAATGGTTATAAATTTCTCATTTTAAGTCGGAATGAGCTCATTTTTGGACAGGAGGTTCTTTATACCATATACTTTCATGTCCCAAAAGGCCAGAATTTTTCTCCCAAATTAAGTGGCCGAAACAGCCCTTCTAATATCTGGACAGTAGCATTTCGGTAATTTCCAACTTTTGACTCCTTTGCTAAAATCAGTCCACAACATAACTCATCATAACACTTACTCATAGATCTACAAAACTCATAACACCTTTTCCAGTGATTCCACTTGGAGATGCTACAAAACTCATAGATCTAACTCTAGAACTTGACCAAACTCAAAAATTCAAAATATAATAGGATATATAATCAATTGAATTTTCATGTTCCATTTTCACCAAAATCTGATTTCAACCCTTTGTGATTTCTAAGAAACTTTCATGTTTTCACATAATAACCAGCATAACTCATCATAACACTTACTAATACTTCATATACCTATGATTTTCATCAGTCCAAAGCTTTTATTATGACTCTCATCATAATCAACATAACCAGATCATTTCCATAATTTAATAAGAAATGAATATAAAGGATCATTCATCATGCATGTGGTAATCCATATGTATGTGTTATTCCAATGTAATAATAAAGAATGGAATAATGTATGATTCACCAAGCATGCAATAGAGACCGCATGCATGTGTTATTCCCAATGTAATAATAAATAATGAAACTAGTCCCCAAAGAAATGCAGAGATAGGATATTCTCAGAGAATAATAAATGAATAATAATAAATAATGGAACCAGTCCTAAACGTGCGCACGTATATATATTTCGACGTAATAATAAAGAATGGAATAACAACAATTTCACCACGTATGCGATACGTCAGATAAAACAAAGTTATTCTAATGTAATAATAAAAATCGGAACTTAGCCAAAGCAAAATTGCACCGACAGGATATTCCAAATGTAATAATAAAGAATGGAATAATAGAAGAATTTCACCATGTATGCGGTATTTGATAAACAAAGTTATTCCAACATAATAATGAAGAATGGAATAACAACTCTTACGAGTATTGAAAGAAAGTAATTCTCTTCATGAATACGAAAAGAATAATACCCTTTATAGTAGTACAAATAAATAATATCCCTTACCTTATAAAGAAGAGTACTCCGACGGTAGGGCGGGGATATACTTGAAGAAACTTGCACTACGCTCAAAGCTTTCTTAAATGCTAAAGAAATACGCTCAAGATTATAGAAGAATAATTCTCTCTACAGTTTCTCTCTCTAGAGTTTCAGTGAATTCGTAAGAAATAATGAAGGAATGAGCTTCTATTTATAGAAGAATGGACTGAATAGTAACCAATCCATGAACGATCCAGATCGATTTACTTTAAACGGATGGTCCAGATTGGTTTATAATAAAATATAATATATTCTATTTATAATCTAATAAAACGAATAACTTTTAAAAAGATTTTACTATACAAACACTATGCAGGCACTATGCAAACACTATGCATAATAAAATATAATATATTCTAATTATTGTCTAATAAAATGAATAACTTTATAAAAGTATTCTGTTTTATATAAAAAGATTTTACTATTAGCCTAATAAAACGAATAACTTTATAAAAGTATTCTGTTTTATATAAAAGTTTTTCTGCTTTTTATTACATTAATAATACTAATAAAACAAAACTTCATCATCATTATTATTATTCACACTATTAATCGACCACGTGTCGCTCCCAAGAAAGAGGGGCTTTCCAATAAGGATTTCTCCCTATTGGGCATGCCAATTAGGTGACCAAACCTCTCCTCACAAAAACTTCTAGACATCGTTAATATTGCAAATAATAATATTAATAACTCTGTTATCTCAAATCCACACCAAAATTTTGAAAAAAAATATTTTGAGAAAATTAAATCTTTATTCATAAAATCTGGGGTCTCACAAGTACTTCGCGAATAATACTTTATAAATAGTACATTGTGAATAGTACCCGTATTCGTAAATAGTATCGTATACGTGAATAGTGCCTTATACATGAATATTACCCATGAAAGGAAAATACAAAAGAAAACGATATTCCTTGACGAGTACAAAACAAAGAATATCTCATACGAGTATAACAGAATATACGAAACTGCAAATGGATTTTTATCCGCAATGCGGTAATCCACGTAGACAAATCATTTCCATAATTTAATAAAGAATGAATACGAAGGGTCATTCATCATGCATGCGGTAGTCCGCGTAGACAGGTTATTCAAACAGAATAATAAAGAATGGAATAACAGAAGAATTTCACCATGCATGCGGTAGTCCGCGTAGACAGGTTATTCCAACAGAATAATAAAGAATGGAATAACAGAAGAATTTCACCATGCATGCGGTAGTCCGTGTAGACAGGATATTCCAACAGAATAATAAAGGATGGAATAACAGAAGAATTTCACCATGCATGCGGTAGTCCGCGTAGACAGGTTATTCCAACATAATAATAAAGAATGGAATAATATAAGAATTTCTCCATGCATGCGGTAGTCCGCGTAGACAGGTTATTCCAACAGAATAATAAATAATGGAATAACAACCCTTACGAGTATTGAAAGAAATAACTCTCTTCATGAATACGAAAAAATAATACCCCTTACGACTGTTGAACGAAAATAATATTGCTACAAATATTGAACGAAGATGATATTCTTTACGAATATTAAACGAAAATAATATTCATACGAATACGAAAAATAATATCTCTTCAGAATATGAAATAAATAATACCCCTTACAACTGTTGAACGAAAATAATATTCCTACGAATATTGAATGAAGATGATATTCCTTATGAATATTGAACGAAAATAATATTCATACGAATACAAAAAATAATATCTCTTCAGAATATGAAATAAATAATACCCCTTACCTCAATATTGAATGAAGATGATATTCCTTATGAATATTGAACGAAAATAATATTCATACGAATACAAAAAATAATATCTCTTCAGAATATGAAATAAATAATACCCCTTACCTCAGAAGAAGACTGGATAGTGGAATAGTGAAGTAGCGGACTTCTCTTCTTCTTTCTCTCTATAGCTTTTCTCTCTATAATTGCTCTTGTGAGTCTTAGTGAATTAGTGAGAATGAAGGAAGAATGAGCTTCTATTTATAGGAAAATATATTTTCGATAATTGCACATTTTGGGGCTCAAAATATTATAGTATAATACCTTCATTTTTAATTTAGTCCTGCAAGTATTATCAAACTTACATCACCTCCCCTAATAGTATATCATGTGAATCAATAGTACAATCATGTGACTCAATAGTTCTATACATGTGAAAAAAATAATTACAGTATAATACCTTCATCTATACCTCCATTTTTATTTTAGACATGCAAGTATTGTCAATCTTGCACCACCTCCCTTAATAGTACATACATGTGAATCTATAGTACACGCGTGTGAACACATAGTTATAAGCATGTGAATTAATAGCAATTAATTGCTCATTTATCCGATTAATTATTCGATTGGTCAATATAACTTCCAGACATTAATTATTATCGAAATAAATGTCGATTTCCACTAACACTAATAATCCCAACACAATGGAACTATTAATTTCATCTTTAATCAACACGAACTTATTCATCATTAATATTATAACTCACAATATTTAACAACCAGATCATTCTCAGGAAAGAGGGGGCTTTCCGATAAGGATTTCTCCTTATTTGCGCGCAGTTAGATGATCTAACCTCTCCTTGACAGAACTTCTAGACATTGTCAATATTAAAAATAATAATATGAATAACTATATCATCTCAATTATTGATTTAATAATATAAAATATTATGACAATAATTGAATAAAACTGAGTGACTTCTCACGTAAGTGTCAATAATCAAAGATATTGTACAATACCGTGTGCTACTATGCAACCACGCGTATTACTATACTTTTATCACCGTTTATTTTATGACAACTTGTTTACTTTGAAAAATTTTCACATATCATCCTTAACTTTAACCTTTTATCAATTTAACCATTTACTAAATAGAACAATTATAAGAAAAATGAATACTTTCATTTCATAAAATTTGGGGTCTCACAATTTCTGACTCTGTCATAGAAGGGATATCTTGAGTAGCAAGGCGACTCAACCTTTGAGCATACTCTCTAAAAGACTCGTTGGACTGTTTCTTGACCTTGGTAATCTGGTATCGATCAGGAGCCATCTGAGACTGGAAGCTGTACTGAGTAAGGAAGGCGTGAGCTAGTTCTTCCCAACTATGGATCTTTGAGTTGTCTAATCTGGTATACCACGATCGGGCTTCTCCAGTAAGACTTATCTGGAACAGCTGCATTATGAGCTTCTCATTTTCTGCATAAGATCCAAGTTCTCCAATGAACACCTTCAAATGTGTGTAAGGATCCCCTAATCCGTCATACTTTTCAAAGTCAGGGGTTTTGAATTTCTCTAGATAATGAACACCAGGGAATATGCAAAAGTCAGCATATAAAACAATCTCATGTGTTCCAATCCCTTTGAGAGAACGGATAGTTTCTTCCATTTGAAGGACTTTCTTCCTGATATCACCGGTGTCTGGATCTCATTTGAGATGGGTTTTTTCAGGGTGTTTGTCAGTCGTATCTAACTGAGGTTCTGGATTTGTTTTATCCAAACCCTGAGTTCCTCCTAGTGCAGAGGATTCTGTATGTGTAGGCATCTTTGAGCCCTGAGTAGACTGATGCAATTCTTTAAGCAAAACAACCAAATCTGTAATTTGTTTACTTAATCTATCAAATTCTTCTCGAGAAATGGGATTAGACTAGTCAGAAGAAGACATGATTGGCTGTAGGCTCATGGCCTTTTTGGATTTTGAGAGGGTAACATGCCCAATTGTTTCCCTATAAAAAACTTATGTAGTTTAGTCTTAGGGATAATGTAAATATTTACATGCTATCATAATGTGTCCATTTAAGGAATATTATTTTGCAAAAATGGGGGTCATTTGATATCATGTCATGTATGTGCAAATATTCTTCATATTTTCCATTACATAAAGATGAACATGGAATAAAATTATAAGTAAAAGCTTTTACAAGTAATAGAAAATGGAAAGCATGAAGAGACTTTCCTCCGCGTTTGGTTTATCAGAGGCTGCCTTATCTTAGGGTTACTCTCGCGGGTTTTGGCATGAAAGTTCCCAGATCATCGCAATCTACTTGACGGAAAGCTAATCCGATCTTTCAAATAGAGCGAATCTGGGTGGTGCCTTTCCTGAGCCTCGTTGGAATTAGTCTCCCTACGAGTCCAGTAATCAAACACCGACAGGATAGCCTCCTATTGGAGGAACCACACAACATACATTCACATACAATGTGTCTCACCGTTTATGAAAATGATGGCATGTACGAAGCACTAATATCATAGATACATATATTGCAGTGCTATAAGTAAATGCATTCGTGCACATTCATCATAAATTTAAATGCAACATTCACACACAAGTATATAACAATTTCGAAAAGATTGTAGTAGCGGCTTAAGCCGTCTTACTGGTGTCCCCAGCAGAGTCGCCACCTGTCGACGTCAGGATTTTTATTTTTCCCTTTTCTATTCTTATTCTTTTGTGTTCTCATGTTATGTGAGATTTGTTTGAAAAAATAAGTGAAAAAGGTCCGACATGTATCATGTTGGCGATTTGAGTGTAAGAGACGCCAGTTGGTATTTTTAACTAGTTGCACTAATGCAACCGAGAAAAGGTTCGCACATTGACCCAGTGATGTGACACTGCTAAACGGGTCTGTGAAACCAAGATTCATTTGGGTTCGGGGGCTTGATTATGCGGAGGGAAGGTGTTAGGCACCCCCCGACATCCGTGTTGCCAAGGTGATCGCCACTTTTCAAGAAACTATTATATGAATGTGTGTGTGTGTATGTGGATCCATGTGCAATTTATTTGGAAGAAGTGCGAGGCCTCGTTTGTACCTATATATAAAGGGTTTGAATTGGCATGAAAAATTCAGTTTTAAACATGATATAGCAGTGAAGTTTTGTAAAAGATGTTTTTCAAACTCTGTGCTCAATAGTAATTAAGACCTTTTCATACTTCCATTTTATTATTAAATGTTCGGCTTGTTTGCTTTTATTTTTGAGATGCGAAGCATCTTCGAAAAAATTATATACAGCAGTGCCAAACTCCTCATGGGCATGAAAGTCATCTAAGGAAATTCAAACACCGTAAATAATTTACAAGCTACTTACTGCTGAAAATGTCCATCACAGGAACCGAATCTAGATTCAATGGACTGAATCTGGGATCACACGATTCCTAGGCTCACATGATGCCGCAGTTTATATGAAAAGTAGTAAGTAGTTATATATATAAAAGTTGTAAATATATATATACAGACATGATCAACCACCACGAAATACCTCCATAGGGGATCGGAAATGTAAATATATAAAACCAAGATATATATATATATATATATATATATATATATATATATATATATATATATATATATATATATATATATAGGCATGATCAACCACCATGAAGCACCTCCATGGTGGATCAAAATATAAATAAAAGCAAGAATGCGATCAACCGTCACGAAGTAAACTCAAAGTGGACTAAATGTAAAGAAAACAAGAAGATTTATCAACCGCCACGAAGTAAACTCCAAAGGGACTTTTAATGTAAATAAAGAAGTAAAATGCCACAGTAAACTCTGTGCATGATGAAATATATATATATATATATATATATATATATAAATATATAAGCGGTAAACACACACACACACACACACAGACACACACACATATATATATATATATATATATATATATATATATATAAGCAAGTAAACATTCCAGACATAAGTCTAGGCTCAATCGAGGCATAAATCTATAATGTTAGTCCATATATATAAATATATACATATATAAGTATATATATACAGACAAAAATGAAAACAATGGACCAATGTCTGGGCATACACACACAACACGACTCTCAATGTGAAGAATAGTGTGTGCAAAGATGAAGAGAAAGGCTTTATAATGTGTAAGAAGGCTTACAGTGGGCTGCCAAAGAAGACTTCTATGACTATAAATGGATGAAAACTCAGCTCCCACCGGTAAAAATATAGCTCTATGTGAGCTAACAGGTGTTTAAAATGAGAAAGCACTGAATATACGGTGTGTACAGAGCAAATTTGACAGGGCTTCCTCGCCTTTTTCTCTTTGAATATGGCCACCCCAAGCTATATATTTATAGAGTCGGTGCTGCAGTAGTGTACTACTGCTGACACCAAGAGATGCACTGCATGGGTACGCCTCGGGTGCCCTGTGCTCAGCTCTGCAGTCCCGCCATCTCAAGGCACGTGAATTCGTGCACTATGATGTCCGCTCGAACTTGCAGAACTTTAATTAGAGCATCCAAATGAGGTGCACAAGACCTTTTTTGGACCACTTTTTTCTAAAGTTACGCAATGACATTGAATTAGAGGTTGTACGAAGTAAGGAAGAGGGGACCATGCCTATGGTCTTCAAGCTTCAAATTTTACCCGGTGTTCTGCCCTGCGTAATAGTCACTTGGGATTGGAACTCCTTGGCTCTTGTGGGACATTGTTGTGTAGAAATGTATGTATGAGATGTTGAGACGGTGCGCTGGGGGTTGAGGTGGCAAGATGAAGATTTTTCCCCTCACCGGGGTTATCTCCGGTTTGGGCTGATAAAGCAGACGTTGCTCAGGGTTATCTCTGAGATTGGACTGCTGCAAGTGTTTGAATTCTACAAGGTCATCTTTAAGTGTGCATGTCTTCCCGGTGTTAGCTCCAGGTCTTTGGAATGAGTGCATCGGCGGGTGTTCCGAGGTTGAAGCTAACTGCATGCATTTGAAATAAGCATTTTCGGAGTTATCGTCGGAACTGCAACAACATTCCTTGGGGTTATCTCCAAGGACGAAACTTGGGGTTATCTCTGAGGTTGGAACTAATACTCTTGGTGTGTGTTTCGGGGTTGAGACTAAACTTTCGGTGGTATCTGAAATGGATGTGAGTTGTCTTCTAGAGTTATCTCTGAATGACGAATCTGCCCTCCTGCAATGTTAGTAACAGGTGTGCAGAAAATTTCAAGTGTCTACACTCTTCACAGATGGAGGATGGGAGCTCTATTTAGGAGAGCATGCTATTAGGAGCACCACAGGAGATATACGTATCCCAATCTGTCCTCCTACCAGATGTTATTAGCTTATGTCGCAGCCACTGATCAGTGATATCCCATTGGTGGGAGTTGATGGATTTGATATATCAAAGGGATCATTCACTCAAGAGGCATTTTACCGCTGGTGGTCTCCTCGTACCATCAGAGCATAGACACGCACCACACAGTTCATGGGGGATATGGTTCCTGGCTCTGCCATGATGGCGGATTGGATTGCCTGCATCCGAGAGCCTACTCATTTGATGCAGATTGATAGCTTGACCCAGCAGTTGGACCGGGAACATTTTTTCATCTGGCATTTGGGCAGAGATCCTTCCGAGGTGGATTCTTTTTATCCTTCTAGCTCAGGGGCTGGCCCTTTAGGTGTCCCATATTTAGATGGTTTTATCGGTGCAGATCCTCTATTGTATAGGTCTGGTATCCCTCTTGGCGGAGATCCAGTGACTCAAGAGGAGTTACATCAGGTGGATAGGTTGGATGATATCGACATCAACACTATCGACTTCTTTTAATGTATTTTCTCTCTATATCTTTTGATAGGCCTTTGTTAGATACTGGGTGGTTGTGACCTATTCTCATTATATCTTTTGATAGGCCTCTATTAGTTTTTGGGCAGCTGTGTCCCATTTCCCTGTATTTTTTTAGCCGTATACAGAGATGATGTATTAGATGATGATGTACTTAGTAATGTATGTATATTATTTTCCATTCCCTACACCATATTTCCATCTATTGATTATCATACATATATTATGTTATATATATGTATGTCCATAGATGTTTAACATTGACCCCTGGATGGTCTTATTACACGGCCCTACAGATGTCTTCATCGACAGTTAACCGTATTGATCAAACCCCACCAGTATTGGTGGCTTCCTGTTTGAGATCGTGGTATGATAGTTTGTCATCCTAAGATTAGGTGACTGTAGACCAGCTGTTGCGGCACTCCATGACCCTCCTGATGTTCCATGTTCTGTTAGGTTTTGTAGAGGGCATGCTAGAGCACTGGGTATCGGATAAGCAAGTATTCCGGTTTGAGACCTAGGAGTTGACTACCACATTAGAGGAGTATGAGGGAATGATAGGTTTACCCTTGGACAGGCCTTGAGCTCAAATGGCTATCGGAGATATAAGACAACAGTTTATGACCCTCACCGGCTTGAGGTGCAGAGTGGCCTAGGATGAGATCTCCTCCGGGCATGTAGTGTCCATGCATTTTTTGATAGACAGATTTGGCTCCTTAGACGGTTATGCACATCACTCCGGGGATTTCACCACATCGGAGGATGATTGGCGTGTTGCCAGAGTAGATATACTCTTGATGTGTATAGTAGCCTATCTATACATGCCACTATACATGGATCATTTAGACATTGACGTGATTATGACATTACGAGCTCTCCGAGAGGGACATACCATTTTGCTGATGATTCAGGCAGCTTGGTCTTGTTGTACGTGTGGTTCATGTCACACCTGAGACCGATTGGTACATTCTGACGCCATGGGCATTGCTTTTCTTATAAGATAGCCATGTCCAACTCCTTTCAGCCGAACGAGTGTACATATGCTACTTCTTGGTCAGTTTTCTTGGCAGGGATCAAGGATCTATTTGATATTCTACCGTGTTCAAGGCTTAGTTCTCCCTACAGCTTCATCACTCATGCATCTGGCATGGATTATCTCTCTCTGGATGGTTTGAGGGGCGTGACCACTTATCACCTACTAGTTGTGATGTCACAGTTTGACCAGTTTCAAGATGTTTATCCCTTCGACGGGGCCTTGGGTCATCGTATATCATCTCAACTTTTATTAACAGAGGATTTATCCAGGGTGTATGCCTATTGGGTCCAGCGTGAGAAGACAAATTTTACTACTAGCCATCTAGGTCATTCCACAGAGTATTCTGCATGACTGGAGGCAGAGATTACATCGGATGAGGTTGTATCCACAGAGCTAGAGATTGGTTCTAATAGTGGGGAGCCCATGGAGGACACTGATTCTCCCACTGAGGATGAGTTGTTTGCTGGATTGACATGAGCTCTTGTTGATTCTCCCAGTGCTGCTACTATGACCCCACATTCAGCAGAGTATTTAGAGCAAAGTCTACATCTGATGACATTCGTGAGGGATCAGACTAGAGATTTGATGTTGTCAGCTCTTGATGGTAGAGATATCGCTCTTGATGGTAGAGATGATGCTTTGGCTCATAGAGATGTCGCTGTTGCTGAGCGGGATGAGGCTAAATCATCTAGAGATGCTGCTATTATTGAGCGGGATGGGGCTCTATCCGCCTGAGATGCCGTTGTTACAGATAGAACTGCATTGCAATCTCATACTTCTGATATTATTACAGAGATGAGCACTTTTATTGATGAACATAGTGTCACTATTTAGATGGTTGTGGATTTCTTGGCTTGCATTGATACCCTTGGGAAGGAGCTCACAGGGTTATCCCCTTCTTCTGAGAGGGATGCCATATTAGATTTTATAGCGCGCATATCCACTGGATTGTAGATTAGCTTTGTATTTTCTTGCATAGACTAGCTTATCCATTTTTCACATATACAGTACACATTTTATATATCAAATAGTATTATATATGGCAGGAAAATATATTTTGATTCACTTCCCTTTTAATTATGCCTTGCTACTTGCTTGATAGTTGTATGTTTCTCTAGGGCTTGTGATCTGGATGTATTCTGAACTTCCCCTGATGGATGGACATTGAGATGTCTCAGGATCTTTCAGAATGGATCATTGATCTGTGTATTCCCCTACCCTTTAGTGTCTTAGGATTGGTTTTTGTATGTAGTAATGAAGAGGAGTGTGGCTTTCCTCTCTGAGGTTGACTGCCCCACAGATGGTCGCAGGTACTCCTTTTTATTAGGGAGCCTAGGTAGTTCCATCTCTTATGGATTGGTGTTTCTCTTTAAGAATTCAACTGTAGCTTAGATGGTCGCCAATTCTCCCATTTATGTGGGGAGACCAGGTAGTTCCACCCCTTTGGTATAAGCCGATGAGGTGTAGCTGGAAAGGTTTGAAGGATGATCCTAGTACCATTTGACAAGTTTTTTTGTTTTGGTAGGGGGTGAGATCGAACCATGAATGGCTGCCTACGTACTCCCATTGATGAAGGGGAGATCAGGTCTGTGTAGTTCGAACCTAGCGTGAAAAGGTTCAAAGTTGTAAGTGGTGAAAAGGGTGTAGAGATGTTTTTTATTTTTTCTGTAGTTAGATCGGACCATGAAAATGGCTACCTACGCACTCCCTTGTATTGGGGAGATCAAGTCTGTGTAGTTCGCCCTTGATGGGACAGACTGCAGATGTGAAAAGTTTATCCCTAGTGGGACAAACTGAAGTTTTGAAATGTTTGATCCCTGGTGGGACAAACTGAAGGTGTGAAAGGTTTAATCCCTGGTGGGATAAACTGAAGGTGTGAAATGTTTATCCCGAGTGGGACAAACTGAAGGGTGTGAAATTTTTATCCCGAGTGGGACAAACCGAAGGGTGTGAAATGTTGATCCCGAGTGGGACATACTGAAGGTGTGAAATGTTTATCCCGAGTGGGAAAAACTGAAAGGTGTGAAAGGTTTTGAAAACCTGAACTAACGGGGGATCTGGTGATCTAAAACCAGGATACTGGTTTGCAAGTAACTTCTGACATAGTACCATTTCACAGAGTCTGAGTTAATGAGTTGTGGAAATTCATCGCCATCCATATCTTGTAATCAGAGGGTTCCTTTTGTCAATACCTCCTTGACAACAAACGGGCCTTCCCAGTTTGGGTCGAATTTTCCTTAGAATTTATCTTGGTTGTCAAGAACTTTCTTCAAGACCAAGTCATGTTATTTGAACTGTCGTAGCCGAACTCTTCTGTTGTAAGATCTAGCAATCCTTTCTTGGTATAACTAACCATGGAAGATGGCTGAGGCCCACCTTTCATCTATTAGAGATAATTGGTGGTACCGATTTTGTAACCATTGGTCTTCATCCAGCTAGGCGTTTATCAACACTCTGAGGGATTTCATTTCCACCTCTATAGGGAGCACTGCTTCCATGCCAAAGGTTAATGAGTAGAGGGTTGCCCCAGTGGAAGTGCGCATTGACGTTCTGTAGGCTAATAGAGTCAGAGGCAACATGTCAGGCCATCCTTTGTGATTGGCGGAAAATCTTTTACATGATCTTTTTGATATTCTTATTAGCCGCTTCAACAACATCATTCATCTTTGGATGATAGATGACGGAGTTGAGATGTTTGATGTGGAATTTACAACATAACTCCTCCATCATGTGGTTGTTGAGGTTTATAGCATTGTCTGACACAATCACCTCTGGTTGTCCATATTGACAAATGACATTGTTTCTGATGAAACCAATGATAACATCTTCAATAACCCTGGGGAAGGAGGTTGCTTCTACACACTTGGTGAAGTAGTAGATCATGGTGAAGATGAACCGGTGACCATTGCTGGCTTTGGGCTCGATGGGCTCGATCATGTCCATTCCTAACATTGAGAAGGGCCAGGGAAAACTCATATTGTGGAGCTCCCTTGGAGGGGCGTGGATCACATTCCCATGAATTTGGCATTGGTAACATCTCTTGACATGATCATAACAGTCACCCTTGAAAGAGAGCCAAAAATGCCATGTTCTTAGGATTTTCTTGACAAGTAGAGGGCCGCTCATGTATGGGCCGCTCATGAGTGTTGGATGGGAGGCAACTCATCTGATACTTCTCCAATGTAGTTCCCATAGGCTAGAGCCTATTGCAGTGCAAATGTGATATTTGACATGTCTTCCTTATCAAGTATGTTGATTAAGGAGGCCAAAGTTGCTAGTGCATCCGAAAAGTCATTCCTATTCCGAGGAATGTGGAAGAAGGATATTTCTTCAAACTTCGAAGCTATATGGATAACTTGCCGATGGTAAGACAGCATGTGACGCCCCCAAAATAGGTATACATCATCCATCTTGGGTCGCCAAATACATGGTACTGAATACAAATACGAACTTAATTATACAACATGAGCTCAGAGTTTTTACACGAATATTGTCTCATAGACAATATTCAAACTCAAATTCAATCCTCATTACATTTATTATCACACTAAATAGTGAGGGCTACTAAAACAACCATCTCAGACCATCACTTCATTCCACGACTAGTCCCGACTACGTTCTCATTTCCTAAAGAGAATAATGAAAGCAAAAGGGCAAGCTCGACCAGCCAAGTAAGAAATATTATGACTAAGATAATGCAGAATAAATTATCGTTAGCCTTCAACATTGTTAAACTAATAAAATATAATAGACATCAAGTTTAACTGCAGTGGAATAAGCAATCTATTAGAAGAGTCAAGTAGAGCATGATATCTCCTATCTTCCATGATTTAAAAAGTTTTTCATCAATTTTATCTCTGGGACTCAACTTAATACATAAATCACATCATTGAATCATTCCTGCACTATGCGCCAAGGATATTATTAGTATCATGTCCACAAATTATTCCTGCACTAGGGGCCAAGAATATTCGTGTAATCATCAATGGTCATGATCATACCGAATTATCTCTGGTCATAATCATACCAATCAATAATCCATCTATGCACTATGGACCAAAGATGACTTTCATCGCAATATAAGCATGAGGATGATGACAATGATATAAGAATTCAATTAAATGAAAGCAAAGGATAAATTTTAAAGATTTATAATTTAATTTATTCAAAATTCAATAATGTCCAAATTGTCAACATGAAACTGCTTTGTGGAGTAAAATTTAAGAATAATATTCATGTATCAAAAATAATTTGGACAGAAAAGAAATAAAATTTTTGGGTGAATAGTACCCGGTTGAATAGTACCCCAACATGAAAAGTACCCCGAATCTCCGAGTGAATAATACTAGAGTGAATAGTACCTGTTTGAATAGTAACCCATGAATAGTACCCCGGCATGAAAAGTACCCCGAATCCCCAAGTGAATAATACTAGAGTGAATAGTGTATGGGTGAATAGTAATTCGTGAATAGTACCCCCAGGAAAAATATTGATATTTAATAAGAAAGTTCAGATCAATATTCCAATGAAAAGATACTGGATGAAGCGCAAAACTCAAGGATATTCCACTAATTTTAGATATTATAGAAGCAATACTTACCATAGTAAGTTTAGATTTAAGAATATGAAACGAAATAATATATGAAACTGCAAATGGATTTTCACCTGTCATGCGGTACGTAATCCACGTAGAAAGGTTATTCCAACATATTAAAGGATGAATACGAAAAATAGTATTCCTTATGAATATAAAAGAAATAATACCCCTTACCTTAGTAGAAGACTGGATACTGCAATAGTGAAGTAGCAGAATACTCTTCTTCTTGCTCTCTATAGTTTCTCTCTTTATAGTGTCTCTTGTGAATCTTAGTGAATTGGTGAGAATGAAAGAAGAATTAAGCTTCTATTTATAGGAGAATGGACTAAATAGTAACTGATTCACGAACGATCCAGATTGATTTACTTTTAAAACCACCACCGACGGTCTAATTTGATTTACTTTTAAAACCACCACCGACGGTCCAGATTGATTTACTATTAAAAACACCATCAATGGTCCAGATTGATTTACTATTAAAACCACCATCAATGGTCCAGATTGATTAACTATTAAAACCACCATCAATGGTCCAGATTGGTTATCTATTAAAACCACCATCGAATGTTCATAAAATTAGTAAATCTTCCCATGGAATACTAAGTCAAACTTACAACAAATGACTCATTATAAATCCCTATATTTATATCAAAAATTGAATAAATATTTACCACAAATCATTTATCTTTAATAAACACATTTTTAATCTATTAACAATTATTCATCATTAATATTATAAATCACAATATTTAACAACCAGATCATTCCAGGAAAAAGGGGGGCTTTCCGAAAAGGATTTTTCCCTATTGGCGCGCAATTAGGTGACCAAACCTCTTTCCTTGACAGAACTTTCTAGACATCGTCAATATTCTAAATAATAATATGAATAACTTTGTCATCTCAATTATTAATTTAATAATATAAAATATTAAGCAGATGTTACTGTGACAATAATTGAATCAAATAACGTTAGATACTATACAGCAATTACTGTAGCAATAATTGAGTAAACTGAGTTGCTTCTTACGTAAGCATTAATAATCAATACCATGTGCTACTATGTAACCACACATATTATTGTATTTTTACCACCGGTTATTTCAACAGTTAACGGTAAAACTTTTGTCGTTATTTTTATAAAAGATATTTCTGTCATTTTCTAACAACGACAGTTATTCCGTTATGGGGTCTACCAATGATGGTGTCGTCGTACGGATATTCCCTGACAATAATAATATTCCCCAACCAAATGAATATTCCCCGACACAACAAATATTTTATATCAACTTGCTTACTTTGCAAAATTTTCAAATATCACCCTTAACTTTAACCTTTTATCAATTTAACCAATTATTAAATAGAATAATAATTATAACAAAATTGGATACTTTCATTTCATATAATTCGGGGTGTTACAACCTCCCCTCCTTATGAAATTTTGTCCTCGAAATTGGTGTACGTACCTGATATGTTGAAGAGGTGAGGATACCTTGATTTCATTTCAGATTCTAACTCCTAGGTCATTTCCTCAATATCTTGGTTTCTCCATAAAACTTTGACTTGAGGTATAACCTTTGAGCGTAGAATATGTTCCTTTTTATTCGAGATCTTGATAGGTACTTCCTCATATGTTAAATCTTCGGCTATCTCATCTGGTTCTAATTCAATAATATGATTCAGGTCTTCCATATATTTAAGTAACATTGATATGTGAAAAATGTTATGAACACGAGACATACTTGGTGGTAACGCGAGTCTATAAGCCACAGTTCCTACTCGATCTAGAATTTCGAATGGCCCAATAAATCGAGGATTGAGCTTTCCTCTCTTTCCAAATTTTGTAACTCCTTTCCATGGAGCAACACGTAACAACACATGATCTCCAACATTGAACTCCACATCTTTTCGATGAAGATCAACATAACTCTTTTGTTGATCTTGTGAGGTTTTTATACATTGTCGGATCATTTGAATATTTTTCGTAGTCATATGTACCAACACTAGTCCCAACAACATTGCTTCACCCGCCTCGTCCCAACACACTGGAGAACGACACTAGTGTCCATACAATGCCTCAAATAGAGCCATGCCAATACTTGCTTGATAACTGTTGTTGTAGTAGAATTCCCCTAATAGCAAGAACTTGTCCCAACTTCCCTTGAAGTCAAGGACACAGAGTCTTAATAGATATTCAAGAATTTGAATAGTCCTCTTCGATTGCCCATCCGTTTGAGGATGATATGCCGAACTAAATCGTAAATCCTTGACCATAGTTTTTTTCAAACTAACCCAAAATTGTGAAGTGAATCTTGGGTCTCGATCCCAAACTATGGATACTGGCATGCCATGAAGTCTTACAATGTCATTTATGTATATACAAGAAAGACGTTCAAGTGAATAAGTTTCTCGTATAGGTAAGAAATGAGCAGACTTGGTCAATCTATCAATAATGACCCAAATCGCATCTATGCCTTGAGAAACCTTGGGAAGACCAGTAACGAAATCCGTGGTAATGTGCTCCCACTTCTATTCTAGAATTTCAAGTGGTTGCAATGGACCTTTTGGCACTAGATGCTCCGCCTTGACTCGTTGACAAGTTAGAAACCTTGAGATAAACTCCGCTACCTCTCTCTTCATATTGCTCCACCAAAATGTATGTCGACCAAAATGTATATCGAAGATTATGATACATTTTGGTACTCCCAGGATGGATTGCAAACGGTGTGTTGTGCACCTCTATCATGTTCTTATACTTTAAATTAGGGCCGTTTGGAACACAAAGTCTGGAGTTGACTCGAAGTATTCCTTCTTCATCGATTCTTGCTTCTAAAGCAGCACCTTCTTATACTTTCTTCTTCATACGTATTAGCTCCAGGTCCGTAAGTTGAGCAGCTTTAACTTTATCGATTAAATTTAGTTCTACTCGTATATTTGACATCATCATGTGGGTCCCTGGAGTCTTTAACTCTATTTCCATCCTTTGTAAGTCATGCAAAATGGGCCTTTACGTTGACAATATCGCACTCATACCCGCATATGATCTTCTACTCAACGTGTAAGCTACCACGTTCATTTTTCTAGGATGGTATTGAATGGTATGATCGTAATCTTTCAACAGCTCGAGCCAACATCGTTCCTGCATGTTGAGCTCTTTTTGGGTGAAGAAATATTTGAGGCTTTTATGATCCGTATAGATCTCCACTTTCTCATCATACAGATAATGCCTCCAGATTTTAAGCGCGAAAACAATAGCTGCCAACTCTAGATCATAAGTAGGATAATTCCTCTCATATTCTTTGAGTTATCGCGAGGCATAGGCTATGACTTTCCCATGTTGCATGAGAACACATCCTAGCCCTCTGCCTGAAGCATCGATATAGATGAAAAATCTCTCCGAACCAGATGGTATTGTCTGCACAGGTGCTCAAATGAGTCTCCTCTTGAGTTCATGAAAACTCTTCTCACAATCCTTGCTCCAACCAAATTTTGTATCTTTTTGAGTTAGTTGAGTTAATGGAGTAGCAATTTGAGAAAATCCTTCCACGAATCTCCGATAATAACCAGCTAAGCCCAAAAAGCTACGTACTTCGGTCACTGACTTAGGTTGCTCCCAGCTTTGAATTGCTTCAATCTTTGCCAGGTCAACATATATTCCATGATTTGATATCACGTGCCCAAGGAATGTTACTTCCTCAAGCCATAACTCGCATTTCTTCAACTTGGCATATAGCTTATTTTCACGAAGCTTTTGGAGAATCAGCCTCAACTTTTGTTCATGATCTTCACAGCTTTTGGAGTATATGAGAATGTCATTAATAAAGACAACTACAAAAGGATCCAAATATTCCTTGAATACTCGGTTCATCATATCCATGAATGCAGCAGAAGCATTAGTCAATCCAAAAGACATGACTAGGAATTCGTAATGCCCGTACCGAGTTATGAAAGAAGTCTTTGGAATGTCATCAGTTTTAATCTCATACTGATGATATCCGGAACGAAGATCGATCATTGAAAAGAATTTGGTGCTTTGCAACTGGTCAAACAGGTCATCAATGCGAGGCAACGAGTACCAATTTTTGATGGTGACGTGATTCAACTCCCGATTATCAATAAAAACTCGCATACTTCCATCTTTCTTCTTTACGAAGAGAACAGTAGAACCCCAAGGAGACGTACTTGGACGAATGAAACCTATGTCTAACAATTCTTGCAGTTGGGTCTTTAACTCCTGAAGTTCAATAGGAGCCATTCGATATGGGGCTTTAGAAATGGGTTTTGTACCGGGTTCAAGGTCGATACAAAATTTGATTTCATGCTCCGGGGGTAGGCCAGGAAGTTCTTTAGGGAATACGTCAGGAAATTTATTAACAATAGAAATATCATTCAAAACTGATGTATTGTTGTTTCAATCTGTGACATGAGCTAAGAAAGCTTGACATCCATTTTTTAATAAACGAATAGCTTTATGGCTTGAGATGACAGTGATTGACTTTAATGGTTTTGTTGCTTGAATTCGTATAATAGGTTGCTTAAGAATATGAAAGCTAAGAACCTTACGATAATAATTAATTTTTGCATGATGAGTAGTTAACCAATCAATCCCTAAAATCACATCGAATGCAAGTATTTTCAAAGAGATAAGATCAACAGGTAACGTGCGGTTGCTGATTTGAATCAAACAAGACTTATAAACTGTGAATGTAATAAAAGTTTCCCCCAACGGAGTTTCAACAGATAAGTCAAAGTCTAATTTTTTCGGAGTCAAATTTAAATGTTGAGCGCAAGTAGGAGAAATAAAAGAATGGGTAGAACTGGTATCAAATAAGGTATAGACTTTGTTAGAGTTTATGATTAGCTTACCCGTGATGACTTCGTTCGGGTTCCTTGCTTTTTGGGAGGTTACAAAAAACGCTCTCCCTTGAACTACGATTTTGTTTTGTCTGGGACGACCTTTGGTGCCTCTGTCCCAGCTGGACGTGACTTCGCTGCACGACAAAATCGGGCTAGGTGACCTTCTCTTCCACAATTGTAACACGCTTTGGACTGATGCATATAGTTTAGACTGATGTGTCCCTCCCCTTCGTATTTGTAACATATGATCGGTGGTCGATCTCCTTCCTTAACAGCAGTTGCTAGTGCTGATGTCTTTCCATCATTATTGAACCTCCTCTTCTTAAAATTTCCACTCCTATTGTCTTGGCCATGATTACTATTGAAGTGGTTACCATTTTTGGCTTGTTAATTTCCTCCACATTTGTTGTCACCACTTCGATGACTACTACCACTAGTATTATCGCTTTGTCGGCTGCTCTCTCTTGGTTGGGTTGACTCATTATCGCGCTTCAATAACTGAGCCCTATTTACAACATCTAAATATAAACACATTTTATAAGAAATGAGGTATTGATGTATTTTGGGTTTCAAACCTCGCAAAAACATTCACGTCAAATTCTCTCCTCATTATCAACCAAATAGTTTACAAACCGGGACAATTTCGGAAACTTAGCCTCGTACTGTGACACGGTCATATTGTTTTGCTCTAGCTTGATGAACTCCACCACTTTCAGGTGACGAATACTTTTGGGAAAGTACTTGTTGTTGAACAGTTCTTGGAACTTCTCCCAAGACATTTTGAGTGCGGCAAGTTGATTACGTTTTACTGATTCCCACCAGTAATCTGGCTCTCCTGTAAACATGAAGGTGGCAAAAGGAACCTTTTGCTCTTCGGAGCATCCCAAGACATCAAATATCTTGGTGATCTACTTTATCCACGTCTCTGCCTTGAGTGGTTATGGCTTTCCCTAAAACTTCAGTGGTCCCAGCTCCTTGAACTGCTTAGCGGTGACCATCCGTGAGTTACCAGTGTTTCCACCTGCATTATGAACAGGATTCTCTCTCGCCTGATGTTGCATGAATTGCATAAAGCTTCTGAACATCCCATCATTTATCATTTGGTCGGTGTTGTTGTTTACATGAGGATTGTTGTCTTCTTGATGCACATTATCATGGTTATTGATTTACGGTGACTTAGCGGTCTCCTGTGCTCCATTGCTTATTTCAACATTTTCAGATGCCATTTTCAAATACTGCCACAAAACAAGGGTTAATTGACATACCACATAATACCCCTATATTCTGACCGACCAATTAAATAACAAATAAACATATGTAGTGTGACGCCCCCAAAACAGGAATACATCATCCATCTTGGGTCGCCAGATAAATGGTACAAAATTCAAATACAACTTAATTATACAACAGTCATGTAAAATACGACAAAACATAATCTAAGAGTTTTAATAAGAATATTGTCATCTAGACAATATGCACACTCAATGGAGTCCTCATTACATTTATTGTCACACTATTTAACAGAATAGTGAGGACTATTAATGTTATCATCTGGACCATCACTCCGTTCCCCGACTAGTCCCGACTACGTTCTCATTTCCTGAAGAAAACAGTAAAAGAAAGGGTGAGCTCAACTAGCCCAGTAAGAAATATTATGACTAAGATAATGCAGAATAAATTATCATTAGTCTTCAACAATGTTAAACTAATAAAATACAATAGACATCAAGTTTAATTGCAGCGGAATAAGCAATCCATTAGAAGAGTCAAGTAGAGCATGATATCTACTATCTTCTATGTTTTAAAATGTTTTCATCAATTTTTATCGCTGAGACTGTGATAACCCGGGATTTCGAATAATCCAAAATTTACGAATAAATTTTTTATTTATTTAATATTGGCATTGACTACTAATATTGTACTGTGTATCTGTGATACAAGTCTTGAGAATTAGTCAATCTGTTTATTGACTGAGAAAATAGAGTAGAGTTGTGCTTAACAGCTTTAGAAACCCTAACCCTAATTTTTGGATAGGGATTCGGTAGAAAATGCAATTAAAATAATTGTATCGATGAATACGTGTTTGTACTGTATAGGAATGTTGATCAATAATTGATTGGATAAGGTTTGTAATCAATAAACCCTAATAAGGGATTAGAAACCCTAATCTCAGATTTAGAATTCCAATTGTACAGTTAAAAACTCTAATTATACGCCAGGAAACCCTAATTTAAAATCTGGGATTTCTTAAACCCTAATTAGGAAACCTTAATCTTAATTGGCAAGCCTAATGCATTTATTAAACGTTAATATGATTAGGAAAACCTAATTTAATTAGGAAACCCTAATTATAGTTTTGAAATTCTTGTTGTTCTAAATTGAAAATCCTAATTTAAAAATTATGGAAGTTAGTGTTGTAAAACCTAAGGGTTAGAACCTTAGGGTTAAACCCTAAGGGTTTGTGCATTTGCCTAGTACGCCATTAAAAACATAATGCTAAAGAACAAAATGCCCTTTTACATTTCTTTAATGAGATAACTTGTAAGAAATTGCAAAACCTTTATTAGGTGACCAACTATGTTGACATTTTCACAATCATCTCAGCCAAATCTGATCCAACATTGACACCTAGCCATTATATATACATTTTATCTAATTATATAAGAGATCTAAGAGAGAGAAAGTCCATTAATTTGCTTATTTTTCTATCTTGCTATCACCTACTCTCTCCCTCACTAAGACCTCCGAAAATACAAAGTGAATCAGTCCCAAATACAGTCCTTAGATCACCAATATCAATTAGGAAGATCAAGATCAAGATTGGTCAAGAGAGGTATAAAAACCCTAACCTATTTTGATTATGTTTGCCAAGAAAAGTTTTTATTTTAAGTGTTTAATCTTATGTTATAAGGTGTTTTTAGTTGATCTATGATGATCCATGATAGATCCATAACATCAAAGGCTTTAAAATTGATGTTTTTCAAAAATTGTTCTTGAGCTTAATATATGGTCTGACAAGAAATGTCAGTGACCATATATCTTGCTATGTTTATGGTTTATGTTGTTTTAAGTTTTGGATCTATAGTTTGTTATGTTGTTTTTAACTTGGAAGTGGTTGTATAGCTATTGGATGTCTAGATCGTGTGATATTTATGGTCAAAACCCGTTGATCGACGTTGACCGGGCCAAATCTGGGTAACCCAGAAAGCCTTGATCAACGTCTGACAACGTTTTGTGGGCTTAAGATCTGTCAGTATGTAAGTTGTTTGTGGATGTTGTTGTATACATGTTGTAGACTGTAATATGGAGTCCAAGTACATGCCTTTAGATTCCATAAACATCAAATGGATTGGTTTTAATGGGTGGTCAAAATAGCCTATTTGATCACGAAACACTTTTCTGGAAATTCTAGAAAGTGTATGAACATGACTTCTGACCATGTTTGACCGGATTGAATCTGGTGAATTTGTTGATGATTAACTAATATGTTGATTCAATAATGTTCCTTAATACGAGTACTATAACTTGGAACCATTAAACGTCATAAATCATGAGCAGAACCTCTAAATATTTCGACTGGAAAATGGCACCACGATCTACCCAGGTTTCTAGGTTACCCATAAAAACCCAGGAGCGGTCTGATAGAAAGTTTGAAGGCCCAGATCTCCTTGTTGTATTGTTGTATGACTGAAGTTGTTAGTGTTAATTGTAGTGCTACATAAACATTACAAATTACAGTTTCAATCAAGCCCAGAACATTAATATACTGAGAAAAAAATTCGGTAAAACGTGCATACTTGTGGCTGGTCTGACAGTGTTCTTGATCACCAAGAACACCTAAGACGACGGATAAGTGTCGCTATAGGCTTTAGCGACGGTTGTTATTTATTTTAAATTTCTGAATTTTCAGAAATTACTTAAAAATAGAAATAAATTATAAAAATTACCAAAAATTGTTTTGAAAATTATTTTAAATTATAAAAAATAATTTTTGACCAATCAGAATATTTTTCTTTAATATTTATAATTATTTAAATATTATAGGTATTTAATTTATTTAATTAGTGTATTAAATAAATTAGAAAAATAATTTAATATTATGAAAAATCATTTTAAATAAGAATACTGTATTTAAAAATATTTTGAGTTATAAAATGTAATTTTGATATTTTTAACAATTTTCATTCATTATTTAATATTAATGATGTTTAATTTATTTAATTAATATATTAAATAAATTAGAGAAAAATTATTTTAATATTATAAAAATCATTTTACAATGAGAATAAAGTGTTAGAAAATATTTTAAATTATAAAAATATAATTTTCAATATTTTTGGAGAATTTTATTAATAAATTAATATTAATGATATTAGATTTATTTAATTATTATATTAAATAAATGAATTAAAAATTATTTTATTGATTTAAAATGAGAAAAATAATTTAAAAATATTTTAAGTTATAATTAATGACTTTTAATATTTGGATAATAATTTCATTAATATTTAGATATTAATGGTGATGATTTAAAAATAATTTTAATTATTTTAAAAATCATTTAAGTAGAATATTGATGATTTAAAAATATTTTAAGTTATTAAAAATAACTTTAATATTTTGACAAGTATGTCATTAATATTTTAATATTATTAAATATTAATGATGAAAAATTATTTGATAATTAAATCATTTAAAAATAGTTTCGATGTTTGAAAAATTATTATAAATTATAATAATTGATTATTAATATTTAAAAACTTCCGAAAAATATTATAAATGATATTTGACTTTTCTAATATAATATTGAAGCTTAGAAATTTAATTTAATTGACAATATCTGTGTTAATTGTCAGATAGGGTGACCAGAACACCGAGAATGGACCGAAGTCTAACTAGACCAAATTAGTTAGACTTGTTAAGTGTTTATATAGGTTATAAACACTAATGTGGCTATGTGGTAATGTGTCTAGGAGAAGTTTGACTGTGAATTACGGTGATGTGTGTTATGAAATAAGTTTATTGTGTGATTCTCCCAAAATAGGTATACATCACCCATCTTGAGTTGCAAAATACATGGTACAAAATTCAAATATAAACTTAAATATACAACTGTCGTGTAAAATACGACAAAACATAAACTGAGAGTTTAAACAAGAATATTGTCTTCTAGACAATATCCGCTCTCAATGGAGTCCTCATAGACAGTATACAAACTCAAATTCAGTCCTCATTACATTTATTGTCATACTATTTGTAAAATCCCAAATTTTACGAATAAAGATTAAATTTTCTCAAAATATTTTTTTTAATATTATGGTGTGAATTTGAGATAATGTTATAGTTGTGGGTAGTATTTATAAATTTTACAAAGTATGCAAGTTTTTGTATTATATTCGATTGGTAGGGGAATATTCGTTTTAACAGGGAATATTCGTACAACGGAACAATCATTGGTGGACCCATAATGAAATTATTATTTAATTGAGAAAACAACAAAAATATTTTTATGAAAATAACGGCGGAAGTTTTACCGTTAATCTTGTTGAACTACTCGGTAGTAAAAAATACAAAGATGTCTGCATGGTTGCGTAAGAGCACACAAGTATTGATTATTGATGCTTATGTGAGAAGTCACTCAGTTTTGTTCAATTATTGCTACAGTAGTTGATGCATAGTATCTCACGTTATTTGATTCAATTATTGTTGATTGTTATATATATATATATATATATATTATATAAGTTTTGTTTTATTAGTATTATTAATGTAATAAAACAGAAAAACTTTTTATATAAAATAGAATACTTTTATAAAGTTATTCATTTTATTAGGCTAATAGTAAATATCTTTTTATATAAAACATAATACTTTTATAAAGTTATCTATTTTATTAGACAATAATTAGATTATATTATATTTTATTATACATAGTGTTTGCATAGTGCCTGTATAGTGTTTGCATAGTAAAATCTTTTTAAAAGTTATTCGTTTTATTAGATTATAAATAGAATATATTATATTTTATTGTAAACCAATCTGGACCGTCCGTTTAAAGTAAGTCGATCTGGACCGTTCATGGATTGGTTAATATTCAGTTCATTCTTCTATAAATAGAAGCTCATTCCTTCATTATTTCTTACGAATTCACTGAAACTCTAGAGAGAGAAACTGTAGAGAGAATTATTCTTCTATCTTGAGCGTATTTCTTTAGCGTTTAAGAAAGCTTTGAGCGTAGTGCAAGTTTCTTCAAGTATATCCCTGCCCTACCGTCAGAGTACTCTTCTTTATAAGGTAAGGGATATTATTTTTTTCATATTCATGAAGAGAACTTCTGTTATTCCATTCTTTATTATTCTGTTGGAATAACCTGTATACGTGGTCTACCCTATATTTGGTGATTTCTGTTATTATTCTATTCTTTGTTATTCTGTTGGAATATCATGTCTGTGCATTTTATGCCGGACCTGGTTTCGTTATTTATTATTCATTGGAATAACTCGCCTATCTGAAGTATCGCATGCATGGTGATTTCGTTGTTATTCCATTCTTTATTATTACATTTGGAACATCCTGTCGCATTGCAATTTTAATCGACTTTGATTCCGTTATTTATTATTCTCGTTGGAATAACTTTGTCATGCTGGCACCGCATGCATGGTGATTTCTATTGTTATTCCATTCTTTATTATTCCGTTGGAATATCCTATCAAGTCGATATTACGCCTTGACTGGTTCCGTTATTTATTATTCTATTGAATAACCTTGTTTATGCGAATTACCGCATGCATGGTGATTTCTTTTGTTATTCCATTCTTTATTATACTCAGTTGATTAAAGTTTTGACTTCTATACTCCATGAAATTAGTGGAATATCCTTGATATTTGTGCTTCATCCAGTATCTTTTCATGAAAATATTCCTCTGAGCATTCTTGAATTTTACTCTACAAAGAAGTATCATGTTGACAATTTGGACGTTATTAGTTCCTAAATAATTTAATTCTTGAACTTGTTTTATTGAATTCTTATATCATTGTCATCATCCTCATGTTTATATTTTGTTGAAATTCATCTGTGGCCTGTAGTGCATAGATGGACTTGGTATGATTATGAGCAGGGATTATTTGGTATAATCATGACCGTAATATTACAAATGATATGGAAAAAGTCCTCATTGGCCCGTAGTGCATTGATGGACAGTTTTTGGTATGATTATGGCTATGGATTCTCTTCGGCTAAGGGAGCAAAGATGAATTGTTTTATGGCATGATCAGGACTGTTGATGAAAACACGATTATCTTTGGCCCGTAGTGCATGTATAATTTGTGGTCGTGATACTAAATAATATCCTTGGCCTGTAGTGCAGGGATTATTTTATGATGTGGATTATTTATTAAGCTGAGTCTCAGTGATAAAAGTGATGAAAAACTTTTTAAATCATAAAAGATAGTAGATTTTATTCTCTACTTAACTCTTTTAATGGATTGTTTGTTCCGCTGCAGTTAAACTTGATGTCTATTGTATTATATCAGTTTAACATTGTTGAAGACTAATGATATTTTATTCTGCATTATCTTAGTCATAATATTTCTTACTGGGCTAGTTGAGCTCACCCTTTCCTTCACTGTTCTCTTCAGGAAATGAGAATATAGCTGGGACGATTCGAGGAATGGTTTAACATTCCAGATGATAGCATTAGTAGTTCTCACTATTCTGTTAAAAAGTGTGACAATAAATGTAATGAGGACTTATTCTGAGAGTGGATATTGTCTAGAAGACAATATTTGTATTAAAACTCACAACTCTTTTGTTGTATATTTAAGATTGTATTTGTATTATGTACCATGTCTTTGGCGACTCAGAATAGGTGATGTATACCTATTTTGGGGGTGTCACAGTTGGTATCAAAGCTTAGGGATATGATCCCTAGGTGAGATGTGAGACAAGAACTAGGAGGGGAGAGAAGGGGAATTCCTTCGCTAGTATGACCTACCTAAGTTTATTTGGTATTTATTTGGTTAGTTAGAGTATAGGGATAATATGTGATATGTTAATTAACCCTTATTTTGTTGCAGTATTTGAAAATAGCATCCGAAAATGTTGAGAATAGCAATGGAGCACAGGAGACCGTTGAGTCTCCACAAATCAATAATCAGGATAATGTGCAACAGAAAGGCGATAATCCTCCTGTAAATAACAACACTGATCAAATGACGAACGATGGTACGTTTAGGAGCTTTTTAGAATTCATGCAACACCAAACGAGAGAGACTCTTGTTTATAATGCAGGTGGAAACAATGTCAACCCACGGTTGGTCATCGCTAAGCAGTTCAAGGAGCTAGGACCACTGGAGTTTTTGGGAAAGCCAGAACCACTTAAGGCAGAGACGTGGTTAAAGCAGATCACCAAGATATTTGATGTCTTGGGATGCTCCAAGGAGCAAAAGGTTCCATTCGCCTCCTTTATGTTGCGTGAAGAGGCAGATTAGTGGTGGGAATCTATAAAACGTACCCAGCCTGACGCACTCAAGATGTCTTGGGAAAAGTTCCAAGAGCTGTTTAATGACAAGTAGTTTTCCGAAAGTATTCGTCACATGAAGGAGGTGAAGTTTATCAATTTGGAGCAAAACAACATGACTGTGTCGCAGTACGAAGCCAAGTTTACCGAGTTATCCCGATTTGCGTCTCATTTGGTTGATAATGAGGAGAGAATGACGCGAATGTTTCTAAGAGGTTTGAAACCTGAGATACATCAATATCTTATCTCTCATAAACTATGTTTGTATTCACATGTTGTTAATAGGGCTCAGTTATTGGAGCACGATAATGAGTCAACCCAACCAAAAGAGAGCAGCCAAAAAAATGATAATACCGGTGATAACAGTCATCAAAGCGGTGACAATAAGCATGGAGGGAATCAACATGCCAGAAATGGTAACCACTTCAGTGGTAATCATGGCCAAAATAATAGAAGTGGAAATTTCAAGAAGAGAAGGTTCAATAATAATGGAAAGACAGCAGCACCAGCACCCGTTTCCAAGGAAGAAGAATGACCACCGATTGTATGTTTCAAATGCGGACAGGAGGGACATATCCGTCCAAACTATACGTAGCAATCCAAAGCGTGTTTTAATTGCGGAAGAGAAGGTCACCTAGCTCGATTTTGTCGTATGGTGAAGTCAAGTCCAGCTGGGATAGTGATGCCAAAGGATGTCCCAGACAAGCCAAAGTCGGTAGTTTAAGAGAGAGCATTTTTTTTTCCGTGACGAAGAACCTGAATAAAATTATCACGGGTATGTTAGTCATAAACTCTTGCGAAGTCAATACCGTGTTAGATACCGGTTCTACTCACTCTTTTATTTCACCTAGTTGTGTTCAATGTTTGAAGTTAACTCCGGAGAAGTTAGACTTTGATATATCTGTTTAAACTCAGTTGGGAGAAACCTTCGTTACCTCCACTATTTATAAATCTTGTTCAAACCAACACTTTCACGTTACCTGTCGATCTTATCTCTTTGAAAATACTTGCCTTTGATGTGATTTTTGGAATCGATTGGTTAACTACTCATCATGCTTTTAGTAAGGTTGTTAGCTTTTATATTTCTAACCAACCTGTTATGCGAATTCAAAGTAACCAAACCACTAAAGTCAATCATTGTCATATCAAGCCATAAGTAAAGAGCCTGATCCTTTCATTATTGACTTCCTTGTGTGGAATGCACCGAAGCCAGACTTTTTGTAGGCGACATCGTGAATGAAGATGACAAGTTGATAGGTATCAATGTGACGTACTATCTAAGTCTTGGATGAGGATCACAGTTTTGAATGATATTTCTATCGTTAATAAATTTCCTGACGTATTCTTGAAGACTTCCTAACCTACCCCTAGAGCGTGAAATCGAATTTTGTATTGACCCTAGTACAAAAACCCATTCTTTAAACCCTCAAATATTTTTTTATTTAAAACAAACGTATCATGCGCCAAAGAAGTTGGCTCGAGCTGTTGAAGATTACGATCGTACCATTCAATATCATCGTGGAAAAGCGAACGTTGTAGCTGACGCATTGAGTAGAAGATCGTATGCATTTATGAGTGTGAATATACGAACCCACATGAAAATAAAGAATATAAGATTAGAATCGACTTTAATCGATAAACTTAAAGCCGCTCAAGCTACATACTCAAAGCTGATGAATATGAAGAAGAAGGTTCAAGAAGGCGTTATCTTAACCCTCGATTTAATTGGCCCATTTGAAATCCTCAATCAAGTAGGAACTATGGCTTATAGACTCATTTTACCGCTAAGTATTTTGCGTGTTCATAACATTTTTTTCACGTATCGATGTTACGTAAATATGTGGACGACCCGAACCACATTATTGATTTAGAACCGGACGAGATAGCGGATAATTTAACGTATGAAGATGTACGTGTTAAAATCCTGGAATGTATTCAACACTCAAAGGTTATACCTCAAGAGTTAGAATCGGATGAAGTGTCTTCATCTGTTCGGCATACCAGGTACGTATGTAAATTTCGAGGGCGAAATTTCATAAGGAGGGGAGATTGTAAAATCCCAAATTTTACGAATAAAGATTTAATTTTCTCGAAATATTTTTTTTAATATTATGGTGTGAATTTGAGATATTGTTATAGTTGTGGGTAGTATTTATAAATTTTGCAAAGTATGTAAGTTGTTGTATTATATTCAATTGGTCGGGGAATATTCGTTTTAACAGGGAATATTCATACAACGACACAATCATTGGTGGACCCCACAACAGAATTATTGTCGGATTGTGAAAACGACAAAAATATTTTTATGAAAATAACGGCGGAAGTTTTACCATTAATACTGTTGAACTACTCGGTAGTAAAAGTACATTAATACGCGTGGTTGCATAGTAGTACACAGTATTGATTATTGATGCTTATGTGAGAAGTCACTCAGTTTTCTTCAATTATTGCTACAGTAGTTGCTGCATAGTATCTCACGTTATTTGATTCAATTATTGTTGATTGTTATATATATATATATATATATATTATATATATAAGTTTTGTTTTATTAGTATTATTAATATAATAAAACAGAAAAACTTTTTATATAAAACAGAATACTTTTATAAAGTTATCTATTTTATTAGACAATAATTAGATTATATTATATTTTATTATGCATAGTGCTCGTGATGCATAGTGTTTGCATAAATACAATCTTTTTAAAAGTTATTCGTTTTATTAGATTATAAATAGAATATATTATATTTTATTGTAAACCAATCTGGACCGTCCGTTTAAAGTAAGTCGATCTGGACTGTTCATGTATTAGTTACTATTCAGTTCATTCTTCTATAAATAGAAGCTCATTCCTTCATTATTTCTTACGAATTCACTGAAACTCTAGAGAGAGAAACTGTAGAGAGAATTATTCTTCTATAATCTTAAGCGTATTTCTTTAGCGTTTAAGAAAGCTTTGAGCGTAGTGCAAGTTTCTTCAAGCATATCCCTGCCCTACCGTCGGAGTACTCTTCTTTATAAGGTAAGGGGTATTATTTTTTTCATATTCATGAAGAGAACTTCTGTTATTGTGACACCCCCAAATCCAGGTACTTCATTCCCACAGGATTTGGTGTTCACTTAATCAAACATTCATATCTAACTACCCAATCACAATAAAACTGGATAAATAAAACCTTTCCCATTAAAGGGTTACATAATAAAATCTCCCAGGTTATCTAACCTTTAATTACAATCATTCAAATGCGGAAATTAAATAAACTTCATTAAAACCAGGTCTAAGATCATCTTAATAAAAGTCTAAAGTAAAAATTACAAGTCTTCATCACTTGCACATTTTTTCCTTTCCTTTGCTAGACGAAGGTTCATCTACCTTCTCTTCTTTAGCTGCAATGAGTTTTAAAATATGCAAGAGTGAGCAAAACAATTGCTCACTGGATACAATATGAAATCAACAGGTGTATAGTAATAATAACTGCCAATAATAGGCTCATCAACAATGAATAGTACTCTATCATCAATAATCAGAAACTAAAATCCAAAATGTGGAATAAATATAACAGAGGGTCATAAAACCATGAACTATGTCCACAGTTGTGAGTAATCTTTCAACTCCAACTTTAACAGTCATAAGACTATAAGGACTCCTCGTACTTAAGGGGATCAGCCCTTCGTACCATTTATTGTGCACAAACATTTAACGCTACGCGTAAGTTATCCCCTAATAATAATAGGTTTGTTCATCTCAGTATTTTGAGTACATGTCCGCACCAAAGAGAGTTTGGTTTGGATAAGCTTTCAAGGGTAATTTGAAGTTCAACGATCATCAACTTGAGGACTAGTTAAATTAATAACATTATATTACAGAATAATTGTAATTGAATCAACATGGTAAACCAAAACCATGCTTTAGGAATAATCTAATAGCTTATACTTTGAATAACTATAACATGCCTTGCTTGAACAGTATTAAGTCAAGGTTAATTAGAATTGAGTACTAAGCATGCATAATAGTTTGAACGATGAAATTGCTCAACATTAGTATAAATAGTTGGACATGCTAAACAACAAGTTAAATACAAGAATAACTTGTCAACATTAAACCAAAGTTTAGGAAGCTTGCATCATTCATAAAGTAATCGAATTGAAACAATAAATAGTTCAACAAGATAAAGAATTAGAAATCTTGCATTATTATATTGGAAACAATAATTGATTCAATCAAGATAATGGATTAGAACACTTGCTCTAAGAACAATTTAAGCGCTTGCACAATTTTAAAAATAGAGTTAGAGAACTTGCCTTGTTCGTGGACTAAATCGAACAATTCAAACCACAATATCCTACAAACATATGTCATCATGACATAATTAGTCATTACCATCTTACAAACACAACTAAGTATGTTCATCATTTAAAATTGGATTTTTAATCACATAATCGAGTTATAACACAAGTTAATCGTTAATAACATACTTATGCATAGTATATAAATACAAAAATCAATATTTTACAGTCCAACTAACATCATACAACTTTTTTTAAAATTTCGTGTAAAAAAGTACACCTTTGTCAATTCATTCTCTAACTTTCATGTGCCATGACGCCTTGCGATTCTGATGTGGGTCATTACATGCACAAGCCAACAAAACATGTACGATGTACCATGAGAACAAAACTTCTACAAAGTCACAATACTGGTATAGTATACCATGGTCATGGCACTAACTAAACTAACATTGGTGTGTAGCTTCACAGCTAAATCATAGCTTTGACCGACAAACCTTCTGAAAGAAAGGCAGAAAAGCCATTTTGGCCTACAAGCTCGCTTTCTAACAGACTAAATAGCATATAATTCATACAAAAAACTTCATGCAAACAAAATTCAAGAATTGCTAACATATTTTTACCCATACAACAACATAAACAACAAGTTTAAAACATCCAATTTCACTATTTTGATAAAAAAAACTCACTTTTGATATTTCAATGAAAATCAACATCAGAAATTTGTTTTCAACCAAAACAATTAATTCAAAGCATCTTTATCAATATTTATACATACTCTCACAATTTAAATAGCCAATTTATCAACTACACAACTAATTAACTCTTAATTTCTACTATAAATTAACCCATATTCATTCACAAAACTCTTTGTAAAAAGGTTTTCTTCACAACTTTATACATAACAACAATACATTGATTATAATCATATATAACCTATAAAAATAACTTTACAACACTAGTTTATCATATGAACACACATAAAATCAACAATCATCCTACCACAAGAATTTTCTGGAGAAATAGGAGAAGAAAAGCTAAAACTTTTAAAACATGAAAAGAATAGGATAATACCTTGAAGAAGATGATGATGGCTATTCCCTTATTTGATTATCAAACTTTTCTTCTCACCAATCTCTAGCCTTTCTTCCTCTCTTCTTCTCTTCTTCTTCTTCCTCTGAGTTTTTCTTTTCTTCCTAACTCTAGAGCGTACTAGATAAAATAACGTTTATAGAATATAATATATATATTAATTATATAATATATATATACAAAACATATAACTGATATCAGTTATATGAGTTTTAAAAATCAAAAGCCATAAGGCTTGTTTGGTTACTAACTAAAAAAAATAACCCATTAATCCTAACACCATGTCTAGTAAAACTCAATTAGATTAAAGACTTCATAGGCATTAGGCCTTGTTTGGCAAAACTGAATTAAACTCCCTTAATTTATTTTAGTAACTCCTTTATAACAAGGTTATTTGTCACACATTAATTTAATTAAATTAATCATAATAACAATTTATTAAATTACTTCATCACATAAATCAATACCACCAAAATTATAATTTTCTATACAATTATAACTTTATTTAATCAACCAACACATCCTTTTTAATTACAAATTCCAATAAAAAAAATAGTAATTGAATTAATCAAAATTCTCTAACTTAATAATTAAAATAAATTAGCAAATAATAAATAATTTCCTTAATTATTTATTTAACAAATAATTAACCACATCAAATCAAATTTGAACAATTATTTATTCAACAATAAACACATCCATTAAATATTTAAATAATTTAATAAATATTTAATATAACAATTAAAATTCTAGAATGTTACAGCTTATTCCATTCTTTATTATTCATTGGAATAACTTTTGTATACGCTATTACCCTATACTTGGTGATTTACATTGTTATTACATTCTTTATTATTCATTTGGAATATCACGTGCGTATGCTTTTCGCCGCACACGGTTTAAAATCTTTATTATCCCGTTGGAATATCTTGTGCATGCGTTTACACCGGACTGGTTCCGCCTTTTATTATTACTCGTTAGAATATCACATGCATGCGCTTTTATGCTTAACCTGGTTCCGTTATTTATTATTCATTGGAATAACTTTTTCTGCAAAAGTACCACATACATGGTGATTTACATTGTTATTCCATTCTTTATTATTCATTGGAACATCCCGCGGTGCAATTTCGCTTAACTTTGGTTCCGTTTTTTTATTATGTTGGAATAACTCATTCTATGAGAAGTACCGCATGCATGGTGATTTACATTGTTATTCCATTCTTTATTATTCCGTTGAATATCACATCGGTCGTATTACGCCTCGACCGTTCCGTTATTAATTATTACATTGGAATAACTTTATACATGTGAATTACCGAATGCATGGTATTTCTTTTGTTATTCCATTCTTTATTATACTCAGTTGATTAAAGTTTTGACTTCTATACTCCATGAAATTAGTGGAATATCCTTGATATTTGCGCTTCATCTAGTATCTTTTCATGGAAATATTCTTTTGAGCATTCTTGAATTTTACTCTATAAAGAAGTATCATGTTGACAATTTGGACGCTATTAGTTCCTCAATAATTTAATTCTTGAACTTGTTTTATTGAATTCTTATATCATTGTCATCATCCTCATGTTTATATTTTGTTGAAAGTCATCTGTGGCCTATAGTGCATAGATGGAGTTGGTATGATTATGACCAGGGATTATTCGGTATAATCATGACCGTAATTTTAAAAATGATGTGGAAAAAGTCCTCATTGGCCCGTGATGCATTGATGGACAGTTTTTGGTATGATTATGGCTATGGATTCTCTTCGGCCAAGGGAGGAAAGATGAATTGGTTTATGACATGATCAGGACCGTTGATGAAAACACGATTATCTTTGGCCCGTAGTGCAGGGATGATTTGATGATGTGGATTATTTATTAAGTTAAGTCTCAATGATAAAAGTGATGAAAAACTTTTTAAATCATAAAAGATAGTAGATTTTATTCTCTACTTGACTCTTTTAATGGATTGTTTGTTCCGCTGTAGTTAAACTTGATGTCTATTGTATTATATCAGTTTAACATTGTTGAAGACTAATGATATTTTATTCTGCATTATCTTAGTCATAATATTTCTTACTGGGCTAGTTGAGCTCACCCTTTCCTTCACTGTTCTCTTCAGGAAATGAGAATATAGCTGGGACGATTCGAGGAATGGTTTAACATTCCAGATGATAGCATTAGTAGTTCTCACTATTCTGTTAAATAGTGTGACAATAAATGTAATGAGGACTTATTCTGAGAGTGGATATTGTCTAGAAGACAATATTTGTATTAAAACTCACAACTCTCTTGTTGTATATTTAAGATTATATTTGTATTCTGTACCATGTATTTGGCGACTCAGAATAGGTGATGTATACCTATTTTGGGGGTGTCACACTATTTAACAGAATAGTGAGGACTACTAATGCTATCATTTGGACCGTCACTCCGTTCCTCGACTCGTCCCAGTTATATTCTCATTTTCTAAAGAGAACAGTGAAGGAAAGGGTGAGCTCAACTAGCTCAGTAAGAAATATTATGACTAAGATAATTCAGAATAAATTATCATTAGTCTTCAACAATGTTAAACTGATAAAATACAATAGACATCAAGTTTAACTGCAGCGGAACAAATAATCCATTAAAAGGGTCAAGTAGAGAATAAAATCTACTATCTTTTATGATTTAAAAAGTTTTTCATCACTTTTATTGCTGAGACTCAGCTTAATAAATAATCCACATCATCAAATCATCCCTGCACTACAGGCCAAGGATATTATTTAGTATCACGACCACGAATTATCCATGCACTATGGGCCAAAGATAATCGTGTTTTCATCAATGGTCCTGATCATTCCATAAAACAATTCATCTTTGCTCCTTTGGCCGAAGAGAATCCATAGTCATAATCATACCCAAAACTGTCCATTAATGCACTACGGGCCAATGAGGATTTTTTCCACATCATTTGTAATATTACGGTCATGATTATACCGAATATTTCATGGTCATAATCATACCAAGTCCATCTATGCACTACAGGCCACAGATGACTTTCAACATAATATAAACATGAGGATGATGACAATGACATGATAATTCAATAAAACAAGTTCAAGAATTAATTTATCCAGGAATTAATAACGTCTAAATTGTCAACATGATACTTCTTTGTAGAGTAAAATTCAAGAATAATATTCATGCACCAAAAATAATTTGGACAGAAAAGAATCAATTTTTCGTCGTGAATAGTACCTTGTGAATAGTACTTCGGCAATAGTACCTCGTGAATAGTACCCCGACATGAAAAGTACTCCAAATACCCGAGTGAATAATATTCAGGTGAATAGTAATTTCTGTGAATAGTAACCCATAAATAGTAACTCGTGAATAGTATTCTGGCATGAAAAGTGCCCCGAATACCCGAGTGAATAATACTAGAGTGAATAGTAACTCGTGAATAGTAACTCGTAACAGAGAATACCAAATAAAATGTTATTTCATGACGAGTATAGAAGTCAAAACTTTAACCAACTTAGTATAATAAAGAATGGAATAACAAAAGAAATCACCGTGCATGCCAGACTTTGCATGTATGTGTTATCCCAACAGAATAATAAATAATGGAACCGTGTCAAAGTAATACTTCATCGGACAGATATTCCAATGTAATAATAAAGAATGGAATAACAACAGAAATCACCATGCATGCGGTACTTTGCATAGACATGTTATTCCAACGGAATAATAAATAACGGAACTAGGTCCGGCGTAAATGCACAGACAGGATATTCCAACAAAATAATAAATAATGGAACCAAGTCCGGCGTAAATGCACGCATGAGATATTCCTAGAATAATAAATAATGGAACAAGGTCCATGTAAACGCACGCATGTGATATTCAAACAGGATAATAAAGAATGGAATAATAGAAGAATTTCACCATGTATGCGATAATTCGCATAAACAGGTTATTCCAACATAATAATAAAGAATGGAATAACAGAAGAATTTCACCATGTATGCGGTACTTCGCATAAACAAGTTATTCCAATAGAATAATAAGGGATGGAATAATAATAACTCTGTTCATGAATACGAAAGAATAATACCCATTACCTTAAAAGAAGACTGGATACTGGAATAGTGAGGGAGCAGACTTCTTTTCTTCTTTCTCTCTATAATTTCTCTCTATAATAATGGCTCTAAAGCTTTAGTGAATTGGTGAGAAATGAAGGAAGAATGAGCTTTTATTTATAGAAAAATATAGTTTTGATAATTGCACGTTTAGGGGCTCGAAAAATTACAGTACAATACCTCTAACTTTTCTTTCATTTTTAATTTAGTCTTGCAAGTATTATCAAACTTGCACCACCTCCCCTAATAGTAAATCATGTGAATCAATAGTAAATCATGTAAATCAATAGTTCTAGACATGTGAAAATACGAATTACAGTATAGTACCTCCATCTATACCTCCATCTTTAATTTAATCATGCAAGTATTATCAATCTTGCACCAACTCCCCTAATAGTATAAGAATGTGATTCAATAGTACACACATGTGAATAAATAGTTATTGCTCATTTATCCGATAATAACCCCCAGACATCAATTATCATCGGAATAGATGTCGATTTCAACTAACACCAATAATCCCAACACAATGGAACTATCGAATTCATCTTTAATCAACACGAACTTATTCATCATTATTATCATAACTCACAATATTTAACTACCAGGTCATTCCCAGGAAAGAGGGGGCTTTCCAATAAGGATTTCTCCCTATTGCCGCACAATTAGGTGACTAAACCTCTCCTTGGCAGAACTTCTAGACATTGTAAATATTGTAATTTAATAATATGAATAACTTTGTCGTCTCAATTATTGATTTAATAATATATCATATAATGCAGATGATACTGTGACAATAATCGAATCAATAATATGAGAGATATGATGCAACAATTACTATAGCAATAATTGAGTATAACTGAGTGACTTATCACGTAAGCATCAATAATCAATACCGTGTGCTACTATGCAACCATGCGTATTACTTTACTTTTAACACCGAGTGTTTCAACAGTATTAACGGTAAAACTTCCACCGTTATTTTCATAAAATATTTTTGTCGTTTTCTCAATCCGACAATAATTCCGTTATGGGGTTCACCAATGATTGTATGCAAATGCATTTAATATTCCCCGACCAATCGAATATAATATAACAACTTGCATACTTTGCAAAATTTATAAATATTACCCACAACTATAACATTTTATCAAATACACACCATAACATTAAAAAAAATATTTCGAGAAATTTAAATCTTTATTCGTAAAATTTAGGATTTTTCATATTGTGTAGCTGTAATCAGCGGAAGAGGCAAGTTCCCTAAATCAATCTTGAGTTATATTCATTCAATTATTATAGTGGTTAATTATTGCTAATTATACCACGTCCAGGGATTTATTGTTGATTATTCGTAGTTAGTGCATGTTTAATAATTCAAATTGAATTACTGATTCATAAAAATATATGTTCGTAGAATAACTGTTGTTGGATATTCATATCCGTAGAAGCTAGAATTGACAGTACAGATAATTCTTATTTATTGTCAAATTATGTTGAGAAATGTCTTAGCTAATTATTCTGGCTAGACGAACATTTGTTAAAACTTAATAGGTTTGAGAAGAGAAGAGAAGAGAAGCAAATAGAATTTGAAATCATAGTATTTCGTTGTTAAATCAAAATCTTGATTCTGAGACTGAGAAGAACAACCTTTTTATATAAAGGGAATATTTTTGATCGTATATTTGATCTTTGCGCGCGACTTAAGTATTATGCATAATATAGGGTACAAGGAGTTGGCCAGCTCTGAGTACTTGTAGAGGGGTATGATTTAATCTTTATGGTTATCTGATACACCTGAGTATATATCAAAGTAAATCTTTGATAGATACCTGAGAAGAGAAGTTCAAGATCCAACGGATCGCTCAGCATAAATCTGGAAAACAATCCACTTTGCTATTTCGTAGAATTAGTTCTTGATTATTCATTTGAATATCGTAGAAAACCTTGAAAGCGTTGTACTCTTTCATTATCAGATTATTGTTGCATAGAAGGCAAATTTGTTGCTCACCCTTGCTATATAAAACTTTTCAGCTACGGACGAAGTTGCAGGAGGTGCTGCAAAGGATAAAGGCAAAGGCATCGTGATAGCGTAGTTTTTATATTAAGCATATTTAGTATGTTGTATTGTAAACCCTTTTTGTATATCTGAGGGGTATGTTTGGAATTTTAAGGTCAAAGAACCTGGGACTTATGTATTAACAACATATGTTAATGACTTATATATTCCTATTTATATTTGAATGGGTAGTTAGATGATAATATATTGTGGATAATGAGCACCAAACTCGGGGGTCAGGTAGCCCGGATTTGGGGGCGTCTCAGGTTGGTATCAAAGCTGTAGTGACCAAGGTGTCACCAGTTGGTAGTAAAGCTGTAACTTATAAACCTTAAGTGGGGTGGGAAAAACCCTAGGATTATAACCATAAGCGAGATAGAGAATACTCATATAGAGTAATAAGTGAGTTATTGTCGAAGCGTATCGATAGTGATATATGTGGATGCGTAGTGTGAGAAGTTTGTACTATTGAAGTACTAATCAAGTTGTTTAAACTGATTGTAGGATGTCTGGAGAAGATAAGATGAGTATGGAGATGCCAGCGGCTGTTGCACCAGTGCTTGTAGCTGAGGTGCCGGCACAAAGCGAGTCAGTGGAAGAAGTGGGGAAGGATGAACCTATGGTAAATTTGGGGAGTGATCATGACGATTATCCCGAGATGTATCTAAGTGGTGATGAGGAGGCGGAGTCTGAAGAAGCTAAGGTGGAGTTAAAGAATAAGATTAAAGTTGGAGAACAAGATCAACTATCTGCAGAAGTCCAGGAACTCTAGAGTAAGGTATTTCTCTTGGAGGAGTTGTGGAAGACGGAGTGAGCATTACGCAAAATGACTGAAGAATGGAATGAGCTGAAGGCGCAGGTGGATAGAATAAAGGCTGAAGGTGGTGGATCATCGGAAGGAACAAGCAAGAAAGATAAGAAGAAGAGAAAGAGGGACAAAGACAGCGACAACTCTGAAAATTCAAACCCGAAGAAGAGGCAAGCGTGTAGCAAGTGTGGGAAGACTCACGCGGGAGAATGTATGATGTGGAAGAACATATGTTTCAACTGTAAGCAGGAAGGACATATTTCTTTGCATTGTCCTAAGCCGAATTTGAGGAAGTGTTTCTCATGTGGTAGAACGGGTCACATATTCAATAAGTGTCCCAATAAGAAGAAGACTGGTGACGGGAGTGGTCGGTAGACAACTTAGATATATGTGATAGTATCTTTTGGTAGAAGCTTATGATATTTAGTGTTGTAATATCGAGAATAATGTTTAAGCATATGCAAATATATATGTTTGAATGAATGAAATCTTCTATTTCTATATGAATATGAGATTAAAATTAATTTGTGAGTTCTTAAAACTCATACTTATGGTAAGTTCATGACTCATAATTATATGAAATGTTTCTGAACCCCTCAGCGAATGGACACTAAAGGTCTGACTAGGTTAAGTTCATACACTCATATAATTGTGGCATGTTTCTGAACTCATAAGTGTGATAAGTTTGATGAACCAGGATTAGATATGTGAAAATGGAAAATGGCAAAAAAAAATTTGTTTAAAGTTGGAGAATTGCAGCTTTCTGTGTAAAGTTGTGTTGTTAATCCTGAAATTTATTTAAAATGGGATAGTAATATGTGTTAAGTACTAAATGTACTATGTGCTATTTGAATAAATATGCAATTATATGAGAACTATGTGTTGAATTCTTATTGTGTTAAGAATGTGTGTAAAGAAAGAGAATTAATATAAGATTTTTATTTAAATCAGATCATGCCACCTAGACGACAGACTCACAATCAAAGGGAAGAGCAGTCGGTCAATAATGAAGGAGGTCAAGCTGACCCAATGCAAAATTTTGCAAATATGATAGCCGAAGCTATGGAAAATAGAGCTCCAGCAAGAAGAAGAGCGAGAAATCAGCCAACTGATAGATTGGCAAACTTCAAAGACTTTAAAGCGGTAGAACAGTCGGAATTTAAGGGAACCACGGATCCAATTGAAGCCCAAACTTGGTTGAAGGAGATGGAGAAAGCATTCGTCATTCATGAAAGTGGCGTAAGAGCGAAGACTCGCCATGACATACATACTTAATGAAGGGAGAAGCTAATTATTGGTGGGAGACCAGTCAGGCAAGAGCTGGTACAACGGTGGTAGCATGGACAAGATTCAAGGAATTGTTCTTTGAGAACTATTTCTCATCGAGTATGCAAGCTCGGATGGAAGTTATGTTCTTGGAACTGAAGCAGGAAAATATGTTGGTTTCGGAGTATGCTGCCAAATTCAACGAGTTAGAAAGATTTTCACCTCATCAGGTGGACACAGAAGCAAAAAAGCAAGAAGGTTTGAGAATGGGTTGAAGCCGGGGATTTACAACAAAGTATTTGTGTTGCAGATCAATATGTTCACAGCTTTACTGGAAAAAGCTTTAATTGCTGAAAGAGGGAGCGAAGCTGCATCTCGATTCCATCAGGAGAAGAAGAAGAAGACAAATGACGGAGGAAGCAGTGGTGGTAGTAATCCGAATAAAAGAAAATGGAGTGAGAATACCCAATCAGGTAGTAAGACTGAAGGGTATAAGAAAGGAGGAGAGCCTTGTGCGAACTGTGGGAAGAATCATCTAGGAGTATGTCTGAAAAAGAAGGGAGTCTGCTATAACTACGGGCAAGAGGGGCACATGTCGCCCAATTGTCCCAGTCCGAAGAAAATTCAAGGTTGTTATGCTTGTGAATCTATTGATCATTTGGTTAGGAACTGTCCGAAGAAGAATGAGGAAAAGGAAAGTGTCAACAAGGGACCCGGTGGTGGAACCTTGGCAATTTGAGGACCTGCCCAGCCAGGAAGACCAACCGCACGTACATTCAACATGATGGCGCAGGATGCAGTAGCTACTCAGGAGGTGGCAGCAGGTAACAATTTCGCTTAATACTTAAATTACGCTAGTAATATGAGTCAGGTATTTCTGTGAACTGTTTTCTTTTATAGATTCAAGTCACAGGTTAGAATTGAGACAAAAATTAATATTGTGTTGATAAAAATGAATTGATGATACAACTTTAAAAGATTGTAGAGAATAAGAAAGCGGTGATTCCGAGGACGTAATCCTTTTAAGGAGGGGTGAATGTGATAACCCGGGAATTCGAATAATCCAAAATTTATGAATAATTTTTTTTATTTAATATTGACTGTTAATATTGTACTGTGTATCTGTGATACAAGTCTAGAGAAGTAGTCAATCTGTTTATTGACTGAGAAAATAGAGTAGAGTTGTGCTTAACAAGTTAGAAACCCTAACCCTAATTTCTGGATAGGGATTCGATAGAAAATGCAATTAAAATAATTGAATCGATGAATACGTGTTTGTACTGTATAGGAATGTTGATCGATAATTGATAGGATAAGGTTTGTAATCAATAAACCCTAATAAGGGATTAGAAACCCTAATCTCAGATTTAGAAAACCAATTGTACAGTTAAAAACTCTAATTGTACGCTGGGAAACCCAAATTTAAAATTTGGAATTTCCTAAATCCTAATTAGGCAACCCTGATCTTAATTGGCAAGCCTAATGTATTTATTAAATGTTAATATGATTAGGAAAACCTAATTTAATTAGGAAACCCTAATTATAGTTTTGAAATTCTTGTTGTTCTAAATTGAAAACCCTAATTTGAAAATTGGTGAAGTTAGTGTTGTAAAACCTAAGGGTTAGAACCTAAGGGTTAAACCCTAATGGTTTGTGCATTTGTCTAGTATACCATTAACATAATGTTAAAGACCAAAATTCCCTTTTGCATTTCTTTAATAAGCTAACTTGTAAGAAATTGCAAAACCTTTATTAGGTGACCAACGATGTTGACATTTTCTCAATCATCTCAGCCAAATCTGATCCAACATTGATACCTAGCCATTATAGATACATTGTATCTAATTATATAAGAGATCTAAGAGAGAGAAAGTCCATTAATTTGCTTATTTTGCTATCTTGCTCTCACCTACTCTCTTTCTCTCACTAAGACCTCCGAAAATACAAAGTGAAACAGTCCCAAATACAGTCCTTAGATCACCCAATATCAATTAGGAATATCAAGATCAAGATTGGTCATAAGAGGTATAAAAACCCTAACCTATTTTGATCATGTTTGCCAAGAATTTTTTTTAAGTGTTTAATCTTATGTTATAAGGTGTTTTTAGTTGATCTGTGATGATCCATGATGGATCCATAGCATCAAAGGCTTTAAAATTGAAGTTTTTCAAAAACTGTTCTTAAGCTTGATATATGGTCTGACAAGAAATGTCAGTGACCATATATCTTGCTATGTTTATGGTTTTTGTTGTTTTAAGTTTTGGATCTATAGTTTGTTATGTTGTTTTTAACCTGGAAGTGGTAGTACAACTATTTGATGTCTAGATCATGTGATATTTATGGTCAAAACCCGTTGATCGACGTTGACCGGGCCAAATCTGGGTAACCCAGAAAGCCTTGATCAACGTATGACAACGTTTTGTGGGCTTAAGATCTGTCAGTATGTAAGGTGTTTGTGGATGTTGTTGTATACATGTTGTAGACTGTAATATGGAGTCCAAGTACATGCCTTTAGATTTCATAAACATCAAATGGATTGGTTTTAATGGGTGGTCAAAATAGCATATTTGATCACGAAACACTTTTCTGGAAATTCTAGAAAGTGTATGAACATGACTTCTGACCATGTTTGACCGGATTGTATCTGGTGAATTTGTTGATGATTAACTAATATGTTGATTCAGTAATGTTCCTTAACACGAGTACTATAACTTGGAACCATTAAACTTCATAAATCATGAGCAGAACCTCTAAATATTTTGACTGGAAAATGGCACCACGATCTGCCTGGGTTTCTGGGTTACCCATAAAACCCAGGAGCGGTCTGACAGAAAGTTTGAAGGCTCAGATCTCCTTGTTGTATTGTTGTATGACTGAAGTTGTTAGTGTTAATAAATTCGGTCAAAAGTGCATACTTGTGGCTGGTCTGACAGTGTTCTTAATCACCAAGAACACCTAGAACGACGGATAAGTGTCGCTATAGGCTTTAGCGACGGTTGTTTTTTATTTTGAATTTCTGAATTTCCAGAAATTACTTAAAAATAGAAATAAATTATAAAAATTACCAAAAACGGTTTTAAAAATTATTTTAAATTATGAAAAATAATTTTTGAACAATTGGAATATTTTTCTTTAATATTTATAACTATTTAAATATTAAAGGTATTTAATTTATTTAATTAGTTTATTAAATAAATTAGAGAAAAATAATTTAATATTATGAAAAATTATTTTCAATAAGAATAATGTATTTAAAATATTTTGAGTTATAAAATGTAATTTTGATATTTATAGAGAATTTTCATTATTAATTTAATATTAATGATGTTTAATTTATTTAATTAATATATTAAATATATTAGAGAAAATGGTTTTAATATTATAAAAATCATTTTAAAATGAGAATAAAGTGTTAGAAAATATTTTGAATTATAAAAATATAATTTTCAATATTTTTGGAGAATTTTCATTAATAAATTAATATTAATGATATTAGATTTATTTAATTATTATATAAAATAAATTAATTAAAAATGATTTTATTGATTTAAAAATCATTTAAAAATGAGAAAAATGATTTAAAAATATTTTAAGTTATAATTAATGACTTTTAATATTTGGATAATAATTTCATTAATATTTAGATATTAATGGTGATGATTTAAAAATGATTTTAATTATTTTAAAAATCATTTAAGTAGAATATTGATGATTTAAAAATATTTTAAGTTATTAAAAATAACTTTAATATTTTTACAAGTATGTCATTAATATTTTAATATTATTAAATATTAAAGATGATAAGATTATTTGATAATTAAATCATTTAAAAATGGTTTCGATGTTTGAAATATTATTATAAATTATAATAATTGAATATTAATATTTAAAAACTTTCGAAAAATATTATAAATGATATTTAACTTTTTTAATATAATATTGAAGCTTAGAAACTGAATTTAATTGACAATATCTGTGTTAATTATCAGATAGGGTGACCAGAACACCGAGAATGGACCGAAGTCTAACCAGACCAAATTAGTTAGACTTGTTAAGTGTTTATATAGGTTATAAATACTAATGTGGCTATATGGTAATGTGTCTAGGAGAAGTTTGACTGTGAATTACAGTGCTGTGTGTTATGAAATATTATGCTAATTGTGAGACCGATATTATTGGTTATAGGTTTTTCAAAAGCAGATAAGTTTATTGTGTAGTTGTAATCAGTGGAAGAGGCAAGTTTCCTAACTCAATCTTGAGTTATATTCATTCAATTATTATAGTGGTTAATTATTGCTAATTATACCACGTCCAGGGATTTATTGTTGATTATTCGCAGTTAGTGCATGTTTAATAATTCAAATTGAATTACTGATTCGTGAAAATATACGTTCGTAGAATAACTGTTGTTGGATATTCATATCCGTAGAAGCTAGAATTGACATTACAGATAATTCCTGTTTATTGTCAAATTATGTTGAGAAATGTCTTAGCTAATTATTCTGGCTAGACGAACATTTGTTAAAACTTGATAGGTTTGAGAAAAGAAGAGAAGAGAAGCAAATAGAATTTGAAATCATAGTATTTCGTTGTTAAATCAAAATCTTGATTTTGAGACTGAGAAGAACAACCTTTTTATATAAAGGGAATATTTTTGATCGTATATTCGATCTTTGTGCACAACTTAAGTATTATGCATAATATAGGGTGCAAGGAGTTGGCCGGCTCTGAGTACTTGCAGAGGGGTATGATTTAATCTTTATGGTTATCTGATACACCTGAGTATATATCAAAGTAAATCTTTGATAGATACCCGGGAAGAGAAGTTCAAGATCCAACGGATCGCTCAGCATAAATCTAGAAAACATTCCACTTTGCTATTTCGTAGAATTAGTTCTTGATTATTCATTTGAATATCGTAGAAAACCTTGAAAGCGTTGTACTCATTCATTATCAAATTATTGTTGCATAGAAGGCGAGAAGACTTGTTATTGATTCTTATACATTTGTTGTATGACTTAACTTGCGGGGAAAATTTGTTGCTCATCCTTGCTAAATAAAACTTTTCAGCTATGGACGAAGTTGCGGGAGGTGCTGCAAAGGATAAAGGCAAAGGCATCGTGATAGCGTAGTTTTTATATTAAGCATATTTAGTATGTTGTATTGTAAACCCTTTTTGTATATCTGAGGGGTATGTTTGGAATTTTAAGGTTAGAGAACCTGAGACTTATGTATTAACAACATATGTTAATGACTTATGTATTCCTATTTATATTTGAATGGGCAGTTAGATGATAATATATTGCGGATCGTGAGCACCAAACTCGGGGGTCTGGTAACCCGGATTTGGGGGCGTTTCAGAGACTCAGCTTAATAAATAAACCACATCATCAAATCATCCCTGCACTACTGGCCAAGGATATTCATTAAATCATCAATGGTTATGACTATACTAAATAATCCATGGTCATGATCATGCCAAAAATTGTTCATCAATGCACTACAGGCCACTGAGGACTTTTACCACATCATTTATAACATTATAGGTCATGATTATACCGAATGATCCCTGATCATAATCATACCAAGTCCATCTATGCACGTAAGCCAAAGATGACTTTCATCACAATATAAGCATGAGAATGATGACAATATTATAAGTATTAATCAAACAAAAACAAGGATAAATATTAAAGACTTTTAAATTTATCCAAATATTATCAATCACTTAATAAACTCATAATCTAATATTGTTAATATTATAACAATATTTTAATCACTTCTTAAACTTATAAACAATTTATTTCAATTATTTACACTTTACCAAATAATGCATTTAATCATTCAAAAATGTCATACTCATAAGATTTCATCACCACTGATCAAATCCCTCATAAAAAATCTGCATATACTCATAACTAGTTCATTTTCATGAAAAATACCAAACCAGTCCCAAAAATATTTATTTTCTAGAATTTAGCAAAATATAGTCCCATATTGAACATATATTTTTCTCAGAATTTTTAAAATTCATTTACTATTTTTCAAAAGGCCAAAATTGTCGAATATTTAGACATTTATCATAAATTGTACTTTTGTCCAAAAATTCCAAAATTTACAGGGTATACTCCTGTTATATACATGTACTCCCAATAAAAATTTCACCAATTTTGGAGTTAACCACAAAGAGTTATAAGGGTTTACTTTTAAAATAGTCTTTTTCCCATAAAATCCATAACTCTTAATCTATGCATCCAAAAATCGCCATTTCTGGACACAATCTAGAAAACTCATCAAATTATCATTTCAAATTTTTTTAGAATTTTTGAGGGTCAGAAAAATTACAAAACTACCCCTGGCAGAAACCCCTTTTGAATGAAAATACTATTCATATGAATACAAATGATCATTTACCATGCATGCAATAATCCACATAGACAGGTTATTCCAACAGAATAATAAAGAATGAAATAACAGAAGAATTCACCATGCATGCGATAGACCGCATAGAAAGGTTATTCTCAACAGAATAATAATGAATGGAACCAGGTCATGCATAAACCGCATAGACAGGATATTCCAACAGAATAATAAAGAATGGAACCAGGTCATGCGTAAATTGCACAGACAGGATATTCCAACAAAATAATAAAGAATGGAACTAGGTCATGCGTAAACCGCACAAACAGGATATTCCAACAGAATAATAAAGAATGGAATAACAATTGAATTCACCATGCATGCGATAGACCACACACACAAGTTATTCCAACAGAATAATAAAGAATAGAATAATAGAAGAATTTCAGCATGTATGCAGTACTTAACATACACAGGTTATTCTAACATAATAATAAGGAATGGAATAACAATAGCTCTCTTCAAGAATACGAAAGAAATAATATCCCTTACCTTAGAAAGAAACTGGATACTAGAGTAGAGAGGTATCAGACTTCTCTTCTTCTTTCTCTCTATAATAATTGCTCTATAGCTTTAGTGAATTGGTGAGAAATGAAGGAAGAATGAGCTTCTATTTATAGGAAAATATAGTTTCGATAATTGCACGTTTTTGGGCTCGAAATATTACAGTATAATACCTCCAACTTTTCTTTCATTTTTAATTTAGTCCGCAAGTATTATCAAACTTGCACCACCTCCCCTAATAGTAAATAATGTGAATCAATAGTTCAATAATGTGAATCAATAATTATAATCATGTGAAAATACCAATTACAGTATAGTACCTCCATCTATACCTCCATTTTTAACTTAGTGATGCAAGTATTATCAATCTTGCACCAACTCCCCTAATAGTGCAAGAATGTGAATCAATAGTACACACATGTGAACAAATAGTTATAATCATGTGAATTGATAGCAATTAATTGCTCATTTATCCGATTAATTACCCGACTGGTCAGTATAACTTCTAGACATCAATTAATATCGAAATAACTGTCGATTTTCAATAACACTAATAATTCCAACACAATGGAACTATCAATTTCATCTTTAATCAACACGAACTTATTCATCATTAATAATATAATTCACAATATTTAATAACTAGGTCATTCCCAGGAAAGAGGGGGCTTTCCGATAATGATTTCTCCTTATTGGCGCGCAATTAGGTGACCAAACCTCTCCTTGATAGAACTTCTAGACATTGTCAATATTGCAAATAATAATATGAATAACTTTGTCGTCTCAATTATTGATTTAATAATATAACATATTATACAGATGATATTGTGACAATAATTGAATCAATAATATGAGAGATATAATGCAGCAATTACTGTAGCAATAATTGAGTATAACTGAGTGACTTATCACGTAAGCATCAATAATCAATATTGTGTGCTACTATGCAACCACGCGTAGACATCAGACTTTTTACTACCGAGTAGTTCAACAGCTTTTAATTAGTAACACTCTCAACAAGTTATTTTTATAAAATGATAATTCTGTCATTTTCTAACTACAACAAAACATCCATTGTGGGGTCCATCAATGATTGTGCCGTCCTACGGATATTCCTCGACAAAAAAAATATTTTATAACAACTTGCATACTTTGCAAAATTTATAAATACTACCCACCGCTATAACATTATATCAAATCCACACCATAATATTAAAAAAAAAATATTTCGAGAAAATTAAATCTTTATTTATAAAATTTGGGGTCTCACAGGTAGGTCGTACTAGTGAAGGATTTCCCCATCTCTCCCCCTAGTTCTAGTCTCATATCTCAGCCAGGGATCATATCCCTAAGCTTTGATGCCAACTGTGACGCCCCTAAAATAGGTATACATCACCCATCTTGGGTCGCCAAATACATGGTACTAAATACAAATACAAACTTAATTCTACAACACGAGCTTAGAGTTTTTACATGATATTATCTCATAGACAATATCTAAAATCAAATTCAATCCTCGTTACATTTATTATCACACTAAATTGTGAGGACTACTAAAACAACCATCTCAGACCATCACTCCATTCCTCGACTAGTCCCGGCTACGTTCTCATTTCCTGAAGAGAATAATGAAAGAAAAAGGGTGAGCTCGACTAGCCCAGTAAGAAATATTATGACTAAGATAATGTAGAATAAATTATCTGTGAGACTGATAAGTGGGTTTTTTACCTACTTATTGGATATCAATTTACGCGAATCATGCTCATCTCAAGTACATTTCAGTCTGTTTTAGTTGCATTTTATGCTATTTTGCATTGCATGTACTTAAAACTCTTTTTAGTGAATAAGTGTAGGAATCAGCCTAATTTGGTGGTATTAGAGGGCATATGCTGATGGATGCGTGAAGGCGAGGCGCAAGCGGGGATATGCATGACATGAAGGTATAATGGAGTAAGGAGACCAAGAATGGAAGGAATGAGTAGCAGGACAAAGCAACAACAACAAAGAATATTGCGTAACCGTAACCAAAATCCACAGATCGTGAGTTGTCACAAGAAGATACTAGGCCTGAGGATGCGCGCTTGCGTCAAGAGGCCGTTGGACATCCCGACTTATTATATGTCTCATACCATGAGAAATATATCGAGGGCGCGCTAGGCCGCATGCATGATATAAAGGAGTTCTTTGAGTTGTTTTATTTTAATTTTTTATTAAAATGATTATAATTGGTTTTAAAACTATATCTGACTGGTGTCAGAGAGAATATTCGGTACACTTAGTTAATTTTTGGCGTATTATCATCATAGTAACGAGGGTTTACACGGGAGAGAGATTCTAATGAAGAATTATGCCAAAACTCCATCTTCTCTAATTCTTCTGGGAATTCTCCATCATCGTGGATTTATAATATTGTTTTTCTGGATTTATATAAGGATTTGAATGTAGACATTGGTTTACAATCTATAATTGGGTTTGATCGTTCTATCTTTCATCTTTCAATTGTTTGTTTGATAATCATGTTTAACGTTGATCCCATAATGGCTTTTGGTTCAGTCATGAACTAAACTCCAGTATGGGATTCTAACGAATTTTAATATGTAGTTTGGTTGCATGCTTGATTGCTAGGGTTGTTTACATATCATATGGGAATTCTATTATGGTTATTTTACACGTATAAATGCTTGATCACCATTCGTTTTAGTATTTGCATGGAATTGACAATGAACATGTGAGTATGGATTGTAGTCATAATAGCATACGTATATGGGGCTATTGTATATGGCTTGCGTATTTCATGAATGAGATAGACATATACTTATTCACCGTATGAGCTAGAATAAGAGCTTGTGCTTCAATTCAGTATGATTGGAATGTCGCATATACATATAGTGATTTTGGTCATATTGTTGATTACATAGAATCTATCATTTGTGGATGCTGTGTAAGTAGGTCCTAGTGCATTGAAAAATGTCTATGACTCTATTAGTGCTCTTGGCTAGTTGCATGTGATATGTGAAGACTTCTTGCATGATAGTGGCGATTAGATCAAATATTAAATGAAGTTAGGATCCCATTATTTCCAGATTTGATTCATTCCATTAATATTCTTATTTTTAGTTGTTACTCGCAATTAGATTAATTCATCAATTATAGTTATTAGTCTAGGCATATGAATACAATGATTTAATTAATGCATAATAGTTTAAATTTGACAACTTTCTCTGTGGGAACGATACTTTACTTACTATGTATTACTTGTTGACACATGTATGTTTGCATGAGTTAGAGCTCTTTTATCAGAACTGAAAAAGAGGCAACAAGTTTTTGGCGTCGTTGCCAGGGAAAGACGTTTAGTTTAAATAATTATCATCAATTTTAAGCTATTTTGTATGACTTAGACATATCTATTCTCATCTCATTTTTATTTTTGTTTTATTTGTGATTTCAGGTACTTGTAGATTTTTATGCACACATGATCTTCCAATTCCGAATTAACACCAGCGCAGGATAACATTAACGAAAGAGGTTGGAAAGCGAGTGTGTGAAGAAATTTACAAGCTCAGTTAGAGAGTGCTACAGTTAGTATGGCAGAAGAACAGAGAATTGAGCAAAGAGAAGAGCATCGGGTTCTACGAGAATATTCCATGCCGAATATAAATGGGCTACTGTCTAGCATAGTCAGACCGGTGATAGTAGCCAGTACCTTTGAGATTAAATCGGGCACTATTCAGATGGTGTAGAACTCGGTTTAGTTTGCGGGTGCTGCCACGGATGATCCGAATGAACACTTATTGAACTTCATCGAGATTTGTGATACATTCCGATATAACGGTGTGACGGAGGATGCTATCAGACTGCGGTTGTTCCCATTCTCATTAAGGGATAAGGCGAGGAGTTGGCTTCATTCTTTTCCGTCAGGGTCAATCACTACATGGGAGGACTTAGCACATAAATTCTTAGCCAAGTTCTTCCCAATGGCTAAGACTGCAAAGATGAGGGCAGCTATATGTCAGTTTGAGCAACAACGGGAGAGTCCTTATATGAAGCATGGGAGAGATACAAAGAGATAGTAAGGAAGTGTCCGCATCATGGTATGCCGGATTGGATGGTAATCAATACTTTCTACAATGGATTGGGATGGCAGTCTAAACCGATTATAGATGCAGCTGCTGGAGGGGCATTATGGGCAAAAAGCTATGACGAGGCCTATACACTTATTAAGACTATGGCAGCTAATGATTTCCAGAACCCTACGTCACAGATGCCACAACCCAAGGTACCAAGTGTGTTGGAGGTAGATGCTATTACGCAGTTGTCGGCACAGATGGCAGCTATGGCAAAGAAGATAGACACTTTGGCAGAAAGCAGGACGAAAACAGTTGCCTTCGTTTGTGAAATTTGTGCAGGGTCACACTCCACGGATCAATGTGCCATCAGCTCAGAGTTGGTGCAGTATGTGAGCAACTATATGAAAGACATAGGTCAATTTCAGAACACATACCACCCCAACAACCGAAATCATCCAAACTTTAGTTGGTCGAATAACTAAGGAAATCAACAAAGTCGGGCCAATTTGAATCATCAATTTCGATCACAACCACCAAATGCAAAGATACACCGATACCACCGTTTCCACTGGGATTCTCTCAGCAACAACATCACGCTTCAGCTGCACCACAGCCAGACAAGAAATCAGAAATGGAGGAGATGATGTTGAAATACATGGCAAACACTGAAGTTATGATCAAAAGCCAAGCAGTAGCTATCAAGAATCTGGAGACTTAGATGGGGCAGATGGCAAACATGCTTAATAACAGGCCCCAAGGTTCCTTGCCCAGTAATACAGAGGCAAATCCTAGAAGAGATGGGAAGGAGCAATGCCAAGTGATCACATTGAGATCTGGGAAAGATTTGACAGGTATTGCAAGTCGCGCGCCCGTGCATGAGTTACAAAGGGAAGCCGCGCGGCCGCGCGAGGCAGAGCAAGTACCTGCTGATGAAGAAAATCAGGACAAGTCTGAGTTGAAAAAGGGAGAAAAAGATAACACAGGTTCAGAGGAAAAGCCTAACAGTTCAGTGCCACTAATTCACCCTCAAGTACTGTATCCGCAAAGATTAACTACGCAGAGGGAGGACAAATAGTTTAGCAAGTTCTTGGAGGTATTCAAAAAGTTGCAGATCAACATACCATTCACCAAGGAATTGGAACAAATGCCAAGTTACGCAAAGTTTATGAAAGGTATATTGTCAAGGAAGAGAAGACTAGATGAGTTTGAGACGTTAGCCTTGACAGAGGAATGCAGTGCAGTGCTTCAGCAGAAATTACCTCCAAAGCTGAAGGATCCGGGCAGCTTCATAATTCCGTGCACAATTGGAAAGATGATCTTCGATAAGTGTTTATGTGATCTTGGGGCAAGCATAAATTTGATGCCCTTGTCAGTGTTTAACCAGTTGGGATTTCCGGCTCCAAAGTCGATAAACATATCATTACAGCTAGCTGATAGATCCATCACGTATCCATGAGGAATTGTTGAAGACGTGTTGGTTAAGGTGGACAAGTTTATTTTTCCGGCTGATTTCATTATTTTAGATTACGAGGAGGATAAAAGCATACCAATAATACTGGGAAGACCATTCTTGGCCACAGGAAGGACTTCGATAGATGTGCAAAAAGGTGAACTCACTATGCGTGTTTAGGATCAGGAGATCACCTTCAACGTCTTTAAAGCAATAAAGTTACCAACAGATGAAGAAGAATGCTTCCTGGTTAACTTGGTGGATTGGGGCCTAAAGGATGACGTACAGAAACCGAGGAATTATGGACCGTTGAGGTGTGTAATGGGTGAAAACTCAGAGTTGAAGGTGTTAGGTTTGTAATATTCATGTGCGCAATTAAATTGCATAAAAAGTGCGGAAACGTGTAAAATCAGAGTTTAAAAAAAAATTACAAACCATATACTCGGATCACCCTTTATGCACAATTATTAATTAAACGAAAAGATAAAGAATAAAATCATACCCTTGAAGATCGAGCTTCCTCAGGTACAAGTTCACCTCCAAATCCTTTCGCTCAACTTGAATCCACCGGGTTTGGTTCCTTCCTTTGATCAACGTTAGCCACCCATGTGTTTGGCCTCTAGAGGTGATCCACCAAGGAAAAAGAATTTTCAAGAAGAAGGGGTATTGGCTCAAACCCTAGTTTTTCCTATCTGTATAGAAAAAGGGCATACTCTCCAACAAATTGGAATTATTACGTATGTTGTAAAAGTCAACAACCACACCACCCATAATAAAACTCCTCTTATTTATAGATGTGGGCAACCCACCTTATCAATTAAGAAATTGGGATTTATTTAATTAATTAAATTATTTTAATTAATTAAGCTCCATAATCTTATTAGGGATAATTAATTAAACTCCTTTAACTAATTTTCCTTCCTAATCCAATTAGGAATAAATGAGAGTACTTATATTAAATTAATTCCTAAACTCTTTTAGAAATTAAAATAATAATAATTATAATAATATTAATAAGACTCCTCTTATTAATTTATATTTAATATTTCTAAAATATTAAATAATAATATTAAGCTATTTAATTTATTCTATCACCATAGATTAAATTAAATATACATAACATATTATTACGATTATGCCATTAACTTCTTAAATAATTATTCTTCCTTTTATGGTGTGACCCTTTAGGTTCTCCATATTAAACCTATTGTGAATAAATCAATTAGAATAATTCTAATCTTATTTAAATAAATAAATTAAACAATTAATTTATTTAAATAAATAATATTTATTCTACAATAGGATAAGCCTCCTAACGATCAACGACTTTCCGTGATAATATAGATTTCAACATTTATCATAAAAGAACCTTTGAGTAAATAGTTACCGTACAATTCAATCCTTCCACCGCATAAATGTCCCAATTAAATATAAGACATGGAATTATCACAAGTCTTATTTTATTTAATTATATGTATTTCGACTCTTAAATGCACAACTCAAAATAATGCAAATTAGAAACTCCTTTCTAATTTCATTCTCGCTTTAACCAAGGACTACTGGGTTGTCATTTATCGAATCACATAGACATTTCTCTTCTTTTATTAGAAGTGGTAGATTCTTTATCGATCATACATTATCTCCATGTACAACTTATTATACCCAAGCATACCTTTGATATATCCTAAGGGTCTTAAGGAATAAGTCAAAGTATAACTCATCATACACAAGATACTATGATGATCTCAAGTCCAAGGATTACTTGTACTACTATCACTATAGGAATTCCTATCGACAGCAAATAAAACTCCATTAGGTATTCCTTAGCAAGCCACGCTCAAAGTGAACTTATTCTCTAATAAGCACCTACATACTTGCTTTTAGTGTCTCCACACAAATGATCATGAGATCAATCATCCTCATCCAACGAAAGCAACGAACGATGTACCAATCTATCCTGATTCACTAATCCCCAATTTAGTAATCCAATGATTGGGAACTATTTTAGTTTTAAGCTTTCTAAGAATTTAGATCTCATTAGAATGATCATCATCATTATTCTAAAAGCATTGCTTAAAACTATGGGTTTATCACATATTATAAAAAACAAGATCATGTAGATAATTAAAAGCCTTTAATAAATTAATACTTTTTATTAATAAATGAATAAGATTGTTATAAAGTATATGCTTTATCATCAAACATGATTGGCTTGTATGCATATTACTTTCAATCTCCCACTTGCACTAAAGCCAATCGCCATTGTATCTTATACTCTTCTTCTCTAAGTGACGATTATCCTGCTGTTGGATAAGCTTTAGTTAATGGATATGTATTGTTGTTCTTGAGAGTCCACCATCTCTATAGTGATTTCCCATCTTTCAATGATTCTTATAATCATATGAAAGTGCCACAACACATGTTTAGATTCAAGATGAGACTTAGGAACTATTCCTAGTTCTCAGAATGAACTTTTATCCAAACAATCAACTTGCAGCCTTCATTTATAGCTACTTACTTTGTCTTTATCACTAAATCAAGAACTCTTTTCATTGCTTGGAACCTTTCCAATTCAACGCACTAATCGCTCAAGGTAACACTTTACCTTAAAGTGGATTTTCTCGTCGCCTTGGTCTCTCTCAAAAACTTGAGTCTGTTAAGCCCTCTAGTTTTAATTTAGACCCACCATGAATATGATCACATCCTTAGTGCCTAAGTAAGCACTTTAAGATGTTTTTCACCGACTCATAGTGAACTTCTCCATAATATGATGATCAACATCGTGTCTCGTACATTTCATTGCATACATGATTGTCACTCATGCGACCTCTCTTTTCGTGAGTTTGTGGGGACTATTAAGAGAGATACACTCCATAGCTCATCGACATGAGACATCTCTTGAGTTTGCCATGCTAAACGACTTTAGCATCAAATGAATATACGCCTCTTGGGTTAAGTTGAGCATCCTTTTAAATCTATCTATATAGATTTTATCCCCAATTAAGATACTCTTCCCAAATCATTCGTGGAGGAATGTTTAGACAACTTTATCTTTACTGATTATAGCATTGGTATGTTATTCCTCATCCGTAGTATATCAACATATAATACTAGAAATTTCACGATGCTCCCACTGACCCTTTTGTACACACAAGGTTCATTCTTATTTTTGATAAAATCAAACTCTTTTGATTATCATATCAAAACGAATGTTCCATTTTTGAGAAACTTGCTTCATCCATTTCTCTGAGTGTCTATAACTCTTACCTCATCGTATGTAACTGGATCATCATCTTCTATAATGTGTACCTCATCATCATCATCTATGATGAATCCATACCTCCCAGGTATCTTCGGTACTATTCCGTTCTTATTTATCTCACCAGTGGTATAATAGGTCTATCTACAGGTTCCTCTTATTTGACTTATAGTATTTTGTGGTTCATAAATTCTTCAAGATCTATTATCCTCCCACTAGCCCTTTTAATGATAAACACCTTTATCTTAGAAGGCAGGGTGTTTCGCAACAAACACCTTTTTGCTAAGTAGGATTATAGAACATATACCCTAAACTTACTTTAGGATGTCCCACAAATTGTACTTGTCAAATCTTGTCCCAAGCTTATCATTTGAAACCGTTTCACATAAGTTGGACAACACCTTATCTTAACATACTTAAGATTAGGAATCCTCCCTGTCCATAACTTTTATGGAGTCTAGGGGCTGGATTTTGAGGTTACCTTTTCGTAGATATGCAGCCATTTCTAGGACATGATCCTAGAAGGATACTGGAATGTCGGTAAAATCATTATGGACCATACCATGTCCAACAAGGTATAATTTTTTCTTTTAGATACATCAATCAATTATTGTGTATCAAGAGGCGTCCATTGTGAGAAAACCATTTGAGATGATCTAAAAACTTATTGCACAAGTATTTATTCCTTGATCTAATCAAAGAATCTTAATACTTTGCCAATTTGTTTCACTTCTGAATTCTTTGAACCTTTCAAATAATTCACACTTGTATTTCAGCAAATACACACATTCAACTCTTTGAATGATCATCTCCTTTTCTTATACTAGTTTATTCAATTTGCAAAATTATTTTCACATAAGTCAAGTATACAAAATCCATTAAGTAATCTTTCAGTTCTATACGAAACATTATTATTATAAATAGAACAACAATTGTTCTTAATTATAATACCAAAAAATTTTATTGTCCAACAATAAAATGAAAATAATATTTCTTACAAGAATCTGGAATACAATAACAACTTATCGACTTAATAGATTTGCCCAGTAGGCATTGCTAAACTATAAGTTTCTATGGCTAATATGGCAACCTTTGCTACATTTCCCGCATATAGGATTACTTATATTTGTTTAGCTTTCTACTCGCTTGGTCCTTTCATAAATCTATATTTATGATAACCAAAGCTCGGTATCCAATACCCAAGTAGAACCTCGACTTAAAGAAAATTTATTTCAATCATGAACAAAATCGATTGTAACCAAAACTTCACTAAGCTTCTTTGGTTAGCCTCTCGCAAGATGCTTCTCGCAGCTTTCTTTCCAAAGGTCCAAAGCTTATTGTAGTGGAAGCAAACTCCTTTGCTATCCGTGACGCTTTTGCTCTTATTATTCTTTGTTTACGCCTTTCTATTTACCTTCTTTGAATCGCTTCTTCTTTTCGTAAGATCCTTTGGCCCCTACCAAGAAGACTTGATCTTTCTTGGTTGAAAGAGACTCTCAACATTTTTCAATATGTTAAGCAAATCAATGAGGCGATATCTAGCTTGTTCATATGAAAAATTCACAACAATTGTGAAAGGAGTCCGGGAGTGAGTGCAAGATCAAATCTTGGCTCAACTCTCCATCCATGACAAAACCAGTTGTCCTAATTGATCAATCAAATTGATTATGTTAAGAACTTTTTGTCCGTACTATAGTGTCATTGGCCATTCTAGATCGGAAGAGCTCCTTAGATATCCGATATCTATCGGCCCCTACTTTCCTCACCATCAACTACTTGATGTGCGGGAGTATAGTAGAAGTATCCATAGTTCCAAATGATCGATGTCAAGCTTGTTACTCATGGATACGAAAGCATGATGCATCGAGCCAATCACATCATCTTGCCACTTTCTAAAAGTAGCAATCTCTTCCTCGTGAGGCATTGTCTGCAACCATTGCGTGGATAGACGATTAAGACATAAGATAACTTTTCACCATGAGAACTATTCTTAAATTCCTTAACTAATCCGCTTAATTTGATCCGTTAATTTAGCATCTAATATGCTTCGCAAAGATAGTAATTTTAGACATTGTAAAATTCTCAGAAATGAATTTGTATTTAACAACATTTTAACATACATTCTTTTATTAATTACCAAAATAATTTAGGTCTTGTTTTAAATTGGTATCTCCCACTATTTTCTTCAAACTATATTACCCTCACTTATATAGTTCTAAGAAAAATCTAATTAAAGATTTGCTAGTGAGAATAAGGATCCCATTTCAAATGTATATAGCCTTGTGGTGACACAACAAACTATATATAAATAAATAGGTAGACAACTTTTGTCAATTACATCAACTATGCAACTCCTTTTCTTTTGCCTCTTAGATTATTTTGATCAAGTGGTGGCACATCCGAATCAAAATTATCCAAGTTAAGTCCCACCTAGCACTCCATATATTCAAAAAGAAAAAATATCATCCTTGTGGTGACACAACAAAACAATATTGTTCAATTTTCTTTATAAGCATCAAATGTGATAAATTAACATCTTAAATACTTAATACTTGCCTTGTGGTGACACAACAAACTCATATTAAATATTTAATACTCTATTAATTTTATCATACTAGAAGGCTTAACGCTCGATATTCCAAATATCTTTGAACGCTTAGGACTTAATATAAAAAATTGAGGGGTTTGTTATTAATTTGTCTCATCTTGTTTAGCGCATTTACATATATATATATAAATACGCGTCGTATTAATGAACATGCGAAGCATGTTTGCATAATATATAATATATATAGTATAAGCATGCACATATAGAATACTATATTCTACCCAGATTGATTATGGACTTTTATTCTAGTTTGGTTCACTAGAGCCACCAAGTGAACCAAAAGGTCAAACCCTAGGGGGTGCAAGAAATAATATTTAAATATAACTATTACATTTAAACCCGGCTCCATTACAAACGGGTCTTCAAGCGCTCTTGCTTTTGATCTCCAATTTTTCAAAATTAATTCTATCTATTCCTATTACAAAACTATTTTAAAAATAAATAGAAACCTTGATCGTGAAATCAAGGGAAGTACATAGGAGGAGATAGAATTTACATTAAGAAAAATTAGAGAAGACGAGGTACGCAGACCCATTTAATAAAACCCATACATTCATGCATCCAACTAAAATAAAATCCAATCACATCGTCAATAGTCCATAATCAATCCCATTTATTATCATACACATCATCATACGCATCAATAAATAACATTCATCTTATGAATAATAAACATTTAATATATATATTGATATCATTTAATGGGCAAATTTAGTTAGTATAAAATCTAATATTTGAATCAAAATAAACTCCTTTATTTTAATCCAAATTTAAATCAAAATAAAACTATTTTATTTTAATTTATCTAATTTTGAATAAAATAAACTATTTTATATTAATCAAAATAAACTCCTTTATTTTAATTAATTATGGAATCCAATTCCATGTAAAAAAAAAAATCTTTTATTAAAGAAAACACGGATATTCTTTCCTATTCACAAATAAACTCCTTTATTTTGAATAATATGAAATCTTATTCCATATTTAAATAAACTCTTTTATTTAAGGAAATTAGGATTCTCTTTCCTATTCACAAATAAACTCTTTTATTTTGAATAATATGAAATCTTATTTCATATCTAAACAAACTCCTTTATTTAAGGAAAGTACTGATTCTTTTTCCTATTCACAAATAAACCTTTTTATTTTTGAATAATATGAAATCTAATTTCATATCAAAATAAACTCCTTTATTTAAGGAAAAATAGAATCCAATTTCAACTCTAATTAGTTATCATGGAATCCAATTCCAACTCTAATTAGTTAGCATGAAATTTAATTTTAAAATTAAAATAAACTCTTTTATTTTAATATTAAAAAAATCTTTTATTTTAAGATTAAAATAAACTTTTATTTTAATAATAAAATAATTAAAACCGTAATATATATATATATATATATAACAGTATATATAATATATATATATATATATATATATATAAATATATAACAATTATATGCCTATATATATATAATAAACTTGAGAATCCTGTTGCTTCAAAAAATAATTAAGGCTTTTGCCGAAAACTTTGAAACCATGCTGCAGGATTTAATATTATATATATATATATATATATAATATATATAGTAGGATATGCAACCCAGGCCACGTGAATCATGGGAATGAAGCAAAAAAATAAAAACGGCATGAACAAACAAAAAAAAAATGTTCGTTCATTCCCTTTTTTTTTTATTTTTTTTTTTAAATTTTATACAATAAAATTATGCCCAATTAAATTGTTCTAAACACATATCAACATACATATTAAATCAAACAATTAATAATTCGCATAAAGGTTTGGCTCTGATGCCACTGTTAGGTTTGTAATATTCATGTGCGCAATCAAATTGCATAAAAAGTGCGGAAACGTGTAAAATCAGAGTTTAAAAAAAAAATTACAAACTATATACCCGGATCACCCTTTATGCACAATTATTAATTAAATGAAAAGATAAAGAATAAAATCATACCCTTGAAGATCGAGCTTCCTCAGGTACAAGTTCACCTCCAAATCCTTTCGCGTTCAACTTGAATCCACCGGGTTTGGTTCCTTCCTTTGATCAACGTTAGCCACCCATGTGTTTGGCCTCTAGAGGTGATCCACCAAGGAAAAAGAATTTTCAAGAAGAAGGGTATTGGCTCAAACCCTAGTTTTTCCTATCTCAGATAGAAAAAGGGCATACTCTCCAACAAATTGAATTATTACGTTATGTTGTAAAAGTCAACAACCACACCACCCATAATAAAACTCTCTTATTTATAGATGTGGGCAACCCACCTTATCAATTAAGAAATTGGGATTTATTTATTTAATTAAATTATTTTAATTAATTAAGCTCCATAATCTTATTAGGGATAATTAATTAAACTCCTTTAACTAATTTTCCTTCCTAATCCAATTAGGAATAAATGAGAGTACTTATATTAAATTAATTCCTAAACTCTTTTAGAAATTAAAAATAATAATAATTGTAATAATATTAATAAGACTCCTCTTATTAATTTATATTTAATATTTCTAAAATATTAAATAATAAATATTAAGCTATTTAATTTATTCTATCACCATAGATTAAATTAAATATACATAACATATTATTACGATTATGCCATTAACTTCTTAAATAATTATTCTTCCTTTTATGGTGTGACCCTTTAGGTTCTCCATATTAAACCTATTGTGAATAAATCAATTAGAACAATTCTAATCTTATTTAAATAAATAAATTAAATAATTAATTTATTTAAATAAATAATATTTATTCTACAATAGGATAAGCCTCCCCTAGCGATCAACGACTTTCCGTATAATATAGATTTCAACATTAATCATAAAAGAACCTTTGAGTAAATAGTTACCGCACAATTCAATCCTTCCACCGTATAATGTCCCAATTAAATATAAGACATGGAATTACCGTCAAGTCTTATTTTATTTAATTATATGTATTTCGACTCTTAAATGCACAACTCAAATAATGCAAATTAGAAACTCCTTTCTAATTTCATTCTCATTGCCGCCAAGGACTACTTTGGGTTGTTATTTATCGAATCACATAGGACATTTCTCTTCTTTTATTAGAAGTGGTAGATTCTTTATCGATCATACATTATCTCCATGTACAACTTATTATACCCAAGCATACCCTTTGATATACCCTAAGGGTCTTAAGGAATAAGTCAAAGAATAACTCATCATACACAAGATACTATGATGATCTCAAGTCCAAGGATTACTTGTACTACTATCACTACAGAATTCCTATTGACAGCAAATAAAACTCCATTAGGTATTCCTTAGCGAGCCAATGCTCAAAGGAATATATTCTCTAATAAGCACTTACATACTTGCTTTAGTGTCTCCACACAAATGATCATGAGATCAATCATCCTCATCCAATGAGCAAGAACGATGTACCAATCTATCCGGATTCACTAATCCCCAATTTAGTAATCCAATGATTGGGAACTATTTTAGTTTTAAGCTTTCTAAGAATTTAGATCTCATTAGAATGATCATCATCATTATTCTAAAAGCATTGCTTAAAACTATGGGTTTATCACATATTATAAAACAGCATCATGTAGATAATTAAAAGCCTTTAATAAATTAATACTTTTTATTAATAAATGAATAAGATTGTTACAAAGTATATGCTTTATCATCAAACATGATTGGCTTGTATGCATATTACTTTCAGAAGGTAGAACCATTGACGAAAGCTGAAGTCATCAAATTTTGGGGTGTGGTGGACAATAAGGAAAGCACCTCAGTTCTTGATGTAACGTGAGACTCAGAGACAGTCAAGCTAATTGACTATAACTTAGTGATGGATGGGAGGCAACCCATTAATTCTACCTCATTTGACTTTTTAGTTATTCAGTTTAGATTATTTTAGTTAGTTATATCTAATTCATTTTTAATTGGATTTCAGATTTTCATGCTTGAGTGTGTAGCAAGAATTGCATTGCGGATATTTACAAGATGTTAGCATTATGTGGCCACTAATTCACGCCTTAATAATGTGCATTAATGTCTATGCAGGAACCATCATTGGAAAGTGTCACTAATAGGCAGAGTAGAATTGAATGCTAGCATTGCAGATATCAGGGCTGCGCGGCCGCGCGACCTATGCAGTACAAACTCGCGCGCCCGCGCGTTAAGTCGATAAGGACAATAACACATTCTGCAAGTCTCGCGCCCGTGCGCCCAACCCAGTAAAAATTCGCGGGGCCGTGCGCGACACCGGATTAAGACTGATCTGAACATTTTAAAAAGAGTTGTGGACCATTTGGACTCTCATTTAGAATAATAACAGACGCAAAATTCTCTTACTCTCCATAACTCACGTCTCTATCTCTCTATCAGTTACAAATTGAAGCAGTACATCTCTCAATCACATCTCCACGATTCTCTCCACGTTCAAATATCAACCCACGCTCTCATCCATTATATACAGCTAGGGTTCCCGATTTGGGTTTGCAAAATTAAGTTTGGGGGCTATAAATTTGTAAGCTTTTCTTCATTTCCAGTCGAACTCATCTGCACTACCTTTCTCTCAAAGCATATGGGTCCAAAAAGAGCTCACGCCGCTTCATCTTCTTTTTCATCCTCCTCTAGCAGTCAAGGAGAGGATGTGGTTGATCACACTAAGTTCCTGGATTTAGCAGCCCAGCAGGAGTATTACCAAATTGTGGCGAAGACGTTCATCAAGGAGCGCAGTTTCAAACCGGAGGAGCAATATGGCCAGTTATGTGCCATGATTCACGAAAGGGGATGGGTTGGATTCACTGCCACTCCCACGCCCATTCTGATGAGCATAGTCCTAGAGTTTTACGCCAATGCCAAAGTCACCATGGACGATATCGGTATGGTTCGAGGTGTCAAGGTAGATTACAGACCCGCTGCCATCAGAAACATTTTCAGACTCACCGAGAGACCACCAACGGGGGCTACCAATTGGATCACAGGAGCACATATGGCAACAGACTTGGAGCTTGTTATTGCAGAGTTGTTCATGCTAGGCACGAAGTTGACTTACCAAGTCGGCACGACCCAACCTCGCATATTCCCAGCCGCTGAACTGAATCGATACGCCAAGGTGTGGAATTTGTTCATATGTGCCAAGTTATTGCCTTCGTCTCATCAGCATGAGATCACGGTGGAAAGGGCCATAATTTTGTGGGGTATAATCACGGGCAAGTATATTGACGTGGGACATTTGATTCATCAAAATATTGTGAAGTATCTGAAGGGAAATACCACGGGGAGCATTCCACATGCATCAGTGGTAGCCATGTTATGTGCTCATCAGGGGTGCAACTGGGGCAACGAACAAATGCAATATCTGAGCCAGGATATAACTCATGCCACCATTGAAAAATTTGAGGACTGGGCAGGTGGTGAGCCACACCCGCACGAACGAGGATTTATTCTCTGGCCCACATTCCCAGAGCCATCCCAGCAGTCCCCTCAGACAGATGAGGCAGGCCCATCCACCCGAGCACACACTATTCCTAGCGATCGACAGCTCCGAAGGTTGGAGCGAAAAGTCGATGCCATGTATGATAATTTTGGAACGTTTGCTACGGGACTCACAAGGGCCTTGGCCGAAGCGTTTGTACAACAAGGAACAATGCTCGAGTGGCCTCAGTTCGGTACAGTAGTGCCTTGTCCACCACCGGATTCACCACCCGAAGAGGGTGGTCAAGCCGATCATTAAGGGAGTTTTATGTACCCTTTACCTTCATTAAATGGGGCATTGAATATTATAAGTTTGGGGGTATTGGGGGAGTAGTATAGTAGCATGTAGTTAGTTTTTGCATGATTAGTTAAAATGTTGCATGTTTAATTTAATAATTTAGTTGTTTTTGTTGTTATTGTTCCATTGATAGAAAATTTGTTTTTTAATTAATTTGCATATCTCACAAAATTCTTGCTTTATAGATATTCTTGCCTAGCCAATGATGATAGTGAATTGTGAAGGATTTTAGAGTATATTGGATAACATGAACGTAATTATAATGTTTTACATGATGGAATTCATGTTGCTGTTTAAATGCTTTCGGTTTGCACGGATGTGTTTACAATCACTTGTAGGCATAAGAGTTATGTGTTGCATTGCTTGTTAGAAAATGTAGTTTTAAAAAGAGAAAAATGTGGAACAGGCATGTAGACTTGACAAACATTGACATTCAAACTTTAGGAAAACATGGGTTTTCTATATATATATATATATATATATATATATATATATATATAAAGAATAGCAATAACGTGGCTAGTCTTATTTCGGGGCCCTGGCTACTTGAGTAAGTACGCCCGAGGGAATTGTCTCTATACCTAGCTCTCTAAGGTCTTTCATGGTCTGGGAGTCGTTGGTTGAAAGCTCGTTAAGGGGTAGCAGTGTTGCCTAATGTAGTAAGGCATTGCACAGTCATGTGAAAAAAAAATAGCAATAAACATCGCGGGAAAAAGCAAAAATCGCCCTCGTGAGTAGCAATAAAGCAATTAAGCCCATTGTTGAACTTTAGTTTGTTTGGATATGTTGAAACAGTTTGCGTTGTATAAGTATACATGATTCTCAATTTAGGCTATAATTTTCTATTTCGAGCATGTTAGCATATATATTCTTTGCTGGAATCAAGTTTTGCTGAACATTACACACATACACAACATCTCTATAGCATGTATAAATTATCTGAGTGTATGATGTTATGACCATCGTTTAGTTTAAACTTGTATTCCTGAATCTGGATAATTTGCTGAGACATTTTGGGCTTAAATTATGTTTAAGTTGGAATGATGTAAGACTAGTTTGCATAGTAGTTTAGCTGCATCGTAGTGTTGTTGCATTTTTCTTTGTTATTCAAAATGCATTGCTTGAGGGCAAGCAATAGTTCAAGTTTGGGGGTATTTGATAAGTGAGTTTTATACCTACTTATTGGATATCAATTTACGCGAATTATGCCCATCTCAAGTACATTTCAGTCTGTTTTAGTTGTATTTCATGCTATTTTGCATTGCATGTACTTAAAACTCCTTTTGGTGAATAAGTGTAGGAATCGGCCTAATTTGGTCGTATTAGAGGGCACAGGCTGATGGATGCATGAAGGGGAGGCGTAAGCGGGGATATGCATGGCATAAAGGTATAATGGAGCAAGGAGACCAAGCATGGAAGGAATGAGTAGCGGAAAGCAACAAAGAATAAAGAACATTGCATAACCGTAACTGAATCTACAGATCGTGGAGCTGCATGCATGCATGCATGACATACACAAGGCTCGAGGCGCGCTACCATGAGAGGCCGACTAGACATCCTGACTTACTGCAAGTCTCGCGCCCGCGCGAGGAACATACTGGAGGGGCACGCGACCGCGCAAGATAGCTGGAGCTACTGAGTTGTTTTATTTTAATTTTTTATTAAAATGATTGTAATTGGTTTTAAAACGATATCTGACTGGTGTCAAAGAGAATATTTGGTACACTTGGTTAATTTTTGACGTATTATCATCATAGTAGCGAGGGTTTACACGGGAGAGAGATTCTAACGAAGAACAAGGCCAAAACTCTATCTTCTCTAATTCGTCTCGAAATTCTCCATCATCATGGATTTATAATATTGTTTTTCTGGATTTATATAAGGATTTGAACGTAGACATTGTTTTATAATCTACAATTGGGTTTGATTGTTCTATCTTTCATCTTTCAATTGTTTGTTTGATAATCATGTTTAGCGTTGATCCCATAATGGCTTTTGGTTCAGTCATGAACTAAACTCCATTATGGGATTCTAACAGATTTTAATATGTAGTTTGGTTACATGCTTGATTGCTAGGGTTGTTTTACATATCATATGGGAATTCTATTATGGTTGTTTTACATGTATGAATGCTTGATCACCATTCGTTTCAATATTTGCATGGAATTGACAATGAACATGTGAGTATGGATTGTAGTCATAATAACATACATATATGGGGCTGTTGTATATGGCTTGCATATTTCGTGAATGAGATAGACATATACTTATTCACCGTATGAGCTAGAATAAGGGCTTGTGCTTCAATTCAGTATGATTGCAATATCGCATAAACATATAGTGATTTTGGTCATAGTGTTGATTACATAGAATCTATCATCTGTGGATGCTGTGTAAGTAGGTCCTAGTGCATTGAAAAATGGTTATGACTCTATTAGTGCTCTTGGTTAGTTGCATGTGATATGTGAACACTTCTTACATGATAGTGGCAATTAGATGAAATATTAAATGAAGTTAGGATCCCATTATTTCCAGATTTGATTCATTCCATTAGTATTCTTATTTTTAGTTGTTACTCGCAATTAGAATAATTCATCAATTATAGTTATTAGTCTAGGCATATGAATACAGTGATTTAATTGATGCATAATAGTTTAAATTTGACAACTTTCTCTGTGGGATCGATACTTTACTTACTCTGTATTACTTGTTGACACATGTATGCTTGCATGAGTTAGAGTTCTTTTATCAGAACTGAAAAAGAGGCAACAGAGACCCCAAATTTTACGAATAAAGATTTAAATTTCTCGAAATATTTTTTTTTAATATTATGGTGTGGATTTGATATAATGTTATAGTTGTGGTAGTATTTATAAATTTTGCAAAGTATGCAAGTTGTTATATAATATTTGATTGGTCGGGGAATATTCATTTTAACAGGGAATATTCGTACGACGGCACAATCATTAGTGGACCCCACAATAGAATTATTGTCGGATTGAGGAAACGACAAAAATATTTCTATGAAAATAACGACGGAAGTTTTACCGTTAAAACTGTTGAACTACTCGGTAGTAAAAGTACAGTAATACGCGTGGTTGCATAGTAGCACACGGTATTGATTATTGATGCTTACGTGAGAAGTCACTCAGTTTTGTTCAATTATTGCTTCAGTAATTGTTGCATAGTATCTCACATTATTTAATTCAATTAATGTCGATATTTGAAATATTATTAAATCAATAATTGAGATGACAGAGTTATTAATATTATTATTTGCAATATTAACGATGTCTAAAAGTTCTGCCAAGGAGAGGTTTGGTCACCTAATCATGCGCTTAATAGAGAGAAAAACCTTATTGAAAGCCCCTCTTTCCGGGAACGACACAGTCGATTAATATTGTGAATTATAATAACGATGATAAATGTTGTTAAATATATTGAGGTGTCTTTTTATGAAGTCACTAAGTTTATATATATATATATATATAAATTTTGTTTTATTAGTATTATTAATGTAAAAAAATAGAAAAGCTTTTATATAAAAATGTAATACTTTTATAAAGTTATTTGTTTTATTAGACTATAAATAGAATATATTATATTTTATCAGCATAGTGTTTTGCATAGTAAAATCTTTTTATATAAAATGTAATACTTTTATAAAGTTATTTGTTTTATTAGACAATAATTAGAATATATTAAATTTTATTATGCATAGTGTTTACATAAGTGCATGCATAGTATTTACATAGTAAAATCTTTTTATATAAAATGTAATACTTTTATAAAGTTATTTGTTTATTAGACTATAAATAGAATATATTATATTTTATTATACATAGTGTTTGCATATCACTGTATAGTGTTTTGCATAGTAAAATCTTTTTATATAAAACATAATACTTTTATAAAGTTATTTGTTTTATTAGACTATAAATAGAATATATTATATTTTATTTAAAAGATTTTTTTTATTAGAATATTTTATTAATACTGCATAGTAAATCAATATGGATCGTCCGTTTAAAAGTAAATCAATCTGGACCGTTCATGAATTAATTACTATTCAGTCCATTCTCCTATAATATAGAAGTCCATTCCTTCATTATTTCATACAAATTCACTGAAACTCTAGAGAGAGAAACTATAGAGAGAAAGAAGAAAAGTATTCTGCTACTTCACTACTCCTATATCCAGTTTCTTCTAAGGTAAGGGGTATTATTTCTTTTGTATTCATGAAGAGAACTTCTGTTATTCCATTAATTATTATTCTATTGGAATAACTTGTCTGTGCGGTCTATCGCATGCATGGTGATTTCTGTTGTTATTTCATTCTTTATTATTCTGTTGGAATATCTTGTCGGTGCGAATTTTGCCTGACCTGGTTCCGTTATTTATTATTATGTTGGAATAACCTGTCTGTACGGTCTATCACATGCCTAGTTATTTCTTTTGTTATTCCATTCTTTATTATACTCAGTTTGTTAATGTTTTGACTTCTATACTCCATGAAATTAGTGGAATATCCTTGATATTTGCGCTTCATCCAGTATCTTTTCATGGAAATATTCTTCTGAGCATTCCTGAATTTTATTCTACAAATAAGTATCGTGGTGACAATTTGGACATTATTAGTTCTTGGATAAATTAATTCTTGAACTTGTTTTATTTAATTCTTATATCATTGTCATCATCCTCATGTTTATTTTATGTTGAAAGTCATATGTGGCCTGTAGTGCATAGATGGACTTGGTATGATTATGACCAGGGATTAATCGGTATAATCACGACCGTAATGTTACAAATGATGTGGTAAAAGTCCTCATTGGCCCGTAGTACATTAATGGACAGTTGTTGGCATGCTCATGACCATTGATAAGTACACAAATATCCTTGGCCCGTAGTGCATGGATAATTTGTGGTTGTGATACTAATGAATATCCTTGGCCGTAGTGTAGGGATGATGTGGATTATTTATTAAGCTGAGTCTCAGCGATATAAGTGATGAAAAACTTTTTTTTAAATCATAAAAGATAGTAGATTTTATTCTCTACTTGACTCTTTTAATGGATTGCTTGTTTCGCTGCAGTTAAACTTGATGTTTGTTATATTTTATCAGTTTAACATTGTTGAAGACTAATGATAATTTATTCTACATTATCTTAGTCATAATATTTCTTACTGGGCTAGTTGAGCTCACCGTTTCTTTCACCGTTCTCTTAAGGAAATGAGAATATAGCTGGGACGAGTCGGGGAACGGAGTGACGGTCTAGATGATAGCATTAGTAGTCCTCACTATTCTGTTAAATAGTGTGACAATAAATGTAATGATGACTCCTTTGAGTGTGGATATTGTCTAGATGACAATATTCTTATTAAAACTCTCAGCTATGTTTTATCGTATTTTTGCACGACGTTTGTATAATTAAGTTGTATTTGTATTTTGTACCATGTATCTGGCGACTCAAGATGGGTGATGTATACCTATTTTTTGGGGCGTCACAGTTGATATCAAAGCTTAGGGATATGATCCCTGGATGAGATGTGAGACCAGAACTAGGAGGGGAGAGACGGGAAATTCCTTCGCTAGTATGACCTACCTAAGTTAATTTGGTATTTTATTGGTCGATCAGAGTATAGGGATAATATGTGATATGTTAATTAACCCTTGTTTTGTGACATTGTTTAAAAATGGCATCTGAAAATGTTGAGATAAGCAATGGAGCAAAATAATATGACCGTATCGCAGTACGAGGCTAAGTTTGCGGAGTTATCCCGGTTTGCATCCCATTTGGTCGATAATGAGGAGCGAATGACGCGAATGTTTCTAAGAGGTTTGAAACCCGATATATGTCAATACCTCATTTCTCATAAACTTTTCTTATATTCAGATGTTGTGAATAGGGCTTAGTTATTGGAGCGCGATAATGAGTTAGCACAACCAAAAGGTAACGACCAACAACACGATAATAATCGTGACTTGGCAGGCAACGACCATCTAACAATGATGACCATCGTGGGGGAAATTATCATGCCAAGAATGGTAACCACTTCGGTGGTAATCATGGCCAAGATAATAGAAGTGGAAATTTCAAGAAGAGATGGTCACATAGCTCGATTTTGTCCTGTAGCGAAATCAAGTCCAGCTGGGACGGTGGCACCAAAGGCGGATACAGACAAAACAAAGTCCGTGGTTTTAGGAAGGGCATTTTTCGTGACTTCTCAAAAAGCGAGTAACCCGAACAAAGTTAGCACAGGTTAGTTAATTATAAATTTTTACGAAGTCAATACCTTATTAGATACAGATTCTACCCATTCTTTTATCTCTCTTGCTTGCGCTCAACGTTTAAATTTTACTCCGGAGAAATTAGACTTTGACTTATCGGTTGAAACTCCGTTAAGAGAAACCTTTGTTACCTTCACTGTTTATAAATCTTGTTTGATTCAAATCAACACTTTTACGTTACCTGTCGATCTTATCTCTTTGAAAATACTTTCCTTTGATGTGATTTTAGGAATCCATTGGTTAACTACTCACCATGCTTTTCGTAAGGTTGTTAGCTTTCATATTCCTAACCAACCTTTTATGCGAATTCAAGCAACCAAACCACTAAAGTTAATCACTGTTATATCAAGCCATAAGTAAAGAGCCCCTATCCTTTCATTGTTGACTTCCTTGTGTGGAATGCACCGATGCTAGAATATTCGTAGGGCACGTCGTGAATAACGATGGCAAGTTGATAGGTATCAATGTGACGTGCTATCCAAGTCTTGGATTAGGGTCACAGTTTTGAATGATATTTCTATCGTTAATAAATTTCTTAACGTATTTTTGAAGACTTCTTAGCCTACCCCTAGAGCGTGAAATCAAATTTTTAATTGAACCCAGTACAAAACCCATTTCTAAAACCCTTAAATATTTCTTCAACCAAAATGAACGTATAATGCGCCAAAGACGTTGGCTCGAGCTGTTGAAGATTGCGATCATACCATTCAACATCATTGTGGAAGAGAGAACGTGGTAGCTAACGCGTTGAGTAGAAGATCATATGCGTTTACGAGTGTGATGTTGTTAACAGAAAAACCCATTTTGTATAACTTATAAATGATGAAGATAGAGTTAAAGACTCCAGGGATCCATGTGAAGATAACAAATATACGATTAGAATTGACTTTAATCGATAAAGTTAAAGCCGCTCAAGCTACATACTCAGAGTTGATGAATGAGAAGAAGAAGGTTCAAGAGGGCGTTATTCTAGAAGCAAGAATCGATGAAGAGAGGAAATCTCAACCCTCGATTTTATTGGCCCATTTGAAATCTTTGATCGAGTAGGAACTGTGGCATATAGACTCGTTTTACCGCCAAGTATGTCGCGTGTTCATAACATTTTTCACGTATCGATGTTACGTAAATATGTGGATGACCTGAACCACGTTATTAAATTAGAACTAGACGAGATAGCAGAAGATTTAACGTATGAGGAGATACGTGTTAAAATATTGTATAAGAAGGATCGTATTCAACACTCAAAGGCTATACCTCAAGGGTTAGAATCTGAAATGAAGTCAAGGTATCCTCATCTCTTCGGCATACCAGGTACGTACGTAAATTTCAATGACGAAATTCTATAAGGAGGGGAGATTGTGAGACCCCAAATTTTACGAATAAGGATTTAAATTTCTCGAAAGATTTTATTTAATATTATGGTGTGGATTTGATATAATGTTATAGTTGTGGGTAGTATTTATAAATTTTGCAAAGTATGCAAGTTGTTATATAATATTCGATTGGTTGGGGAATATTCATTTTAATAGGGAATATTCGTACGACAGCACAATCATTGGTGCACCCCACAACGGAATTATTGTCGGATTGAGAAAACGACAAAAATATTTTATGAAAAAAACGGCGGAAGTTTTACCGTTAAAATTGTTGAACTACTCGGTAGTAAAAATACAGTAATACGCGTGGTTGCATAGTAGCACACGGTATTGGTTATTGATGCTTACGTGAGAGGTCACTCAGTTTTGTTCAATTATTGCTTCACTAATTGTTGCATAGTATCTCATGTTATTTGATTCAATTAATGTCGATATTTTATATATTATTAAATCATAATTCAGCTGACAGAGTTATTAATATTATTATTTGCAATATTAACGATGTCTAGAAGTTCTGCCAAGGAGAGGTTTGGTCACCTAATTGCGCGCTAATAGGGAGAAAACCTTATTGGAAAGTCCCCTCTTTCCTGGGAACGACCTGGTCGATTAATATTGTGAATTATAATAATGATGATAAATGTTGTTAAATATATTGAGGTGTCTTTTTATGAAGTCACGGAAGTTTATATATATATATATATTAATTTTGTTTTATTAGTATTATTAATGTAATAAAGCAGAAAATCTTTTTATATAAAACAGAATACTTGGTGAAATTCTTCCGTTATTCCATTCTTTATTAATATGTTGGAATAACCTGTCTATGTGAAGTACCGCATACATGGTGAAATTTTTTTGTTATTCCATTCTTTATTATTATGTTAGAATAACCTATCTATGCGAAGTACCGCATATATGGTGAAATTCTTCTATTATTCCATTCTTTATTATTCTGTTGGAACATCATGTCTGTGCGTTTACGCATGACCTGGTTCCGTTATTTATTATTCTGTTGGAATGTCATGTCGGTGCGAATTTTGCCTGACCTGGTTCCGTTATTTATTATTCTGTTGGAATAACTTGTCTGTACGGTCTATCGCATGCCTGGTGATTTCTTTTGTTATTCCATTCTTTATTATACTCAGTTGGTTAAAGTTTTGACTTCTATACTCCATGAAATTAGTGGAATATCCTTGATATTTGCGCTTCATCCAGTATCTTTTCATGGAAATATTCTTCTGAGCATTATTGAATTTTACTCTACAAAGAAGTATCATGTTGACAATTTGGACGTTATTAGTTCCTGGATAAATTAATTCTTGAACTTGTTTTATCGAATTCTTAATCATTGTCATCATCCTCATGTTTATTTTATGTTGAAAGTCGTATGTGGCCTGTAGTGCATAGATGGACTTGGTATGATTATGACCAGGGATTAATCAGTATAATCATGACCGTAATGTTACAAATGATTTGGTAAAAGTCTTCATTGGCCCATAGTGCATTAATGGACAGTTGTTGGCATGATCATGACCATTGATGAATACACGAATATCCTTGGCCCATAGTGCATGGATAATTTTTGGTTGTGATACTAATGAATCTCCTTAGCCGTAGTGTAGGGATAATGTGGATTATTTATTAAGTTGAGTCTCAGCGATAAAAATGATGAAAAACTTTTTTTTAAGTCATAAAAGATAGTTGATTTTATTTTCTACTTGACTCTTCTAATGGATTGCTTGTTCCGCTGCAGTTAAACTTGATGTTTGTTATATTTTATCATTTTAACATTATTGAAAACTAATGATAATTTATTCTACATTATCTTAGTCATAATATTTCTTACTGGGGTAGTTGAGCTCACCTTTCTTTCACTGTTCTCTTAAGGAAATGAGAATATAGCTGGGACGAGTCGGGGAACGGAGTGACTATCCAGATGATAGCATTAGTAGTCCTCATTATTCTGTTAAATAGTATGACAATAAATGTAATGATGACTCCTTTGAGTGTGGATATTGTCTAGATGACAATATTCTTATTAAAACTCTCAGCTATGTTTTGTCGTATTTTTACACGACGTTTGTATAATTAAGTTGTATTTGTATTTTGTACCATGTATTTGGCGACTCAAGATGGGTGATGTATACCTATTTTTGGGGGCGTCACATTATCGTTAGCCTTCAACATTATTAAACTGATAAAATACAATAGACATCAAGTTTAACTGCAGCGGAACAAGCAATCCATTAGAAGAGTCAAGTAGAGAATTATATCTACTATCTTCTATGATTTGTAAAAGTTTAACATCAATTTTATCGCTGGGACTCAGCTTAATAAATAAATCACATCATCGAATCATTCCTGCACTATAGGCCAAGGATATTCATTAGTATCACGTCCACAAATTATTCCTACACTACGGGCCAAGAATATTCGTCTAATCATCAATGGTCATGATCATACCAATCAATAGTCCATCTATGCACTACGGGCCAATGAAGACTTTTACCACGTCATTTGTAACATTACGGTCATGATTATACCGATTAATAGTCCATCTATGCACTACGGGCCAAAGATGACTTTCATTACAATATAAGCATGAGGATGATGACAATGATATAAGAATTCAATTAAATGAAAGCAAATGATAAATTTTAAAGATTTATAATGTAATTTATCCAGAATTGAATAATGTCCAAATTGTCAACATGATACTGGTTTGTGGAGTAAAATTCAAGAATAATATTCATGTATCAAAAATAATTTGGACAGAAAAGAAATAAATTTTTCAGATAAATAGTACCCGGGTGAATAGTACCCCATGAATAGTACTTTGTGAATAGTATCCCGACATGAAAAATACCCTGAATCCCCGAGTGAATAATACTAAAGTGAATAGTACCTAGGTGAATAGTTGTGATGCCCCCAAAATAGGTATACATCACCCATTTTGAGTCGTCAATAACATGTTACAGAAACAACTACAACTTTATTAATACAACATAAAAACTGTGAGTTTAAATACAAATATTGCCATCTAGACAATATTCACACCCAAATAAGTCCTCATTACAATTATTGGTACATTATTTTATAAAAATGGTGAGGACTACTAAAAACTTTCTAGATCCTTTATTCCATACCCCGACTAGTACTCGCTACATTCTCGCCTCCTGAGAAGAAAAATGGAACATAAAGGAAAATTGTGAGCTCAACTAGCCCAGTAAAGAATATTATGACTAAGATAATATAGAACAAATTATCGTTAGTCTTCAACTGGGAAAAATCTGATAAAAGACAATAGACAACAAGTTTCAGATCAATATTCGCAGCGGAAATAATAATTCATAGAAGAGTTACGTAGAGAATGAAATCTACTATTATTTATGAATTTAAAAGTCCATCATCAATATTTTATCCCTGTAACATCAATCAATATACATCTTGAATCAAATATTCATCTTTGCACTACAGGCCAAAGATATTCAGTAATATCATCATTTAGGACTGAGGATGATGAAAAATATTTTAAAGAAAACGAATCCAGTGAAACAAAAGAATAAATATTGAGGATTCGTACTTTAAACAATCCGAGTTCAAAAATACTTCATTAATAATCATAGCGAAGTAAAATTCAAGAATGATCAAAACATGGATACAATAAAAGCTAGTATCCATAATCGATATTTTGGAAAAAAAACTAAAATTTAATTTTTCTGTGAATAGTGCCGTATTCATGAATAGTGTCGTATACGTGAATAGTGCCGTATACGTGAATAGTAACCCCGATACTAAAAGACAAGAATTTCACAAGAAAAAGATTACTAATATTCCGGCATAATGATATTAGAAGAAATAATATCATTTAAAAAAAATAACATCCCTTACCTCGAAAAGACGGTACTTCTGACTGGAATACTAGATATAGTGCTGAAGGGAACTTGTACCGTATAGCAACACTCAAAGTCTCAAAATACTCACAAGAATACGCTCGATAATATAGAGAGAGAAAACTTCAGTTTCTGGAGTGATTTTCAATTCTAACATAAGCACCCTATTTATAGGAAAATGCTTAGAACACCAAAGCAGAAAATTTAATAAAATAATATTATTAATAATAAAATTTCATATGCCTCCTTAGAAATCAGATCTTAGCATTTCCCACATGCCCACCTTCTAGAAAAGTAAGAAAGATGTTTTTCATAAATAAAATAATTAAAACTTCCAAAAATCAATTATTTTAGAACTCCGGAGCTTCAATAATTCATAATAAATAGCCCTTTTATCAGAAAAATTTGAACCTTATGTCTTGTCTTTAGGAAATTTCATTCTCTACAACTTTGCAGAAGAAAGTTTTTCCAAATTCCAAATGTAAACCGATCAAAAATCCATAAACGAAAGCGATTTTACAAAAGTATAATCAAATTTCAAATGAAAATGGGCCCACGTACATGTTTAACATGTTTTAAACAACTTTTGCAACAAAAATACTCTTCCTCCTCATATAATAATATATCCCACATTCATTATAAAAATATCACTATTATTATATTATTAAAATATAATAATATATTTAAATGAATTATTTTATCATAAAAGATAAAATATCAATTTTTCAATAATTGTCACTTTAAAATTTTCTCCATCTATATCCACATAAAATGAATATTTTCCTTATCATATAAATCAATAATTAATTATTCACAAATAATATTACGTAATCACAATATCGACAAACGCCGTCCTTCAGAAAGAGGGGCTTTTCAATAAGGATTTCTCCTCATCTTGGCGCGCGCAATTAGGTGACCAAACCTCTCCTTAGACAGAACTTTCTAGACATTGCCAATAATATTATTCAAATAATATGAATTATTGATCTGATAATGAAAATACTATGTAGTGACAATTATTGAAACAACAATAATATAAAATATCAACGTAGCAATTATTTAATCAATAAAATAAAATATTGAACAATAACTACTGTAACAATTATTGAGTAGTACCTTCTTACGTAAGAATCAATAATTGGTGCAATACTGCAAATGCTATCTTGTGTTTTAACCACCGGGGTATTCCAACAAGATAATAAAGAATAACTACGCCGTTATTTATAAACAACTTGTACTTGTCGTTTTCTTCATCCAATCGCTTTTCATTATGGGGCCCACACAAGGCTACGCCGTCGTACGAATATTCCCCAACAATAACAAATATTTTATAACCACTTGCTTATTTAAAATATTTGCGCATTTTACCCATAACTAACCACATTAATCAAATCAACCCTTACTATTTCAAAATAATAAATAGAGGAAATTTAATTTCATTTATAATAAGTTGAGGTCTTACAACCTCCTCTCTTATGAAATTTCGTCCTCAAAATTAACGTCGCGCACTGGTGTTTTGAAAAGGTGAAGATACCTCGCTTTCATTTCCGTTTCTAACTCCCAGGTCATTTCCTCAATAGCATGGTTCCTCCACAAAACTTTGACTTATGGTATGACCTTTGTACATAAGACATGCTCCTTCCTATCCAAGATCCTGATAGGTACCTCCTTGTACGTTAAGTCTTCAGCTATCTCGTCCGGTTCTAACTCAATAATGTGGTTCGGGTCTTTCACATATTTACGAAGCACAGATATATGAATAACATTATGAACACGAGACATACTTGGAGGTAACGCGAGTCTATAGGCTACATTTCCTACTCGGTCAAGAATTTGAAATGGGCCAATAAATCATGGATTGAGCTTTCCTCTCTTCCCAAATCTTGTAACTCCATTCCATGGGGCAACACACAACAATACATGATCCCCAATACTAAGTTTCATGTCCTTTCGATGAAGATCCGCATAACTCTTTTGTCGATCCTGTGCCTTTTGTATACGTTATCGAATCATTTGGATCTTTTTTGTAGTAATACGTACCAACTTTGGTCCCAACAATGTTGTTTCACCCACCTCATCCCAACATACTGGAGAGCGACACTTTTGTCCATATAATGCTTCAAATGGAGCCGCACCTATATCTTGCTCGATAATCTTGTTGTTGGAGAGAATTCCACCAATGGTAAATACTTATTCCAACTCCCTTTGAAATCTAGGACACAGAGTCTTAATAGATCTTCAAGAGTTTGAATAGTCCTCTCTGATTGTCCGTCCGTTTGAGGATGGTATTCCGAACTGAATCGTAAATCCGTGCCCATAGCTTTTTGTAAACTAACCCAAAATCTCGAAGTGAATCTTGGGTCATGATCCGAAACTATGGATACTGGCATGCCATGTAATCTCACAATCTCATTTACATACATATGAGCAAGACGTTCAAGGGAATAAGTCTCCCGTATCGACAAGAAATGAGCAGACTTGGTTAATCTATCAACAATAACCCAAATAGCGTTTATGCCTTGAGAAACCGTGGGAAGACCCGTAACGAAATCCATGGTAATGTGTTCCCACTTCCATTTCAGAATCTCAAGTGGTTGCAATGGACCCTTAGGCACTTGATGCTCCTCCTTTACACGTTGACAATTTAAACACCTCGAGATAAACTTCACAATCTCTCTCTTCATATTGTTCCACCAAAATGTATGTCGAAGATCACAATACATTTTGGTACTTCCAGGATGGATTGCAAACGGTGTAATATGTGCCTCCATCATGATCTTGTATTTCAAATCAGAGTCATTAGGAACACAAAGTCTGGAGTGGACTCGAAGTATTCCCTCTTCATCGATTCTCACTTCCGGAATTGCACCTTCTTATACTTTCTTCTTCATACGCATCGGCTCCGGGTCGGTGGCTTGAGCAACTTTAACTTCATCGATTAAAGTTGGTTATATGTGTATACTTGACATCATCGCACTCGTTCCTACATATGATCTTCCACTCAATGCGTCAGCTACCACGTTTGCTTTTCCAAGATGGTATTGAATGGTGTGGTCATAATCTTTTAACAGCGCGAGCCAACATCGTTGCCGCATGTTGAGTTCCTTTTGGGTGAAGAAATATTTAAGGTTTTTATGGTCTGAATATATCTCCACTTACTCTCCATATAGATAGTGCCTCCAGATCTTTAGCGCAAAAACGACTACTGCCAACTCTAGATCATGAGTAGGATAATTCCTCTCATACTCTTTAAGTTGTTGCGAGGCATAGGCTATGACTTTCCCATGTTGCATGAGAACACATCCTAACCCTTTTCCTGAAGCATCGCTATAGATAACAAATCCATCCGAACTAGATGGTATTGTCAGAACAGGTGCCAAAATGAGTCTCCTCTTAAGCTCTTGGAAACTCTTTTCGCATTCCTCGCTCCATACAAATTTTGTATCTTTTTGAGTTAGCTGAGTTAACGGAGTAGCAATTCGTGAAAATCCTTCCACAAATCTCCGATAATAACCAGCTAAGCCCAAAAAGCAACGTACTTCGGTTACCGACTTCGGTTGTTCCCAACTTTGTATTGCCTCAATCTTCGTCGGGTCAACAGATACTCCATGTTTTGACACCACGTGCCCAAGGAATGCTACCTCCTCAAGCTAGAATTCGTATTTCTTCAACTTGGCATATAGCTTGTTTTCACGAAGCCTTTGGAGTACCAGCTTCAAATGGTACTCATGATCTTCACGGCTTTTGGAATATATGAGGATGTCATCAATAAAGATAACAACGAACTGATCCAAATATTCCTTGAATATCCGGTTCATCATATCCATGAAAGCCGCAGGAGCATTAGTCAATCCAAAAGACATGACTAAGAATTCATAATGCCCGTACTGAGTTCTGAAGGCAGTCTTTGGAATATCCTCAGTTCTAATCTTCACCGATGATATCCGTAACGAAGATCGATCTTTGAAAAGAATTGTGCTCCTTGCAATCGGGTCAAATAGGTCATCAATACGAGGTAGCAGATACCTATTCTTGATAGTGACATGGTTCAATTCTCGGTAGTCAATACAAAGTCGCATACTACCGTCTTTCTTCTTTACAAATAAAATAGGAGCACCCCAAGGAGATGTACTAGGGCGAAATGAAACCCGATGTCCAACAACTCCCGTAGTTGGACCTTTAACTCCTGAAGTTCAATAGAGCCATTCGATATGGGGTTTTAGAAATGGGCTTTGTACCGTGTTCAAGATCAATAAAGAATTCAACTTCACGCTTACGGGGTAGACCGAAGTTGTTCAGAAACACGTCGAAATTTACTAACAACAGGAATATTATTCAAATCTGCCGTGTTTTTATTCAAATCCATAACATGGGCTAAGAAAGCATGACATCCATTTTTCAATAAACGAATAGCTTTATGGCTAGATATGACAGTGATTGATTTTAATGGTTTAGTTGCTTGAATTCGTACAACAGGTTGGTTAAGAATATGAAAACTAACAACCTTACGAAAATAATCAATTTTGGCATGATGAGTAGTTAACCAATCAATCCCTAAAATCACATAAAAAACAAGTATCTTTAAAGAGATAAGGTCAACAGGTAATGTGATGGTGCCAACTTGGATCAAACAAGATTTATAAATAGTGGATGTGATGAATGTTTCTCCTAACGGAGTCTCCACAGATAAATCAAAGTCTAATTTCTCTGGAGTTAAGTTTAAACGTTAAGCACAAGCAGGAGAGATAAATGAATGGGTAGCACTGGTATCAAGTAAAGTATAAACTTCGCAAGAATTTATGATTAGCTTACCCGTGATCACCTCGTTTGGGTTCCTCGCATTTTGATCAGTCACGACAAACGCTCTTCCAGTAACCGATGACTTTGACTTTTCTGGGACAGCCTTTTGAGTCACCATCCCCGTTGGACTTGGTTTCGCTACCGTACAATCTCGAGCGATATGTCCTTCCTTTCCACAATTATAACATACCTTGAACTGTTGTGGGCGGTTTGATATATGTCCCTCTTTTCATATATTTATAGCATACGATCGGTGGGTCGTTCTCCTCCCTTAGAACCGATTCTTCACTGGTGTTGGCGTCTTCACATGGTCATTGTTGAATCTCCTCTTTTAAAATCTCCTCCCGACTAAAGCTTTTCTATCCTCATGGCCATGATTACCACCAAAGTGGTTACCGCTTTGTCCGTATTCTTCTTTCTCCGCCGGGTTATCGTTGTTACGATGACTTCACACCAAGATGATCCTCAGTTATGGTCCCTCGGTTGAACGCATTACTCGTTATCTCGCTTCTAACAATTGAGCCACAGTTGATAACATCCTGATAGAGAGAAAATTTATGAGAAATGAGATCTTGACGTATGTTGGGTTTCAAACCTCTCAGAAACATCTGCGTCATACGTTCCTCATTCTCCACCAAATGAGGTGCAAACCTAGATAACTTTGCAAACTTTGCCTCGTACTAGGACACCGTCATGTTATTTTGTTTAAGTCTAATGAACTCCACTTCCTTCATATGACGAATACTTTCAGGAAAGTACTTATCATTGAAAAGTTTCAAACGTCTCCCAAGATATCTTTGAGTCAAAGTACCGATGGGCACGCTTCACATTTCCCACCAATGAATCGCCTTATTACGGAACATAAAGGTGGCGAATGGAACCTTCTGTTCCTTTGTGCATCCCAAGACATCGAATATCTTGGTGATTTGTTTGACCCACGTTTCTGCGTTAATTGGATCCGGCTTTCCCCAGAATTCTAGTGGTCCCAACTCTTTGGACTGCTTGGCTGAGACAAACCGTGCGTTGTTATTATTTCCACCTGTATTTTGTGCACGAGTCTCCCTCGTCTGATTTTGCATGAACTGCAAAAAACTTCTAAACATCCCGTCGTTCATCATCTGTTCAGTGGTGTTGTTCACAGGAGGAACATTGCCAGCCTGTTGCATGTTCTCCTCGTTGGTGTGTAAAGGTGTCTCCACGGTCTCATTTACTCCACTGTTAACATTCTTAGTCAACATTCTCAAATACTGCCATAAAACAAGGGTTAATTAAGGAAATCAACACATCACATAATATCCCTATATACTGACCAACTAACAAATAAGCTTAGGTAGGACACACTAGCGAAGGATTTACTCTCTCCCTCCTAGTTTGATTCCCCGATCTCCGCCAGAGAGATCATATCCTAAGCTCGATATTAATCAATGACGCCCCCAAAATAGGTATACATCACCCATTTTGAGTCACAATAATAACATAATGTAAATAACTACAACTTTATTAATACAGCACAAAAACTGTGAGTTAAAATACAAATATTGCCATCTAGACAATATTCACACCCAAATAAGTTCTCATTACAATTATTGGTACATTATTTTACAAAAATGGTGAGGACTACTAAACAACTTTCTAGAACCTTCATTCCGTACCCCGACTAGTACTCGCTACATTCTCGCCTCCTAAGAAGAAAAATGGAACAAAAAGGAAAAGGGTGAGCTCAACTAGCCCAGTAAAGAATATTATGACTAAGATAATATAGAAAAAATTATCGTTAGTCTTCAATAGGGAAAAATTTGATAAAATACAATAGACAACAAGTTTTAGATCAATATTCGCAGCGGAAATAATAATTCATAGAAGAGTTACGTAGAGAATGAAATCTACTATTATTTATGAATTTAAAAGTCCATCATCAATATTTTATCCTCAGAACATCAATCAATATACATCTTGAATCAAATATTCATCTTTGCGATGATGCCAAAGATATTCATCGATTAGTCATGTTCATCTCAACACTGTACATCTTTTTTACTACGGGCCAAAGATATTCATAAGAAATTCAACCATCTCTGCATTGCAGGCCAAAGATATTCAGTAATATCATTATTTAGGACTGAGGATGATGAAAAATATTTTAAAGAAAACGAATCTAGTGAAACAAAAGAATAATTATTAAGGATTCGTACTTTAAACAATCCGAGTTCAAAAATACTTCATTAATAATCATAGCGAAGTAAAATTCAAGAATGATCAAAACATGGATACAATTAAAGCTAGTATCCATAATCGATATTTTGGAAAAAAAAACGATAAATTTAATTTTTCTGTGAATAGTGCCGTATTCGTGAATAGTAACTCCGACACTAAAAGACAATAATTTCACAAGAAAAATATTACTAATATTCTGGCATAATGATATTAGAAGAAATAATATCATTTTAAAAAAAAATAACATCCCTTACCTCGAAAAGACGGTACTTTAGACTGGAATACTGGATATAGTACTGAAGGAAACTTGTAACATATAACAACACTCAAAGTCTCAAAATACTCACAAGAATACGCTCGATAATATAGAGAGAAAATTCCAGTTTCTGGTGTGATTTTCAATTCTAACCTAAGCACCCTATTTATAGGAAAATGCTTAGAACACCAAAGTAGAAAATTTAATAAAATAATATTATTAATAATAAAATTTCATATGCCTCCTTAGAAATTAGATCTTAGGATTTCCCACATGCCCACCTTCTAGAAAAGTAAGAAAAACATTTTTCATAAATAAAATAATTAAAACTTCCAAAAATCAATTATTTCAGAACTTCGGAGCTTCAATAATTCATAATAAATATCCCTTTTATCAAAAAAATTCGAACCTTATGCCTTTTCTATAGGAAATTTCATTCTCTACAACTTTGTAGAAGAAAGTTTTTCAAAATTCCAAATGCAAACCTGAATCGAAATCTACAAACCAGGCGATTTTACAAAGTATAATCAAATTTCGGTCGAGAAATTGGCCCACGAGACATGTTTAACATGTTTTAAACAACTTTTGTAACAAAAATACTCTTCCTCTTCATATATTCATATATCCCACATTTATTGTAAAAATATCACCATTATTATATTATTAAAATAAAATAATATATTTAAATGAATTGTTTTATCAGAAAAGATAAAATATCAATTTTTCAACAATTGTCACTTTAAAATTTTCTCCATCTATATCCACATAAAATGAATATTTTCCTTATCATATAAATCAATAATTAATTATTCACAAATAATATTACGAATCACAATATTGACAACCTGTGCCGTTCCTCAGAAAGAGGGGGCTTTCAAATAAGGATTTCTCCTTCATCATGCCGCAATTAGGTGACCAAACCTCTCCTTAGACAGAACTTTCTAGACATTGCCAATAATATTATCTAATAATATTGTTCAAATAATATGAATTATTGATCTGAGAATGAAAATATTGTGTAGTGACAATTATTGAAACAACAATAATAAAAAATATCAATGTAGCAATTATTGAATCAATAAAATAAAATATTGAACAGTAACTACTGTAACAATTATTGAGTAGTGCCTTCTTACGTAAGAATCAATAATTGATGCAATATAGTGTGCTACTGCGTTTTAACCACTGGATATTCCAACAGTATTAACGGTAACAACTACGCCGTTATTTATAAACAATTTATACTCATCGTTTTCTTCATCCAATCGTTTTCCGTTATGGGGCCCACACAAGGCTGCGCCATCGTACAAATATTCCTCGACAGTAAGAATATTCCACGACCAAACGAATATTCCCCGACAACAATGAATATTTTATAACCACTTGCTTATTTAAAATATTTGCGCATTTTACCCATAACTAACCACATTAATCAAATCAATCCTTACTATTTCAAAATAATAAATAGAGGAAATTTAATTTCATTTATAATAAGATGGGGTCTTACAATAGTAACTCGTGAGTAGTACCCCAAATCCCCGAGTGGATAATACTAGAGTGAATAGTATTCGGGTGAATAGTAACCTATGAATAGTACCTCGAGAAAAATATTGATATTTAATAAGAAAGTTCATATCAATATTCCAATGAAACGATACTGGTTGAAGCGCAAAACTCAAAGATATTCCGCTAATTTCAGGGATTATAGAAGCAATACTTACCATAGTAAGTTTAGATTTAAGAATATGAAACGAAATAATATAAGAAACTGCAAATGGATTTTCACCTGTCATGCGGTACGTAATCACCGTAGACAGGTTATTCGAATACGAAAAATAGTATTCCTTATGAATACGAAAGAAATAATAAACCTTACCTTAGTAGAAGACTGGATACTGCAATAGTGAAGTAGCATAATACTCGTCTTCTTGCTTTCTATAGTTTCTCTCTCTATAGTGTCTCTTGTGAATCTCAGTGAATTGGTGAGAATGAAAGAAGAATTAAGCTTCTATTTATAGGAGAATGGACTAAATAGTAACTAATTCATGAACGATCTAGATTGATTTAGTATTAGAACAGACGGTTCATATTGATTACTATTAAAACCACAGCCGATGGTCCAGATTGATTTACTTTTAAAACCACCACCGACGGTCCATATTGATTTACTATTAAAACCATCATTAATGGTCCAGATTGATTTACTATTAAAACCACCATCAATGGTCCAGATTGATTAACTATTAAAACCACCATCAATTGTGCAAATTGATTAACTATTAGTAAATCTTCCCATGGAATACTAAGTCAAACTTACAAAAAATGCCTTATAACAAATCCCTATATTTATATCAAAAATTGAATAAATATTTACCATAAATTATTTATATTTAATAAACACATTTTTAATCTATTAACAATTATTCATCATTAATATTATAACTCACAATATTTAACAACCACATCATTCCCAGGAAAGAGGGGGCTTTCTGACAAGGATTTCTCTTTATTGGCACGCAATTAGGTGACCAAACCCCTTTCCTCGACATAACTTTCTAGACATCGTAAATATTGAAAATAATAATATGAATAACTTTGTCATCTAAATTATTAATTTAATAATATAAAATATTATGCAGATGTTATTGTGACAATAATTGAATCAAATAATTTGAGATATTATACAGCAATTACTATAGCAATAATTGAGAAAATGGAGTGGCTTCTTATGTAAGCAGCAATAATCAATACCGTGTGCTACTATGAAACCATGCGTGTGATGCCCCCAAAATAGGTATTCATCACCTATTCTGAGTCGCCAAATACATGGTACAGAATACAAATACAATCCTAAATATACAACATGAGATGTGAGTTTTAATACAAATATTATCTTCTAGACAGTATTCAAACTCAAAATAAGTCCTCAATACATTTATTATCACACTATTAAATAGAATAGTGAGGACTACTAATGCTATTATCTGGACTGTCACTCCATTCTCCGACTAGTCCATGCTACGTTCTCATTTCCTGAAGAGAACAATGAAAGCAAAAGGGTGAGCTCAACTAGCCCAATAAGAAATATTATGACTAAGATAATGTAGAATAAATTATCGTTAGCCTTCAATAATGTTAAACTGATACAATGTAACAAACATCAAGTTTAACTGTAGCGGAATAAGCAATCCATTAGAAGAGTCAAGTAGAGAATAAAATCTACTATCTTCTATGATTTTAAAAGGTTTTTCATCACTTTTATCGCTGAGACTCAGCTTATTAAATAAACCATGTCATCCCTGCACTACGACCAAGGATATTCATTAGTATCACAACCACAAATTATCCATGCACTACGGGCCAAGGATATTCGTGTTTTCATCAATGGTCATGATCATGCCAATAACTGTCCATCAATGCACTACGAGCCAATGACGACTTTTACCACATCATTTGTAACATTACGGTCATGACTAAACCGAATAATCTCTAGTCATAATCATACCAAGTCCATCTATGCACTACAGGCCACAAATGACTTTCAACATAATATAAACAGGAGGATGATGACAATGACATAATAATTCAATAAAACAAGTTCAAGAATTAAATTTTAAAAATTTATAAGTTAATATATCCTAAACTCAAAAACGTCCAAATTGTAAACATGATACTGCTTTGTGGAGTAAAATTCAAGAATGCTCAGAAGAATATTTCCATGAAAAGATAATGGATGAAACGCAAATATCCAGGATATTCTACTAATTTCATGGAGTATAGAAGCCAAAACTTTAACCAACCGAGTATAATAGAATATATGAAACTATGAAATGGATTTTCGCTACCGCATTTGCAGAATCCACGTAAATGGATCATTTCCATAATTTAATAAGGAATGAATATAAAGGATCATTCACCATGCATGTGGTAATCCACATGTATGCAGTTATTCCAACGTAATAATAAAGAATGGAATAACGAAGAATTCACCATGCATCGCGATAGATCGCATGCAGACGAGTTATTCCCAAATGTAATAATAAAGAATGGAATCGAATCAATAAATCAATCCATTTGAGATTTAAATATTCTAACAGAATAATAAAAAATGGAATAACAACAGAATTCACCAGGCATGCGATAGACTACACATGCAGGTTATTCCAACATAATAATAAATAATTGAACCAGGTCATGCAAAATTTGCACAAACATGATATTCCAACAGAATAGTAAAGAATGGAATAACAGAAGAATTTCACCATGTATGCGATACTTCGCATAGACAGGTTATTCCAACAAAATAATAAATAATGGAACCAGGTCATGCGTAATACGCATAGACAGGATATTCCAACTAAATAATAAAAAATGGAATAATAGAAGAATTTCACCATGTATGCGGTACTTTGCATAGACAGGTTATTCCAACATAATAATAAGGAATGATATAACAATAGCTCTCTTCATGAAAATGAAAGAAATAATACCCCTTGCCTTAGAATAAAGCTGGATACTAGAATAGAGAGGTAGCAGACTTCTCTTATTCTTTCTCTCTATAATAATTGCTCTATAACTTTAGTGAATTGGTGAGAAATGAAGGAAGAATGAGCTTCTATTTAAAGAAAAATATAGTTTCGATAATTGCACGTTTTGGGGCTCAAAATATTACAGTACAACACCTTCAAATTTTCTTTCATTTTTAATTTTATCCTGCAAGTATTATCAAACTTGAACCACCTCCCCTAATAGTAAATAATATGAATCAATAGTTCAATCATGTGATTCAATAGTTAGAATCATGTGAAAATACGATTAATTGTATAGTACCTCCATCTATACCTCCATCTTTAACTTAGTCATGCAAGTATTATCAATCTTGCACCAATTCCCCTAATAGTACATAAATGTGAATCAATAGTACACACATGTAAATAAATAGTTATAATCATGAGAATTAATAGCAATTAATTCCTCATTTATCCGATTAATTAACCGATAACTTTCAGACATCAATTATTATCGAAATAAATGTCGATTTTCACTAACACTAATAATTCCAACACAATGGAACTATCAATTTCATCTTTAATCAACACGAACTTATTCATCATTAATATTATAACTCACAATATTTAACAACCAGGTTATTCCCATGAAAGAGGGGGCTTTCCGATAAGGATTTCTCCTTATTGGTGCGCAATTAGTTGACCTAACCTCTCATTGACAAAAATTCTAGACATTGTAAATATTGCAATTTAATAATATGAATAACTTTGTCGTCTCAATTATTGATTTAATAATATATCATATTATACAGATGATACCGTGACAATAATTGAATCAATAATATAAGAGATATGATGCAAAGAATTCTTCATAGCAATAATTGAGTATAACTGAGTGACTTCTCACGTAAGCATCAATAGCCAATACCGTGTGCTACTATGCAACCACGTGTATTACTGTACTTTTACTACCGGGTAGTTCAACAGTTTTAACGGTAACACTTTCGCCATTATTTTTATAAAAAGATAATTCTATCATTTTCTAACTACGAGAATACTTCCGTTGTGGGGTCCACCAATGATTGTGCCATCGTACAAATATTTCCTGATAAAACGAATATTCCCCGACCAATCGAATATTATATAACCACTTGCTTACTTTGCAATATTTGTAAATATTACCCACAACTATAACATTATATCAAATCCACACCACAATATTCAAAAAAATATTTTGAGAAATTTAAATCGTTATTCATAAAGTTTGGGGTCTCACAATCTCCTCTCCTTATGAAATTTTGCCCTCAAAATTTACGTACGTACCTGGTATGCCGAAGAGGTGAGGATAACTTGAATACCTTTATCGTCGAAAACATTACACGTTGCATACGTGCATGCCCGATGTCCTATGATTGCATCTGAATGCACATCAGTCCATAAAATAGACATTTTAGGCCTTGATATCGACCTCAAATCTCAAACTATAAAGAATAAAAGTTTTAGGTCTACTCGTTGTCTTTCTGAATCATCCTGAATCACCTCAATCAGATTTTGTATGAAAACGTTATGCCCAATTTACTAAAGGACGTTTGGATAGATTTTGGCTTAAGACTTGACCAGTGCCTAGGCACCCAAATTTGGCCTTGGGTAAGCGCCTAGGCTCCCAAGAACAGATTCTAAGCGCCGAGCCTAGTTCCTAGGCGCTCGAACTTTGGCACTTAACTCCAATTTTCTAGATTTTGCAACTTTTGACACACATACTTAAAATCTTCATAACTTCTTCATCCTTTATCGGAATTAGTCCGTTTTCGAGGCTATGGAAAGCTTGTAACATGCACTATAAAACTTCCATGATTTCATAATTTTTCAGATTCATTAATTATTTCGAAATTTGGCTCTAAAGTTCCCCAAGACTAAGTTTTTACTAACAACGATACGTGAAAAATGTTATGAACACGCAACATACTTGGTGGTAAAATGAGTCTATAGGCCACAGTTCCTATTCAATCAAGGATTTCAAATGGGCCAATTAAATCGAGGGTTGAGATTTCCTCTCTTCATCGATTCTTGCTTCTAGAATAACGCCTTCTTGAACCTTCTTCTTCACATTCATCACCTCCGGGTGTGTAGTTTGAGCGGCTTTAACTTTATCGATTAAAGTCAATTCTAATTATATATTTGTTATCTTTACGTGGGTCTCTAGAGTCTTTAACTCTATCTTCATCATTTGTAAGTTATACGAAATGGGTTTTTGTGTTAACAATGTCGCACTCGTAAACATATACGATCTTCTACTCAACGCGTCAGCTACCACGTTCGCTCTTCCACAATGATATTGAATGGTATAGTCGTAATCTTCAATAGCTCGAGCCAACGTCTTTGGCGTATAATACGCTCGTTCTAGGTGAAGAAATATTTAAGGATTTTAGAAATGGGTTTTGTACTGAGGTCAATATAAAATTCGATTTCACGCTCTAGGGGTAGGATAAGAAGTCTTCAAGAATACGTCAGGAAATTTATTAACAATAGAAATATCATTCAAAACTGTGACCCTCATCCAAGACTTGGATAACACGTCACATTGATACCTATCAACTTGCCACCGTTACTCACGGCGTCCCCTATAGAAAGTCTGGTTTTGGTGCATCCCAAGACTTGGAAGTCACCAGCGAAAGGCTAAGGGCTCTTTACTTATGGCTTGAGATAACAGTGATTGACTTTAGTGGTTTGGTTGCTTGAATTCGCATAACAGTTTGGTTAGGAATATGAAAGCTAACATCCTTACGAAAAGCATGATGAGTTCTTAACCAATCGATTCCTAAAATTATATCAAAGGCAAGTATTTTCAAAGAGATAAGATTGACAGGTAACGTAAAAGTGTCGATTTGAATCAAACAAGATTTATAAACAGTGGAGGTAACGAAGGTTTCTACTAATGAAGTTTCAACCAATAAGTCAAAGTCTAACTTCTCTGGGGTTAAATTTAAATGTTGAGCGCAAGCAAAAGAGATAAAAGAATTGGTAGAACCGGTATCTAATAAGGTATAGACATCACAAGAATTTATTATTAACTAACCCGTGGTAACTTCGTTCGGGTTAATCACTTTTTGAGAAGTCACAAAAAACGCTCTTCTTGAAACCACCGACTTTTTTTTATCCGTATCCGCCTTTGGTACCACCGTCCCAGTTGGACTTGACTTTGGTGCACGACAAAATCAGGCTAGGTGACCTTCTTTTCCATAATTGTAACATGCTTTGGACTGCAACACGCAGTTTGGACAGATATGTCCCTCCCCTCCGCATTTGAAGCATACAATTGGTGGTCGTTTTCCTTCCTTAACAACGGGTTCTGATGCTGACGTCTTTCCATCATTGTTAAATCTCCTCTTCTTGAAATTTTCATTCTTATTATTTTGGCCATGATTACCACCAAAGTGCTTACCATTTCTGGCATGTTGATTCCCTCCACACTTTTATAAAGTTATTCATTTTATTAGGCTAATAGTAAAATCTTTTTATATAAAACAGAATACTTTTATAAAGTTATTCCTTTTATTAGATAATAATTAGAATATATTATATTTTATTATGCATAGTATTTGCATAGTGCCTGCATAGTGTTTGCATAGTAAAATCATTTTAAAAGTTATTCATTTATTAGATTATAAATTGAATATATTATATTTTATTGTAAACTAATCTGGACCGTCCGTTTAAAGTAAATCGATCTGGACCGTTCATGGATTGGTTACTATTCATCCATTCTTCTATAAATAGAAGCTCATTCCTTCATTATTTCCTACTTAATTCACTTTGAAACTCTAGAGAGAGAAACTATAGAGAATTATTCTTCTATAATCTTGAACGTATTTCTTTAGCGTTTAAGAAAGCTTTGAAGCGTAGTGCAAGTTTCTTCAAGTATATCCCCGCCTCTGGTTGAAAGTACTCTTCTTTATAAGGTAAGGGATATTATTTGTTTTACCTGTAAGGGGTATTATTCGTTGGTATTCATGAAGAGAATTACTTTTTTTCAATACTCGTAAGAGTTGTTATTCTGTTCTTTATTATTCTGTTGGAATAACCTGTTTATGCGAAGTAACGCATACATGGTGAAATTCTGTTATTATTCCATTCTTTATTATTCTGTCGGAATATCCTGTCTGTGCATTTACGCCGGACCTGGTTCCATTATTTATTATTTCGCATTTATTATTCTATCTAATATCCTATCAAATGCGTTCTGGGGACTGAGTTCCATTATTTATTATTACATTGGGAATAACTTTTATGCATGCGGTCTCTATCATATGCATGGTGAATCCTTCTGTTATTCCATTCTTTATTATTCTGTTGGAATAACCTGTCTATGTGGATTACCACATGCATGGTGAATGATCCTTTATATTCATTCCTTATTAGATTATGGAAATGATCTGTTTACGTTGATTATGATGAGAGTCATAATAAAAGCTTTGTACTGATGAAAATCATGGGTATATGAAGTATTAGTAAGTGTTATGATGAGTTGTGTTGGTTATTATGTGAAAACATGAAAGTTTCTTAGAAATCACAAAGGGTTAAAAATCATATTTTGGTGAAAATGGAACATGAAAATTCAATTGACATTATCTCCTATTATATTTTGAATTTTTGAGTGTGGTCAAGTTCTAGAGTTAGATCTATGAGTTTTGTAGCATCTCCAAGTGGAATCACTGGAAAAGGTGTTGTAGATTTTTGTGTGGACTGATTTTAGCAAAGGAGTCAAAAGTTGGAAATTACCAAAATGCTACTGTCCAGATTTTAGAAGGGCTATTTCAGCCACTTAATTTGTGAGAAAAATTATGGCCTTTTGGGACATGAAAGTATATGGTATAAAGAACCTCCTGTCCAAAAATGAGCTCATTCCGACTTAAAATGAGTAAGTTATAACCATTTCAATATTTAGGTTTTTCTGACGAAAAATGCTATAACCGGAGTTCTATAATTCTGATGACCATGAAATTTAAACTAGAAGATCACGTTAACATGTGTAAGATCCTGCCAAGATTTGGGAATTTCTGGAGTTAAACTTGAGGTAGCTAATTTCTTAAGGAATTAATTAGAAATTAATTTTTGAAAAATAGTAAATGAATTTTAAAAATTCCGAGAAAAATTTATGTTCATTATGGGACTATATTCTACTAAATCCCAGAAAAGAAATATTTTTGGAACTGATTTGGTATTTTTCATGAAAATAGTTTAGTTACGAACATATGAGTTAAATATGTTATGTGAAGTAACAAAGTTGGAAAAATAGGATTTTATGGCTTGGAAATCCTATATAAGGTATGTGCAGATTTTTGATGAGGGATTTGATCATTGGTGATGAAATCTTATGATTATGGCATCCTTTGAATGATTAAATGCATTATTTGGTAAAGTGTAAACAATTGAAATAAATTTTTTATAAGTTTTGAGGTGATTAAAATATTGTTATAATATTAATAATATTAGATTATGAGTTTATTAAGTGATTGATAATATTTGGATAAATTTAAAGTCTTTAATATTTATCCTTGTTTTAGTTTGATTAATGCTTATATCATTGTCATCATCCTCATGCTTATATGGTGATGAAAGTTATCTTTGGCTTACGTGCGAAGATGGACTGTTGTTTATTGAATTATATATCTTTGGCTTACGTGCAAAGATAGATTGTTGATTATTGGTTTTATTGTTGTATATCTTTGGCTTACGTGCAGAGATGGACTTGGTATGATTATGATCAAAGATTATTCAGTATAGTCATGACCATTGATAATTTAAAGAATATCCTTGGCCCGTAGAGCAGGGATGATTCGATGATGTGGTTTATTTATTAAGCTGAGTCTCAGCGATAAAAATTGATGAAAACATTTTAAATCATAGAAGATAGTAGATTTTATTCTCTACATGACTCTTCTAATAGATTGCTTGTTCCACTGCAGTTAAACTTGATGTCTATTGTATTTTATCAGTTTAACATTGTTGAAGACTAATGATAATTTATTCTGCATTATCTTAGTCATAATATTTTTTACTGGGCTAGTTGAGCTCACCCTTTCTTTCACTGTTCTCTTCAGGAAATGAGAATATAGCTGGGACGAGTCGGGGAAAGGAGTGACGGTCCAAATGATAGCATTAGTAGTCCTCACTATTCTGTTAAATAGCGTGACAACAAATGTAATGAGGACTCCATTGAGTGTGGATATTGTCTAGATGACAATATTCTTATTAAAACTCTCAATTTATGTTTTGCGTATTTTACACGACTGCTGTATAATTAAGTTGTATTTGTATTCAGTACCATGTATCTGGCGATCCAAGATGAGTGATGTATATATATTTTTGGGGGCGTCACATGAGCTATGAGTTTTATTACAAATATTGTCTTCTAGATAGTATTCAAACTCAAAATAAGTCCTCAATACATTTATAATCACACTATTTCATAGAATAGTGAGGACTACTAATGCTATCATCTAGACCGTCACTCCGTTCCCCGACTAGTCCCTGCTATGTTCTCATTTCCTAAAGAGAACAATGAAAGCAAAAGGGTGAGCTCAACTAGCCCAGTAAGAAATATTATGGCTAAGATAATGCAGAATAAATTATCGTTAGCCTTCAACAGTGTTAAACTGATACAATATAACAAACATCTAGTTTAACTACTGCGGAACAAGCAATCCATTAGAAGAGTCAAGTAGAGAATAAAATCTACTATTTTCTATGATTTTAAAAGGTTTTTCATTACTTTTATCGCTGAGACTCAGCTTATTCAATAAACCACGTCATCCCTGCACTACAGGCAAGGATATTCATAAATATCATAACCACAAATTATCCATGCACTATGATCCAAGGATATTTGTGTTTTCATCAATAGTCATGATCATGCCAACAACTGTCCATCAATGCACTACGGGCCAATGATGACTTTTACCACATCATTTGTAACATTACGGTCATGACTATACCGAATAATCCTCAGTCATAATCATACCAAGTCCATCTATGTACTACAGAATACGATGACTTTCAACATAATATAAACATGAGGATGATGACAATGACATAATAATTCAATAAAACAAGTTTAAGAATTAAATTTTAAAGATTTATAAGTTAATTTATCTTGAACTCAAAAACGTCCAAATTGTCAACATGATACTGCTTTGTGGAGTAAAATTCAAGAATGCTCAGAAGAATATTTCCATGAAAAGATACTGGATGAAGCGTAAATATACAGGATATTCTACTAATTTCATGGAGTATAGAAGCCAAAACTTTAACCAACTGAGTATAATAGAATATATGAAACTGCAAATTGATTTTCGCCCGCCATGTGGTAATCCACGTAGACAGATCATTTCCACAATTTAATAAGGAATGAATATAAAGAATAATTCACCATGCATGTGGTAATCCACATAGACATGTTATTCCAACAGAATAAAAAAAATGGAATAACAAAAGAATTTACCATGCATGCGATAGACCGCACAAACAGGTTATTCCCAACAGAATAATAAAGAATGGAACTAGGTCATGTGAAATCTTCACAGATAGGATATTCCAACAAAGTAATAAAGAATGGAATAACAACAGAATTCACTAGGCATGCAATAGACCGCACAGGCAGGTTATTCCAACAAAATAATGAATTATGGAACCAGGTCATGCGAAATCCGCACAAACAGGATATTCCAGCAAAATAATAAAGAATGGAATAACAGAAGAATTTCACCATGTATGTGGTACTTCGCATAGACAGGTTATTCAAACAGAATAATAAATAGTGGAACCAGGTCATGCGTAATACACATAGACAGGATATTCCAACAGAATAATAAAGAATGGAATAATAGAAGAATTTCACCATGTATGCGGTACTTCGCATAGAAAGGTTATTCCAACATAATAATAAGGAATGATATAACAATAGCTCTCTTCATGAAAATGAAAGAAATAATACCCCTTACCTTAGAATAAAGCTTGATACTGGAATAGAGAGGTAGCAGACTTCTCTTATTCTTTCTCTCTATAATTTCTCTCTATAATAATTGCTCTATAACTTTAGTGAATTGGTGAGAAATAAAGGAAGAATGAGCTTCTATTTATAGAAAAATATAGTTTCAATAATTGCACGTTTTGGGCTCGAAATATTACAGTACAATACCTTCAAATTTTCTTTCATTTTTAATTTTATCCTGCAAGTATTATCAAACTTGCACAACCTCCCCTAATAGTAAATAATATGAATCAATAGTTCAATCATGTGATTCAACAGTTAGAATCATGTGAAAATACGATTAATTGTATAGTACCTCCATCTATACCTCCATCTTTAACTTAGTCATGCAAGTATTATCAATCTTGCACCAACTCCCCTAATAGTACATGAATGTGAATCAATAGTACACACATGTGAACAAATAGTTATACTCATGTGAATTAATAGCAATTAATTCCTCATTTATCCGATTAATTACCTGATAACTTCCAGACATCAATTATTATCGAAATAAATGTCGATTTTCACTAACACTAATAATTCTAACACAATGGAACTATCAATTTCATCTTTAACCAATGCAAACTTATTCATCATTAATATTATAACTCATAATATTTAACAAACAGGTCGTTCCCAGGAAAGAAGGGGCTTTCCGATAAGGATTTCTCCTTATTGGCGCGCAATTAGATGACCAAACCTCTCCTTGACAGAACTTCTAGACATTGTAAATATTGCAATTTAATAATATGAATAACTTTGTCGTCTCAATTATTGATTTAATAATATATCATATTATACAGATGATACTATGACAATAATTGAATCAATAATATGAGAGATATGATGTAGTAATTACTGTAGCAATAATTGAGTATAACTGAGTGACTTCTCACGTAAGCATCAATAGCCAATACCGGTGTTTCTTATACGATCAATCACGCCATTCATCGCACTTTTACTACCGGGTAGTTCAACAGTTTTAACGGTAACACTTTCGCCATTATTTTTATAAGAAGATAATTCTATCGTTTTCTAACTACGAGAATACTTCCAATGTGGGGTCCACTAATGATTGTGCCATCGTACGAATATTCTCTGTTAAAACGAATATTCCCCGACCAATCGAATATTATATAACCACTTGCTTACTTTGCAAAATTTGTAAATATTACCCACACCTATAACATTATATCAAATCCACACCACAATATTCAAAAAAATATTTCGAGAAATTTAAATTTTTATTCATAAAGTCTAGGGTCTCACAATGCGTATTATTGTATTTTTACCACCGGTTATTTTAATAGTTAACGGTAAAACTTTCGCCGTTATTTTTATAAATGATATTTCTATTATTTTCTAACTCTGACAGTTATTCCATTGTGGGGTCCACCAATGATGGTGTCGTCGTACAGATATTCCCTAACAAAAATAATATTTCCCGACCAAACGAATATTCCCCGAGACAACAAATATTTTATATCAACTTGCTTACTTTGCAAAATTTTCAAATATCACCCTTAACTTTAACCTTTTATCAATTTAACCGATTATTAAATAGAATAATAATTATAAGAAAATTGGATACTTTCATTTCATGTAATTTACGGTCTTACACAGCAAATGTAGCTCTTTGGTGTGATAGATCCCAGTGGTTTGTCTGATTATCAATTCGGAATCTCCAAAGACAGTTAACCGCCTGATGCCTATGGATTGGGCTAGTTTTAACCCCATGATATAACCTTCATACTCAGTTGTGTTGTTGGTGATGGAAAATTGTAATTTGACGGTAACGGGATACTGCTCCCCTGTAATGAATACTAGAACTGCTCCAGCTCCCGAACCTTCCATGTTTTCAGCTCCATCAAAATACATCTTCCATAGTTGGTGTGTATCGTCCGGACGGTGTTGCTGAACTGTCATTACCCCTTCATCAGGGAAATAGGTGTTCAAGGATTTGAAATCCCCTACAGGTGCAGAGGCCAATTGATCCACGATTCCTTGACCGTGGATAGACTTTTGAGTCACATAAATGATGTCAAATTATTGTATGATCAACTGCCATCTAGACAGTCGACTATTCAACATGGGTTTACTGAACACGTACTTGAGAGGATCCACGTGGGATATAAGATGGGTTGTGTGACCATTCAGATAATGTTGTAATCTCATGGAAGCCCATGCTAAAGCACAACAAGTTTTCTCAATCGAATCTTTTGCTGAATAAGATGGGTTGCTGAATCCACGTGGGATATAAGATGGGTTGCTGAATCTTTTGCTGAGGCAATAGATAGCTCTTTCTTGGCCTCTATCATCTTTTTTTTCCAGCATATAGCCCATGTCATTGTCATTGATGGACAGGTACATAAATAGGGGAACACCATCCCTGGGTGGTACCAAAACATGACATTTGATTAGCTTCTCTTTAATGAGAATGAAGGCTTTCTGACACTCATCATTCTATTTCATGGATGAGTTATTCCTTAGCAATTTGAAGATGGGTTCACAAGTTGCTGTGGGTTGGGAGATGAATTGGCTGATGAAGTTGATTCTTCCCAAAAATCCCCATATTTCCCTCTCTGTCTGGGGTATTTGCATTTTTGTGATGGCTTGGATTTTTGCAGTATCCAGCTCACTAACTTTGTGGCTCACTAGGAATCCTAGCAACTTTCCTGATTTAACGCTAAAGGCACATTTGGATGGGTTCAGCTTCAAGTTGTACTTACGCAACCGGCTGAAGAGCTTTTTAAGATGATCTAGGTGGTCTTCCTCCCTTCAAGACTAGACAATGATGTCTTCCACATAGATTTCTATCTCTTTGTGCATTAGATAATGGAAAAGAGCCATCATGGCTCACTAATAGGTGGCTCCAGCATTGATAAGGCCGAATGACAACCGTCTGTAGCAAAAGGTTCCCCAAGGAGTGATGAATGTAGTTTTCTCACAATCCTCTTCAGCAACCATGATTAGATGGTACCCCGCAAAGCAATCAGCAAAGGAGTATATGTCATATTGAGCTGTATTGTCAATGATTATGTGGATGAATGGTATGTGAATGCTATCTTTGAGACAAGCTTTGTTCAAATCCTGGTAATCCACGCAAACTCGCACCTTCCCTCTGGGTTTAGGCACGGGGACTATGTTGGATAGCCACTCAGGGTATGTTGATTCCATGATGATGCCGGCTTGAAATTATTTCACGATTTCATCCATAACATTCAAACTCCACTCAGGTTTTAATCACCGGAGTTTCTGCCTGACTGAAATGAATCCCTCTTTGATGGGAAGGCGATGAATGACGATGTTAGTTGAAAACCCGACCATGTCTTCATGGGACCATGCAAACACATCCTGGAATTGGGTCAATAGAGTAACCATGTCATTCCTTTGGTTTGGAGTAAGGTTCGTACCAATCTGAATTTATTTGCGATTTTCTGAGGTTCCAAGGTTAAAAGAGGTGGTTTGATCAAGATTTTGGCTTGGGTTTATCTTTGACCCATTCTTTGATCTCTTGAGGTATCTCATAGTCCCCTTGTTCAATCTCCATCAAGTCTGAGTCCAACTTTACATCAAAGTTACAGTCCTTGTGAAGAATAAGCACCTCATCAGCAACTTTAAGCATATCTAACTTTAGAGTCTTGAAACAAAATGCTTTCACTTAATACATGAAGCTGTTTAATCATACAAAGTTTTAGCATGAAATGACAAAAGCAACTGTTAATACTATACAAAAAAAGTAAGCAGTTATTGCTATCTACAATGCAGAGGGAGTTTATACCCTTTTTACCCTTGTCAGCAAATGCTAGGAGTGCTGCTCCAATTGCCAAGGGTCAAGTCATGGTGGACAGTTGTGATGAAGGGGCTGTTATCATCCTCCTTCTCTTGACTGATGACCATGATGTATGGACAATCATCATCTGGGATGTCTCTGTTCATACCCTCCATATGGGTCAGGATGCGCATGTTTGATAAATGTCTCTTTATCTCTTGTTTACGCATTTGATTCCTTTCCTCCACCTCTGGGTCTAGAATCAAGACTTCTTAGCTACCACAGGTATCAGCTTTGACCGGTATCAGCTTAGGAAACAACATAACTACCACAGGGGTATGAACCTTTAGTAAAGGCCGTACATGATTATCACATGTAGTTTTAGGCAACCGCCTTGTAGATGAAGGAACTGGTTTATGCTTGTGCTGGTTCCTGTGATTAGACCCAGAGGAGTAGCCTAGTTCGGCTATGCATGTTTGGCTGGGAACTTGAATTAGGCATTTGATTCCCTAATGATCCTTGCCTAACCCTTGTCTAGGTTGGAAACCCAAGGATATCATCTCTTGACTTGCCGACATTACCTCGGTAGAAACTCCGGGTTTCAGAGGTGGCGCCCCCATGGGTTGATAGTGAGTGTTGCTCACCTCAAGGGCTTGGAAGCTGACAGGCTCAACTTCTGTATTCAAACTGATGAGTGGTATATCACCTTAAAATAAGATATCTTGTCTCACCCCTGACAGTTACCAGACTATTATTGATGATATAATTGAGTTATTGATGAAGAGTGGATGGGACGGCTCCGACCATATGAATCCAAGGTCTTCCCAATAGTAAGTTGTATCCTATAGTGATCTTAAGCACTTAGAAGGATATGTAGAATGTATGTGGACTAATTTCCACTGGCAACTCAATTTCTCCGATAGCATTTCGCTGAGATCCATCAAAAGCTTTGATAATTATATGGCTCCTTTGAATCTGTTGAGATTGATGTTCATTGTCTCCAATATGGCATAGGGGCAGATGTTTAGGGATGATCCTCCATCTATTAGCAATCCTCCAACCACATATCTGGAAGAAATAACAACTATGTGCAACAGTTTGCAATGACTCGTCCCTTCGGGAGGTATGTCATCATCGGTAAAGGATATCACATTGCTGTTGAAGATGTGATCCACCAGATGATGGAATTTTTTAACATCCACTATTTTTAGCAAGTGGGCTTCTTCTAACAGTTTCAGTAAGACCCTCCAATGATCTTCTGAAGAGAAAACCAAGTCTAGAATAGAGATCTGTTGTGAAGCTTCTTTCAAGCTTTGAACCACCTTGGCTTGATTGTGTCCCATCTTATAGAGGAATTCTTCAATCTTTTCTCTAGGCACTTTCCCCTTTTACCTGATGACAAGCTTCATCACCCGTTGAGGAAGATACAGTGGATTTTCTTTAGACACCGTGACACCCCCAAATTCGGACCTCCACTTGGTCACTCGAATTTGGTTCATCACGTTCTCATAGTAATACGATAATAACTAAATAACATTTTCACAACAAAAAATCTAATTTAGAATAATATACAATGATTTATTATAATTATTCCCCCAAGTCTCGCAACCTACAATACTTAATAGATTACATAATAATATAGAATAAAGACTTATTACATAATCCTACTTAAGCTTAAACATAGTCTGAAAACAGCCTTAATATAACATACTAGTCTTAAACATAAAAGGGACAAGCTAGTCGATAGCCTTGCCCTTGCCCTTGTCATGCCCAGAGACACTTCCCTATTCTGCCTTAACTGAAAGGTTTTAAATAAGCAAGGATGAGCACAAATTGCCCAACAAGTAATATATAACAAGGGTGAAGAATATAATATCACAATTTTGAATTATCGAAGTATCATCTTTAAGATAGTTCAAAGATTCAGAATAATATCATGAATAATGAATATCAACAATTCTTGGAATAAGAATGATAATACAATATAAATCAACAGACATATATGAATTCAAAGACTATCAATGTATCCAACTGGATAAACAATTTATACTGAGCAGTCACTAAGGACTATTGAACATCTACTAGAGTTACCAATATTAAACTGATAACCTAAAAGAATCAAGTACTATAGTTGATCAGTCTACAATACTCTACGTTATGCATAACACCATAATAATATCCACTCATGTGTTGGGGTTCCAACAACATACACTCCCCTTACCATAAGGGTTGTTCAACTCAGTTATCAAGATTTTTGCACCAATCAATTGGTTTGGACAGTTTTATAAACATGCATATAGTATATCTGAATCAAATGGCATCAACTTTTTCACAATATTTAAGAACAATACCAAGTTCAACATGAATAATAGTTTTCACAAGAGTCTAAACATACTTGTTCAATTGAACGAATAAGTAGAATAACTTATATTCAAAGAGATAAGTTTACAATACTCGTTTAAATAAAGTAATGCAAGGGTTTAGGAAACTTTCATAATGTATAGGACAATTCAGATACTTGCACGATAAAAGTAGGGTTCGAATACTTGCCTTAAGCGTAGTTTATCCACGTTTAGAATTCAACACTTTCGAATCCTATTTATAGCGTATTATATGTTCATGATTTTCATTAGCTAACACAGTCTTTAATCAAGCTTGACATGATTCAAGTATGCATATATGGTACAAAAATCAGTTTATAAGTCATCACAAATACGACAACGTCTTGATTTGTTTTATTTCTTGAAGACATTCTTTGGACTTAACATTTAGAAGTTATGATCAACATTTGTCTCTATCACATAGCATGCTTCTTAACACATTTACACAGCATATTGGTCATGTAAGATAAGTTAAAGTAATCATATAGGCATGCTTCAAACATCAGTTCAAAAACATAAGTTATTTAAGAGTCTTTGCAGACGCAAATTGCATACTGTCTGAAAGCTTAGGGATGGCGCAATTTACTGCCCCTCGCCGCATCAGATCCGAGTGTGTGAGGCCCCAAAAATAGGTATACTTCACCCATCTTAGGTTGCCAAATACATGGTACATAATAAAAATACAAACTTCTTTAATACAACTGTCGTGCAAAATACGACAAAACATAGCTCAGAGTTTAAACAAGAATATTATCATCTAGATAATATCCACTCTCAATGGAGTCCTCATTACAATTATTACCACACTATTTAACAGAATAGTGAGGACTACTAAAACAACCATCTAGACCGTCAATCCATTCCCCAACCAATCCCAGCTATATTCTCATTTCCTGAAGACAACAATGAAAGAAAAGGGTGAGCTCAACTATCCCAGTAAGAAATATTATGACTAAGATAATGCAAAATAAATTATCGTTAGCCTTTAAAAGTGTTAAACTGATAAAATACAATAGACAACAAGTTTAACTGCAGTGAAACAAGCAATCAATTAGAAAAGTCAAGTAGAGCATGATATCTACTATCTTCTATGATTTAAAAAGTTTTTCATCAACTTTATCACTGAGAATCAGCTTAATAAATAAACCACATCATCGAATCATCCCTGCACTAAGGGCCAAGGATATTCATGTAATCATCAATGGTCATGATTATACCGAATAATCCCTGGTCATAATCATACCAACAACTGTCCATCAATGCACTACGAACCAATGAGGACTTTTACCACATCATTTATAACATTACGGGTCATGATTATACCAAATGATCACTGATCATAATCATATAAATCAACAGTCCATCTATGCACGAAAGCCAAAAATGACTTTCATCATAATATAAGCATGGGGATGATGACAATGATATAAGAAATAATCAAACGAAATCAAGGATAAATATTAAAGACTTTAAATTTATCCAGAGTTTAAAAATATCCAAATTGTCAACATAATACAACTTTGTGGAGTAAAATTCGAGAATAATATTCATGTATCAAAAATAATTTGGACAGAAAAGAAATATATCTTTCGAGTGAATAGTACCCCGTGAATAGTACCCAGTGAATAGTACTTCGGGAATAGTACCTCGTGAATAGTACCCCTGCATGAAAAGTGTCCCAAATGCCCGAATGAATAATATTCCAGTGAATAGTAACCGAATGAATAGTAATTTGTGAATAGTACTCTAACACGAAAAGTGCCCCGAATACCCAGTGAATAATATTCGAGTGAATAGTAACCCATAAATATTAACTCATGAATAGTAACTCGTAAATAGTATTCCGACATAAAAAGATCAATAATTATCAAGAAAGCTCAAAATAATATTTCCATGAAAAGATACTGGATGAAGAGCAAAAATCAAGGATATTCTACTAATATCATGGAGTATAGAAGTAATACTTTAACAAACTGAGTGTAGAATTAGGAATATGAGACGAAATAATATTACTCACATACTACAGAGTATAGAAGAAAATATTATTCCTTATGAATACTGAACAAAAATAATATCCCTTACAAATACGAAAGAAATAATACCCTTACGACTGTTGAACGAAAATAATATTCCTACGAATATTGAACGAAATGATATTCCTTACGAATATTAAACGAAAATAATATTCATACTAATACGAAAAATAATATGTCTTATGAATATGAAATAAATAATACTCCTTACCTCAGAAGAAGACTGGTTACTTGAATATTGAAGTAGCAGACTTTTCTTCTTCTTTTTCTCTGTAGCTTCTCTCTCTATAGCTTCTCTCTCTATAATTGCTCTTGTGAGTCTTAGTGAATTGGTGAGAATGAGCTTCTATTTATAGGAAAATATAGTTTCGATAATTGCACGTTTTGGGGCTCGAAATATTACAGTATAATACCTTCATCTTTTCCTTCATTTTTAATTTAGTCCTACAAGTATTATCAAACTTGCACCACCTCCCCTAATAGTACAATCATGTGACTCAATAGTTCTATACATGTGAAAAAAATAATTACAGTATAGTACCATCATCTATACCTCCATTTTTAATTTAGTCATGCAAGTATTACAAATCTTGCACCACCTCCCCTAATAGTACATGCATGTGATTCAATAGTATATACATGTGAACACATAGCTATAAGCATGTGAATTAATAGTAATTAATTTCTCATTTATCCGATTAATTACCCGATTGGTCAATATAACCTCCAGACATCAATTATTATCGAAATAAATGTTGATTTCCACTAACACTAATAATCCCAACACAATGAAACTATTTTTATCAACAATTTCATTTTTAAAATTTTGAAGTTTGAGTTTTTCCAAAAAAGGCAACTGTTGACTTTTTGACCAAAAAGTTAACCCCGATAAATTTTGTGTTTATAGTCTATTTGTACTAATTTCATTGTTCTGGACTCAAATATCACGTCCGCGTCTCCAAATTCAACTCCAAACTCAAATTCAATTTTTAATAACATTCATCATTAATATTATAACTCACAATATTAACAACCAGATCGTTCCCAGGAAAGTGGGGTGGGGCTTTTCAGATAAGGATTTCTCCCTATTGGCGCCATGATTAAATAACCTAACCCTTTCCTCGTGTAACTTTTTAGACATCATCAATAATGCAAATAATAATATGAACAACTTGTCATCTCATTTATTGATTTAATAATATAAAATATTGTGACAATAGTTGAATAAAACTGAGTGACTTCTCACGTAAGCATCAATAATCAAAGATACTGTACAATACCCTGTGCCACTGTGCAACCACTCATATTACTGTACTTTTATCAATTCAACCATTTACTAAATAGAATAATAATTATAAAAATTTAATACTTTCATTTTGTAAAATTCAGGGTCTTACAATCTCCCCTCCTTATGAAATTTTGCCCTCGAAATTTACGTACCTGGTAGTTCAAAAAGATGAGAATATCTTGCTTTCTTTTTGGATTGTACCTTCCCGGTTATTTCCTCTCTATCGTGATTTTCCCATTTCTCATCTCTTGTATTTCAGATATTATTCTAGAATATAGTTTCAAAATAAGGGTTATTTAACATGCCACATATTATCCCTATACTCAGACCGACCAATTAAATACCAAATAACTTAGGTAGGTCATACTAGCAAAGAAATTATTCATCTCTCCCCTCCTAGTTCTAGTCTCACATCTCAGCCAGGGATCATATCTCTAAGCTTTGATACCAACTGTGACGCCCCCAAAACAGGTATACACCACCCATCTTGGGTCACCAAATACATGGTACATAATACAACTACAAACTTCTTTAATACAACTGTCGTGCAAAATACGACAAAACATAGCTGAGAGTTTAAACAAGAATATTGTCTTCTAGACAATATCAACTCTCAATGGAGTCCTTATTACAATTATTATCACACTATTTCACAGGATAGTGAGGACTACTAAAACAACCATCTGGACCGTCAATCCATTCCCCGACCAATCCCAGCTATATTCTCATTTTCTAAAGAGAACAGTGAAAGAAAAGGGTGAGCTCAACTATCCCAGTAAGAAATATTATGACTAAGATAATGTAGAATAAATTATCGTTAGCCTTCAAAAGTGTTAAACTGATAAAATACAATAGACAACAAGTTTAACTCTAGCGGAATAAGCAATCAATTAGAAGAGTCAAGTAAAGCATGATATCTACTATCTTCTATGATTTAAAAAGTTTTTCAACAACTTTATCGCTGAGACTCGGCTTAATAAATAAACAACATCATCGAATCATCCCTGCACTAAGGGCCAAGGATATTCATGTAATCATCAATGGTCATGATTATACCGAATAATCCCTGGTCATAATCATACCAGCAACGGTCCATCAATGCACTACGGACCAATGAGGACTTTTACCACATCATTTATAATATTACGGGAAATGATTATACCGAATGATCCCTGTTCATAATCATATAAATCAATAGTCCATCTATGCACGTAAGCCAAAGATGACTTTCATCACAATATAAGCATGAGGATGATGACAATGATATAAGAATTAATCAAACAAAATCAAGGATAAATATTAAAGACTTTAAATTTATCCAGAGTTTTAAAATATCTAAATTGTCAACATGATACTGCTTTGTGGAGTAAAATTCAAGAATAATATTTATGTATCAAAAATAATTTAGACAGAAAAGAAATATATCTTTCGTGTGAATAGTACCCTATGAATAGTACTTCGGGAATAGTACCTCGTGAATAGTACCGCAGCATGAAAAGTGCCCCAAATGCCTGAATGAATAATATTCAAGTGAATAGTAATCGGGTGAATAGTAACCCGTGAATAGTAATTCGTGAATAGTACTTCGACACGAAAAGTGTCCCGAATACCTGAGTGAATAATATTCGAGTGAATAGTAACTGGGTGAATAGTAACCCATAAATAGTAAGTCATGAATAGTAACTCGAAAATAGTATTCCATCATAAAAAGATCAATAATTATCAAGAAAGCTCAGAATAATATTTCCATGAAAAGATACTGGATGAAGAGCAAAAATCAAGGATATTCTACTAATATCATGGAGTATAGAAGCAATACTTTAACAAACTGAGTGTAGAATTAGGAATATGAGACGAAATAATATTACTCACATACTACAGAGTATAGAAGAAAATATTATTCCTTATGAATTCTGAACAAAAATAATATCCCTTACAAATACGAAAGAAATAATACCCCTTACGACTGTTGAACGAAAATAATATTCCTACGAATATTGAACGAAATGATATTCCTTACGAATATTGAACGAAAAATAATATTCATACGAATACGAATACGAAAAATAATATCTCTTCAGAATATGAAATAAATAATACCCCTTACCTTAGAAGAAGACTATATACTGGAATAGTGAAGTAGCAAACTTCTCTTCTTCTTTTTCTCTATAGCTTCTCTCTCTATAATTGCTCTTGTGAGTTTTATTGAATTAATGAGAATGAAGGAAGAATGAACTTCTATTTATAGGAAAATATAGTTTTGATAATTGCACGTTTTGGGGCTCAAAATATTACAGTATAATACCTTCATCTTTTCCTTCATTTTTAATTTAGCCTTGCAAGTATTATCAAACTTGCACCACCTCCCCTAATAGTATATCATGTGAATCAATATTAGAATCATGTGACTCAATAGTTCTATACATGTGAAAAAAAAAATTATAGTATAGTACCTTCATCTATGCCTCTATTTTTAATTTAGTCATGCAAGTATTATAAATCTTGCACCACCTACCCTAATAGTAAATGCATGTGAATCAATAGTACATACATGTGAACACATAGTTATAAGTATGTGAATTAATAGTAATTAATTTCTCATTTATCCGATTAATTACTCGATTGGTCAATATAACCTCCAGGCATCAATTATTATCGAAATAAATGTCGATTTTTACTAACACTAATAATCCCAACACAATGGAAATATTTTTATTAACAATTTTATTTTTGAAATTTTGAAGTTTGACTTTTTTTGAAAAAATCAATTGTTAACTTTTTGACCAAAAAGTTAACCCCGATAAATTTTGTGTTTATAGTCTATTTTTACTAATTTTATTGTTTCGGACTCAAATATCACGTCTGCATCTCCAAATTCAACTCCTAACTCAATTTCAATTTTTAATAACATTCATCATTAATATTATAACTCACAATATTAACAACCAGATCGTTCCCAGGAAAGAGGGGGCTTTCCGATAAGGATTTCTCCCTATTGGCGCGCAATTAAATAACCTAACCCATTTCCTCGACAGAACTTTCTAGACATCGTCAATAATGCAAATAATAATATGAACAACTTATCATATCAATTAGTAATTTAATAATATAAAATATTGTGACAATAATTGAATAAAACTGATCGACTTCTCACGTAAGCATCAATAATAAAAGATATTGTACAATACCGTGTGCCATTATGCAACCACGCGTATTACTGTACTTTATTCAATTTAATCATTTATTAAATAGAATAATAATTATAAAAATTAAATACTTTCATTTCATAAAATTCGGGGTCTTACACATACTTGTTCAATTGAACGAATAAGTAGAATAACTTACATTTAAAGAGATAAGTTTATGATACTCGTTTGAATAAAGTAATGCAAGGGTTTAGGATACTAGCACAATGTATAGGACATTTCAGATACTTGCACGATAAAAGTAGGGTTCGAATACTTGCCTTAAGCGTAGTTTATCCACGTTAAGAATTCAACACTTTCGAATCCTATTTATAGAGTATTATATGTTCAAGATGTTCATTAGCTAACACAGTCTTTAATCAAGCTTGACATGATTCAAGTATGCACATATGGTACAAAAATTAGTTTATAAGTCATCACAAATACAACGACGTCTTGATTTTCTTTATTTCTTGAAGACATTCTTTGGACTTAACATTTCGAAGTTATGATCAACATTTGTCTCTATCACATAACATGCTTCTTCACACATTTACATAGCATATTGGTCATGTAACATAAGTTAAAGTTATCATATAGGCATGCTTCAAACATCAGTTCAAAAACATAAGTTATTTAAGATCACTGGATCTGCCAGCAATGTTGCACCTCTCTCTAGGGTTAGGAAGCACAGTTCTGCTACTTTGTCCCCTGGCCGCACCGGATCTGAGCTCTTGCCTTCCCAATTCAACACACTCTAACTTATCACTACACTTATAGTTTAACATACATGCATGCTAGAAGCTTTCACATACCACGTCACAATTCTTGTGCTCATCTTTACAAGTTCTTTAATTTATGACTTTCTATGGAATTTTAAAGCTTAACATGTCATACAACCACCAAGGCTATCATGCTTGCTCTCTAAACATACTAGATAGTTATAAAACTCATATTAGTCATGCTTGTGGGTATTCATATCACATATGTGAAATTAGCATCGTTTTGGTTGAAAATATGCTTCGTTTATGCTTTTCTTGAAATGTGTTACACAAGTATGGTTTATCTATGGTTATACTACATGAGTGAGTCTAAGAGTACCATCAACATATTTATAATGGTCAGATTCTATCTTTCAAAGTAGTGCATTAACATTCGCTTCAAAAGTCGTATTTTCCTTTGTAAAGTCTACTAATTAGTTCAACATGTACATGCTTGCTTACTAATCACATAAACACAATCTAAAGGTTTATTCATGCATTTTTAAGTCATACTAACATGCTTCCAAAGTCAGTACATAAATAAGTCATTCATATTCGTTAAGTTTGTTTATAAAGTTCTCAAATTCATTTTAAGCTACACACTTTTGTTAATCATGATAATCTAGTAAAACATGCTCATATTGAGTTAATATACTTGTATATACCCTTGACACATGCTTGCATGCTAGTATAAGTCATAGTATTATAGCAGATTATAAAATAAAAGCTTAATTGAACTCGGGGGCAAGGTAGCAATTCTTACAACTTCCTTCATTAATCCGTGGCAATTTGGCCGCACACAGTTCGAGCCGAGAACGATAAACTTTGGTAATTATTTAGCCCAAACATAGAAACTACTCACGAAATTGGTTCTAAACATTCCTATATCAGTTTAAACATGCTTATATCATTATATAACAACTATATGAACCTTACCCAATCCTTTTTAACATCTAACTCCACCAAATCAAGAATTTGAATTTCAAGAACTTAAAACTTATTTTTGACAGAGACTGAAATGGAAAGCAAAGAATGGGGTTATACCTCTACAATATGAAGGAACTTACGCCTAATGAACTCCCAATGTCTTAGAATGCTCTCAATCTCCTACTTGGTAATTTATCAGACAACTCAAGCAACATAGAGAATGAAGGGAAGTATTCATTTTTTAGAAAAGTCATTGACCATGCCAAGCCATTGTCCAAGAAATCAAACCAAAGGATGGAAGAATTCCATGAAGGTTAACAAGGAGTTGGTAATTGGTGATTGATTTGCATCATGAACACCACTCCCCCCATAATCATCAGCTAGGAAACTTGGAAGAAGAAGAGAGGAATAGGCCTTAGCCTTTTTGCTACTTACGTGACTGAGAAATGAGGCAATTGGAAAATCATTTTGGGACAATCCTATTATCTCAGTATGCTTGCAACACTTAGCCCATACACTGGTACACATTTCTACTCTTATGATATATCAACCATACATTAGATATAACTTAATGTCACAATTTTAATAATTAATGTTTCAAGGTAGTAGATGTAATATGGAAATGTAACATGCATATAATTCATGTGCATTTTATTTTAATGTTTCCCCACATACATATTGTCACATACACCTCTTATGATTCATTCATATCATATAGTTTCCATAAATCTCAATATATGGTTACTATATATAGTATAGTCACATAAATGTCACACTACACTATATAGTATAGTGTATTATTGCTCACATGCACATAAACGTTAATCTCATATTATTACATTATTAACGTATTTATTTATGTCAAATAAATAACTTATTCATTTCCTTGATTAATTAACACCAATATTAATTAATGCAATCATCATTGATTAATGTATTCATGGATTTTCATAATCATTAATTATCTATATAATTCTTATTATACTTATAGATATATTGTAAATAATAACAATCACATATTATTAATTAATTACCAAGTAATCAATATTCTACCACAATTAATTAAAATTAATTAATGGTTTACTTAATAATTCCTTCGTCAAATATAACATACTTTAGTTCATGTTTTATCAATGTCACACATATCACATAATTGTTCCATTTAATTTCCAAATTGGAAAATTAGTTTTCTCAATGACCTCTAGCCTTGTAATTGCTTGATTTATACTCTTTGGGACTAAGACAATTTGCAGCACCACTACAACGATGCCAAGACTGGTTTAGCTTCTAGCCAGTGTCAACTTTCATCATCAAACTTGTTTTACACGACATGAATTGATGTCCACAAAAGTGTTACTACAAGTCTACGAGCGTATTGATTACTTATATGAAATCACCTGATCAACACGATTAATCTTCTTAATTCTCGTTTTACTTTGCTTAATAGATTTCCTCGTTTCACAATATGCCACACAAGGCATTTCACAATTCTCACTGTCAATTCACACATCTTAATACGCATCGATCTAATACGAATCAATTGATTTAACCGACTCACAAAATAATAACACTTATATTCACAGAAATATTATTTCCATTAATATAATCATTTAATAATACATGGAAATTCTCTGGTATTACATCCTCCCCACCTTATAAAAATTTTGTCCCAAAATTGCTACAAGGTTACACAAATAGATGGGGATAATCCCTCATCATCCTATCTTCTAACTCCCACGTTACCTCCTCGACATCGTGGTTACACCAAAGCACTTTTACAGAGGAAATAACTTTGTTCCTTAAAGTTTGCTCTTTCCTATCTAGAATTTGGACATGAATTTCTTCATATGCTAAGTTCTTCTCCACTTGAATGGGTTCGTAAGAAATCACATGTTTGTAGTTAGGCTTGTACGAACGCAACACAGATATGTGAAACACGTTATGGATGTGCTCCAACTCAGGTGGTAGTGCAACTTTATATGCTACTTCGCCCGCTCGTTTGAGTATCTCGAACGGTCCTATGAATCTTGGACTCAGTTTTCCTTTCTTGCCAAAATGGATTTTCCCTTCCACGGAGATACTTTTAAGAATACGAAACTACCGACTTCAAAATCTCGGTCTTTTCGATGCAAATCCGCGTACTTCTTTTGGCGATCTTGAGCTGCTGCTAATCTGGCCCTTATCACTATCACCACATCCACTGTTTGTTGTACTAACTTTGGTCCAAGTATTCATCGTTCTCCGACTTCATCCCAACATAGTGGCATTCTGTACTTCCTCCCGTAAAGAGCTTCGTATTGTGGCATGAAAATACTCGCATGGTAACTATTATTATACACAAATTCTACTAAGGGTAGGTGGTCGTCCCAATTTCCCTTGAAGTCCATCATGCAAGTTCTAAGAATGTCCTCCACCATTTGTATTATCCACTCACTTTGTCCGTCTGTCTGAGGGTGATATGCAGTACTCAACCTCAACTGTGTTCCCAACCTCTCTTGCAAGCTCCTCAAAAATTTTGATGTGAAACGCGGGTCTCGGTCAGAAACAATCGATACTGGCACTCCATGTCGTGAAACGATTTCCCTTACATCAGACTCGCTAACTGATTTAAACTGTAGCGGATCTTGATCGGTAGAAAATATGCGATCTTTGTAAGTCGATCTACGATAACCCAAATGACATCAAAACCTTTCTACGTGACTGGAAGTCCTACCACGAAATCCATTGTAATATGCTCCCATTTCCATTCCGATATTTCCAACGGTTATAGTAATCCACTCGGCCTCTTATACTCTGCTTTTACTCATTGACAAGTCAAACATCTACTAACGTACTCCGCAATTTCTCGTTTCAAATTGGGCCACCAAAAATGTTGGCTCAAGTCTCGGTAAATCTTAGTGCCTCCTGGATGAATGGAATATGTCGTATTGTGTGCCTCGTGCAAAACCTCCTCTCTTAACTCGGTTACTGTCGGTACCCATACTCTCCCTTCGAATCTTAAGATACCATCTTTATCTATTTGGAATTTTTCTTCCTCATTTTCTGTGATCCTTCTCCTGATTTTCTCACATTTTCCGTGCTCAGAGCGTCGGCAACTACGTTTACCTTCCCCGGGTGATAAAGAATATCACAATCATAATCTTTGATCAATTCTAACCACCTTCTCTGCCGCATATTCAACTCCTTCTGTGTGAAGATATATTAAAGACTTTTGTGGTCCGTGTATATCTCACATTTCTCTCCACACAAATAATGTCTCCATATCTGTAACACAAAATCTACTGCCGCTAACTCTAAGTTATGAGTAGGTTATCGTTTTTCATAATCCTTCAATTGTCGTGATGCATACGCAATGACTTTGCCGTGTTGCATAAGCACACAACCAAGTCCTCTATGCGACGCATCACTATACACCACAAATCCTCCCGTATCATCTAGTAATGATAATACAGGCGCCTCGCTTAATCTCTTCTTCAACTATTGAAAAAATTCTTCGCATTTGTCGGTCCATACAAATTTCACCGTCTTCCTCGCCAAATTAGTCAACGGGGTCGCTATCTTAGAAAAATCCTGGATAAATCTTCGATAGTATCCAACTAACCCTAAGAAACTTCTCACCTCCGTCGGGGTTCTCGGTTGTTCCCAGTTACTTACTACTTCGAACTTTTCAGGGTCTACTGAGATTCCATTCTCATCCACCACGTGGCCTAAGAATTGAACCTTCTTCATCCAGAATTCGCACTTAGAAAATTTTGCATACATCTTCTCCTTTCGTATTGCCTCCAAAACAATCTTCAGATGTTCGGCGTGTTCTTCCTCTGTCTTTGAGTAGATCAAAATATCTTCAATGAAAACCGCCACAAATTTATCCAAATATATCTTGAAAACTTGGTTCATCAAGTCCATTAATGCTGCCAGAGCATTCGTCAAACCAAATGTTATTACCCAAAACTCGTAATGTTTATAACGGGTTCAAAATGCAGTCTTCGGTATGTCCTCATCCCGCACTTTCAGTTGTTGATATCCCATCTGCAGGTCGATCTTTGAGAAACACTTTGCTACTTTCAATTGATCAAATAAGTCATCTATCCTTGGCAGCGGATATCTGTTCTTGATCGTTACATTGTTCAATTCTCGATAATCGATACAGAGTCTCATCGATCCATCTTTTTTCTTAATAAATAATACTGGTGCTCCCCAAGGAGACACACTCAGTTGAATGTAACCCTTATCCAATAACTCTTGAAGTTGTATCATTAATTCATTCATTTATATCGGTGCCATACGATATGGAGCTTTCGAAATCAGTGTCATTCCCGGTGCTCAGTCAATTACAAATTCGATTTCTCTGTTTGGCGGAAGGCTAGGAAGATCGTTCAGAAACACATCCTGAAATTCACTTACTACGGAAATATCTTTAATCTTTACTCCCTTGTTCCGAGTATCCACGATGTAAGTTAAATAACCTACACACCCTTTTCTTAACAATTTCTTGGCCTTCATCATCGTAACACAACACGATTGCTTAAGTGACGAGCTACCATAAAACACTACCTTAGACTTACTCGAAGTGTGAAGGTTCACACATTTGTTCTGACAGTCAATTACTGCTGTATAGTTGTATAACCAATCCATTCCTAGTATTACGTCAAATTCTCCTAGTCTAATAGGAATCAAGTCTACGCCAGTTCATGTTCTCAATTGTTTGCGTGACAATTGTGATAGACATATTCTACAGGGATTATCTCCTTATTTGCAACTTCTATGTTCAAAGGATCTTCTAAACGTTCTCGGGTTGTACTAAGTTTAGTAGCAAATTCTTCGGATACAAACGAACAGGTGGCACCCAAATAAAATAATACATAAGCATTTATATCATTGATTGGGATTATACCTGACACCACGTCTTTCGTAGCTACTGCGTCCTGGACGGTAATGTAAAAGGTTCGAGCGGTCGATCGGTTGGGTTGCGCAGGTCCACCAATCATTAACTTACTTCCTCCTCCCTGGCTTCTGCCAGCTCCACCGCTTCCTTTCTTCGGGCAATCCTTTATCTGGTGCTATGTTGATCCACAAGCAAAACATCCTCCAATCTTATTTGGCTTTGGGCAACTTGACGATATGTGCCCCTACTGGCCAGAATTATAGTAGGTGTTCTTTTTCTTCCAACACTCTCCCTGATGACTTCTTCCACATTTGTTACAAACTTCAGTCCTTCTCTTGAAGTTTCCCCGGTGACTCCCACCTTGATTATTGCTCCTGTTGTTATTTTTTTCCCATTTCCTCTTTCTGTAATTTCTTCCTCCGCTGCTGCTTCCTCCACGATGCTCACTACCGGTGTTTTTGTTCTTCTTCTCCTTATGATATAGACTTAAGGCCTCACTACCACCTTTTGCAATGATTGCCTTTTCCAACAATGTTGTAAAGGAATCAATCTGGAAGACCGATACCTTATTATATAACCATGGCTTAAACCCTTGCTCAAAACATCTCGCCTTCCTTTCCTTATCCACAACTTGGTGCTCCACAAATCGCGCTAGCTGCGTATTGTGCAACTGTCATATCACCTTTTTTAACCCTAGGAACTTCACTTCCATCCTACTCTTCATACTCTTTGGGAAATAGTTCTCGAAGAACAATGTAGTAAACCTCTCCCATGTTATCGTTCCTTCTCCCACTCTCTTCTGATTAGTTTCCCACCAATAGTTCGCTTCTCCTCTCATCATGTATGTGGTAAATACTATCGTCTGGTCTTCACCCACGCGAGCTGTAGTGAAGGCCTTCTCGATCTCCGTGATCCAGGTTTGCACAACTATAGGGTCAATGGTTCCCGTGAACTCTGGGGGTCCTACACTCTAAAAATCTTTAAAGGTTGTTACTGGGACAACTTGGGGAACGGGTGGTAAGGTTTCGTTTCTTCCCCTCAGAGCTTCTCCCAATAAATCTACCGGTCTCTGTATCAGATCTACTGGACCTCTTTCATCATTAACTGACTCTTCTGGGATAGTTATTCTATGACTGGGCGGCATTTTCTGCATCACAAAGTTTTTCATTTTATTATCTAATTATCATATTTAGACATTTCTCAATAGAAAAGAACTATAGGTTTATAACACATTTCTGAAATAAGATCATTTATATTCATATGTCAAATGGTTACATTACATGTTCTTTTCTAGCATACTGCTATAAATGATAACACATATCCCCTAGTATCACAAAAGACGGGGATAACACCATCTTACTACCCCTCTAATATTTTTCAAAAGTTGGGGTTTTACTACTACCTCACGTCTTACACAAAAGACTGAGATTACAACAACATATTAAACAACACGTAAACAAAATACTGCAACTACTAGTCTTCATCCTCTAGACTCAATCTAACATCCCACGCTCCACGGCGCTCTGATATTCCTTCAACGTAATGTGCACCACCATATCTTAACTTATAGTATGCCGGGTCTGTCCTTACTCAGCTGGGTAATGATTTACCCCATTGATCAATCTCTCCATGGCCGTGCATAGAGCATAGCCCATCTTATTCATCTTCCTTCTTTTGCACCGCACCTCGTCTTCTAGATCATCTTCCTTATCATTGGCTTCCTCCCACTTCTCCTCGAAGTGAATCCTATCCATCACCTGTATCTCTAACTGAGTTCGAAGAGCATCCTTCTCCGTCATCTCACTCAAAACCTTCTGCTCTAATTCTTCCAGCTTTTCTACCATCTCAACATTCCTCGCCACTACTCAGTGAAACAAAGCTCCCATCTGGATCCCTGCCTCCTTACGGTGAGTAATTTCCACCTCCATTTCCTGCATCTCCAATTTTCTCTGATGGTCCTCGTCCCTCAATTTCTAGAACGCATAATCTCTCTCCTTTGCCTCAGCCTCTAACTCTTCCACTCTACATCCTAACTCTAATATATGCTCCTCATATTCTCTTAACATCCGATCCTCAAAAGTAGCCTCGTCGGAGTCCTCCAAAGGTTCCGGCTCCTCCTCCATAGGCTCCTCCTCCTCAGGGTCAAACTCTTCGGGTAAAGGCTCCATCTCCTCCTCCTCCTCATCATCATCAATAGGGGCCACTACTGAAATAGGCTCTGCTGTCAATGGTGCCTCATAGACTACGTGGATATCACGCGGCACCTCCTCTACTACTCGGCTAGGTCCTCCCATGTCAGTCATCCTACAATCACCAACATAAGACAAGACAAACAATAACTCCATTAGAATGTTAAATAAACATAAGTTCATTGTATAGAATGAAGTTACATTTCATAACACACTAAGTCTCTCAAGGAAAACTCTACATAAGTTTTATCTCCATACTAACTTCTAAGTTCTCCTAAGTTATAACCTAAGGACATTCACACCTAAGGTTTATAACTAAAGCTTTGATACCAACCTGTGACGCCCCCAAATTCGGACCTCAACTTAGTTACTCAAATTTAGTTCATCATGTTCTCATGGTAATACCATAATAACTAAATAATATGTTCACAACGGAAAATCTAATTTAGAATAATATACAATAATTTATTATAATTATTCCCCCAAGTCTCGCAACCTACAGTACTTAATAGATTACATAATAATATCGAATAAATACTTATTACATAATCCCACTTAAGCTTAAACATAGTCTGAAAACAGCCTTAATACAACATAATAGTCTTAAACATAAAAGGGACAAGCTAGTCGGTAGCCTTGCCCTTTTCTTGCCCAGAGACACTTCTCTGTTCCGCCTTAACTGAAAGGTTTTAAATAAGCAAGGATGAGCACAAATTGCCCAGCAAGTAATATATAACAAGGGTGAAGAACATAATATCACAAGTTTGAATTATCGAAGTATCATCTTTAAGATAGTTCAAAGATTCAGAATAATATCATGAATAATGAATATCGACAATTCTTGGAATAAGAAAGATAATTTAATATAAATCAACAGATATATATGAATTCAAAGACTATAAATGTATTCAACTGGATAAACAATTTATATTGAGTTGTCACTAAGGACTATTAAACATCTACTAGAGTTACCAATATTAAACTGATAATGTGAGACCCTGAATTTTATGAAATGAAAGTATTCAATTTTCTTATAATTATTCTATTTAGTAAATGGTCAAATTGATAAAAGGTTAAAGATAAGGGTGATATTTGAAATTTTTCAAAGTAAGCAAGTTGTCATAAAATAATTGGTGATAAAAGTACAGTAATACGCGTGGTTGCATAGTAGAACACGGTATTGATTATTGATGCTTACGTGAGAAGTCACTCGATTTTATTCAATTATTGTCACAATATTTTATATTATTAAATCAATAATTGAGACAACAAAGTTATTCATATTATTATTTGCAATATTGACAATGTCTAGAAGTTCTGTCAAGGAGAGGTTTGGTAACCTAATTACGTGCCAATAAGGAGAAATCCTTATCAAAAAACCCCCTCTTTCCTGGGAACGACCTAGATATTAAATATTTTGAGTTATAATATTAATGATGAATAAGTTCATGTTGATTAAAGATGAAATAGATAGTTTCATTGTATTGGGATTATTAGTGTTAGTGAAAATCGACATTTATTTCGATAATAATTGATGTCTGGAAGTTATCAGGTAATTAATCGGATAAATGAGGAATTAATTGCTATTAATTCACATGATTATAACTATTTGTTCAAATGTGTGTACTATTGATTCACATTCATGTACTATTAGGGGAGTTGGTGCAAGATTGATAATACTTCCATGACTAAGTTAAAGATGGAGGTATAGATGGAGGTACTATACTATTATTCGTATTTTCACATGATTATAACTATTGAATCACATGATTTAACTATTGATTCACATTATTTACTATTAGGGGAGGTGGTGCAAGTTTGATAATACTTGCAGGACTAAATTAAAAATGAATAAAAAGTTGAAGGTATTGTACTATAATATTTCGAGCCCCAAAACGTGTAATTATCGAAACTATATTTTCCTATAAATATAAGCTATTCTTCCTTCATTTCTCATCAATTCACTAAAGCTATAGAGCAATTATTATAGAGAAAAATTATAGAGAGAAAGAAGAAGAGAAGTCTGCTACCTCTCTACTCCAGTATCCAGTTTCTTTCTAAGGTAAGGGGTATTATATCTTTCATATTCATGAAGAGAGCTATTGTTATTCTATTCCTTATTATTATGTTGGAATAACTTTTGTCATCTTGCGATCTTTAAATACATGGTGAAATTCTTCTATTATTCCATTCTTTATTATTACATTGGATTATCACATGCATGCGGATTACGCATGACTGGTTCCGATTCTTTATTATTACATTTGGAATATCACATGCATGCAGATTATGCATGGCCAGGGTTCCATTCTTTATTATTACATTGGAATAACTTTTGCATGCGGTCTATCGCATGCACAGTGATTACATTGTTATTCCATTCTTTATTATTCGGTTGGAATATCACATGCATACGGATTATGCATGACTGGTTCCATTCTTTATTATTACATTAGGAATAACTTTTATGCGTATGGTCTATCGCATGCATGGTGAATTCTTCTGCTATTCCATTATTTATTATTACATTGGAATAACTTATCTATGTGGATTACCACATGCATGGTGAATGATCCTTTGTATTCATTCCTTATTAAATTGTAGAAATGATCATCTGCGTGAACAACTGCATGGCGGGTGAAAATCCATTCTTGATTTAAGTAATTTTTCTGACCCTCAAAAATTCTAGAAAAAATTAAAATAATAATTTGATGAGTTTTCTATATTGTGTCCAAAGATGGCGATTTTTGGATGTATAGATTAAGAGTTATGGGTTTTATGGAAAAAGACTATTTTAAAAGTAAACGCTTATAACTCCTTGTGGTTAACTCCAAATTTGGTGAAATTTTTATTGGGAGTACATGTATATAACAGGAGTATACCCTGTAAATTTTGGAATTTTTGGAAAAAAGTACAATTTAGGATAAATGTCTAAATATTTGTGATTTTGGCCATATGAAATATAGTAAATGAATTTTAAAAATTCCGAGACAAATATATGTTTAATATGGGACTATATTCTGCTAAATTCCAGAAAAAAAATATTTTTGGGACTGATTTGGTATTTTTCATAAAAATGAACTAGTTATGAGTAAATGAATTAAATATGTTATGTGAAGTAATAAAATTAGAAAATAGGATTTTATGGCTTGGGAATCCTATATAAGGTATATCTGATTTTTTGATAAAGGATTTGATCATTGGTGATGAAATCTTATGAGTATGTCATTTTAAATGATTAAATGCATTATTTGGTAAAGTGTAAACAATTAAAATAAATTGTTTATAAGTTTAAGAAATGATTAAAATATTGTTATAATATTAATGATATTAGATTATGAGATTATTAAGTGATTGATAACATTTGGTTATTATTGAACGCTGGATAAATTTTATTATAAATGTTTAATATTTATCCTTTATCTCATTTGATTAATTCTTTATATCATTGTCATTATCCACATGCTTATATTATGATGAAAGTCATCTGTGGCCTGTAGTGCATAGATGGACTTGGTATGATTATGACCATGGATTATTCGAAATAATCATGACCATAATGTTACAAATGATGCGGTAAAAGTCCTCATTGGCCCGTAGTGCATTGATAGACAGTTTTTCGTATGATTATGGCCATGGATTCTCTTGACCAAGGGTGCAAAGATGAATTGTTTTATGGCATGATCATGGTAGTAGATGAAAAAAACGATTATGTTTGGCCGTGGTGCATAGATAATTTGTGGTCGTGATATTAACGAATATCCTTGGCCTGTAGTGCAGGGATGATTCGATGATGTCGATTAATTATTGAGCTGAGTCTCAGCAATAAAATATTAATTCATGGATGTGATAATAATGAATATCCTTGACCCGTAGTGCATGGATAATTCATGGATGTGATATTAACAAATATCCTTAGCCGTAGTGCAGGGGTGACTCGATGATGTGGTTTATTTATTAAGCTGAGTCTCATCGATAAAATATTGATAATAAACTTTTAATTCATAAAATATAGTAGATATCATGCTCTACTTGACTCTTCTAAAATACAGTTATATGTCTTTGGCCTGTAGTACAAAGATGAATTGTTAATGAATATCTTTATCCGTAGTGCAAAGATGAATTTATTAGTATGATTATGAGCAGGAATTGTGATTTAGTATAACCATGATTTTGATATTTCGGTGAAGATAGGTGATGAAAATTATCTTCGTCACAGGTGCGAAAACGTATTTAGAATCACAATTATGATTTTGAGTTATTCATATGATTGTGGGCGAAATTGTTGATTGATGTTACGAGAATAAAACATTATTGGTGGACTTCTAACATGGAAAAGATAATAGATCGATGGTCTATTTGACTCTTCTAATGGATTGCTTCGTTCATTATGACTATGGTTGAAAAGTTTTATCATCTATCAAATGTTCTAAATCTACGATTTATTCTTCTTTGAAGGCTATTGATAATTTAATTATCTTTAGTCATGATATTCTTTCTTTGGGCTAGTTGTGCTCACCCTTTTTGCTTCACAATTCCTTTCAAGTAAAAAGAGTGTAGGTAATTTGGGTCGAAATGGGATAACGAGGAAATAGTATGATGGTCCGAGCGTCGAAGTTTCTCAATACATTATAAACCAAGCATGACATGCAATGTATAATTGTATTGAGGACCTAAGATGTGTGTGTCATATTTTATACGTCACTTAATAATTGATTTTAGCGAACAACAATAGGGTGATGAGAACCCGGAGCTTTGGAAGCGTCAAAAGTGCACCTCATTAGAATGAATATGATAGTAATAATCTTCTCGTTCTTCTTTGTGGTCTTAAAATATTTCTTTCTTTGTATTTTATATGGAATTATAAAATTTGAGTTTGGATCACGTATGCGAGACAATATTGTATTAAAACTCACGACTTATGTGTTGTCTACTACTTGCGATAGTTCAACAGTTGTATAAATGAAGTTTGTATTTGATTTTTATAGAGTGATATCTGGCGACTCAGAATGGGTCGTGTGGAACTATTTTGGGGGCGTCACACAGCGACTCAAGATGGGTGATGTATACCGTGTTGGGGGCATCACAAATGGTATCGAGCTTAGGGGGATATCGTTGGTTGGTGGATATGAGTCTAGAACTAGGAGGGAGAGCGAGTTATATACTTCGCTAGTGTGTGTCTTACCTAAGCTGAAATTGTTTACTTGATAAGTTGACAAATCGTGATATGTTAATTAACCTTTGTTTTGAAGGTATATTCTAGAATGATATCTGAAATACAGGAGATGAGCAATGGGAAAATCATGATCTGAAGAAAATAGCAAGGAAGGTATAATCCAAAAGAAAACAAGGTATTCTCATCTCTTGAACTACAGAATGCGTAAATTTCGAGGCTGAAATTTCATAAGGAGGGGAGATTGTGAGACCCCGAATTTTATGAAATGAAAGTATTCAATTTTCTTATAATTATTCTATTTAGTAAATGGTTAAATTGATAAAAGGTTAAAGATAAGGGTGATATTTGAAATTTTTTCAAAGTAAGCAAGTTGTCATAAAATAATCGGTAATAAAAGAAATGCGATGTCTGGCGTGGTTGCATAGTAGCACCTTGTATTAATTATTCATGCTTACGTGAGAAGTCACTCGATTTTATTCAATTATTGTCACAATATTTTATTTTATTAAATCAATAATTGAGACGACAAAGTTATTCATAGTATTATTTGCAATATTGACAATGTCCAGAAGTTCTGTCAAGGAGAGGTTTGGTTACCTAATTGCGCGCCAATAAGGAGAAATCCTTATCGGAAAGCCTCCTCTTTCCCGGGAACGACCTGGTTGTTAAATATTATGAGTAATAATATTAATGATGAATAAGTTTGTGTTGATTAACGATGAAATTGATAGTTTCATTGTATTGGGATTATTAGTGTTAGTGGAAATCGACATTTATTTCGATAATAATTGATGTTTGGAAGTTATCAGGTAATTAATCGGATAAATGAGAAATTAATTGCTATTAATTCACATGATTATAACTATTTGTTCAAATGTGTGTACTATTGATTCACATTCATGTACTATTAGGGGAGTTGGTGCAAGATTGATAATACTTCCATGACTAAGTTAAAGATGGAGGTATAGATGGAGGTACTATACTATTATTCGTATTTTCACATGATTATAACTATTGAATCACATGATTTAACTATTGATTCACATTATTTACTATTAGGGGAGGTGGTGCAAGTTTGATAATACTTGCAGGACTAAATTAAAAATGAATAAAAAGTTGAAGGTATTGTCTTTGTAATATTTGAGCCCCAAAACGTGTAATTATCGAAACTATATTTTCCTATAAATATAAGCTATTCTTCCTTCATTTCTCATCAATTCACTAAAGCTATAGAAGCAATTATTATAGAGAAAATTATAGAGAGAAAGAAGAAGAGAAGTCTGCTACCTCTCTACTCCAGTATCCAGTTTCTTTCTAAGGTAAGGGGTATTATATCTTTCATATTCATGAAGAGAGCTATTGTTATTCTATTCCTTATTATTATGTTGGAATAACTTTGTCTATCTTGTGATCTTCGCATACATGGTGAAATTCTTTTATTATTCCATTCTTTATTATTACATTGGATTATCCTATCTCATGCGGATTCTGGCATGACTGATTCCGTTTCTTTATTATTACATTTGAATATCACATGCATGCGGTTTATGCATGGCCGGTTCCATTCTTTATTATTCATTGGAATAACTTTTATGCATGCAGTCTATCGCATGCACAGTGAATTACATTGTTATTCCATTCTTTATTATTACATTTGGAATATCACATGCATGCGGATTATGCATGACCTAGTTCCATTCTTTATTATTCTGTTAGGAATAACCTGTCTGTATGGTCTATCGCATGCATGGTGAATTCTTCTGCTATTCCATTATTTATTATTCTGTTGGAATAACTTATCTATGTGGATTACCACATGCATGGTGAATGATCCTTTGTATTCATTCCTTATTAAATTGTAGAAATGATCTGTCTGCGTGAACAACCGCATGGTGGGTGAAAATCCATTTGCAGTTTCGTAATTTTTCTGACCCTCAAAAATTCTAGAAAAAATTAAAATAATAATTTGATGAGTTTTCTATATTGTGTCCAAAGATGGCGATTTTTGGATGTATAGATTAAGAGTTATGGGTTTTATGGGAAAAGACTATTATAAAAGTAAACGCTTATAACTCCTTGTGGTTAACTCCAAATTTGGTGAAATTTTTATTGGGAGTACATGTATATAACAGGAGTATACCCTGTAAATTTTGGAATTTTTGGAAAAAAGTACAATTTAGGATAAATGTCTAAATATTTGACAGTTTTGGCCATATGAAATATAGTAAATGAATTTTAAAAATTCCGAGACAAATATATGTTTAATATGGGACTATATTCTGCTAAATCCCAGAAAAAAAATATTTTTGGGACTGATTTGGTATTTTTCATAAAAATGAACTAGTTATGAGTAAATGAATTAAATATGTTATGTGAAGTAATAAAATTAGAAAATAGGATTTTATGGCTTGGGAATCCTATATAAGGTATATGCAGATTTTTGATAAGGGATTTGATCATTGGTGATGAAATCTTATGAGTATGTCATTTTTAAATGATTAAATGCATTATTTGGTAAAGTGTAAACAATTAAAATAAATTGTTTATAAGTTTAAGAAATGATTAAAATATTGTTATAATATTAATGATATTAGATTATGAGATTATTAAGTGATTGATAACATTTGGTTATTATTGAACGCTGGATAAATTTTATTATAAATGTTTAATATTTATCCTTTATCTCATTTGATTAATTCTTTATATCATTGTCATTATCCACATGCTTATATTATGATGAAAGTCATCTGTGGCCTGTAGTGCATAGATGGACTTGGTATGATTATGACCATGGATTATTCGAAATAATCATAACCATAATGTTACAAATGATGCGGTAAAAGTCCTCATTGGCCCGTAGTGCATTGATAGACAGTTTTTTGTATGATTATGGCCATGGATTCTCTTCGGCCAAGGGTGCAAAGATGAATTGTTTTATGGCATGATCATGACCGTAGATGAAAAAATGATTATGTTTGGCCCGTAGTGCATAGATAATTTGTGGTCGTGATATTAACGAATATCCTTGGCCTGTAGTGCAGGGATGATTCGATGATGTCGATTAATTATTGAGCTGAGTCTCAGCAATAAAATATTAATTCATGGATATGATAATAATGAATATCCTTGACCCGTAGTGCATGGATAATTCATGGATGTGATATTAACAAATATCCTTAGCCGTAGTGCAGGGGTGACTCGATGATGTGGTTTATTTATTAAGCTGAGTCTCATCGATAAAATATTGATAATAAACTTTTAATTCATAAAATATAGTAGATATCATGCTCTACTTGACTCTTCTAAAATACAGTTATATGTCTTTGGCCTGTAGTACAAAGATGAATTATTAATGAATATCTTTATCCGTAGTGCAAAGATGAATTTATTAGTATGATTATGAGCAGGAATTGTGATTTAGTATAACCATGATTTTTGATATTTCAAGTGAAGATAGGTGATGAAAATTATCTTCGTCCTGGGTGCGAAGACGTATTTAGAATCACAATTATGATTTTGAGTTATTCATATGATTGTGGACAGGAATTGTTGATTGATGTTACAGGAATAAAACATTATTGGTGGACTTCTAACATGGAAAAGATAATAGATCTGATGGTCTATTTTACTCTTCTAATGGATTGCTCGTTCCGCTGCAACTATGGTTGAAAAGTTTTATCATCTATCATATGTTCTAAATCTCTGATTTATTACTGCTGAAGGCTATTGATAATTTAATTATCTTTAGTCATGATATTCTTTACTGGGCTAGTTGTGCTCACCCTTTTTGCTTCACAATTCCTTTCAAGTAAAAAGAGTGTAGCTGGGTCGAGCGGGGATAACAGGGAAATAGTATGATGGTCCGAGACTGTCGAAGTTTCTCAATACATTATAAAACGGCATGACATGCAACAGATAATTGTATTGAGGACCTAAGATGTGTGTGTCATATTTTATACGTCACTTAATAATTGATTTTAGCGAACAACAATAGGGTGATGAGAACCCGACTTTGGAAGCGTCAAAAGTGCACCTCATTAGAATGAATATGATAGTAATCTTCTCGTTCTTCTTTGTGGTCTTAAAATATTTGCTGCTATATTTTATATGGAATTATAAAAATTTGAGTTTGGATACTGTGTACGAGACAATATTGTATTAAAACTCACAGCTTATGTGTTGTCCTACTCTGCACGATAGTTCAACAGTTGTATAAATGAAGTTTGTATTTGATTTTTATAGAGTGATATCTGGCGACTCAGAATAGGTCGTGTGGAACTATTTTGGGGGCGTCACACGGCGACTCAAGATGGGTGATGTATACCTGTGTTGGGGGCATCACAAATGGTATCAGAGCTTAGGGATATGGTCGTTGGTGGAGATATGAGTCTAGAACTAGGAGGGGAGAGACGAGTTATATACTTCGCTAGTGTGTGTCTTACCTAAGCTGAAATTGTTTACTTGATAAGTTGACAAATCGTGATATATTAATTAACCTTTGTTTTGAAGGTATATTCTAGAATGATATCTGAAATACAGGAGATGAGCAATGGGAAAATCATGATACAGAAGAAATAACCGGGAAGGTATAATCCAAAAAGAAAACAAGGTATTCTCATCTCTTCGAACTACCAGGTACGTAAATTTCGAGGGCAAAATTTCATAAGGAGGGGAGATTGTGAGACCCCGAATTTTATGAAATGAAAGTATTCAATTTTCTTATAATTATTCTATTTAGTAAATGGTTAAATTGATAAAAGGTTAAAGATAAGGGTGATATTTGAAATTTTTTCAAAGTAAGCAAGTTGTCATAAAATAATCGGTAATAAAAGTACAGTAATACGCGTGGTTGCATAGTAGCACACTTTATTAATTATTGATGCTTACGTGAGAAGTCACTCGATTTTATTCAATTATTGTCACAATATTTTATTTTATTAAATCAATAATTGAGACGACAAAGTTATTCATAGTATTATTTGCAATATTGACAATATCCAGAAGTTCTGTCAAGGAGAGGTTTGGTTACCTAATTGCGTGCCAATAAGGAGAAATCCTTATCGGAAAGCCCCCTCTTTCCCGGGAACGACCTGGTTGTTAAATATTATGAGTAATAATATTAATGATGAATAAGTTTGTGTTGATTAACGATGAAATTGATAGTTTCATTGTGTTGGGATTATTAGTGTTAGTGGAAATCGAAATTTATTTTGATAATAATTGATGTTTGGAAGTTATCGGGTAATTAATCAAATAAATGAGGAATTAATTGCTATTAATTCACATAATTATAACTATTTGTTCACATATGTGTACTATTGATTCACATTCTTGTACTATTAGGGGAGTTAGTGCAAGATTGATAATACTTGCATGACTAAGTTAAAGATGGAGGTATAGATGGAGGTACTATACTGTTATTCGTATTTTCACATGATTATAACTATTGAATCACATGATTGAACTATTGATTCACATTATTTACTATTAAGGGGGGGGGGGGGTGGTGGTGGTGCAAGTTTGATAAGAAAAGTTGGAGGTATTATACTGTAATTTTTTGATCCCCAAAACGTGCAATTATCGAAACTATATTTTTTTATAAATAGAAGCTCATTCTTCCTTCATTTCTCACCAATTCACTAAAGCTTTAGAGCAATTATTATAGAGAGAAATTATATAGAGAAAGATGAAGAGAAGTCTGCTACCTCACTATTTCAATATCCAATTTCTTCTAAGGTAAGGGGTATTATTTCTTTCGTATTCATGAAGAGAGCTATTGTTATTCCATTCCTTATTATTATGTTGGAATAACTTTTCTGTCAAGTAATCTTTGCATACATGGTGAAATTCTTCTATTATTCCATTCTTTATTATTTTGTTGGAATATCCTGTCTATGCGGATTACGCATGACCTGGTTTCGTTCTTTATTATTCTATTGGAATATCCTGTCGACGCGGATTACACATAACCTGGTTCCATTCTTTATTATTCTGTTGGAGTAACCTGTCTACGCAGTCTATCGCATGTCTGGTGAATTCTGTTGTTATTCCATTCTTTATTATTTTGTTGGAATATACTGTCTGCGGATTACACATGACTTGGTTCCATTCTTTATTATTCTGTTGGGAATAACCTATCTGTGCGGTCTAACGCATGCATGGTGAATTCCTCTACTATTCCATTCTTTATTATTCTGTTGGAATAACTTGTCTATATGGATTACCGCATGCATGGTGAATGATCCTTTGTATTCATTCCTTATTAAATTGTAGAAATGATCAGTCTACGTAGATTACCGCATGGCGGGTGAAAATCCATTTGCAGTTTCGTAATTTTTCTGACCCTCAAAAATTTTGAAAAAATTTGAAATGATAATTTGATGAGTTTTCTATATTGTGTCCAAAGATGGTGATTTTGGATGTATAGATTAAGAGTTGTGGATTTTATAGGAAAAGATTATTTTAAAAGTAAACCCTTATAACTCCTTGTGGTTAACTCTAAAATTGGTGAAATTTTTATTGGGAGTACATGTATATAACAGGAGTATACTCTGTAATTTCGGAATTTTTGGACAAAAGTACAATTTATGATAAATGTCTAAATATTCGACAGTTTTGGCCATATGAAAAATAGTAAATGAATGTTAAAAATTTTGAGAAAAATATATATTCAATATGGGACTATATTCTGCTAAATCCCAGAAAAGAAATATTTTTGGGACAGATTTGGTATTTTTCATGAAAATGAACTAGTTATGAGTAAATGAATTAAATATGTTATGTGAAGTAACAAAATTGGAAAATAGGATTTTATGGCTTGGGAATCCTATATAGGGTATATGCAGATTTTTGATAAGGAATTTGATCATTGGTGATGAAATCTTATGAGTATGGCATTTTTAAATGATTAAATGCATTATTTGGTAAAGTGTAAACAATTAAAATAAATTGTTTATAAATTTAAGAAATGATTAAAATATTATTATAATATTAATGATATTAGATTATGAGATTATTAAGTGATTGATAACATTTGGTTATTATTGAACGCTGGATAAATTGTATTATAAATGTTTAATATTTATCCTTATCTCATTTGATTGATTCTTTATATCATTGTGATTATCCTCATGCTTATATTATGATGAAAGTCATCTGTGGCCTGTAGTGCATAGATGGACTTGGTATGATTATGACCAGGGATTATTCGGTATAATCATGACTGTAATGTTACAAATGATGTGGTAAAAGTCCTCATTGGCCCGTAGTGCACTGATGGACAATTTTTGGTTTGATTATGGCCACAGATTCTCTTCGGCCAAGGGTGCAAAGATGAATTATTTTATGGCATGATCATGATCGTGGATGAAAACACGATTATCTTTGGCCCGTAGTGCATAGATAATTCGTGGTCGTGATATTAACGAATATCCTTGGCCTATAGTGCAGGGATGATTCGATGATGTGGATTAATTATTGAGCTGAGTCTCAGCAATGAAATATTAATTCATGGATGTGATAATAATGAATATCCTTGACCCGTAGTGCATGGATAATTCATGGATGTGATATTAATGAATATCTTTGGCCGTAGTGCAGGGGTGACTCGATGTTTTGGATTATTTATTAAGCTGAGTCTCAACGATAAAATATTGATAATAAACTTTTAGTTCATTAAAGATAGTAGATATCATGCCCTACTTGACTCTATTAAAATACAGTTGTATGTCTTTCGCCTGTAGTGCAAAGATGAATTGTTAATGAATATCTTTAGCCGTAGTGCAAAGATGAATTTATTAGTATGATTATGAGAAAGAATTGTGATTTGGTATAACCATGATTTTTGATGTTTCAGGTGAAAATAGGTGATGAAAATTATATTCGTCCTGGGTGTGAAGAGGAATTTAGAATCACAATTATGATTATGAGTTATTCATATTATTGTGGACAGGAATTATTGATTGATGTTACATGGATAAAACATTATTGGTGGACTTTTAACATGGAGAAGATAATAGATCTGATGGTCTATTTGACTCTTCTAATGGTTTGCTCGCTCCGCTGCAACTATGGTTGAAAAGTTTTATCATCTAACATATGTTCTAAATCTCTGATTTATTATTGATGAAGGCTAATGATAATTTAATTATCTTTAGTCATGATATTCTTTACTGGGCTAGTTGTGCTCACCCTTTTTGCTTCACAATTCCTTTCAGGTAATAAGAGTGTAGCTGGGTCGAGCGGGGATAACATGGAAATAGTGTGATGGTCCGAGACTATCGAAGTTTCTCAATACATTCTAAAATGACATGACATGTAACAGATAATTGTATTGAGGACCTAAGATGTGTGTGTTATATTTTATACGTCACTTCATAATTGATTTTGGCGAACAACAATAGGGTGATGAGAACCCGACTTTGGAAGCGTCAAAAGTGCACCTCATTAGAATGAATATGATAGTAATCTTCTCGTTCTTCTTTGGGGTCTTAAAATATTTGATGTTGTATTTTATATGACATTGTAAAAATTTGAGTTTGGATACTGTCTACGAGACAATATTGTATTAAAACTCACAGCTTATGTGTTGTCATACTCTGAACGACAGTTCAACAGTTGTATAAATGAAGTTTGTATTTGATTTTTATAGACTGATATCTGGCGACTCAGAATGGGTCGTGTAGACCTATTTTGGGGGAGTCACATGGCGACTCAAGATAGGTGATGTATACCTATTTTCGGGGCATCACTGATAACCTAAAAGAATCAAGTAAATATAGATGATCAGTCTATAATACTCTACATTATGTATAACACCACAATAATATCCACTCATGTGTTGGGGCTTCCAACAACATACACTCCCCTTACCATAATGGTTGTTCAACTCAGTTATCAAGATTTCCGTACCAATCAATTTGTTTGGACAATTTTATAAACATGCATATAGTCTAGCCGAATCAAATGGCATCGACTCTTTCACAATATTCAAGAACAATACCAAGTTCAACATGAATAATAGTTTTCACAAGAGTCTAAACATACTTGTTCAATTGAACGAATAAGTAGAATAACTTACATTTAAAGAGATAAGTTTATGACACTCATTTGAATAAAGTAATGCAAGGGTTTAGGATACTAGCACAATGTATAGGACATTTCAGATACTTGCACGATAAAAGTAGGGTTCGAATACTTGCCTTAAGCGTAGTTTATCCACGTTAAGAATTCAACACTTTCGAATCCTATTTATAGCGTATTATATGTTCAAGATGTTCATTAGCTAACACAGTCTTTAATCAAGCTTGACATGATTCAAGTATGCACATATGGTACAAAAATCAGTTTATAAGTCATCACAAATACAACGACGTCTTGATTTTCTTTATTTCTTGAAGACATTCTTTGGACTTAACATTTTGAAGTTATGATCAACATTTGTCTCTATCACATAACATGCTTCTTCACACATTTACATAGCATATTGGTCATGTAACATAAGTTAAAGTAATCATATAGGCATGCTTCAAACATCAGTTCAAAAACATAAGTTATTTAAAATCTATTGAATGGCCAGCAACATTGCACCCTCTCTAGGGTTAGGAGCAGCGAATCACTACTTTGTCCCTGCGGAACCAGGTGAGCTCTTGCCTTCTGAATTCAAATACACTCTAACTTATCACTACACTTATAGTTTAACATACATGCATGCTAGAAGCTTTCACATACCACGTCACAATTCTTATGCTCATCTTTACAAGTTCTTTAATTTATGACTTTCTATGGAATTTTAAAGCTTAACATGTCATACAACCACCAAGGCTATCATGCTTGCTCTCTAAACATACTAGATAGTTATAAAACTTATATTAGGCATGCTTGTGAGTATTCATAACACATATGTGAAATTAGCATCATTTTGGTTGAAAATATGCTTCGTTTATGCTTTTCTTGAAATGTGTTACACAAGTATGTTATATCTATGGTTATACTACATGAGTGAGTCTAAGAGTACCATCAACACGTTTATAATGGTTAGATTCTATCTTTCAAAGTAGTGCATTAACATTCGCTTCAAAAGTCGTATTTTCCTTTGTAAAGTCTACTAATTAGTTCAACATGTACATGCTTGCTTACTAATCACAAAACACAATCTAACGTTTTATTCATGCATTTTTAAGTCATACTAACATGCTTGCAAAGTCAGTACATAAATAAGTTATTCATATTCGTTAAGTTTGTTTCTAAAGTTCTCAAATTCATTTTAAGCTACACACTTTTGTTAATCATGCTAATCTAGTAAAACATGCTCATATTGAGTTAATATACCTGTTTATACCCCTTACACATGCTTGCATGCTAGTATAAGTCATAGTATTATAGCAGATTATAAAATAGAAGCTCCAACTAAACTCGGGTCGACGCGCGATTCTTTCATACTCGATGTTAATCCGTAGCAATTGCGTCGTACACAGTTCAAGCTAGGAACAGTAAACTTCGGCAACTTTTTAGCCCAAACACAGAAATTACTTACGAAATTGGTTCTAAACATTCCTATATCAGTTTAAACATGCTCATATCATTTTATAACAACTATATGAACCTTACCCAATCCTTTTTAACATCTAACTCCACCAAATCAAGAATTTGAATTTCAAGAACTCAAAACTTTTTTTTGACTGAGACTGAAATGGAAAGCAGGGAATGGGGTTATACCTCTGCAATATGAAGGAACTTGCTCCTAATGAACTCCCAATGTCTTAGAATGCTCTCAATCTCATACTTGGTATTTTATCAGATAACTCAAGCAACACAGAGAATGAAGGGAAGTGTTCATTTTATAGGAAAATCATTGACCATGCCAAGCCATTATCCATGAAATCAAACCAAAGGATGGAAGAATTCCATGAAGGTTAATAAGGAGTTGGTAATTAGTTGTTGATTTGGATCATGAACAACACTCCCCCCATAATCATCAGCTAGGAAACTTGGAAGAAGAAGAGAGGAATAGGCCTTAACCTTTTTGCTACTCACGTGTGTAAGAACCCGAATTTTATGAAATAAAAGTATTCAATTTTTCTATTCAGTAAATGGTTAAATTGATAAAAGTTAAAGTTAAGGGTGATATATGAAATTTTTTTTCAAAATACGCGGGGGTATAAAGTATTCATTATTATTTGGGAATATTCGTTTGGTGGTGGAATATTCTTTCGTAGGGAATATTAAATGACTGACGTAGCGATTATTTATGGGCCCATAACGTAATAAGCTGTCGGATGAAAAAAATGACAAAATTAAGTTTTTATAAATAACGACGTAATCGTTAACGTTAACACTGTTGGAATACCCGGTTGGTAAAATAAAGTAATACGCGTTGTTGTGCACAATAACACACCAGTATTACACAAATATTTTGAATTATTGATTCTTATGTAAGAAGGCACTACTCAATAATTGTTACGATAATTCTTGTTCAATATTTTATTTTATTGATTCAATAATTGATGCGTTGATATTTTATATTATTGTTGTTCAATAATTGTCACTTTACACAAGATCTCCATTATCGGATCAATAATTCATATTATTTGAATAATATTATTAGATAACATTATTGGCAATGTCTAGAAAGTTACATCGAGGAGAAGTTTGGTCACCTAATTGCGGCGCCAAGAGGAGAAATTCTTATTGGAAAGCCCCTCTTTCTGAGGAACCTACTTTCGGTTGTCATTATTGTGATTCTATAATATTATTTATGAATAATTAATTATTGATTTATATAACAATGAAATATTTATTTGATGTGGATATAAATGATGGATTTATTTATGTGGTTATAAATGAAGGAATTAATGTTGAGGTATTTTATCGGTATTTTGTCGGATTGGAGGTATTAAAAGATCAAATCGATTGTTCTTACGACTTTATTTTGTGAGTTATAATTTTTAATCGTAGTTGGATCGTTGGGATTTTTGGATATGTTATACATATATAAGTTGAGTATATGTTCACAAATTTTGAACCGTTAAAAATGAGCGATAATTTGTTATGAATTTTAAGAGGTGGTGATTCAGAAATTAGGTTATAAATGATTTTGGTGGAAAATTCTAGAATTGGTGGGCCCCACTTTTGGTTGGTGAGAAATGTGCTCAATTGAATTTTCAAATGTGGTGGGTGGGAATAGTAGCGAGTAAAGCCATCGAGGTTGCGGAGTTAAATCCGCTTGACGTCTAACATTTTCCTATAAATAGGGCTAAGTTAAATTAAAAATCACACCGAAAACAAGTTTTCTCTCTTTTCTCTCTATATTATCGGCGTATTCTTGTGAGTATTTTAAGTATACTTTGAGTATTGTTAGGCGGTGCAAAGTTCCCTTGACCTTATATCCTCCTGTTTCAACTAGAAGTCTTGTTTTCGAGGTAAGGGATGTTATTTTCTTCTCGGATGATATTATTTCTTCAATATCATTATCTTTGAAATATTGGTTGGAACTTTTATCAAATTTGGAACTTTTTCATGTCGGGTTACTATTCATGAGTTACTATTCACGAGTTACTATTCATGAGTTACTATTCACGAGTTACTATTCACGAGTACTATTATTCAATGAAGCGTGAAGATGTTTTTTTTGGAATTTCTATCTTTTGGTGTCAGAGTTACTTATTCATGTATATCGGCACTATTCACGAATCTGACTTATTCATAGAAAATAAAAATTTTTCTTTTAAATCTAAAATATCTATTACGGATACTAGCTTTGATTGTATCCATATTTTGATCATTCTTGAAATTTTACACCACTATGATTATTTTTGAGGTATTTTTGGGCGTGGATAAAACCAATGCAAAGATGAATTATTGATGAATATCTTTTGCTCGTAATACAAAAGATGACACATTGTTGAATATCTTTGGCCCAGGTAGTGCAAAGATGAATTATTGATGAATATCTTTTGCTCGTAATGCAAAGATGACTGTTGTTGAATATCTTTAATAGGTAGTCAAAAAGATGAATTATTGATGAATATCTTTTGCTCGTAATGCAAAAGATGACTGTTGTTGAATATCTTTAGCTTTGTAGTGCAAAGATGAATTATTGATGAATATCTTTGGCTTGTAATGCAAAGATGACCCGTTGTTGAATATCTTTAGCTTTGTAGTGTAAAGATGAATCTGTTGATGAATATCTTTGGCCCGTGGTGCAAAGATGAATTTATTAGTATGATTATGAGCAGAACTCGATTTGGTATAACCATGATCTTTGATGTTTCGGTAAAGACAAGTGATGAAAATTATCTTTGTCTTGGATGAGGAAAGGAATTTAGAACTACAATTACGATTATGAGTTATACACGTGATTGTGGGATGAGAATTGTTGATTGAAGTTACTGGGATAAAACATTGTTGGTGGATTTTTAACATGGAGAAGACAATAGACTTTATAGTCTATTTGACTCTTCTAATGGATTGCTCATTCAAGCTGCAACTATGGTTGAAAAGTTTTATCATCTACCATATGTTCTAAATCTACGATTTATTCTTGATGAAGACTATTGATAATTTATTTATCTTTAGTCATAATATTCTTTATTGAGCTAGTTGTGCTCACCCTTTTGTTTCACAATTCCTTTCGGTAATAAAAGTGTAGGGGGTCGAAGCGGGGATAGCGAGGAATAGAGTGGTGGTCTATAGATGTTGAGGTGAGGTGAATTTAACTTGGAAGGGTGTTTTGTCACTATCATACAAGATGTCTAATGATATACAACCTCGTGTTATCATAAGACATGGTTGTGCTCATCCACTTCTTTGAGTATATTTTTAAGCACTACCTATATAATCTTGGTGTTTGTTTGGAGTATAATACCCAATTAGAGACAATGGAGATAATGATATGTCAAGAGAAGACTCACCATTGGGAAGAATATGATAGTAATCTTCTCGTTTTTTCTTTGGGGTTTATTGGGTCAACCAAGGATAATTACGTGGCCATATGATATCTACCATAACCTAAAAGCATGGCCTCCCATGTATGAAGGTTTCCTTGAGCACTTCCCAAAGATTCTAATTTCTAAAAGCAGGTTTTGACTATACCTTTATGTAAGGTGTCATTGTGACGTACTTACTGTTGGTATATGTTTGTATCCAAACTCACAGCATATGTGTTGTTGTATTTTGCACAACAATTGTTGTAATAAAGTTGTAGTTGTTTTTCGTACCATATATTTGGCGACTCAGAATGGGTTGGATGGAATGAACCTATTTTGGGGTTGTTACAACGTGACTAACAAATGAGGTAATTGGACAATCATTTTGGGACAATCCTATTATCTCAGTATGTTTTCAACACTTAGCCCATACACTTGTACACATTTCTACTCTTATGCTATATCAACCATACATTAGATTTAACTTAATGAAATAATTTTAATAATTAATGTTTCAAGGTCGTAGATGTAATATGGAAATGTAACATACATATAATCCATGTACATTTTATTTTAATGTTTCCCCACATACATATTGTCACATACACCTCTTATGATGTATTCATATCATATAGTTTCCATAAATCTCAATATATGGTTACTATATATAGTATAGTCACATAATTGTCACACTACACTATATATAGTATAGTGTATTATTGCTCACATGCACATAATCGTTAATCTCATATTATTATATTAATACTTATTTATGTCAAATAAATAAATTATTCATTTCCTTGATTAATTAACACTAATATTAATTAATCCAATCATCATTGATTAATGTATTCATGGATTTCCATAACCATTAATTATCTATATAATTCTTATTATACTTATAGATATATTGCAAATAATAGCAATCACATATTATTAATTAATTATCAAGTAATCAATATTCTACCACAATTAATTAATATTAATTAATGGTTTACTTAATAATTCCTTCGTCAAACATAACGTACTTTAGTTCATGTTTTATCAATGTCACACATATAACATAATTGTTCCATTTAATTTCCAAAGTGGAAAATTAGTTTTCTCAATGACCTCTCAGTGCGGCTCGCCGATTTGTACTACTAAGGCAGTGCAACTACTGGCAGTACCACAGCGATGCCAAGAGACTGGTTTAGCTTCAAGCCAGTGTCAACTTTCATCGTCAAACTTGTTTTACAAGACATGAATTGATGTCCACAAAAGTGTTACTACAAGTCTACGAGCGTATTGATTACTTATATGAAATCACCTAATTAACACGATTAATCTTCTTAATTCTCGTATTAATTTGCTTAATGGATTTCCTCGTTTCACAATATGCCACACAAGGCATTTCACAATTCTCATTGTCAATTCATACATCTTAATACGCACCGATCTAATACGAATCAATTGATTTAGCCGACTCACAAAATAATAACACTTATATTCACAGAAATATTATTTCCATTAATATAATCATTTAATAATACGTGGAAATTCTCAGGTATTACAGACACTGCAGCAGTGGTATTGGATGTAGATCTTTCAGCCTCTCCACAGTTCTATGAAACATTCTTGAGGCTGACAACAGGATACTGTGGCCAGAACATCAATATGATTGGCTTTGGTACAACCACTTTCAAAGGGTTTTCAATGCCTTTGAGCTGAATTAGTTGAATTGTAAGTGGGGTGGCAACCACTTCTTCCTTAGAGGATACCACTGCTATGATTCCCTTCCATTGTAGAGGAAATATGTACCCGCTCTTAGATGATATCGCATTGTTATTTGCCATCTGGAAGTCACTGTTGTCAAATATATTTTGAATAAGATGGCAGAGTGCCCAACATTCCTCAGTGTTGTGACCGCGAGAGTGGGAGTGGCATTGGCATACTCCATTAGCATCAAACCGCTTGGAGCGTAGGTTGACTAGAGTTAGAAATGTTGTGATTTTTCCCTCATTAATCTGCATCTGCAACATTTCTACATCGGTTGGCCTAAATAGGTAAATTCCCTTTGAATGGTGAAGTCCCGACAGGCTTTAGCTTTTGCTTTTCTGTCAAACTTTTCCTTTAGTGTTTCACTTTCTCGAGCAAGTGGTGGAGTACTTGTAATAAGAGAAAGAAGGCTAGCATGCTCTTGACTGAATAATTGACGTGTGACTTGGTGTTGATGAATCAATAATTCTGTCAATTGATTGACTTATTCGCCAAGAGATTTTAACTCGCGTTCCATCATGAATTGGAATTGTGAATAATCCCATATGTCAGAATTATCCTTGTTAATTTGTGATGATCTTCCCACATATTTAAGGTACTTGGAGGTCTCTCCATTGCCTCTGTTAATCATGTTAACCTCCTCTTCCTTGTGTTGACGGAGAGGGTTATCTTGAACATGGGGTTAGTCGGGCTTGGTTACCATGATCTCACCGTTGTCAATTAAATCCTAGATTTTTTTCTTAAGGTCCCAACAATCTTGAGTGTCATGGCCTGGAGCTCCAGCATGATAACCACACTTCTTGCTTGCATTGAAGCCTTTTCCACTCGGGTTGGCTGGTGGAAGGAGATGAGTAATTTTCTTCTGGGCTATCCAAAGTTTGAGAATGTTTTCGAGTGAGTCTCCTAAAGGTGTGAACACTCTTATGCGTCTGATTTCTCCACTTTTTTGCAATGGAGGATTTGAAGACTGAGCTTGAAAAAAGGAATAGTTTCTCCTCTGAATAGACAAGTTTTGATTGCCTTTTTTTCCTTGTAGTTTCAAGGAAACATCTTTTTCTTTCTTCTTATGGACCCTCTAGGGGTTGTTTCCATAACTTCCAGATTTGATGTGTTCAGCTACAGCTTTTAGAGATGCGAATTCTTGAATCTTCCCAGACTTCAATCCCATTTCAACCATTTCTCCATGTTTGATCATTTCTGAGAATGGCTTGCCTATTCCAGCCAGGACTCTTTCATAGAATGGAGCCTCTAGAATATCTATAAAGGTCATCACCATTTTAGACTCTGTCATAGACAAGATAACTTAAGCAGCCAGACGACTCCATCTTTGGGCATACTCTCTAAATGACTTATTGACTTGTTTCTTGACCATGGTAATTTGATACCGGTATGGAGCCATTTGAGTTTGGAAGCTATATTGACTAAGGAAAGTATGGGCTAACTCCTCCCAGCTATGAATTTTGGAGTTATCCAATCTAGTATACCAAGCTTTGGCTTCTCTAGTTAGACTTTTATGAAATAGCTGCATTCTGAGCTTTTCATTCTCGGCATAAAATCCGAGCTCTCCAATGAACACCTTCAAGTGGGTATAAGGATCTCCCAGTCCATCATATTTCTTAAAATTGGTAGTATTAAATTTTTTCGAATAATGAACCCTGGGGAAGATACAAAGGTCTGAATATGAAACACTCCCATGTGTCCCAATCCCTTTAATGGACTGAATGGTCTCTTCAATTTGTAGAACTTTCTTCTGAATATCACCGGTTCCTTGATCTTCTTTAAGATGGGTGATTTTAGGGGTTTTGTTGGTCTTATCAGACTGAGACTCAGGTGCTAGAACTTCTTTGTCCAGACCCTGAATTCCTCCATGTGCAGAGGATTCTGTGTGTATGGGTATTTGTGGACCCTGAGTTTACTTGTGTAATTCTTTGAGAAGAACAACCAACTCTATTATTTGATTACTTAATCTATCGAACTCCTCATGAGAGACAGGAGTAAGATTAGGCTGGCCAGATGTAGCCATGTATGGCTGTAGGCTTAATGCCTTCTTGGACTTTGAACAGGTAACGAGACCAATCATCTCCCTACAAAAGACATGTAGTTTAGTCTTAGGGAAATGTGGAAATGTTACATGCTATGTAATGTGGAAATGTGGAATATTTGTTTGCTCGTGGAATATTCTTGCTGTAGGGGAATATTCGTACGACGGCGCAGCCAATTTGTGGGCCCCATAACGAATAACTTTCGGATGAAGAAAATAACAAGTTTGAGTTTTTATAAATAATGGCATAATTGTTACCGTTAACTCTATTGGAATACCTAGTGGTTAAAATACAGTAATACGCGTGGTTGCACAGTAGCACACGTTATTGCACAATAATTTTGGAATTATTGATTCTTACGTAAGAAGGCACTACTCAATAATTTTTACAGTAATTACTGTTCGATATTTTATTTTATTGATTCAATAATTGTTGCATTGATATTTTATATTATTGTTGTTTCAATAATTATCACTACACAGTATTTTCCATTATCAGATCAATAATTCATATTATTTGAATAATATTATTAGATAACATTATTGGCAATGTCTAGAAAGTTCTGTCAAGGAAAGAGGTTTGGTCACCTAATTGCGCGCCAGTAAGGAGAAATCCTTATTGGAAAGCCCCCTCTTTCTTGGGAACTGCCTGGTTGTCATTGTTGCGATTCTATAATATTATTTGTGAATAATTAATTATTGATTTATATGATAAGGAAATATTTATTTGATGCGGATATAAATGATGGATTTATTTATGTGGTTATAAATGAAGGAATTAATGTTGAGGTGTTTTATCAGTATTTTGTCGGATTAGAGGTATTAAAAGATCAAATCGGTATTCTTAAAGCTCTATTGTGTGAGTATAATTTTAATCCGACCGTTGGATCGTTGTGATTTTTGGATATATTATACATATATAAGTTGAGTATATGTCCACAAATTTTGAACCGTTAAAAATTAACGCATGATTTGTTATGAATTTTAAAAGGTGTTAAAAATCATCCGTTTGTTGATTTCGGATATTTTACATGCGAATATGGAAAAACTTAAAGCTACAAAGTTTTAGAGAATTCAATTTCGTGTGGAATGGACATCAAATTTGTATTTTTCTGATAAAAGGGCTATTTATTATGAATTACTGAAGTTTCGGAAAATAAAATGATTTTTTTTTAAATTTAGGTGGGACCCACTTTTAGTTGGTGTTGAATACATGTGCTGATTTTGGGTGGGCCCCACTGTGGTGGCTGATGAATTTTCAAGAGTGGCTGCGTAGGAGAAAAGAAAAAATAAAATATTATTTTATTAATTTAGTCTCCTTTGGCGTTCTAGCATTTTCCTATAAATAGGTGCTTATATTATAATTGAAAATCACACCAGAAACATAAGTTTTTTCTCTCTATATTATCGAGCGTATTTTTTTGAGCATTTAGATACTTTGAGAGTTGCTATTCAGTGCGAGTTTCATTCGGCTTTACATCCGATATTCCAGTCAGAAATACTGTTCTTTTGAGGTAATAAGAGTGTTTCCCGGTCGAGCGGGGATAACAGGGGAATAGAACGGTGGTCTACAGTTGTTGAGTTTCTCCCTAAATAGTATGGAAATAATTTTCTTGAGAACTTTAGATGAGTGTGTGTATTGTATACGTCATTTGATATTTAATTTTGGTGAACCGAATAGGGTGAGGTGAACCCAACTTTGGAAGGGTGTTTTGCCACTATCATACAAGATGTCTAGTGACCTACGAGTTATCATAAGACAGGGTTGTGCACATCCACTTGTTGAGTATATCTACGAGCAGTACCTATATGATCTTGGAGTTGGTTAAAATATAATTTTCAATTGCAGACAGGGGAGATAGTTATATGTCAAGGGAAGACTCACCATTGGAAAAAATATGATAGTAATCTTCTCATTTTTCTTTGGGGTCTATTGGCTCAACCAACTATGATTCTGTGGACATATGATATCTATCATAACTTAGATGCATGGCCTCCCATGTACGAAGGTTTTCTTAAGTATTTTCCAAAGATTTTAATTTCTAAAATAGTTATTGAATGTACCTTTATGTAAGGTATCAAAGTGAGGTGTTGAAACAAGTTGGTGTGCAGAGTCATAGTTAGTATTTAAACTCACAACATATGTGTTGTTGTATTTTGCACGAAAATTGTAGTAATAAAGTTGTAGTTGTTTTCTGTACCATATATTTGGCGACTCAGAATAGGTTGGATGGATTGGACCTATTTTGGGGGCGTCACAATTGGTATCAGAGCTTAGGGATATGATCTCTGGCGGAGATCCAGGATTAGAACTAGAAAGGGATAGAGGAGTAATATCTTTCGCTAGTGTGTGTCCTACCTAAGCTGAATTTTCTTACTTAAGTTGACAAATTGTGATATGTCAATTATCCTTTGTTTTGAAGCTGTATTCTAGAATGATATCTGAAATATAGGAGATGAGCAATGGAGAAATTATGCTGACAGGTAAGATGGAATTTGAAATGAAAACAAGGTATTCTCAACTCTTTGAAATACCAGTTACGTAAATTTTGGGGACGATATTTCATAAGGAGGGGAGATTGTAAGACCCCGAATTTTATGAAATAAAAGAATTTAATTTTTCTTATAATTGTTATTTAGTAAATGGTTAAATTGATAAAAATTAAAGGTATTGATAATATATGAATTTTTCAAAATACGCAAGTGGTTATAAAATACTCATTTCTGTCGGGGAATATTCGTTTGCTCGTGGAATATTCTTGCTGTCGGAGAATATTCGTATGACGGTGCAACCAATTTTTGGGCCCCATAACGAATAACTTTCTGATGAAGAAAATGACAAGTTTGAGTTTTTATAAATAACGGTGTAATTGTTACCGTTAACATTGTTGGAATACCCGGTGGTTAAAATATAGTAATACGCGTGTTTGCACAGTAGCACACGTTATTGCACTAATTTTTGGAATTATTGATTCTACGTAAGAAGGCACTACTCAATAATTGTTACAGTAATTACTATTCGATATTTTATTTTATTGATTCAATAATTGTTCCGTTGATATTTTATATTATTATTGTTTCAATAATTGTCACTGCATATTATTTCCCATTATCAGATCAATAATTCATATTATTTGAATAATATTATTAGATAGCATTATTGGCAATGTCTAGAAAGTTTTGTCAAGGAAAGAGGTTTGGTCACCTAATTGCGCGCCAGTAAAGAGAAATCCTTATTGAAAAGCCCCTTCTTTCCTGGGAACTGCCTGGTTGTCATTGTTGCCATTCTGTAATATTATTTGTGAATAATTAATTATTGATTTATATGATAAGGAAATATTTATTTGATCTGGATATAAATGATGGATTTATTTATGTGGTTATAAATGAAGGAATTAATGTTGAGGTGTTTTATCAGTATTTTGTCGGATTAGAGGTATTAAAAGATCAAATCGGTGTTCTTAAAGCTCTATTGTGTGAGTTATAATTTTAATCCAACCGTTGGATCGTTGTGATTTTTGGATATGTTATACATATATAAGTTGAGTATATGTCCACAAATTTTGAACCGTTAAAAATTAACGCATGATTTGTTATGAATTTTAAAAGGTGTTAAAAATCATCCGTTTGTTGATTTCAGATATTTTTTGTCTGGAATTTAGAAAAACTTAAAGCTACAAAGTTGTAGAGAATTCGATTTCGTGTGGAATGGACATCAAATTTGTATTTTTCTGATAAAAGGGCTATTTATTATGAATTACTGAATTTTCAGAAAATAAAATAATTTTTTTTTTAATTTAGGTGGGACCCACTTTTGGTTGGTGTTGAATACATGTGTTGATTTTGGGTGGGCCCCACTGTGGTGGCTGATGAATTTTCAAGAGTGGTTGCGTAGGAGAAAAGAAAAAATAAAATATTATTTTATTAATTTAGTCTCCTTTGGCATTCTAGTATTTTCCTATAAATAGGTACTTATATTAGAATTGAAAATCACACCAGAAACATAAGTTTTTTCTCTCTATATTATCGAGCGAATTTTTGTGAGTATTTAGATACTTTGAGAGTTGCTATTCAGTGCGAGTTTCATTTAGCTTTACATCCGATATTCCAGTCAGAAATACTACTCTTTTGAGGTAATAAGAGTGTTGCCGGGTCGAGCGGGTATGACAAGGGAATAGAACGGTGGTCTATAGCTATTGAGGTTCTCCCTAAATAGTATGAAAATAATTTTATTGAGAACTTTAGATGAGTGTGTTGTATTGTATACGTCATTTGATATTTAATTTTGGTGAACCGAATAGGGTGAGGTGAGCCCAACTTTGGAAGAGTGTTTTGCCACTATCATACAAGATGTCTAGTGACCTACGAGTTATCCTAAAGACAGGTCAGGCACATCCACTTCTTGAGAGTATATCTCTGAGCACTACCTATATGATCTTGGAGTTGGTTTGAAATATAATTTTCAATTGCAGACAATGGAGATAGTTATATGTCAAGAAAAGACTCACCATTGGAAAAAACATTATAGTAATCTTCTCATTTTTCTTTGGGGTCTATTGGCTCAAGCAAGGATAATTCTGTGGACATATGATTTAGATGCATGGCCTCCCATGTACGAAGGTTTTCTTAAGCATTTTCTAAAGATTTTAATTTCTAAAACAGTTATTGAATGTACCTTTATGTAAGGTATCAATGTGAGGTACTGAAACAAGTTGGTGTCTAGAGTCACAATTGGTATTTAAACTCACAACATATGTGTTGTTGTATTTTGCACGACAATTGTAGTAATAAAGTTGTAGTTATTTTCTGTACCATGTATTTGGCGACTCAGAATAGGTTGGATGGATTGGACCTATGTTGGGGGCGTCACAATTGGTATCAGAGATTATGAATACGATCTCTGGCGGAGATCCAGGATTAGAACTAGAAAGGGATAGACGAGTAATATCTTTTGCTAGTGTGTGTCCTACCTAAGCTGAATTTTCTTACTTAAGTTGACAAATTGTGATATGTCAATTAACCTTTGTTTTGAAGCTGTATTCTAGAATGATATCTGAAATATAGGAGATGAGCAATGGAGAAATTATGATGACAGGGAAGATGGAATCTAAAATGAAAACAAGGTATTCTCAACTCTTTGAAATACCAGGTACGTAAATTTCGGGGACGAAATTTCATAAGGAGGGGAGATTGTAAGACCCCGAATTTTATGAAATAAAAATATTTAATTTTTCTTATAATTGTTATTCAGTAAATGGTTAAATTGATAAAAGTTAATGTTAAAGGTAATATATGAATTTTTCAAAATACGCAAGTGGTTATAAAATACTCATTTCTGTTGGGGAATATATTCGTTTGCTCGTGGAATATTCTTGTTGTCGGGGAATATTTGTATGACGACGCAACCAATTTGTGGGCCCCATAACAAATAACTTTCAGATGAAGAAAACGACAAGTTTAAGTTTTTATAAATAACGGCGTAATTGTTACCGTTAACACTGTTGGAATACCCGATGGTTAAAATACGATGTCTGGCGTTGGTTGCCTGATAGTAGCACGTTATTGCACAATATTTTTGGAATTATTGATTCTTACGTAAGAAGGCACTACTCAATAATTGTTACAGTAATTACTGTTTGATATTTTATTTTATTGATTCAATAATTGTTGCGTTGATATTTTATATTATTGTTATTTCAATAATTGTCACTGCACATTATTTCCCATTATCAGATCAATAATTCATATTATTTGAATAATATTATTAGATAGCATTATTGGCAATGTCTAGAATGTTCTGTCAAGGAAAGAGGTTTGGTTACCTAATTGCGCGCCAGTAAGGAGAAATCCTTATTGGAAAGCCCCCTCTTTCTTGGGAACTGCCTGGTTGTCATTGTTGCGATTCTATAATATTATTTGTGAATAATTAATTATTGATTTATATGATAAGGAAATATTTATTTGATGCGGATATAAATGATGGATTTATTTATGTGGTTATAAATGAAGGAATTAATGTTGAGGTGTTTTATCAGTATTTTGTCGGATTAGAGGTATTAAAAGATCAAATCGGTGTTCTTAAAGCTCTATTGTGTGAGTTTTAATTTTAATCCGACCGTTGGATCGTTATTATTTTTGGATATTTTAAACATATATAAGTTGAGTATATGTCCACAAATTTTGAACTGTTAAAAATTAAAGCATGATTTGTTATGAATTTTAAAAGGTGTTAAAAATCATCCGTTTATTGATTTCAGATATTTTCTGTCTGGAATTTGGGAAAACTTAAAGCTACAAAGTTGTAGAGAATTCGATTTCGTGTGGAATGGATATCAAATTCGTATTTTTCTGATAAAAGGGCTATTTATTATGAATTACTGAAATTTCAAAAAATAAAATGATTTTTTTAAAATTTAGGTGGGACCCACTTTTGGTTGGTGTTGAATACATGTGTTGATTTTGGGTGGGCCTCACTGTGGTGACTGATGAATTTTTAAGAGTGGTTGCGTTGGAGAAAAGAAAAAAGAAAATAGTATTTTATTAATTTAGTCTCATTTGGCGTTCTAGCATTTTCCTATAAATAGGTGCTTATGTTAAAATTGAAAATTACACCAGAAACATAAGTTTTTCCTCTATATATTATCGAGCGTATTTTTGTGAGTATTTAAATACTTTGAGAGTTGTTATTCAGTGCTAGTTTCATTCGACTTTACATCCGATATTTCAGTCAGAAATACTGCTCTTTTGAAGTAATAAGAGTGTTGCCGGGTCGAGCGGGGATGACAAGGGAATAGAACGGTGGTCTATAGCTATTGAGGTTCTCCCTAAATAGTATGGAAATAATTTTATTGAGAACTTTAGATGAGTGTGTCGTATTGGATACGTCATTTGATATTTAATTTTGGTGAACCGAATAGGGTGAGGAGAACCCAACTTTGGAAGGGTGTTTTGCCACTATCATACAAGATGTCTAATGACCTACGAGTTATCATAAGACAGGGTTGTGCACATCCACTTACTGAGTATATCTATGAGCACTACCTATATGATCTTGGAGTTTGGTTGAAATATAATTTTCAATTGTAGACAGTGGAGATAGTTATATGTCAAGAGAAGACTCACCATTGAAAAAAATTTGATAGTAATCTTCTTATTTTTCTTTGGGGTCTATTGGCTCAACCAAGGATAATTCTGTGGACATATGATATCTATCATAACTTAGATGCATGGCCTCCCATGTACGAAGGTTTTCTTAAGCATTTTCAAAAGATTTTAATTTCTAAAACAGTTATTGAATGTACCTTTATCTAAGGTATCAATGTGAGGTGCTGAAACAAGGTGGTGTCCAGAGTCACAGTTGGTATTTAAACTCATAACATAAGCGTTGTTGTATTTTGCACGACAATTATAGTAAGAAAGTTGTAATTATTTTCTGTACCATGTATTTGGCGACTCAGAATAGATTGGATGGATTGGACCTATTTTGGGGGTGTCACAATTGGTATCAGAGCTTAGGGATATGATCTCTGGCGGAGATCCAGGATTAGAACTATAAAGGAATAGACGAGTAATATCTTTCGCTAGTGTGTGTCCTACCTAAGCTGAATTTTCTTACTTAAGTTGACAAATTGTGATATGTCAATTAACCTTTGTTTTGAAGTTGTATTCTAGAATGATATCTGAAATACAGGAGATGAGCAATGGAGAAATTATGATGACAGGGAAGATGGAATCTAAAATAAAAACAAGGTATTCTCAACTCTTTGAAATACCAGGTACATAAATTTCAGGGACGAAATTTCATAAGGAGGGGAGATTGTAAGACCCCGAATTTTAGGAAATTAAAGTATTTAATTTTTCTTATAAATGTTATTTAGTAAATGGTTAAATTGATAAAAGTTAAAGTTAAGGTAATATATGAAATTTTTCAAAATACGCAAGTGGTTATAAATTACTCATTTTGTTTGGGAATATTCGTTTGGTCGTGGAATATTCTTGATGTCGAGGAATATTCATACGGCGGTGCGACCCAATTTGTGGGCCCCATAACGAATAACTTTCGGATGAAGAAAACGACAAGTTTGAGTTTTTATAAATAACGGTACGTAATTATTACCGCTTAACAATCTTTGTTGGAATACACGGTGGTTAAAATACGATGTAATATCGTGGTTGCATAGTAGCACAGTATTATTATTACAGATATTTTTAAATTATTGATTCTTACGTGAAGGCACTACTCAATAATTATTACGATAATTCTTTGTTCGATATTTTATTTTATTGATTCAATAATTGTTGCGTTGATATTTTATATTATTGTTGTTTCAATAATTATCACTGCACATTATTTTCCATTATCAGATCAATAATTCATATTATTTGAATAATATTATTAGATAGCATTATTGGTAATGTCTAGAAAGTTCTGTCAAGGAAAGAGGTTTGATCACCTAATTGCGGCGCCCGATGGAGAGAAATCCTTATTGAAAGCCCCTCTTTCTGAGGAGCTCACAGTTGTCATTATTGCGATTACATGTAATATTATTTGTGAATAATTAATTATTAATTTATATGAGAAGGAAATATTTATTTGATGCGGATATAAATGATGGATTTATTTATGTGGTTATAAATGATGGAATTAATGTTGAGGTGTTTTATCAGTATTTTGTCAGATTAGAGATATTAAAAGATCAAATCGGTGTTCTTAAAGCTCTATTGTGTGAGTTATAATTTTAATCTGATCGTTGGATCGTTGTGATTTTTGGATATGTTATACATATATAAGTTGAGTATATGTCCACAAATTTTGAACCGTTAAATATTAACGCATGATTTGTTATGAATTTTAAAAGGTGTTAAAAATTATCCGTTTGTTGATTTCAGATATTTTTTGTCTGCTAGAAGTTGGAAAAACTTAAAGCTAGAAAGTTGTAGAGAATTCGATTTTGTGTGGAATGGACATCAAATTTGTATTTTTCTGATAAAAGGGCTATTTATTATGAATTACTGAAGTTTCAGAAAATAAAATGATTTTTTTCTAATTTAGGTGGGACCCACTTTTGGTTGGTGTTGAATACATGTGCTGATTTTAGGTGGGCCCCAATTGTGGTGGTGATGAATTTTAAGAGTGGTCACAGTGAGAAAAGAAAAAATAAAATATTATTTTATTAATTTAGTCTCCTTTGGCGTTCTAGTATTTTTCTATAAATATGTGCTTATGTTAGAATTGAAAATCACACCAGAAACAAAAGTTTTTTCTCTATATATTATCGAGCGTATTTTTGTGAGTATTTAGATACTTTGAGAGTTGATATTCAGTGCGAGTTTCATTCGGCTTTACGTCCGATATTCCATCAAAATCTTTGCTATTTCGAGGTAATAAGAGTGTTGCCGGGTCGAGCGGGGTTAACAGGGGAATAGAATGGTGGTCTATAGTTGTTGAGGTTCTCCCTAAATAGTATGGAAATAATTTTGTTGAGAACTTTAGATGAGTGTGTCGTATTGTATACGTCGTTTGATATTTAATTTTGGTGAACCGAATAGGGTGAGGTGAACCCAATTTTGGAAGGGTGTTTTGCCACTATCATACAAGATGTCTAGTGACCTACGAGTTATCATAAGACAGGGTTGTGCACATCCACTTGCTGATTATATCTACGAGCACTACCTATATGATCTTGGAGTTTGGTTGAAATATAATTTTCAATTGCAGACAGTGGAGATAGTTATATGTCAAGAGAAGACTCACCATTACAAAAAATATGATAGTAATCTTCTCGTTTTTCTTTGGGGTCTATTGGCTAAACCAAGGATAATTATGTGGACATATGATATCTATCATAACTTAGATGCATGGCCTCT